>OX422210.1:171178218-172378218 GCA_949130495.1 Sambucus nigra | reverse complement strand
GATGAAGACAATGACAAACTGATCTAGGAAATCCCTGAACACCCTATTCATCAGGTCCATAAACACGGCTGGAGCATTGGTCAAACCAAAAGGCATAACCTGAAACTCGTAAGAACCATATCTCGTTAAGAACGCAGTCTTCGAGACGTCTTCCTCCCTGATACGCAACTGATGGTATCCCGATCTCAAATCAATCTTCGAGAAGAAAGAAGCTCCTCTCAACTGGTCGAATAAGTCATCGATTCGAGGCAACGGATACTTATTCTGTATCATGACCTTATTCAACTCTCGGTAGTCCACACACAGTCTCAGTGAATCATCTCTCTTCTTCACGAACAACACAGGGGCACCCCACGGCGAAGTAATCCTCCGTATAAACCCCTGACCCAACAACTGCTCAATCTGATGTCGTAGCTCTCGCATCTCTACCGGAGCCATACGGTACGGTGCGCGTGCTATAGGTCTCGTATCTGGAAATAAGTCTATGACAAAGTCTATCTCTCGACTGGGGGGTAGGCCTGGTATCTCCTGAAACACATCGGAATACTCCCTGACAACTGGGATCGAATCTAAAGGAATCACAACCTCCTTAGAGGTATCCTCCTCTATGTAGTACAAATGAGCGGTCGAACCTCCCTCTGGGCGAGGCATCGCCACTACAAACATCTCTTGCCCCGGAATGGAAAAAACAATGCTCCCGCCGAAGCAATCAATCATGGCTTTATAATTCGTGAGCTAATCCATACCGATGATCACATCGTGAACATGCATATCTAATACCAACATGTCTACAGGTAATACCAAACTACCAATCTCTACCCCCACTCCCTGGCATATAAAGAAAATAAGCGACCCACTCCCCAATGGTGAGTCTACACACGTCACTGTGCTCTCTGCTGTAGCTAACAACCCTAAGGCTTTCACAAAATGTGTATCTATAAAGCAATGCGTTGCCCCCGTATCAAACAAAACCCGACCCATAGTACCATGGATAGGAAACATACCCTCAATCGCGGGTGGTGCTTGTGGAGCTGCTACCTGATGGACATTATAGACACGTCCATACTGTAACTGCCCCTGCTGCACAGGAACTGCTGGAATGGCTGGTAGTGCTGGCACCTGGGTTGGAGCTGGCAGAGCAGGTGGAAAAAGTGGCCTCTGTGGCTCATGTCGAGCACCATGCTGCTGCTGCGGGGCCCTGCCCCTATCAGGACAGTCCTGGCGTTTATGGCCAGTCTTGCCACAAACGAAACATTTCCCGGGAAGTTCCCCCCTCTCTGTCCCTGCTGCCCCCGGCCCTGGTGGCCGTTACCGTTCCTCCACTGGCCCTGCTGAAACTGCTATTGACCATTCTGACCCTGCTGGTTCTGATGGCCGTTCGGACCCTGATGGCCCTGCCGGAAACCTCCCTGTCCGTGCCTGAAATTTCCTGACCTGAACCTCTTGTGATCCCCCTACTGGGAACCCTGATCACCCTGCCTCTGCCCCTGAACAGAATGTGCCCTACTGGCACCATTTCCCCCAGTCCTGCCCTGATGGCTGGACTCCCCCGACCTCTTGCCCTCAGTCATGTGAAAGCGATGGTCCTGGCAGTGTAACAGTGCAACGTTTACCACATCAGAGTAAGTGGCCAACGATAGGTTCCCCAACAAATGCTGACGGATCCTCCAAGTCAACCCGTCCGTAAATTTCTATATCTTCTTCTCCTCTGTGGTTATCTCATCCGGAACAATGTTCAGAAGATCAGTGAATTCGGCCTCATACTCGGCCACCGTCTTACCCTCCTGATTGAGGCTCATCAACTTCCTTCTCATCTCCGTGTGAACAGCTGACGAAAAGTACTTGCGGTCAAACCGCACCCAAAACTCCTGGATAGTGAGAGTATCTCTCTCCTCCATGGTGGTAAGAGACTCCCACCACTGCAGTGCAGACCCCACTAGCTTAAAGGTAGTTAGTATCTGCTTCTGGACATCGGTGCACTCATACATCCTCAAGTGCCGCTGAATATCCTTCCTCCACTGACTCGAAACTACCACATCGGAGATACCTGCGAACTCCGGAGGGTGTGCTTTCTGAAAAGCATCACGTACACGTTCCCAAGCAGACGGGAATGCATGTGCCTGAACTGGCACGGCTACTGGCGCTTGAGGTGGTGCCTGCTGAACTACAGCTAATGCGGCATTTACCGCCTGGGCCACAATGGCTGCAACCTCGGCGGCATTCATCGTGCCCTGAACTGGTGCGGGCTGTGGTCCTGGCGTTGCATCCATGGGAATCCTTTGTGCACGTCGTGGAGGCATTCTGAAACAAGAATAAAGTCTATAAGTTCGTAGTTATAAACTTAAAATAGCTGAAGAACGTAGCATAAACAAGAGAATACAACAGTCCTAAAATATAGGGCTCTACATCAAAGAAAGCTCAACGGAAACATAATAAGCCATACAGATCCTAATGGACACTAGAACCTGATGCTCTGATACCACCTGTGACACCCCGACTAATTAAATACCGGGTAGCTACTCCTTTATCAAATCAATACAAAATGCCAAGTTGGTTCAGTTAATAGCATCACTGTCGAAAACATTTTAATAATTACTAACCACCTAGTATTTAAAAAGTAAGTTGCCAAATTTTAATTTAAGTCTGATTAACATGCAATAGAAGAATAATGGAAGAACAACATAATCCATACACCATAACGAAGTAATGAAATAACTAACAAATAATAATAAGTCCGGAGAAAAACTACTCACAACAATCCCACAACTCAAAGTAAAATGACAAGTCTGAATCCTGAATTAATTACATGCCCGAAGTCTGAATAACTGAAATAAATGAAATGTCTCTAAAAGAAATGGGCGACATGCCCTACAACTGATAAATGCTGAATATAGAGTGAAGATAGATGAAGCGTCTACAAGAAAAGTCTTGTAACCTCCACAAACAGCTACAGCTCGTCACCTGAATGAGGATCCTAAGCATGGTGTCCTTGTGGCTGGGCACCTAAAATGGTTTTTACAAAAATAGATTTGAAAGCAAATGGGTCAGAGCCCGAAAGTGGAAATCATTTTAAAAACAGCAAGTGTTTTAACAACATTAAAACATAAAATGGAAAATACATGTTAGGACGTGAACTCACATGAAATTCTCACCTCTCGACTACATGTGCACTCTTAACGTACCGTACCCATCTAAATGACATATATATCTAACCAAACCGTAATAAGTTCTACCCTTACTACCCGATTTACATTTTACATTCTAGCGTTATCAAATCAATAGAGGGATTTACTTAAACTCAGATTCTCAATCAGTAATACAATTCATTTCAGGTTATCCCTATATGTTTTCTCAAAACATTTCCATATTTATACACACAATATCACATGAAAGTTCCCATTAATTAAGAGTATATTATTCACGTCATAAATATACAATACAAGCACCCCGAGACTAAGCTGCGGTGAACACATACTCTGCTATCCATCCCGATACATCACGTACATAAGGATCACGCATTCCGAATCTCTCAGGAATCGTTCTCAGATAACAACATCACAAATAATGGAGGCGAACACAGTCACATCACATGGGCCACGCACATACCTGCGCTCCCATAATCAGCAGACTTATTAACATCCCAATAAGTCCTTCTCTGACCTATGTTCATCGAGGTACCAGTCTAAATCCGGGCAACACAAGGATTAGAGGGCCCTAAGTGAACGTAAACCTCCCGTGATAGCAAGTATGGTAGGTATGTCATACATATAAAAGCAATAAATATACTAAGTACGTACACATCTTAGTAATCACCATAATATATTGGTGGTACACTTCTCAATTTCGTTCCAACATATAAAGTTACACAATTTATATGTTCCCGGTTAATAATTATTTAGGCCGTCAATAGTTCTCGCGTCGTAATAGGCACTCACGTCCTAATTCATAATTCCCCTTAGGTTCAAACTACACTTCTAGGTTTTTCTCCTCATTATATCCCAAACATCCCAAATATATCAATTAATCCACAAGAAAGTGTCATCTCTACATATAAGAAAGGTTACGGGACACTAGGGATCAAAACAGGCTAAAAAGCCCAAACTGTCAGCTCGTTAGAAGTCTCGTTCGAACGAGGCTGTTCGAACGAGAGTTCGTTCGAACGAACTGGGCCTTCTAACGAGATCTCGTTCGAACGAAAGTCATCGAATGAACATCCCTCTCGTTAGAAGTCAAACTGTGAACTCGTTAGAAGCTCGTTCGAACGAGGTCGTTCGAACGACCTGGGCAGGTCTTCTAACGAGTGGCCAGATTCGAGCCCAGATTTTCCTTATTTCGTTTTTCCAACTTCTCTTCACCTCTAATCTCACCTAAATGTCATTTCAACAATGTATCAAGGTATCTAATTCTTCCTAAACATGTTTCAACCGTATTACAACATTTATATGGGTTCAAATCACCCTAAACTACATCAAATTATCAAATCTCCAACATATTTTTCCAAATCTCAAGAACATGAACCCTAGAAAAATCAAGTCATTCATAGACATAACTAAATCCGTTTTTATGATGTAAAAGATGTATATTCATCTGACTAATCATCCTATCAACGTTCTACATGCAATTTCATCAATAGATTCTTAAATCTCTACATCCAATTAAATGGGTTTTCATCATACTCCAAGAACAATACAATTTATTTGAATTTCCTACGCATGGAAGAAGCATTCTCTGCAAAATAATGAAATTAAACCACTTGCCTTATGTGTATCTCTGGATTTGATGACGAATTGATGAGTTTCTCTCTCTCTCTCTCTCTACAGAATTCTCCTCTCTTCTCTCTCCCTCTACAAGCTTTTCTCTAATGGTGGCAATGGAGGCTAGGGTTTGTCTTAGGAACTTTTGGGGCTAATTCTAATAACCCCCGTAGCCCTCTAATCAGTTAATGGTTGGTAATGGGTTAGTGGGTCTTTTAATTTTCCATTTAAAACTCCTAAAATTCGTTAATCAAAAATCCCAAAATTCTAAAATTACCAAACTACCCTTATACGTTGCCGGTATGGCCTAAAAATGCCCCGGGACCCAAACTAAACCCCCGACTAGTGTTTTCTGACTATTTCGATCCTTCCAGACGCGTTCGCGCACTCAAAATGACCATACGGTTTATAGAAATAAAATTCACTTTTTAATTATCATAATTATATTCCATAACGCGACTGTCACGTGCGTCTCAACAAGATTTCCAAATTGCCGTATTTCTATCTCACGACAAATCAATAATTCCATATTCATATATAGCCATATATACTCATTAATATCAAATACTAACTCGCATTTCGCTAGTATTTTTATCCGGATTAATTTCCAATTAATACGCATTTAATTCAATTAATCCCATAAATAAATATCATAAAAATACGGGGTATTACAACCGATTGATATCAGATATTACTCTCTTAAACTTCACAATGTATAATCACTATCAGAACCTGATTTTTACTGCAAATCATGACATCAATTTTTTTTACTTTAGCTTTCCAAGGACTACTTCACAAACATATTTCACGACTCACTATTTTGAAATTGATTTTTAACACTTTGATAAACATTTGCTTACATCCTAACTTATTTAACACTGGATGCATTCAACATATTATGATATAAATTATCAAATGATGACGATCCACATTATTGGTATACTCTATATCTTCTAATTAATTAAAATTATAAATGTACGTAAGTTTTTCAACTCATTTTTGATTCTACTACTTCAATCTTTTAACTTTCTTTTGATTGAATTATTTGTCTTACTTACACTAATTATGTTACTATGAATGCAAGAATCTGTAGATTAAATGTATAGACATTAATATTAATTGACGGTATGTGAAGATGTGTTCTTTCCACTATGAATCGATTCAACATTTTCATACTAAACAAGAATCTGCTCAGGCATTCCTCCGTCCAAAATGAATCGCAGATGAAGGTAGCTTGAACTTTTTTCAATCCTCAATATGTCAATAACTTTGCAACATGTGTTTCTTTTCTTTAAATCAATATGACTGATATACCCAAGTGTGATCTCGTCTACACTTAGGTTTGGCTCGGCTCAGGCTGACCTTATGAAATGTGATCTCACAGAGAATATTATAGCAACTGTCTCGATCTCGTCCTTCCACTAGGCAGAGACCACACACTACCACACTGGGCTTAATGTCTCATCTCGTCCTGAAGTAAGTCAGTTGAGACTCTACTTGGTAATTACCAACATATGATCCAACATCACCACGGAGGTCTCTTACTCAGCCAGGTTAACAACTCATCTCGACTGGACACATCGCACAGGGTGCGTAGAATGGATGACTCATGGGAGATTGCACGTGGGCTGTGAAACCCACGAGGAAAAAAGTGTTGCAACAACATCTAACTCACGTGTGAAGAATACCTCTCAATAATTATTTACATATATAGATGACAAGTGGCCGCATGACTTTAGCCACTTGATATTGTACATTCATCCTGCATGCCTGGGGTGCATATGGCACCCAACCATGTAAATATCAACCTTCTTTTACCTTTATAAGAATCTCTAATTCATAACCCTACTGAAATTCTCCTAAATTCACTATATATAGAGAGAAAACTTGAGTGTTCTGTATCCCTAGGCCATTAGTGCCCTTTTCTTAGTGGATTTCACACACACACTACACAATGGAGTAGGCCATGATTGGTTGAACCACTTATATTCTGTGTTATCTCCCTCTTTGCCTCATCTCATTTTGCCTATATATATACTTCGTCGATACACTGGTTTGAGTTTTCAAATTAACATTGATTTGGTGATAACCCTACTCCGATTATGTATTAGTTCATCCTAAGCTATGTAACATCATTCGTGGTGAAGTAACATTACTTTTCTCTTGGTGACACGACAGTCCAAACGAGGTTAACCTTATCCTTGAACTCCCAATAACATCGAGAGGGAACAATATCCTAGAAGCATTAACTTCGTGGAACACTCTCTCGATCGAGAAGACAATGTATGGATGAGATAAATCTAGTTCATACACTCTCAAAATGACGAGAGGGGGATTGTGATGTAAGACCATAATTTGGTGAAGTCAAATTAAAAAATACCTTTATTGTAGTTTATCTTAACATCATTAATTTGGTGGAAAACTCTCCCAATCGAGATGACAGTGTATGGATGAGGTAGCACTCGTCCATACACTCTCAAAATGACGAAAAGGGACTTGTGATATAACAAAATAATTTGGTGAAGTCAAATTCCAAAATCATTTTACTTGGTTATGTTTATTTCGTCTGAGGACGAGACGAAGTGTGAAAAAAAATTGTTAAATAGTGATCTCAAGATTATAAACCATTCAATTATGGTTACTTGTTAAACAAAAGAATAATTCACACATAAAAACAGTTAAATACAACTTAAGTACGAGATAAAACTCTATTCATTCATCCATTCAAATATGACAGTAAACAACACAAGCATTTCCATTAAAAGGTGATGTTAAAGTGTTCATAGAGAAGAGTTACAAAACCAAATTAGAATCATAAATTACAGGTGTTTTTAAAGATTTACATCATAAGGGGTATTAGGCCACAGGCGGCCGCCCAGATAAGTAAAAGGACTAAAAAATTAGGAGCTCAGATTCATCTCGTTCTCAGTGAGTGCCAGTCATACCCTGCAGCATTACTGTCGGCTTCAGCATCATTGGCTAATTCAGTCTCATCCACCTGATTAGCCATTTGATTTGTAGGGTCCGATTATGTTAACATCTAAATTTGACTCAGAGAAATCATGGCCAAGGGGTCGTTCAGACTGAAGGTTTTAAACTACTCTGATAGGTCGATAATTTCACAAAACTTCAGTGTTGCCCAGAGGCAACCAATATGGGATCCTCTTTTGAGATACTATAGACTGCATCATAGGAACTCCTCTGAAGACTTAAAGTCTTAAACAACTTGTCTTTGAGCCTCCCCAATCTTACTTTAAACTGCCCTCTTCACTTTCCCAACAATCTCGGTACCATGTTGGTTATTCAGAGTCTTGGTTGCTTCATCATAGGTGGTGGAAATGTTGTTGATTACCTCGGCGTGCTGATTCTTAAATTTTTTAATCTCCGTCTCCAAGTCTGAGATGCGCTTTTCTGAGTCTCATCGTTTTTTATGGCAAGATGACCTTAACTAATTTCAAGGATTTTCCCCTCAACCCATTGATGAATCTTCTGCAAGTAGATGATGGTCTACAAAAGAAAAAGGTAAGTACGAGATGAAATCACAGGCAAGGAAAATGAATGAAATGGATAAGTTTTACCTGGATGGATTTATGAAAAATGAAGTCATTCATCAGAGAGATGTTGGTGGCTTTCAGGAACCGAATGTCAGACTTAGATATAATTGAGGCGAGATAGCAAAGGCTTTGGACTTTTTCCCTAGGAGGGAGTTAGGGCTAATCTTTAAATTCTCCAAGTGAGTAGTCAGGGCATACTTAGAGGAAATGGGGACATCCTGATTCATCCCGATTTTGGATGGGCCGCCCTTGCTTTTTTTATTTCTATGAGATTATGAGAGATTTTCCTAAAACTCCTTTCACTTCTTTGACCCCTCGTCTTGGCTGGGGTTGACAGTTTTGGACTTTTTGGTCCAAGGGGCTGGGGCTATCTTCTTACCCACTCGCTTCAACAAGTTTGTCAAACTTGGGGCAGTCATCTTCCACACGGTTTTAGGAGTATTGGGTGGTTGGTCTACAATGAAGATAATGAGATCAGTAACTCAGATAGACAAAGTACGATATAATAGTAGGAAAGAAATTTAATACTTAAAAAAATCAAATAGGGGATCTACCCTCGGACCGGTCTACTCTAAAAAGTACGGGGTCATCATCAACTGCTCAAATTGAATGAGACCCTCTAATTGCTTTGGTTTCTAAATTTTTCCATGTCTTTGGTGGATTCAATGCTTAAGCTCGGATCCAGTTTGACCGACATTGGGGCCTTTGCCCATAGCTAGGGAACTCGTGGCTCAGAGGCACTGCAAGGGGCCTTAGGTCTGAATTCTCAGGCTCTAGAAATAAAAAAGTAGCGAGGTTTTCACTTATTATTGGAGGTTTAGGTAACCATTAGATCTTTATTGGTCGATTTCCTGGCTACGAGATGATAGTATCCAGGCTGAGTTTTGGGTAAAGAGATAATGTAACATCTTCTAAAGATGCTAATTAGGAGGTCTTTATGGTGGACTACCTTCCAAAGGGCGACAAATCCGAGAATAACCCTCCAGGCATTCGATGACAGCTGGGTAGGAATGAGACCAAGACTGGCTGGAATGACTCGTACAACGAGATGCACAGGCAACCTAAAGTTAACCTTAAACATTTGTTCTTATACACAAACATCACCCTCTTCACCTTGGATTGCCCTCTCGTCCTCTGAGGGTACCCTCATTGTAATAGAGGGCCCTATACCATAAAGATATCTCCAGACTAAGAGATAAACTTCAGTAATTGTGCTGACATAGGATTCAGCACAGGAGGTGTCCACTGTGTCCTCGACTATATCTTCATTATCGTCTTGGTCTGCATTTAGGATGACACCAAGAGGGATGACACCTTGAGCTTGGGGACTTTCCGTAAAGTGTTGCCCCGAAAGGGAAGAACAAGGGATAAACATTACAATTGGTGGAATCGCAACACCCACCCTTGGCTCATTATGAGACGAAAGGATTTTTATGGAAGATTCTGAATCTTGAGAAGACTCAACTTGATTTAAAGATTCGACCTGATTTGAAGATTAGGCCTGATTTGAAGACTGCTTGATTTAAAGATTTGACCTGATTTGAAGATTTGTCCTGATTTGAAGAGTCGGCTTGATTTGAGGATGAGGTTATTAAAGAACCTTCAATCTCCTCAAACCCATCAGTAGGGAGTATCATAACCTTGACCAAAGAATCCACACTCTCGACGGAATAGTAGACGGAGGGATTGTCGTCTGTAGAGGTAGTTGATTTAGACATGGAGTCACTAATCTCTGCAATAAGAGGAGGAACAGTAACATGAGAGACAAGGTAAATAAGATGAAAAGGAAAAGCCTCGGCTTTGCGCCTGGCAGCATCCTCGACCTCGTACTTTCTTATCTCCTTAAAACACCTTTCTCTGAGTGTTGGGAACTCCACGGCTAACTTATACAAAGGTCTTAACATTAAATGTACGACCTACCACTTAAGTGGAAAAAATAGTAAAAGGGGACAAACAGTTTAAGGTGTTGACCAAGTCAACCACAAGATCAAATGAAGGAAACTAAACCGTTTTCATAAAGAACTGCCATGAACAACATGAAAGGTTTACCGGTGATCCACCATTCATAAAGAAATGCCACACTAGGGTGAAAAAAGGTAAAGAATCCTAAAGGACATCTTATAACGCCTCTTAAAGACCACAAATCACCTAACAACTCGCCAAAAATAGAAAAGTCATTGAAAAATAAAAAAATTGAAGAAATCATGCAAATGCAAGGAAAGAAATGGTGGAGAAGATTACCTGGTCAAAGATGGTCTCCAAGAGCAAGAAATGGCAGAGTGTAGGCATATAACAACAAATAAATTCACAGTATAACAATGGAGGTTTAGTGCAAGTTAAGGCGGGAAAGATAAAGTTTTGGCAAAGAAGATGATAATGATGTTAAACATTTGAAATCATTAGGCCAACTTTTGAGAAAACCATCATTAGGGCACAAAACCCCGAGCGTCTTAGTCTCCCTCACACACGTTAACCAATGGGAACTGTGACAGGTGTCCTATTAAGCCTGCAAACCATCGATTGACTGACGTGTGGCTACTCAATGACGAATATTAACTTCTTATCTTCAGATATTAGTACCCCTCAGCCTCCTCCTCGATGAAGACTAAGGGGTAATTGATATGCCCAAGTGTGACATTATCTACACTCAGGTCTGGCTCGGTTCAAGCCATCCTTATAAAATGTGCTCTCACGGAGTATCTTGTAGCAACTGTCTCAATCTCTTCCTTCCACCAGGCCGAGACCACATACCATCACACTGGGCTTAATGTCTCGTCTTGGCTTGATGCAAGTCAGTCGAGACTCTACTTGGTAGTTACCAACATGTGATCCAACAGTACCATGGAGATCTCTTACTCGGACAGGCCGACACCTCATCTCGATCGAACACGTCGAACATGGCACGTAGAATGGAAAGTACGTAGGTGATTGCGCGTGGGCTGTGAACCCCACGTGGACAAAACCGTTGCAACAACATCTACCTCACGTGTTAAGAATATCTCTCAATCATTATTTACATGCACAACTGACTGGTGGCCGCATGATATTGGACACTTGATATTGTACATGACTCCTACATGACTGGGATGTGCATGGCACCACCCCAGCCATATAAATACATACGTTCTTCTACATTTAGAAGGATCTCTAATTCATAACCCTACTGAAACTCTACTAAATTCACTGCATAGAGAGAGGAAGCTTGAGTGCTCTGTATCCCAAGGCCATTAGTGCCTTTTTCATAGTGGATTTCATACACACTCACACTGTGAAGTAGGATAAGATTGGCTTAACCACTTATATTCTATGTTATCACCCTCTTTGCCTCATCTTCTTCTATATACGTATCTATTTATACTCCATCGATACACTTGTTTAAGCTTGCATGTTAACATTGATTTGCTAATACCATTTCTAGAACCATCGATGAATGCAATAATTTGAACAACGTTACCTCAGTATTGCAAGAAAATTTATCTACATATTAGATATCCATTCTAACAATAAACTATTTTAGGATACAAATTTCATTTCTCCTTTCGAGTACTATACGTAAGTCGAAATTCATTATCAAATGTACATATAGGTGGCTATAACCTAACTATACATTTATTGGTATTCAATACCATAAATTATGCAAACAAAATTAACTTCACCAATAATTTCACAACTGTTGAACTAATTTATGGATTAATGATATTAATTCTCAATACAAAATTACATCAGACCTGTATATTATACAAATTTTGTATTATAATATTATTTTATTATAATTTTCGCAGGATTACCATATTCACGAAATTATTTGGAAAGACGAAGATGATGAATTTACTGCGTTGATTGAAGAAGGAAAGATCTATAAATCTCAAATTTCAAGATTGTTGCTAACATTGTAGGATACAATACTGTTACACATTCATGTGTATTGAATTTCAAGTCCGGCACAATTGTAGAGGAATTGAAGGACGATATACAAAATATTTCATTACATAAATTTAAATTCGTTAACTACAACACAATCAAAGATAGAGTTGTTAACAAGGACAAGCTAACAGGTATACTTTTACCCATACTCATATCTTTTATAAGCTTATTAATCATTACCAAATTGTATACCATATACAATAAAATAATTCTTATATCCAGATGTATGTGGGGTTTTTATCGGACGAAGCGAAGTCAAATATATGAATCTCAGCGAAAACATTGTGGAGAAATTATACATACAATTTTTCGATATAAGGTACTAAATTATTAATTTAAATACATTGTAAATTTATACAATAACATTTATTCCAACCTATATATAATACAACAACAAACTGAAAATCACTTTGTTAGGATATTCCGCAATTAAGCTGAACGATGATCTTCGAGATATGGAACAATTTCCAATAACAATTGTCATTATGTCACTCATTGTCAAAATGTTCAAAGGTACGACAATATTTTTAATGATAGAAAGTTTCTTTTTACTAAGTTCATAATTTTTTTTTATTTTAATTTCAGATATATATCTGTCATCGACAGATACAACAAAGACGTAAAATAATATCACAATACCATAGGTTAAGGAGTGAGTAGTATCTAATTAAATTATTAACTCCAAATTTAACTGTATTCACTAAAATTCTTTATTGTCTAAACACTTCGTTTCAGGAGCTCAAGTTCTTCACAACTTCAATCAAGTGAGCATCTAAGCTCATCTCAGACTTGAACATCAAGTACTGCGAGCCCTAATATGTAAAATATTTTAGCCATTTAAAGAATGGGTTCAACATAAAAGGACGGGGTATTGTTTATTAATTTTCAATACTTTATACTATTAGTTTATAATATAAATATATAACTTAGATTACTTTTACATGTAAAGATATAATTAGTTCAAGAATCTATTATTCGTGTGAACGAAATTTTGATTAGTCTTACGTCTCATGAAAAGTTTGTAATAAGATCTTAACAAAGCTTGCAAAATCGTACACCTTTAAATTTTGCAACACAGATAGTGCACTTCATGTTCCCAAGTTTGAAGGAATCACTTCTTTTTACTTAAACATATATATTAGGAGGTAGTTAATAGATAGTCTAATTGATAAACTTCTATAGATATAAACTTCAAGTGGATGTAGATGACTACACTGGAGATACAACATTTATTCTCTTTGAAAAAATCTCCTAGGTTCCCACTGTCCCAAATTGACACAATTGAGAATAAGGTACAACAACAAATTACTACTAATTAATTTTTTTCTATTCGTATCTCTAATTCAATTAAATATATAAAATTTATAAAGGGAACTACAAAGGATGCAAACCTTATATTCAAAAATATCAATGGGAAAAAATACGAGTTCAGAGCTTAGGCTCAATAAATTTAATTTGATAATGGGGAAGGAAAACTCCGCAGAGCAAAATTCAAGAATACTCCTACTGACAGTTCGACCTCTCAGGATTACAAAAGCTCATCTAAGGTAATATATTGTACATATTGGTTCAGTTTGTATAACAAAATTCTCTAATAAAACATATTTTTCTTATATCAAATGCAAAATAAGAGAAAGTACATTGCCATCATTGAAGAAGACGACTGAATCAGGTAATGACTGCCAAATCCATATTTTTCAATATCTTAAGTATATAAAATCGACTTTATAAAATATTAACATATTACTTCATATCTTGTAGGCATGAATACAATATATCTTCTTTACATTGTCATGCCATGGAGGCTACATGGCAGATACAAATACATCTCCGAGCTCCTAAGTTACTTCTGAGATTTTAAATTTTGAAAAAATTGTTGTTCTAAATAAAATGTTTGTCATACATTAACATATAAATTCTTCCAATATTTGGGAAATAATTTTATGTTTTTAAATGACTATATTTATTCTCATTTGATTCAGCAAATATATTTTCTAATAACCAAGTAAAAAAATTATTAATAAATTATAAAATATTGATTACGCATCACATGTCCTACATGCTAGTTTTAATAATAAAAATAATTTTATATCGGTTAATGACTTTTGTCAAAATTGAATTTTGGTAAATCACAAGTAATGATTGGCAAACACTCTACCAAACCCTTCACCCTCTTTGGTTGTGCCATTCAAATAGAAATGTGATGTCTCTGAGACAACAAACTATTTGATGTCTTGAATTCTCATTGGTCAATGTCGCTGACGCGGACCCATTTTCATAAATGATGTGAGTCCCCAGCAACACTATTCACCAATAAGAATCCAAGACTTCAATTAGTTTGATGTTTCAAAGACATTAAACTTTTTTTCGTGCCATTCTACTTCATTTTGGGAAATTTTTTTAATGTGTTCAACGACATCAAGTTTTGATGTCGTCCAATCACATAGTTTCTTAAGAATTGTCCTCTCACTTCATTTAATGGGTCATTATCTCATTTTTAAATGATCTTCTCTCACTTCATTTAATATGAAACAAAATAGTTTACACCATTTTTATACTATAACATTTTTTCTTTAATAACAGTTTATATATATAAAAATATTACAAAAATGTTTAAATGTTTTTAAAACTGTTTTTTTAATAAAAATAATAACATTATTAACTTTTTAATTTTTTTTAAAAAATAACGTTAAAACATGTATGTTATACATAAAGCAGTTTATATATTAAAAAAATTACTTTTTAAAGTTTTTGTATATAAAAAATAGTTAATATACATTTTGTATAAAAAAAACGTTAAAACAACTGTTTTATAAGCTATATAACTTTTTTATACATAAAAAAGACATGAAAAGAATATTTTTTCCTATGTTTTATAACGTTTTTTTTTTGTTCAATGGCAAAAAAAAAGAAAAAAAGTATTTTTTTATGAATAACTACGCTATTAACTTTCTAAAACATTTTTTTATAGAAATAACGTTAAAACTTGTATGTTATTGATTGGCGCACAATAAAACCAATTGAACGTGCGTAACGATTATTAAAATCATAAGCTTAATTTTCGGATTGAAATATCATTCCAACTTTTGGTATATTTTCGGACTCTTCATTTTCACCATCCATCCTACAAATATATAAAAGGTATATTAGAAATAAAAAATATTCAAAAAACTGTTTTTTTACAAGAGAAAAAAAAAAAATTAAAAGATTTAAAAAAAGTAAAGATATTTAAACTCTTTTTAACAAAAAAAAATCTATACAGAATAAAAAAAAATGTTTTTTTGTTTAAGGAAAAAATGGGAAAAAAACTGTTTTTTTACAACTTTATTTTATAGGAAAGAATAATAAAAAAAGTTGTTAATAAACTCTGCAGAAAAATAAAAAACTGTTTTTTTACAATTTTATTTTTTGGGAAAGAATAATTAAAAAAAAGTTATTAAAAAACTGTTTCTTTGGTTAAGGAAAAAACTGGTATAACCCTTCTACTTTAAAGATTACCTTTAAGTGAATGTAGTGCGTATGGATTGGTATGAATAGTACAATTAAAATAATATATACTGTTTTTAAGTTAAGTGCAGTTATTTACCTTTTTTTTATTTGTTAGTATGAGAAATTTTAATATTTTATTTGAACATTTAATAAGGAGAGAGAGCCATGGAAAGAAATAAAGAAGAAAAATGATTTGATTGGGCGATATTATAGGAAAAAAACGCAAAGTTTTTTCCCATTTTGCTACATTAAATTGTCTAAAGGTTGACTTTTGTCAAAAACCGATGGTATTCCAATACGAAATTTTGGAATTCAAAGTGTGAATAGAAATTGGTGGTGCTAAAAATCAACGACAAGTTGCATCATTAAGTGTTATTACACTTATCCAGGTCACGGTAGTGGTGACTGCATTATGGCCATTTATATAAAAGACCATTAACAAATAAATACATAAGTCAATCTACTAAAAAAAAAAATTAGCGTTTTAAATTAATTGAGAGGCGTTTAAGCAAGTACGTAATGGTCATGAAGTCACGTCTGTGATCGAATCCAATCCAATACAATACAACCCAATGAACCTTTACCAGATGAAGAATAAAAATAAAAGTCAAAATATAAAAAGACTTGAGCCTGGACCAAACCAAACACACTTACTTGTAGTTGTAGTTGTAGTTGGTGTTGTGTTCATTGAACCTCTCTGTTTGTCTACGTGTGTCCACATTCAGGAACGGGTTTAACTTGCCCACGTTCAACCCCAACTAATTACTGTTACAAGAGAGAGAAAAGACAAACAAGAATCGAATTCCCAAAGCAAGAGAAATACAGAGAATTCAAAACTCTTTTTGGTCTTTTCTTTTGTACACGTGTTTGAGAAAATGAGAAAACTATGTACCCAATTCAACAAATTGGCTTTTCATAAATGCTCCTAGGACCTAACTTAGACCCTGGAATTTGTGGGCCCTAAAGGACTATTTATTTTGGGATAGAAATTTAATGTCATTGAGATATCAAATTATTTAATATTTTAGATTTTGATTGGTCAATACCGTTGACGCGGAGTCATTTTCATAAATGATGTGAGTCCCTACCAATAGTATTGATCAATCTAAACCTAAGACATCAAACTTTTTTTCTTTATTTTGAGTAGGTCGGACCGGTACTCGTATTGGTTTGAGTTCCGGCAAACGTTTGTGAAATGGGTTGAGCCACGTGATCAATGAAATTCAGTGTTCTAAAATGACTGACCTTTGGGAGAAATGTACCGTCCTTATTTTTAGTAAAATCTTTAAGGCACATTTTTTTTTAAAATAAAAATATTTTAGTGAAATGATAAATTCTTTTAAAGACTTTTTAGAATCAGATTAATATTTCATTTAAAACAATCAAATGATACTTTAATTTACATATATTTAGACATTTTTAAGATATATATAATTTTAGTATTTATAATAGTCTTGTTATGGTTAAAAATATTAAAATATATTAAAAAAGGTCTTAACGCCTTTTTACGCCTAAGACCCGCCTAGATTTTCAACGCTTAAAGCCTGACCTCCATGCCGGGACCTTATTTTGGACTTTGATGAAATTACTATCCATCTTCCAAATCACAACTGATAATTAGATAAACTGGGTGCCTTCCACTAGTTTTCACTATTTAAAGTTGAATAATGATATAAGTCGCAAACATCTTCTTTAAAACCTTCTTAAAAATGTATTAGATGTTTGTACATCGGAGTCTTCAAAGTGTATTAGATATTTGTATATTGGAGCGGGTCTCACATAATACATTTTGAAACTGTATTGGAGGATGTTTTTGGACGCATACTATTACTATTTAAAATTTAAATCTATTTACTTTCATATTAGCTTGTTAGGATCCACGAATTGACATAAAACTGTTAGTTGATCGATTTGATCGTCAATTGACCGACTTATTTAGTCAAAAAGACTCTTTAGACTAAAATACATTAATATATTAGTATACTAGTGGTGACCCGTGCGAAGCACACTTGGGTGAAATGTGTTTTAAAATATATTATTCTAATATGTAATTTAATATATAATTTTGATTAGTATTTTTAAAAAATGATCGTAGTCATGACCATGAACATGTAAATATATATATTTTTGTGGGAAATATATATGAATCAAAATGAATATGAGGAAATAAATGTCAAGAACCATACTATCGTAAAGCGAAACATAGTATGAAAATCCAAAATAGAAAAAAAAAATACATATCAAAGTTAATTTTAAAATAAAATAGTCGTTCAAACGGGTAAACACTATTTTTTTTTACTGAAATGGCAACGATATTCATTTTTTTCGATCCACGACAAAAATTAATTTTCATCGTATTCGTAGTTTGTAAATCCGTATTTTCTGAACACCGTCTTTCGAAATTCCCATGTCCTGATGTAAACACAACTCTCGAGTTGTGAGAGAAAAATTGTAGTCTGCTAAGTCATAGAAAATTGAAAATATATTAAATATTTTTAATGAAAACTAAATATAAATGCAGCACATGTTCTAACACTTGTTTAAAAATGTATACATTACATACCTCATTCCTTTTGACTCACAGTGAATTTGACTAAGTTTTATAAATATGGGAATAAAGAAAATAAATTAGATTTTTCACATTTATAAAATTTAATGTTAAATGAAATATGAACTTAGTCTTTTTTTCACTACACACCTTGTTAGAACCTAATATAACCTTCACCCCCTGATTATGTAGGAAATGAATCTACATCAATAACTACTGGTGATCGAGCTATGATTCCGAGCCAAGATATATAAATCAATATTGGTGATCGAAGTAGGATTTCGAACCAATAAATCCCTAATGTGTGATACATGGATGTGATAGTAAAGTATGCAATTATAGTATATATTTTGTGTGAAATATATTCCTTATGATTATTCTCCTTATGGGTGATAGTTGAAAAAAATAATGACAGTTAAGTTGTTTAGAAGGTTTAAGACAGTTTAAATGGCTCCGAACAGTTTGTTTGAGAAGCTCATTTTTTTTGCAAAACAAGTACTAACACAAGACGTGTATAAAAATTTATGAAGGAGATATTTCAGTTATTAAATATCCAAGTTTTGAAATGCAAAACTAAATAAATTCTAAATTAGCACACAAGTAGAAGGTGATGAGAGGAAGATGAAACATGCAAGAACATAAGATTTTAACGTGGTAAAATCCCAAGTCAAGAAAATATACCACCTCCGTTAGGTTATTCTGACTTCTCTGAAGGCTCTAATGTTGAAGTTGTTCTCCCAGCTTTGTTTCTCTTCTCCTTTTTAGATTCCAGTCGACTCTAAAGTCAATGATCTCTCTACCAACACTTCTTTAGTGTTGTATTATGAATCGTGTAAGTGGTGAAGTGCTTAAACACATGCATGCAACACACACACACACACACACACACACACACACACTCACTTATACAGACAATATACCTATCAAATTACAGATTTCATTCTAAAATGCAGTTACAATTTCTGAATCTCAGTTTGTTTAAAAATCTTAGACTTCTGATCTTTATTTATATCGACAGATATCAAGGCAGCCTTGCTATTAGAAGGAGCCAAGGTCCTAAACACGTTTTCTTTATTTTATTTACACAGTTATTTCACAAAATATGAAATATAAGTATAAAAGTGTAAAACGCCATTCAAGATCTTAACATGATCTAAATCTATTTTTTCTCAAAACTGGAAACAGAAAAAGATTTGTTGGTAAGAATTTTGAAAAAAATATTTACAAAAGAATAACCAACAACTATGGATTTCTTGAAGAAAGAAATCAACTTAAGTATGTATACGCATTTTGTATCACACACAGGTCAAATCTACACTTTCTATAAAAAGAAAATGAAATTCAAACTTCGTGACTAGTTGGACAAGAGATTAAAGACCAAAAAGGATGAATCTTCACACACGATCTAACACACTAAAACTCAGAGGAAAAATCACGAGAGTTTGATTTAGGGTTTAAAATTCTCTCTCTTTGTTTTCTCTCTCTCTCTCTCTCTCTCCCTCTCTCTTTTCTTATTTTCTCTCAAAACACAACTGTTTCAAAGATTGTAAACGTATAACACATGGTCTCTATTTATATAGAGAAGAAAAGGATATGGAAGGACGAACCAAATAAACGGCTTGGATAAATTCTTATCAAATCGAAGCAAATCCTAAGGCTATAAAACCATCGCTTTTAAAGTTCATTTGATTAGTCCAATATATAAAGACACGGATTGAGATAAGAGACATGCAGACCATCGATAACATAAATCCAACGGTTTCGATTGAGTCTCAAGTTTGTGAGAGAGGAAATATATAAATTTGATGGGTAACTAGCCAATATGTGTAGGGCAGAGATCAAACCAAAAATGCGAGTTTTGAAACTTTTTAAAATACAATTTGTTACCACAAATATTTCTTTAGATTTTGATTTCTACCTAAATAAAGTTTTTAGGAGAAAAAAGAATTTACAAATAAGTCCAAAACATTTTTAAACCAATTTTAAATGTTAAAAAATTGTTTTATAAATTTCTAAAAGTTATTAAAAAATCCCAAAAATTATTAGAAAACACATTTTAATGGGAATTAATACTCACACACCTAATATGATATGAATGCAACATAGAAATGCAATCCTAGGTGTAGTGTTGGTATTATACCTTTGAGACTAATAGGAGAAATATCATGTTGAGTATGAGGTTCTTTGGTAGACTAGGGTATGACTCAAATTTTTATCACTATTTTCAAACTAGACAAGAGCCTATATAATATAGACTCAAGTGAGTCGAAGATATACGGTGCTTCAGTCTTCCCCTTTGGAAATATGAGACAAAATCTCCTTTGAGTCATCGAGGACTCGAAGGGATACTAGAAAATAAGAAAATCCTATTCCTATACAAAATTCTATTTACTCCATATCCTAGAAAATAATACACTACTTAACAAAATACAGACAAATACCCTAACAATATTCTGATAAAATGAGGTACTGATTTCCTGAAAATAAGATAACTAAGATCAAGTATTTTAGTTGAAGTAATCAAAATAATGTCCAACTGGACTCAAAGTTTCTCCCCCATTTTTTCTCAAATGAAAAAAGGGTAGGAACAAATATACATGAACAAATAAAATATAAAGAAGATAAATATTCATCAACGCACAAACATCAACAAGTCACATTAAGGATGTCCTCCATAAAATAGATATAAGAGGTGTCTTTTATCATTTTTGAAACATCCGTGCCCTATATCCTCAATTATGAGCATGAATATGACCGAATGATATTTTATGAGATGACAAACATTTATTGAAGAAATATCATGCCAATAGATTTCCATAAAGACTCAAATCTGATATTATCTAAAGGTTTTGTGAACAAATCAGCTAATTGAAGATCTATGGGCAAATATGTAATTTCTAATTCCTTAGATTCTACTAATTCACGGATATAGTGATATCGAATCTTAATGTGTTTTGTGCAAGAGTGCTGCACATGATTTTTGGAAATATTAATTTCATTTTGATTATCACAATAAATGTGCAACTTATCTTCAATTATTCCATAATATTTTAACATCTGTTTTATCCAAACTAATTGCGAACAACAGCTTCGAGCTGCAATGTACTCTGATTCAGCAGTGGATAACTAGGTGCAATTCCATTTTTTAGTAGAACATCCTACTAAATTATTTCTTATATAATAACAGGCTCCTAACATACTCTTACTGTAAACATAACACCCTGCCCAATTAGTATCGGTGTAACCAATTACTGCGGTGGATGTGTTATTGGTGTACCAAAGTCATAAATTGAGTGTTCCTTTAACATATTTAATAATTCTCTTAGTACAAGATAAATGACTCTCTTTAGGTGCATTCTGATAGCTAGCGCAGACGCAAACAACATACATAATGTCAGGGCATGAAGCAATGAGGTATAATAAGCTTCATATCATACTACGGTAAAGAGTGGGATCAATAGATTTCCCATGTTCATCCTCAGAAAATTTTACGGAGGTACTTATAGGTGTCCTAACATCTTTTGCATTTTCTAGGCTAATTTCTTAACAATCTCTAAAGCATATTTTGGTTGCGAAATGAATAAACCTTCTGAATTATGTTTGACTTGAAGTCCTAAAAAGAATTGCAACTCCCCCATAAAAGACATTTGTAATTCTCCACGAATGAATTTTGAGAAAATTTCAACTCCGGCTAAGGATGTTGATCGAAAAATGATATCATCTACATAGACTTGAGCGATTACTACTGTTTTGTCAAAATGTTTGACAAATAACGTCAGGTCATTGCCACCTCTTCTGAAACCTTGATTTAATAAAAACGTTGACAATCGATCATATCAAGCACGGGGTTCTTGTTTTAGACCATATAAGGCATTTTTCAATCGATAAACATGATTCAGATGGTGATGGTCAATAAACCCCTTTGTCTATTCTACATTGACTTCCTCAGTTAGAATACCATTAAGGAACACATATTTCACATCCATTTTGCAGAGAGTGAATTGGAAATGATAAGCTATTGCTAAGAGTAGACGAACAGATTCAAGACGAGTTACTGGGGAAAATATTTCCTTTAAGTCTATTCCTTCAATATGAGAGCAGCCTTGGGCAACTAATCTAGCCTTATTTCTAATGATCATCCCAGTCTCATCTATTTTATTTTTGAAAATACAACGTTTTCCAATAACCTTTTTATTTCCTGGCCTGGGTACAATATACCATACGTCATGAGAGATAAATTGAAGAAGTTCCTCCTGTATAACACTTAAACACAAGGAGTCACTTAGGGCTTCATTTACATTCTTTGTTCTATAAGAGATACAAAGCATGCATAATGAGAAAAATATGTAGTTGGGATCTTGTACGAACATGCTCAGTAAGATTACCAACCACGCTGTCTAAGGGATGATCTTTAGAAACCCAGTTAGGTATTTTAGGCATTTCAGGTGATAAATGATCAACTATCTCTGGAGAGTCACAGTTAAAAATATTTTTAGACTCTTCCACGATAGTTGGTCCTGTGGGTTTACTCTCAACATTAGTGTCACTAACAATCATATTAATGGATTCCATGAGGGAGTTATTCAACGATTATAGACGCGATATGCTCTACTATTTGGAGATTAACATAAGAAGATGGCTTTATCACCTCTGGTTTAGAATTTGGATAAATATTTTCTGTCCTTACACACATAGCAAGCACTACCAAAGGTTCTAAAATATTTTAGGTTAGGTTTCGTACCGTACCAAAGTTCGTAAGGAGTCTGTTTGGTATCTTTTCTAAGATAGACACGGTTTATGATGTGACGGGCAGTCCTAACAACTTTTACCCAAAAATACTTAGGAAGAATTTTGGCATGAATTATAATTCCTGCCATTTTTTGAATAATCCTATTCTCTCTTTCAGTTATATCGTTTTGCTGAGGGGTTTTAGGAGTGTTAAATTCGTGTTGATAACCATTATAGGTACAATATTTAGTTACTCCTAAGTCTTTAAACTCTCCTCCATGATCACTATGGATGCGATGTACTTGACTATCCTTTTCGTTCTCAATACACAGAAGAATTTTTAGAAATTCCTTAAAGGTGTTAAACTTTTGTTTAAGAAAATCTATCCAAGTAAAGAGGGTCAAATCGTTGACCATCACTAAGATGTAGTTATTGCCACATAGACTAACCGTTCTAGTAGGACCTATTAGTCCCATTTGGATAAGTTCTAGAGGTTTAGTAGTCAAAATGTCTTTGACTTTCCTATGGGCAGACTTAACCATTTTTCCTTCTTGACAAGGTCGACAAATAATGTTTATTATAGACTTTATCTTAGGAAGACCTCTAACAATTTATTGAGAACACAATTTAGCAAGGCTATCAAAATTTATGTTACCCAATCTATTATGCCAAATCTCATTGTCATTCATTCTGGATGTAAGGACACAAATTTCCAATTGAGTCCTTTGTTATTTTGGCTCAATTCCGGAAAAAATGTTTGAGTCGTAGGATAGAGTATATTGATCATCTTTCAAGTCTATGACGTGTTTGTTGAAGACGTAGCGGCCAAGTGTATAAAGCTTCATCAAAATATCGTGGTTTATGTGCCTCATTTTAACGTCATCAACAATGGTTCCATGCTCCCAAGGTATGAATGCATTACATATATATATAGGAGCTTGGAATGGTTTATATTGGGTGTTAGGTTTTTAAAACTGTGTTTTGTTTTCAGAATGTTTTCTATTAAAACTTATATATAAAGTACATAAAAGTTTCTGGGCTAAAAAGGAATTTTTTAGCATTCTGTGAGTTCGTTCGAAGTGTCGTTCGAACGAGATTGTTGTTCGAACCACAAGTCGTTCGAACGAGATTGCCAACGACTTCCCATTATGGCATACTGGAACTTCGTTCGAAATGTCGTTCGAACGAGATGGTCGTTCTAACGAGATTTCTAACGATCTTCTAACGAGTTCATACTCGAACTTTGTTAGAAGACTCATTCGAACGAGATTTGGCGGGAACAGGTTTTTTGACAGTTTTGAGCAATTTTGCCCACTTTTACACTTGTTTTACCCCACTATCTTTTTGCTGAATGTCAATGTGCGGGAATACATTTTTCTAATCTAACTTTTCACATCCTATCAAGCTCTAGAGAGTGTTTTTGAGAGAAAAATTATTTTAGGGGAAAGTTCATTGTTTTAAAGTGTCAATTTTCAAGAGAAAATCAATATACACTTTAGTTTACACCCATAGTTTAGTTTATCCAAGTTCATATATATATATATATATATATATATATATATATATATATATATATATACTTCTTGCTTGGAGTTTTGGCACCGGTTTTCTCTACACCATTGAAGAAGAGAAGTTTGGATTTGCTTCTAAATCCCACAAAGAAGAAGAGTTTTTTCGTGATTTACCCACTTGGAGAAAGGCTCCTAGTTCGGGTTACGGTGACCACATAAAGTCCGATCGATGGATTCCGAGACCGCGGTGGAGCTCCGGGGTTATTTGCTAAGTGGAGGTGTTTGCAAGAAGGAGCGTCGATGCTTGAGAAGGATCAAGTCGTGTGATGTAAGTATTTTGTCCTGTAATTATAAATTCCGTACCTAGTGGATTTGAGGCTAGGGTCGTCCGAGGTTGTTTCCCATCTTGGGTTTTTCCTCGTACATCGCGGCGTAGTGCGATTGATTTATTTTTATCTTGCATAATAACTTAGAACTCATGATTTAGGATAATTCAAGATAAAAATGGTTTTAATTGTCACACTTAATTTAATTGGGTGCTAATTAAATTCGAGTAATTGTTTATTTAATTCAAGTTTATTTTTAAAAATGGTTTGGCCTAATTTGGAACTATTAATAAATATGACATAGGCAAATTATAGGACTTGGATTAATTGACTTGGTTGAATTTTAATTTGAAATAGAAATTAAAATCTGTTTGTTTGTTTAGATTGAACCATCACATCGCTTCCGCATTTATTGTAAAAAGAAAATCTAGGATTTTAAAGAAGATTCAAATCGGGGGTCTACTACTCCTACAAATTGGTATCAGAGCCAAAAACGATAAATTACTTCATTAAGATCTTTTAAATATTTTTGGCTAAAATGGAATGTTCCCTATTTTCAAAATTTCCTATTTTCGATGGTTCAAACTACGGGTATTGGAAAGCGCGAATGAAATCGGCAATTAAATCTATCGACGAGAGAGTTTGGATGTCTGTTGTTAACGGGTGGACTCCACCTACTCAGTTAGTAGATAATGAGCGTGTTCCCAAACCGACCGATAGATGGAGTGAGGGTGAATTTAAACTTTCAAATTTTAATTCTCGTGGTTTAATTGCCTTGTTTAGTGCTGTCACACAGGATGAATTCCGACGCATTAGGACGTGTGAGACTGCTAATGAAGCTTGGGATATTTTACAACTCACTCACGAAGGTACAAGTGTCGTTAAAGCTTCGAAACTCCAAAACCTCACCACTCAATTTGAAACTATCAAAATGAATGAAAAAGAAACTTTTGATGAATTTTATGCTAGACTTTTCGATATTGTTAATTCATCTTTTAACTTGGCAGAGAAAATACCCGACAACCGAGTAGTAAAGAAAATTTTAAGGTCCCTTCCTGATAGATTTATTCCAAAAGTGACCGTTTTAAATTCTTTACCAACTTTAGCCTCAATGAAATTAGAAGAGCTCGTAGGTGATTTACAAATCTATGAACTAGACATGTTTCCCTCTAAAATTGAAAAGAAAATTGAAAAGGGCGTTGCTTTAAAAAACTAAAAAGAGGTCAAACAAGAAGTAGAGAGCTAGAGTGATAGTGACTCAGAAGACATAGCTTTGTTTGCTCATAAATTTAGAAAATTTCTTAAATTTAACAAAGATAAATTTAAAAATAATTTAAAGAAATTTGAAACTTCTAAGTATGACAAAGCCGAGAAGATCCCTAAACCTATCAATGAACAATTAAATAAGGACGAGTCAAATAGGTGTTTTGGTTGTGAGGGTTATGGCCATAGGGCTTCTGAGTGCCCCACTAAACTAAGGAAAGAGGGTAAACGACCCATTTCATATAATGCGACCCTTAGTGATAGTGATAAGGAAGAGGAACCCGATTCCCCCACTAAGACAAATTTTGTGGCTTTTATGGCTAGTCATGTGAGCACCGAAAGTGAATCTTCTCATGAAGATACTCAAACTCATGACACTTCTGAGGTCAAAGTTTTTTATTCCCTTGTTTTTTATGATAGTGAGAGTGGAGAAGAAAGAGAGAGTGAAAATGAAGAAAAGGTTAATGTGAGTGAACTTCAAAATGCTTTTAAAGAACTTTATAAAGAATCTATTAAATTTAAAAGAGTTAATTTGAAGTTAGAAGCTTGTTTAAGAGAGATTGTCAAGGTCGTTGATGATAGTATATTGGTTGAAGACCTTAGGACACGAGAGAAAGCTCTTATAGAGAAGCTTGAATATATAGAAGGCGAGAGAGATAGCCTTAGGGGTTTAATGGAATCCTTGAAAAAGGATCTTCTTTCTTTTGAAGAGTGAAATGTTTTACCAGAGTCTAACATTTAGAATTGCAAAATAAATTAAAAGACTCTAGTAATGTCAAATTTGATTTGGAGTGTCGTTCGGAAAAATTAGATAAAATCTTAGGAACGATCCAAATTAAAAATGACATGTGTGGTTTAGGCTTCAATTCTTGTAATGTATCTACTCATAAAGCCAAAACCAACGTTTTAGGAGAATCAACTAGGAAAGTCTTTAGAGATCATTTCTTAGGTACCAAATTTCGACGAAATTTTATTTGTACACATTGTGATCGAAAAGGTCATCTTAGGAAATTTTGTTTTGATCTTATACGAATTCCTAGACAATTCCATCGTAAAGTAACCTCGGTAGTTAAAGTTCCTACACCCCAAGATAGTCATTCGTCATTAATTTGGGTTAGGAAATCCGACTTGGTTTCCTTGCAAAATAGGGTTCTTGATTCTCATTTACTTTCACATGCTTCCTCCCTTGCTAAATCTAAAGGATAAATGTGTTAGTGTTTGCATACTTTAGCGTTTGTAGTTCATGCTATATTTACATGCTAAATGTATGCTTGTTTAATCATTTTCTAGTTTATGCCCCATGCTTAATCACATGCTAGAATAATAATTTCTGTTTAACTTCTGTATTTTATTTCTTGATTTTGTTTGCATTAAATGAAAAATGCAAAAAGATTTTTGTTTATCATTTGGTTTTTTATCTATTGGAATTTAAGCTTAATAAAAAATTCAAATTATTTTTGTTTGTTTTTTGAGTATATATTTTTAATTTTGGTTAAAAATGTCAAAAACTCAAAAAGATTTTATTTTGTGTGTATTTTAGTTTGACACACTTTATGTGGCATATACTTGTGTTTGAATCCCATCTTTCCCGCTCTCATGTGTCTAGAACTTTTGGTTTAGATTGTCAATCCTTATTATGTTCTTTACCATGCTTACATGGAGTAGTTGGTGTGACACCCCGACTAATTAAATACCGGGTAGCAACTCCTTTATTAAATTAAATCAAAATGCCAAGTTGGCTCAGTTAATAGCATCACTGTCGAAAACATTTTATTTTTACTAACCACCTAGTATTTAAAAAGTAAGTTGTCAAATTTTAATTAAAGTCCGATTAACATGCAGTAAAAGATTTAAAGCAAGAATAATAACACCATTCACCATAACGAAATAATAGAATAACCATCACATGATATAAATAAATTCGGAGGAAAACTCCTCACAACCAATCCCACAACTGAAATAAGTAACGAAATACTGAATACTGAATTAATACAAGCCAAAGTCTGAAAAACTGAAATGGAAATGCCTCTAATAGAATTTGGGCAACATGCCCTACAACTGAGGAATACTGAACATGGAATCCAAATGATAGAAGAGTCTAAAAGAAAATCTCTGTAACTTCCACAAACAGCTACAGCTCGTCATCGGAATGAGAATCCTATGCATGGTGTCCTTGTGGCTGGGCACCTAAAATGGTTTTACAAGAGAATAGATTTGAAAGCAAATGGGTCAGAGCCCGAATGTGGAGATATTTTAAAAACCTACAAGTGCTTTAAAAACATTTAAAACATTAAATACAAAGTACATGTTAGGACGTGCACTCACATGAAATTCTCACCTCTCGTCTAACTGTGCACTCCAAACGTAAGTACCCATCTAAAATGACACAAACCACTAGCTAAGTGACATCATATCTAGCTAGACTGTAATAGGTTCTACCCTTATTACTCGGTTCACATTAACATTATAACGATCGCAATTAAATAGGGGGCTTAACGTAGATTCAGGTTCTCATATAAAAGTAATACAACTCGTTATAGATTATCCCTTTTATGTTATTCCATAGTTATACACAAAATACCATATGAAAGTTCTCATTTTACTAAGTGTATATTTTCCACAACATAAATATACAATATAAGCACCCCGAGCCTAAGTTGTGGTGCACACATACTCTGCTATCCATCCCGGTACATCACGTACATAAGGATCACATATTCCGAATCTCTCAGGAATAGTTCACAGATAACAACATCACAAATAATGGAGGAGAACATAGTCACATCACATGGGTCACGCACATACCTGCGCTCCCACGATCAGCAAACTTATTAACATCCCAATAAGTCCTTCTCTGACCTATGTTCATCGAGGTAACCAGTCTAAATCCGGGCAACACAAGGATTAGAGGGCCCTAAGCGAACGCAAACCTCCCGTGATAGCAAGCATGGTAGGTATGTCATACACATAAAATCAATACATATACTAAGTATGCACACGTCTTAGTAATCACCATAATATATTGGTACATATCGCATTCTCTTACCAACTTGATATATATACAACTTATATAATCCCGGTCCATATTTATACGCGCCATAATTTATTCTCAAGTCGTAGTAGGCACTCACGTCTCAGCTCACATTTTCCTTTAGGTTCAAACTACACTTCTAGGTTTGACTCCTCATTATATCCCAAACATTCCAAATATATCAATTACTCATCAAGGAAAGGCTATCTCTACCTATACACAAGGTTACGGGGCACTCGGGATCAAAACAGGCTAAAAAGCCTAAACTGTCAACTCGTTTGAAGTCTCGTTCGAACGAGGCTGTTCGAACGAGACTTCGTTTGAACGAACTGAGTCTTCTAACGAGATCTCATTCGAACGAAGTGGGCTTTCTAACGAGATCTCGTTTCGAACGATTTCATCGAACGAAGTCAATGGTCAACTCGTTAGAAGCTCGTTCGAACGAGGTCGTTCGAACGACCTGGGCAGGTCTTCTAACGAGCAACCAGAATCGAGCCCAGATTCCTGAGTTTCATTTTTCACCAATTTATACACCTAAAATCTTAATCAAAATTCGTCCCAACAATGTTTTAAGGTCTCTAATCATCCCTAAGCATATCAAGGTTATATACTAACGTATTTAAAAGAATCAATTCATCCTAATCATCATCAATTCATCAAATCTCTACACTTTTCCCCAATTTTCAAGAACATAAACCCTAAAATTTATTATCATCAATTTACTCAAATCAGATCCATTTTTGTTACATCCAACACATATTAACATCAGGGTAATCATTTCTATACGGTTCTACATGCAATTACTCCTCAACATTCAAGTTCTAAGTCCAATTAAAATGGGTCTTTATTAAACTCTCAAGAACAATTTGATTTATGTAAATTCCTACGCATGGAAGAAACATTCTCTATATTAATTGAAATTAAACCACTTGCCTTGATTCAGTCTATGATTTTGATGACGATTTGAAGAAGATCTCTCTCTCTTTCTGCAGAATTCCCTTCTATCTCTCTCTCTCCAAGCTTTCTTCTCCAATGGCAATGGTGTTTAGGGTTTGCTTTGGGAAAGTTTTGGAAACCTAATCTAATAACCCCCGTAGCTTATTGGGTCATTAAGGGTTGGTTAGTGGGTTTAGTGGGTCAATTCCCAATCAGATAAAAACTCTTAATTTTCGTCACTTTTAATTCCCAAAAATACAAAACTACCAAACTACCCTTTATGTTGCCGGTATGGCCTAAAACTACCCCGGGATCCAAACTAAACCCCCGGCTAGTGTTTTCTGACTATCTCGACCCTTCCGGACGCGTTGGCACACTCAAAACGACCATACGGTTAATTGAATTTGAATTCACTTTTATAATCAAAATAATTATATCCTGACGCGACTGTCTCACGCGTCCCAATAAAATGTCCAAATTGTCGTATATCAATCTCACGACAAATTTCATAATTCAATATTCATAAATCATCATGTATACTCAATATAGTCAAATACCAATTCACATCTCGCTAGTATTTTATCCGGATTAATTCTCAATTAATTCTCATTTAATCAATTAATCCCAAAAATAAATATCGCCAGAAATACGGGGTATTACATACTTCCCCCCTAATAACAGAATTTCGTCCCGAAATTCGGAACTAGAAAGTACCTAATAAAAATAACTCTGGATAAAGTTCGCGCATCTCATCCTCGCGTTCCCGTGTGGACTCCTCGACATTGTGATGTCGCCACTGAACACGCAATAACGGAACAATCTTTGACCGCAGCTTCCTCTTACTTCGGTCCAAAATAGCAATCAGCCCCTCCTCGTAGGAGCTATCAGGCTGTAGATCAATCTCCTCCAAAGAGATGTGAGAATGAGCCAAATCGTCTCTGAGATATTTCCTTAGCGAGGAAATATGAAACACATCGTGAATCCGGTGTAAATGCTCCGGTAACCCAAGTCTATACGCAACTGGTCCAATCTGCTCAATAATAGGAAACGACCCCACATACCTCGGTGCCAACTTCCCCTTCTTCCCAAAACGCATAATCCCCTTCATAGGAGATACTCTGAGCAAAACCTGGTCCCTCACTTGGAACTCCCTGAAAAATCTCTTCGCATCAGCATAATTCTTCTACCGGTCTTGAGCTACCCGAATGCGACTCTGAATCAACTCAATCCTTGCCGAAGTATCCTGAATCACTTCCGACCCAAGTAGTTTGTTGTCCCCCACCTCTAACCAACATGCTGGGGAACGACAAGGTCTACCGTACAACGCCTCAAACGGAGCCATGCCAATAGTGAACTGATAGGAGTTATTATAAGCGAATTCTACCAGTGGAAGGTACTGCTCCCATCCACCCCCAAAGTCAATAATGCACATGCGTAGCATGTCCTCCAACATCTGATTTGTGCGCTCGGTCTGCCCATCGGTCTGCGGATGATAAGCCGTACTCAACCGCAATTCCGTGCCCATGGCCTCCTGGAAACTCTCCCAAAACTGCGAAACAAATATCTTGTCTCTGTTAGACACGATATTTAGTGGCACACCGTGAAGTCTCACAATCTCTGAAATGAAGAGATGGGCATACTGTTCCGTAGTGTAGTCAGTCCTTACGGGTAAAAAGTGAGTGATTTTGGACAACCTGTCCACAATTACCCAAACGGAGTCGTGACCCCTCTGCAACGTAGGCAACCCCGTGATAAAGACCATGGATATGCTCTCCCACATCCACCTCGGAACCTCCAATGGCTGTAGAAGTCCTGCCGGTCTCTGATGATCCAATTTTACTAGCTGACAAGTGGCGCATTTCGAAACAAACACAGCGATATCTCTCTTCATACCGCTCCACCAATACTGGCGTCTCATGTCTTGGTACATTTTGTCCCCTCCGGGATGTACCACGAACCGTGAGCCGTGCGACTCTGCCATCACCTCATGTCGCAATTCCTCCCCTTCCGGAACCACTAATCTTCCATTGAAGCGTAATCCCCCGTCTGAGCTAACGGTATAGGAATCGGCTCCCTCTGCTAGTAATCGAACTATCTGCTCCTGACAGAACGAGTCATTAGCCTGTGCCCGTACTACCTTCATGACAATCTGCGGTGTAACGATCATCACAGACATGAAAGATCGGGCCACTGCATCCTGGTGCCCCAACTCCTTCCACTTTGCCTTCCACACCCCTGCCACTTCATCTGCTGGCCTACGGCTCAACGCGTCTGCTACCACGTTAGCCTTACCCAGGTGATACTGGATATCTAACTGGTAGTCCTTCACAAACTCAAGCCACCTACTTTGCCGCATGTTCAACTCCTTCTGCGTGAACAGGTAGTGTAGGGACTTGTGGTCCATGAACAATTGGAACTTCTCCCCCAAAAGATAGTGCCTCCAAATTCGTAGGTCAAATACCACTGTCGCCAACTCCAAATCATGCGTGGGGTAATTCTTCTCATGAGGCTTAAGCTTACGGGAAGCATAAGCTATGGCCTGTCTCTCCTGCTGCAATACACCTCCAAGTCCTTGCAAAGACGCATCGGTGTAAACCAAATACTCAACTCCCGGTCGCGGCAATGCTAACACAGGTGCTGAGGTTAACTTGTCCTTTAACTCATCAAATGCCAACTGGAAGGCATCACTCCAAATGAACGGCACACCTTTACGAGTCAGATGTGTCAAAGGACTCGCTATCTTCGAAAATCCCCGAATGAACCTCCTGTAGTATCCTGCTAGGCCCAAGAAACTACGAATCTCAGTCGGTGTCGTGGGTTGTCCCCACTCCCTCACTGCGGACACCTTCCCCGGATCAACAGATATTCCCCGGTCGGAAATAATATGTCCCAAAAACTGGACCTCCTTCAACCAAAACTCGCACTTCTCATATTTTGCATACAACTCGTTCTGACGAAGTGTCTGCAAAACTTGCCTCAAATGCTCGACGTGCTCCTCCTCTGTCTGGGAGTAAACCAGAATATCATCGATGAAGACAATGACAAACTGATCTAGGAAATCCCTGAACACCCTATTCATCAAGTCCATAAACACTGCTGGAGCGTTGGTCAAACCAAAAGGCATAACCCGAAACTCGTAAGAACCATATCTCGATAAGAATGCAGTCTTCGAGACATCCTCCTCCCTGATACGCAACTGATGGTATCCCGATCTCAAATCAATCTTTGAGAAGATAGAATCTCCACTCAACTGGTCAAATAGGTCATCGATTCGAGGCAACGAATACTTATTCCGTATCGTGACCTTGTTCAACTCCCGGTAGTCCACACACAATCTTAGTGAACCGTCCCTCTTCTTCACAAACAAAACTGGAGCGCCCCAAGGTGAGGTACTCCTGCGAATAAAGCCCTGACCTAACAGATGCTCTATCTGATCTCGTAGATCTCGCATCTCTGTCGGAGCCATACGGTACGGTGCGCATGCTATAGGTCTCGTATCTAGAAATAGGTCTATAACAAAGTCTATCTCTCGACTGGGGGGGTAGTCCTGGTATCTCCTAAAACACATCAGAATACTCCCTGACAACTGGGATCGAATCTAAAGGAATCACAACCTCCTTAGAGGTATCCTCCTCTAGGTAATACAAATGAGCGGCCGAGCCTCCCTTTGGGCGAGGCATCGCCACTACAAACATCTCTTGCCCCGAAATGGCAAAAACAATGGTCCCAGCGAAGCAATCAATCATGGCTCTATAATCAGCGATCCAATCCATACCGATAATCACATAGTGAACATGCATATCTAATACCAACATGTCTGCAGGTAATACCAAACCACCAATCTCTACCCCCACTCCCCGGCATATAAAGAATATAAGTGACCCATTCCCCAATGGTGAGTCGACACACGTCACTGTGCTCTCCGCTGTGGCTAACAACCCTAAAGCCTTCGCGAAATGTGTAGCTATAAAACAATGTGTAGCCCCCGTATCAAATAATACCTGACCCATAGTGCCATGGATAGGAAACGTACCCTCAATCGCAGGCGGTGCCTGTGGAACTGCTGCCTGGTGGACGTTATAGACACGTCCATACTGTAGCTGCCCCTGCTGAGCTGGGACTGCTGGAATGGGTGGCAATGCTGCCATCTGTGGCGGTGCGGGGAGAACGGCGGGAAACATAGGCCTCTGTGGCTCTTAGCGAGCACCCTGCTGCTGCTGCTGTGGGGCCCTGCCCCTATCAGGACAATCCTGTCATTTTTGGCCAGTCTTGCCATAAACAAAACACTTCCCTGGGAAGTTCCCTCCTCGCTGCCCCTGGTGGCCGTTACCGTTCCTCCCTTGGCCCTGCTGGCCCTGGTGAAACTGCTGCCCATTCTGCCCCTACTGGCCCTGATGACCGTTTGGACCCTAATGGCCCTGAAGGGAAACCTCCCTGTCCCTTTCTGTAGTTCCCTGATCCGAACCTCTTCTGATCCCCCTGCTGGGAACCCTGCTCACCCTGTCTCCGCCCTTGAACAGATTGTGCCCCACTGGCACCATGTCCTCCTGTCCTGCCCTGATGGCTAGACTCTCCCGACCTCTTGCCCTCAGCCATATGAAAGCGGTGGTCCTGGCAGTGTAACAAAGCAGTGTTAACCACATCAGAATACGTGGCCAATGAAAGGTTCCCTAACAGATGCTGACGGATCCTCCATGTCAACCCGTTGGCCAATTTCTCAATCTTCTTCTTTTCTGTCGGTATCTCATCCGGAACGATATTCAATAGATTCGTGAACTCGGCCTCATACTCGGCCACGATCTTACCCTCCTGCTTCAGACTCATCAATTTCCTCCTCATTTCCGTATGAACAGTGGACGGAAAGTACTTGCGGTCAAAGCGCGCCCAAAAGTCCTGAATAGTGAGAGTATCCCTCTCCTCCACGGTGGTAATAGACTCCCACCACTGCAGTGCAGATCCAACTAGCTTGAAAGTATCTAGTACCTGCTTCTGAACATCCGTGCACTCATACATCCTCAAGTGCCTCTGCATATGTTCCTCAATTGGCTCGAGACTACCACATCTGAGCTACCTGCAAACTCTAGCGGATGCGCTTTCTGAAAAGCGTCACGTACACGTTCCCAAGCAGACGGGAATGCATTTGCCCATACTGGCGCGGAAACCGGCGCCTGAGGCGGTGCCTGCTGAACTATGGTATTTGCGGCATTTACCTCTTGGGCTACAATGGCTGCAACCTCTGCGGCGTTCATCATGCCCTGAACTGGAGCGGGCTGGGATTCGGGCGTTGCATTCCTGGGAACTCATCGTGCACGTCGTGGAGGCATCTGAAATAAGAATAAAGTTTATAAGTTCATAGTTTATAAACTTAATATAGCTGAAGAACGAAGCATACACAAAAAGAGTACAACAGTCCTAAAATATAGGGCTCTATATCAAAGAGAACTTAGCGAAAACATAATAGCCGTACAGATCCTAAAGGACACTAGAACCTGATGCTCTGATACCACCTGTGACACCCCGACTAATTAAATACCGGGTAACTACTCCTTTATTAAATTAAATCAAAATGCCAAGTTGGCTCAGTTAATAGCATCACTGTCGAAAACATTTTATTTTTACTAACCACCTAGTATTTAAAAAGTAAGTTGTCAAATTTTAATTAAAGTCCGATTAACATGCAGTAAAAGATTTAACGAAATAATAATAACACCATTCACCATAACGAAATAATAGAATAACCATCACATGATATAAATAAATCCGGAGGAAAACTCCTCACAACCAATCCCACAACTGAAATAAGTAACGAAATACTGAATACTGAATTAATACATGCCAAAGTCTGAAAAACTGAAATGGAAATGCCTCTAATAGAATTTGGGCAACATGCCCTACAACTGAGGAATACTGAACATGGAATCCAAATGATAGAAGCGTCTAAAAGAAAATCCCTCTAACTTCCACAAACAGCTACATCTCGTCATCGGAATGAGAATCCTATGCATGGTGTCCTTGTGGCTGGGCACCTAAAATGGTTTTACAAGAGAATAGATTTGAAAGCAAACGGGTCAGAGCCCGAATGTGGAAATATTTTAAAAACCTATAAGTGCTTTAAAAACATTTAAAACATTAAATACAAAGTACATGTTAGGACGTGCACTCACATGAAATTCTCACCTCTCGTCTAACTGTGCACTCCTAACGTAAGTACCCATCTAAAATGACACAAACCACTAGCTAAGTGACATCATATCTAGCTAGACTGTAATAGGTTCTACCCTTATTACTCAGTTCACATTAACATTATAACGATCGCAATTAAATAGGGGGCTTAACGTAGATTCAGGTTCTCATATAAAAGTAATACAACTCGTTATAGATTATCCCTTTTATGTTATTCCATAGTTATACACAAAATACCATAAGAAAGTTCTCATTTTACTAAGTGTATATTTTCCACAACATAAATATACAATATAAGCACCCCGAGACTAAGCTGTGGTGCACACATACTCTGCTATCCATCCCGGTACATCACGTACATAAGGATCACATATTCCGAATCTCTCAGGAATAGTTCACAGATAACAACATCACAAATAATGGAGGCGAACACAGTCACATCACATGGGTCACGCACATACCTGCGCTCTCACGATCAGCAGACTTATTAACATCCCAATAAGTCCTTCTCTGACCTATGTTCATCGAGGTAACCAGTCTAAATCCGGGCAACACAAGGATTAGAGGGCCCTAAACGAACACAAACCTCCCGTGATAGCAAGCATGGTAGGTATGTCATACACATAAAATCAATACATATACTAAGTATGCACACGTCTTAGTAATCACCATAATATATTGGTACATATCGCATTCTCTTACCAACTTGATATATATACAACTTATATAATCCCGGTCCATATTTATACGCGCCATAATTTATTCTCAAGTCGTAGTAGGCACTCACGTCTCAGCTCACATTTTCCTTTAGGTTCAAACTACACTTCTAGGTTTGACTCCTCATTATATCCCAAACATTCCAAATATATCAATTACTCATCAAGGAAAGGCTATCTCTACCTATACACAAGGTTACGGGGCACTCGGGATCAAAACAGGCTAAAAAGCCTAAACTGTCAACTCGTTCGAAGTCTCGTTCGAACGAGGCTGTTCGAACGAGACTTCGTTCGAACGAACTGAGTCTTCTAACGAGATCTCGTTCGAACGAGGTCGTTCGAACGACCTGGGCAGGTCTACTAACGAGCAACCAGAATCGAGCCCAGATTCCTGAGTTTCATTTTTCAACAATTTATACACCTCAAATCTTAATCAAAATTCATCCCAACAATGTTTTAAGGTCTCTAATCATCCCTAAGCATATCAAGGTTATATACTAACGTATTTAAGAGAATCAATTCATCCTAATCATCATCAATTCATCAAATCTCTACACTTTTCCCCAATTTTCAAGAACATAAACCCTAGAATTTATGATCATCAATTTACTCAAATCAGATCCGTTTTTGTTACATCCAACACATATTAACATCAGGGTAATCATTTCTATACGGTTCTACATGAAATTACTCCTCAACATTCAAGTTCTAAGTCCAATTAAAATGGGTCTTTATTAAACTCTCAAGAACAATTTGATTTATGTAAATTCCTACGCATGGAAGAAGCATTCTCTATATTAATTGAAATTATACCACTTGCCTTGATTCAATCTATGATTTTGATGAAGATTTGAAGAAATTCTCTCTCTCTTTCTGCAGAATTCCCTTCTATCTCTCTCTCTCCAAGCTTTCTTCTCCAATGGCTATGGTGGCTAGGGTTTGCTTTGGGAAAGTTTTGGAAACCTAATCTAATAACCCCCGTAGCTTATTGGGTCATTAAGGGTTGGTTAGTGGGTTTAGTGGGTCAATTCCCAATCAGATAAAAACTCTTAATTTTCGTCACTTTTAATTCCCAAAAATACAAAATTATCAAACTACCCTTTATGTTGCCGGTATGGCCTAAAAATACCCCGGGATCCAAACTAAACCCCCGGCTAGTATTTTCTGACTATCTCGACCCTTCCGGACGCGTTGGGGCACTCAAAATGACCATACAGTTAATTATATCCTGACGCGACTATTTCGCGCGTCCCAATAAAATGTTCAAATTGTTGTATATCAATCTCACGAAAAATTTCATAATTCAATATTCATAAATCATCATGTATACTCAATATAGTCAAATACCAATTCACATCTCGCTAGTATTTTATCCGGATTAATTCCCAATTAATTCTCATTTAATTAATTAATCCCAAAAATAAATATCGCCAGAAATACGGGGTATTACAGTTGGATTTTGTGTTGATTAAATGGATTCTATTTTTATATGCCTATATTCACACATGCACGAACTCTTTTGAAATTTTAACTTCATATGTATATTTGAGCTATGTGAGGTGTTCCCCTTCCAATCTTGTCATCTACATATTTGTGACTTAGGAGGACTAGTGATGTCAAAATTCGTTGCACTTGAGATTTGTGTGAAAAATGAAAACATGATAAATATAAATGTGCATGGGGAAGGGATCCGAAAGGACTTCGTGATCCTTTGCGATTGTAAGCCACTGTTTTAAATGGACCTAAAAGAAATACGTGGTCCAAAGGCCTAAAAATAGAAAATATGGCATTAAAAAGAAAAATAATTGCCAAGGCCTATGTTTGATTGATATATTCATTCCAAATTAATATAAATGCTTATTAAGGGAGATTGGATGGTATATCAACGATTTGCACAATGTCCGTTTATCCTAGTTGCGTATTTCATGTCATGACTCTATTGGTTAGTACAATCATCAATATGCTAGGCTTGTATGAATTGTGTATGTTTGTTTATTGAGTTCAATTTATATTGTCACATGAGGTTATATTCAAATGTGATGAAGTTTGCAATCCGTTGAGAACTTCGTGAACATGTTTTAAGTGATTGGGTCTAAATTTAATCGTTACTAGTTCACACCCACTGTTCTAAAAAATCCACCTAGGCTCCGCCTAGACTTGAGGCTTGGAAAAAACGCCACACCTTAAGATTTTGACGCCTTGTGCTTGGTAAAACCCTTAAGGCTTACTTTTTTGTCTAAAAACAACAATGCTTTAGTGAAACGATATCGCCTTTTAAAGATCTTTTTACAAATCGGATCATTATTTCATCCCAAATAATCAAATAGTATTTTTATTTGCAAATATTCAGACATATTTTTATGATATGTACAATTTTAGTTATGGTTAAAAAATATTAAAATATATTAAAAGGACCTAAATGCCTTTTCACGCCTTTTTACGCCAAGGCCCTCCTAGGCTTCTAAGGCTTAAGGTTTGGCCTCCACGCCTCGATCACGCCCTGCATTTTTTAGAACCTTGTTCACACCCCAACACTTCCGTTTCCATATGACACATTTTTGCCATACGAGTGTGAAAGACTCATATTATATTTTGTGTGCATCATTTGTGTGTTTATATCTATATATGTGTACTTACGTATATTAGTTATATCTTATGTATACATATTTGATATTTTTGTTTAATCTTTGCTTTGATTTCTAATCCCTATATGCTTTAATTCATTCTTGGTATCCATCTTATTGCATTCGTTGTTGATGTCATATGCTTAATAATTTATATATCATATTGGTATCATTTTATTACATCCTTGTTGGTCTAAGTTGTTATTTGTTGGATTATTTATAATTTTGCTGCTCATATGCATTAATGCACAATTACATTTTTGCTTCTTTAAGCCTTTGTCTATTCCTGAACAAAAAAGGGGGAGAATGATAAGGGGAGAAATGGTATCTAATCCTATTATTATTATCATATCTTAGTTTAAGGGTGATTTATCTTAGGGGGATACGTCTTTCTAAGTTGATCATACTTGATAAAGGGAGAGAATTAATTTAGGGGGAGTAGTTAACTTTACTTGCATTAACTATTATTATATTCCCTATGCGTGTAATGTGTTTGCCTAAGTGTGCAGGAATTATTTTATAAAGCGGCAACTTTCAACGACAAAGATTGTTGATCCTTTGGGTTGTTTGTGTCAAGCATTGTAATTTTATTTTGGGTGGGACTTTTTATTAGTCAAGTAGAGCTTGACGGCCCTTTAGGATTTTTGTATAGTTTTTGTCTCGGAATAGCCAAAGGGGGAGATTTGTAAGGACACAAATTTCCAATTAAGTCCTTTGTTGTTTTGGCTCAATTCCGGACAAAAACTTTTGAGTCGTAGGATAGAGTATATTGATCATTTTTCAAGCCTATGACGTGTTTGTTGAAGACATAGTGGTCAAGTGTATAAAGCTTAATAAAAATGCCGTGGTTTATGTGCCTCGTTTCAACGTCATCAACAGTGGTTCCATGCTCCCAAGGTATGAATGCATTACATATATATATAGGAGCTTGGAACGGTTTATATTGGGTGTTAGGTTTTTAAAACTGTGTTTTCTTTTAAAACTTATATATAAAGTACATAAAAGTTTCTAGTCTTAAAAAGAATTTTTGAGCATTCTGTGAGTTCATTCGAAGTGTCGTTCGAACGAGATTGCCAACGACTTCCCATTATGGCATACTGGAACTTCGTTCGAAATGTCGTTCGAACGAGATGGTCGTTCTAACGAGATTTTTAACGAGCTTCTAACGAGTTCATACTGGAACTTCATTAAAAGACTCGTTCTAACGAGAATGTCGTTCGAATGAAATGTAGTTCGAATGAGATTTGGCGGGAACAAATTTTTTGGCAGTTTTGCTCAATTTTGCCCACTTTCCCACTTGTTTTACCCCACTATCTTTTTGCTGAATATCAATGTGCGGGAATACATTTTTCTAATCTAACGTTTCACATCCTATCAACCTCTAGAGAGTGGTTTTGAGAGAAAAAATGTTTTAGGGAAAAGTTCATTGTTTTAAATTGTCAATTTTCAAGAGAAAATCAATATACACTTTACTTTAGACCCATAGTTTAGTTTATCCAAGTTCATATATATATATATATATATATATATATATATACATCTTGCTTGGAGTTTTGGCACCGGTTTTCTCTACACCATTGAAGAAGAGAAGTTTGGGTTTGCTTCTAAATCCCACAAAGAAGAAGAGGTTTTTCGTGATTTACCCACTTGGAGAAAGGCTCCTAGTTCGGGTGACGGTGACCACATAAAGTCCGATCTGTGGATTTCGAGACAACGGTGGAGCTCCGGGGTTATTTTATAAGGAGAGCTGTTTACAAGAAGGAGCGTCGAGGCTTGAGAGGGATCGAGTCGTGTGATGTAAGTCTTTTGTCTTTTAATTGTAAATTCCGTACTTAGTGTATTTGAGGCTAGGGCCGTCCGAGGTTGTTTCCCGTCTTGGGTTTTTCCTCGTACATCGTGGGGTAGTGTGATTGATTTATTTTTATCTTGCATAATGACTTAGAACTCATGCTTAGGATAATTCAAGATAAAAATGGTTTTAATTGTCACACTTAATTTAATTGGGTGCTAATTAAATTTGGGTAATTGTTTAATTAATTCAAGTCTATTGTTAAAAATGGTTTGGCCTAATTTGGAAATATTAATAAATATGACTTAGGCAAATTCTAGGACTTGGATTAATTGACTTGGTTGAATTTTAATTTGAAATAAAAATTAAAATCTGTTTGTTTGTTTAGATTGAACCATCACATCGCTTCTGCATTTATTGTAAAAAGGAATTCTAGGATTTTAAAGAACATTCAAATCGGGGGTCTACTACTCCTACACTGGAAATGTTACAAACCTCATTATTTGGATTAACTGTATAATAGTTATCTGGGGTACGAAGGCCTGTAATAATGCAGTCACCATTTTTATTTAAAATTTGTGATTATTGTTTGAAAATGTGACAGTGTGGTTGGAGTCACAAAATTTGCTTTTAGGTCTTTTACTAGAAGAACATCTTCTAAGATAGGTAACCCTTATTCATGGAGAGTCCCTTTACCAATGATCTGGGATGACAACCCATCTCCAAACAACACTTTTCCTTTGGAGAAGTTAGTTTTATTTAGAATTCTGGTTTCATCCCTGGTCGTGTGTTTGGAACATCCTGAATCTAAATACCATCCAGATGTCGTGTGCTCAGCTTTCAAAGCACTGATCATAATATTACATTTCATTTGGGGACTTAATTCATCCATCCTAACCCATACTGCTCTAGTTTTTAAAAGTTTACACTGATTAGCTCGAATAAGATAAAATTTACGAGCACTAGTCTTTTCTTTAAAAGATTTTTGCACAAATTGATTTTTCTCAATTTTTTGAGCATTTGATTTAGGCATGAATCGAGGATTTCCTCTTGTTGATGGTATTTTAGTACTATATCTTTTCTTCCTATTATGATAGTTAGTACTTATCTGGTTGCCTAGGAAGAATATAGTTATTTCTGCCTTTCCTAGAGTAGTTGAAATTATGATAGACAGGTGAACTAAAAATAGGTGTGTATAGACGTTTATAAAAATATCCATCAATGGAATGTCCAAAGACATCACAGTATGAGCAATCAAGATGGCTCGTAGGAGGCGTATCCTTAGGAAATTTATTAGAAAAAGGTTTGTTTAATTAAATTTTTAGCCTTATTCCTAGAAGGTACAGGTTGAAAAGATGAATCACTTTTCCTAATTGGAGGGAACATGTATTTAGCCTTATGTTCAACATTAAGCTTAGAGGTACTTGCCTCACCAATGTCTATCTTTTGTTGTTTCAAATCAAAGTTGTTTTTCAAGGCATGAAAATTCGAACAGGTTTCAATACGTCTTTTGCCACCGGACACAAACTTGATAGTTTTAAGATTTTTCGTTTATTTGTTTCTATTGGGGCAAAATCCTATTCTAGTTTTGTCATCAGAATTGGTTTTACTTTCAGCAACAAAGTCTTCAAAACAGTAGAGTTATTTTCAAATTTTACAAATCTTTTGAAGACTGTTGGTGTCTTTTCTTTAGTTTGTTCCAATTCTAACAACGTCCCTTTATATTTCTTTTCTAGAATTTCATTTGATTCAGACAGTTCCTTGATTTTTTGAGCAAAAACCTTGGTCTCATTCTCATGATCTAGACATTGAGAGGTGTACTCTTCAACATTTTGTGTGATCATTTGGCTTGGGGCTTCTATTTTCTGGGTAAGGTCCTTGACTACTTTTTCAAGTTTAGTACACTTCTTGAGGGTTTTTGTGTATAGTATGTGAATATCCGTGAGGTCCTTATTGTCGGAGTCACTAAGTGTACAGTGCGCAGTGTCCCCTATCGATTCATTTTTAGGGTTCACAAACACATTTTCATCGCCAATTGAAAGTTCCCTTTGACTCACACAAACAACATTAGAACTACTAGTAAAATTCTCCGGTAACAAAGCAGATAAACCATTAGGAACAATATCATTCAACATAGCATGGTTAGAGAAACTACTATCAGGTTCAGTACTAGTCATAGGCTCATCAGTATAAATGATTTTGGCAAGGAATAACATACAGGGTCGAAAGAATTAGATAACTCAGGCTCATCAATTTTTGATTCACTTGAGTCATCCCAGGTCTTGCACAAATTAGCCCAATTATTTTTATTTTTATTCAAATTGACTCTATAGTCATTTGTCATATGTCCTAATTTCCCACATCTAAAACACTCAACATTTTTGAGCTCTTTTCTAGGCTTATTTTGGTTATCAGTTTAATATTTGTCCTATCTTTTCTCATGAGGCCTATTATTAGAGTACTTTGGATAATTAGGTTTGCCTTGTCTACTCGAAATTTTATTTCGAAATTTCACAATTTTCTTGAACTGTTTGGACATTAAGGCAATGTGATTACCCAAACTGTCTAAGTTATAATGCTCATTAGGGTTTAAGTCAATTTTAGGCAAATTTTACTCAGGTTTGGTCAACTTAGAGGTGAAGACAAGATTATAGGTGGACTGTTGCTTTTGGTTCTGAGTTAATTGCTTCTTAAACTATAATTACATTACCACTACCTTAGCTTTCTACTGAGGCGTTCAAGTGTTAAGTTTGGATCGTCCATCTCCTCCATGGCATAACGCTTATTGTTAAATTTTTGTGGAAGTGACCTTAGAATTTTGGAAATAATTTCCTTCCTATCATAAATTATACCATTAGCATGCAGCTTAGTTATTATGTCTGTCAACCTAATGTAGAAGTCATTAAAAGACTCAGTCTCAGTCATGACTAAAGTGTTATACTGCTGGATTAACATTTGAGTTTTAACAACTTTAACACGTGTGTCTCCTTCATGTGCAGTCACTAGAGTGTCCCATTCTTCCTTAGAGGTAGTACATAAAGATATCCTCTTGAATTCGTGTTCATTGTTAGACATGAATATGACATTTTTGCCTTTATTATTATTAAGGGAGGTATGTTTCTCTTCTTTGGTGAATTCACTTAGCAGTTTCCTAATCCTCACAGTACTTCCTTATGTGGCTGGTTTAATAGAGAAAGTGTAACCATTTTCAATTGCGTCCCAGACATCATCTCCCAATGTACTTTGGATGAAAGCAACCATCCTCACTTTCCAGTAAGTGAAGTTGGTTCCATCAAAGAGTGGGGGTCTGGATAGGTTACATAATCTCTCAAATTTCTCGTCCATTATTTTGTTTTGAAAAAAAACAATTTCAAAAACTCAGGATCAAAAAGATTTTATAAAGCCAAAGCTCTGATACCAATTGAAAAAAAATAATTCCACTTAAGTTGTTTAAAAGGTTTAAGACAATTTAAATGGCTCCGAACAGTTTATTTAAGAAACTCCTTTTTTGCAAAACAAGTACTAACACAAGATGTGTATAAAAATTTATGAACGAGATATTTCAGTTATTAAGTATCCATGTTTTGAATAATAAAACTAAATAAATTCTAAAATAGAACACAATTAGAAGGTGATAAGAGGAAGATGAAACATGCAAGAACACAAGATTTTAACGTGGTAAAATCGCACCTAATCAGAGAAACATCCACGGAGGTCTCTACACCTCAAAAAAAAATTCACTAAAAAGAATATAGGTTACAAGATATATAACAAACTACATACACAATCAGACCTATTCTACGCCAAGAAAATATACCATGTCCGTTAGGTCATTCTGACTTCTCTAAAGGCTCTGATGTTGAAGTTGTTCTCCCAGCTTTGTTCCTCTTCTCCTTTCAGCTTTCAATCGACTCTAAAGTTAATGATCTCTCTACCAAAACTTCTTTAGTGTTGTAGTGTGAATAGTGTAAGTGGTGAAGTGCCTAAACACATGCATGCAACACACACACACACACACACACACACACACACAGAGAGAGAGAGACTTATACAGACAATATACCTATCAAATTACAAATTTCGTTCTAAAATGCAGTTATGATTTCTGAATCTCAGTTTATTTGAAAATCTCAGATTTCTGATCTTTATTTATTTCTACAGATCTCGAGGCAACCTTGCTATCAGAAATATCCAAGGTCCTAAACACTTTATCTTTATGTTATTTACACATTTATTTCATAAAATGTGAAATATAAGTATGAAAGTGTAAAACGCAATTCAAGATCTTAACTAGATCTAAATCTGGTTTTTCTCAAAACTCAAAATAGAAAAAGATTTGTTGGTAAAAGTTTTGACAAAAACATTTACAAAAAAACAATCAACAAATATGGATTTCTTGAAGAAAGAAATAAACCTAAGTATGTACATGTGTTTTGTATCACACACAGGTCAGATTTACACTTTCTATGAAAAGAAAATGAAATCTAAACTTCATGACTAGTTGGACAAGAGATTAAAGACCAGAGAGGTTGGATCTTTACACATGATCTAACACACTCTAACTCACAAGTTATTTTTTGAGGAAAAATCATAAGAGTTTGATTTAGGGTTTGAAATTATCTCTCTTTCTTCTCTCTCTCTCTCTCTCTCTCTCTCTCTCTCTCTCTCTCTCTCTCTCTCTCTCTCTTCTTATTTTTTCTCAAAACACAACTGATCCAAAGATAGTAAGCGTATAACACTTGGTCTCTATTTGTACAGAGAAGAGAATGATCTAGAAGGAAGAACCAAATAAACGACATGGATTAACTCTTATCAAATCAAAAAAAATCTTAAGGCTATATAACCATCGCTTTTAAAGTCAATTTGATTGGTCTAATATATAAAGACATAGATTAAGATAAAAGACATGCAGACCATCGGTAACATAAATCCAAAGGTTTAGATTGAGTCTCAAGTTTGTGAGAGAGGAAAAATACAAATCTGATGGGTAAGTAGCCAACAAGTTTAGGGTAGATATCGAACCAAAAATGCGAGTTTGGAAACTTTTTAAAATACAATTTGTTACCACAAATGTTTCTTACGGTTTCGGTTTCTACCCACCCAAAGTTTTTAGGAGATAGAAGAATTTACAAATAAGTCCAAAACATTTTAAAACCAATTTTAAATGTTAAAAAATATTTTATAAATTCCTAAAAATTATTAAAAAAATCCTAAAAATTATTATAAAACATATTTTAATGGGAGTTAATACTCACACACCTAATATTATATGAATGCAACATAGAAATCCAATCCTGGGTGCAATGTTGGTATTATAACTTTAAGACTAATAGAGGAAATATCATGTAGAGTATGAGGTTCTTTGGTAGATTAGGGTATGACTAAAAATTTGTCACTATTTCCAAATTAGACAAGCGCTTATTTAATATAGACTCAAGTGAGTCAAAGATATAGGGTGCTTCAATAGTAGTAATGGTAGATGTTATATATAGATGTATATCTGAAAAGTAAATTAAGTGGAGAGACTTAATTAAAGGGTTAAAATTAGATAGTGAATATCTGAGTTAATAAATTAAGTAGTGAGACTTATTTTTAAATATTGAAATATAACATATGTGAAAAGTACATGAGAAATAATTAACACGTGAGATATGTTAATAAAAGAATGTATTGTATGAGAGGTACGAGAACATAGACGTGTGGGTAAGTTCATTTGAATACTTTAGTCCAGTTAGCTTGGTTAGTATAGCTAGGTGGGCTAAGTATAGAACGTTAGGCTTGCACTATAGACAAGAGGTGATGAAACTCAAGAGAGCGTATGCGAACCTAACATGTGTAATCAATAATCGAATTTTATTGTAATAAACACTTGCTAAATATTTTCGAAACGTTTTATGTATTAACACTTGCTATAAAATATTTTCAAAACCTTTTAGGTGTCCAGCCACAGGGACGCCAGACATGACTTCATTCCAGGGACTCGGAGCTATAGCATTGTGGATGCCGATAGGATTGGTTTAGACGATTCTTCCATTCAGATCTAGTGTGGGATCTAATTCCATATTCCATGTATGGACATGTTGTCCGTTGACAGTTTTTAGTCTTTTAGTTATTTTATTATTATGGAGTATTTGGTTTTGGATTTTTATGTGATGGTTTATTTGGCAAACCCTTATTAATTTATATATTGTGATGGTTGAACTCTAGTATATTGTGAATGTTTAATTTAGTTTTCCGCATTGTTCATTTATTTAAAGAAAGATAAAATTTGGCACTGGTATAATTTCACTTAGGTGGTTAGTAATTAAAAAGTTTTTGGTAGTGATGTTAAGAATGGACCATATGAGAAACATCTCTTAATTTAATAAAGTCCTGATCAATTGATGTTTAATTAGATGGAGTGTCACAAGGACCAGGGTAAAACTATATTTATCACTAGGGTACCCGCAGGATAACGTCGTATGCCCCCATCAAAATCTCTCCTAGTATGCACCCACGATGGTATGCTTACACATAAGAGCACATAATTAAAATCATAATATTTCATAGACTAAAAAGTCATAACCCCAAATTACTATCTAATTAATATCTTTTAATTAAGAATTAATTTTTAAAACTGATCCAAATTCGTTCAAATGACCAACATATTCTCATGAAAATGAGCTCCACTATGTCGTTCGACTGACATGCCGAATTTGTTAGAATAAAAATCATCCCCTCGTTCTAACGAGCTACAAACTCATACGAACAACCCCTAAAATTATCGTTCAAATGAGACACTTATCTCGTTCGAATGAGATGAGCGCAATCATTTTCCCCAAGTCTCCAAAATCCACCATTAATGACCAAAAATATCTAAATCCAAACCTCTACACATCACTAATCTCATTTTCCTTTAGATATAAGTTACCTGAGTACATGATTAGCATATATATATGAGTTTCACATCAATATAACATGTATTTAAGGATAAATTCTCAGGAATAAATTTATGAACACCCTAGTTCTGTAATTTATCTATTTAAGGTCATATTTAGTTACATTCTTAGACTAAAGAGGGGGTTTTCTAATGATTTTTGAGTATGAATCTATATTTAACAAAATTCATTGATAACCTACTCCAATTCACGAGATTCAATACTGACATTCTTTACATACTAACAAAGGATTAAGGGTTAAACTCCCATATTAGTGTAATTTCAAAATTAAGATTTTTTAATCAAAATTCAAATTCTTGAACATGAAATTAACAGATTCAAATGAGCAATTATCATTATAACACAAATTTTATATTAATCTTTAATCTAGGTACACTCGCTTTAGGATTTTAGGATGAATTCAAGCTAAAGTCCTCTTCTCCTCTTGAGTGTTTCATCTTTCTAGCCTTAGGGTTCCTCTCACTAGCCTCCAGATTGAAATTGATTACGTCTAATAATCCCTCAACTAAATTAGCCAAGAAATTAGCCTTAGGCCCCATATGAGCCTCAACTAAATGAGCCCAAATACTAATCCAATTGGACCAGAACACTACCCAAACCACATAACAACCCATAAGACTTAAAACTCATTATTTTAAGTGACAAACGACCATTCTAAATGTCCTAAAGGTCAACCCGGATTATTAGTTAAAACAAATGAATATTTTATTCGGTACGAGTCCGAAATCAAATTATTTAATTGTAAATTAATTTAACACGACATATCATTATTGAAGGCTACTTCACAATTGGTGGAACCTGATACTAAGGGGATAATCTAAATAAGGAAACCCTAGATACCAAATCCATGATCATTCCATAGTCTTTTATAATACACAATCACTTTCAAATATTATTTAGTGAATTACCGTGTATTAAGCATGATTTTAATATATATAAGATGCAAATAGTGACAACACATGTTATTGGAGGCAATACAATAATTTCACAATTTAAATTAATGCACATAAAATTACGGTGTATTACAATACTATAATTGGAAATAGGAGTTACGTAGGTTACATGGTTAATCTTGGAACTTGGGTACTTATGTTGATTAGCTATGTGTAGAGTAAGATGGGCCCATATGTCTAGGATTGCCTTAGATATTTGTGAGGTGAGATAGATAGGGAGTGAGCGGGGTCATAATATTTCACACTTAATAATATTTTAATATTATGGGAATGACATGGACCAAAATAAATTTCACTTAATAATATTTCCATATAAATTAGATATTTATTCAAAATATGGGTGCTAACCAATATTTTTCTTAAAATGCTTTTTCAAGTTTCAGGCAGTCACATGAGAAGGGATGAATTACAAAGTTAGCATCATCCAATTAACATAGTAGAATATGTAGAGTAATCTCTTATTGTATTTCTTATTAGTTGGACTTTTATATACTATTTATTCTTGTTATAAACCCCGGGGGTTCCAGAGTTCTTTATTTATTCGTTGGACTTTTATTCAGGACTCTATATTACGGGGATTTATTTTTATTCAATTATCTAGTTGCATCATTATCTCGTATTTATCTCGATTATCGTTGGGGTTGATATCTTATCAGTTACTCATTAATGCTAAGACGTCACTTTCTATCCAAAGATTATGTCATCCATGATTTAAAGAAAAAATTATACCCAAAATATCCCCTTTAAGTCTAACAAAGATAGTTGAATTTTATCTCAAACTAGTTCAATATACTCCATAATCCCTAAAAATAATGCCCCACGTTGACGGGCCCAAATTCCCTTTGGCCAAGCCATTAGTGTTTTCATTAGCACATAACAAATGGAAGGGGGAAGGTATTCCACCATACCTCTTTATGGTGGGAACTATATTAAGTGAGGGTAAGTATTCCTAGGTCCTCAAGTAAGTTAAATTATGTGGCATAGTTGATAAAAAACAACTATACCACAATTTTTCAGCAAACAGGCTTTAATGCTATAACAAACATTAATTACATGAGAACACTTGAATTAAAATTTACATTCATCGTTTGTGGTCCAGATTATATACAAATTATACATAACACCTCTAAAAATCCAATTCGAGGTCCTCTTGGAAAAATCACTATGCAATAACAAAATAATTACATTTTCCTAATGATAACTTGAGGGCATAAGAGAAAAGATAAGGAAATATGTATCCAATTGGGCTTTAAATTATGGGGTTTAACCCATTTAGTCCCTTAAACATATATTAATACATAATTAGTTCAAATATTTTATTTTGTACCAAAATGTCCCTCACTACATAAAAACACTCAAAGCAAGGACACACACAAACCCAATACCCACCTCCCTCCACCCCTCCCCCCACCCCACTGACGGAGCTCCGACGACCACAACTGAAGATCCGATGAGACTGTCGAAGCTTCAATGGGGGTCGCAGGAGACCCGGTGAGGGTTGTCGGAGCTTTTGTAGTTGGAAGGTAAGGTGGGGGTGGGGGTGCCCCTAGTGCGGATTTTTAAAAATAAGATAGTATTAGGTAGTCGTTGAAGCTCCAGTAGGGGTCTCCAGAGCTCCGAAAAGCAGTAGGGGTGTGGGATATGGTCGGGGTGTGGAGGGGATGCCACTAGCAGACCTTTATAAATAAGAGAATATTAGGTACATGGGTGTTTGAGGGACTAAATAGGTTAAACTAAAATAAGGTGTCTTTCGTACAAAATATGTATTTATGTTGGATATTATACAGTAATTTACATGTATACATAATTCATATTATTATTATTATCTAAGAAATTATTAAGTAATTGGGAATGATTAATTAAGATCATTGATATTTGAGTTTTTAATAAGTGTAACCACTTCCTTTAAAAAAACTTATAACCTTTAATTATGGCTAAATCCTTAGTGGTAGATCCAACCAAATAATTTTTTCATCACCCACAAAAGTAGATATAGTAATATTATGGATCTCTCTAGTTATATGTGGGAGTTACTCACTAAAATTCCACAGATACTCCATCAAAAATCAAAGATCATGGTTTCTACATTGGTTTTGAGATTAGGAGAAACTTGTTCAACAATCTCAATAGTGGACGTGATAAGTTTTCCCAATCAATTATATTTCCAAATATTAATGGACTTAACATTACCTACAATCAATAGAAAGTGAAGTTAAAAGGAAAACCACCTTAATACCGTGCCGGTTATTGGAGTTACAGTAATGTTAAATTTTAGCATAACATCATTATTTAGAGTTTTTATATTCTTTATTCCAAGTCCTTTATTTTAAAGTTAAAACCTTGAAATAGGACGCAAAATGTATCTTCTTAATATCCTTAGAAAGAAAATTTTCTAGTATACTTATTGAGTTTATCAAGTTGAGATGTATGCTATTTATAAAGTTGAAAACTATGCAAAAGCATGCTTTGAAAAAAAGACTAAACCAGTTTCACTCTACCAACTATAATTAGATGTATTCCCTTTTATAAATCAAATTTTGCTTTTACTTAAGGTTATAAATGAGTTTTCCACAGCTTTACCCAAAATAGTAACTTATTGGTAGTTAAAAGGAGTTTCCCTTCTTTAATACCCATTATGGTCAAACAACTGACTTGATGTACTTAGAATGCTCACCTAAGTAGAAATTAATTTTGTATTTGTTAATATATTAACCAAAATCTTCACTATAGTTGTCAATAAGAGCAACCAGATACCTTTAATATATCACATCATCTTATGTGAAAATGAAAAAAATATTTACAAAAGGTGTTCACCCTCTTAGGAAGTGTATAATTAGATTTTCATATTTGAAAAATATCAAGAATACCTCCACCCAATGCATACTATCATAGATAAAAAATTAAGGACAACAGATCCCCTTGTCACACTCCTATTACCCCCCTTTATAACCCTACTACAAGTGAAAAACCTCTCAAGTTAGTGCTGACTTGAGAAGTATTTCAATTTACTTAACAAAATGTAGAGTAAGACATAAAAAATTTCAAAACCTTTGAATAAAACTTCCAATTAAGTGTATCAAAATATTTTGTGATATCCACGATAATGACCATGTTTTACTCAAATATAGCCTATCCATGAAATTGAAATTTTCATTAACTATAACTATGCAATCGATAACACTTCTTCCTTTACTAAAAGAATTTTGTTGAGATGTAATGATCCTTGACACTATATATCTAATTCTACGAGAAATTATTAGAGTAATAATCTAGAAAATATAATTTAAAAGGCGATATAAGTATAATTTCAGTAGTTGAACCAATGTCTACCTCTTTGGGTATTAGCGTGATGAGATTGTGTAAGGACATATTTTCATAGGGTCGTTATCAATTTATTTTGTCATATACCGCTACACCGTCGAAGAGCATTCAAGAGACATCTACATCAAAGACGGATCCGAATGACCCAAGTTCTTCATCAGTCAAGACTCCGCGAAGTTTACTTTGGTAAGGTTATGTTTTAAAAACCTTTAATTTTCACTTAGAGCTTTTGGGATATTTTTACAAAATATTTTCTAAGTGTTGGAGCGGACTTTTTCGTCAAAATTTGAGAATGAGTGTTTTTTTCTAAGTGTTGAAGTGGACATTAAAATAATATTTTTTTCGCAAAAATCGTTCGAGCGACATAGCATGTCGTTCGCGCGAGATAGCATGTCGCATGATCTCGTTCGAACGACAGATGCCCTTCGTTCGAGCGACTTCCTGATCTCGTTCGAAAGAGGTCTGTTTTTTAGGTGACGTGTTTTCCTATAAATACTCATTTTTTGGTAACGTTTTCATTAAGAAGTCACAGCGTTTTGATGAACAAAAATACTTAGAAAGCATAATCCTTTTTGGCTTCTTCCTTTAGGGTTTTAATCCCTTTTTGTTTTCAATTCACAAAACTCCCATATGCTTTAGTGAATTGTTTTGGTGTTCAAGAAAATAATTTTTTCTCTTGTTTATTCTTTGTGGGGAGAGCTCTACAACCGATAGCTGCGTGCTATTGTGGAGGGAGTCCTTGTGAATATTTAAGACTGTGTGTCTAGGATTGCGGTCCTTGTGGTATAGCTGCGCGTGAACCACTGCATATTTCTAGCCATTGCTTTGAAGGTTTGACGAAGACACCGTGCGTTACTATTGTGGGCAAATAAAGATGGTATGTAAGTCAATGGTCTTGTAAACTTTTAAAAGTTCTAGAAATAAAAGGTTTTGCCCTGCGGGGATTTTTCCTTAAGCTTGTGTCGCATGCTTTATTTATTTTATGGTTTGACACACGCACACACGCAGTTGAATGATTTGGAGCTGATTTATTTTGGTTTAAAAATAGTCACTAATTAAATAAGGTTTAATTGGAAACTTGCGAATTTAATTTAATTTAATCAATTATCACACAGTCGCACTTTTCAGATCGTGGTTAACTTTAGGGTATAATTATTTCCTATCAAAAAATTTCTTATCATAACTAGTGAAATCCAACTCAATAATATCCCAATAATGCTTAAAGAAGAGGCCAGTATATCCAGTAGTTTTTGTAATCTTCCCATTCGTGGGAACACCAATGAGTTTATAATTTCCTTCACATTGACCATAAACGGAATAATAAAGAGAAAATGCCCAATACTCTCCTTTCCATCCTCCTTATCTTTAGTGTATAACTTTGGAAAAAAATCAGTTCATGCTTATCGCACTAGCTTCATTTTTAGTGATATACATATATCCATATTTTAGGTGGTGAATACGACCATTTTTATATTAAATTTAGTTTAGGTTTGAAAAGGATGTACATTTATATCCAATAGTCAACGATTTTACAATAGCATTTTCTTTTTAAAAAACTCTTATTTATATTAAGAGCATTATTCATAGAGAGTTAAATTCCACTATTGAATCTCTCTTCATTAATTCTCATACAGGAAATTGTAGTTATTTGTTTTCCGATTTTAATGATTATTCACGTTTATTACATTTGATACCCTCTATACTTTCACATTTTATCATTGTAATGTGCATTAATTCCCACATTTGTTCTCGTATTTTGTGTAACCTTTGTTTTCAATGTTGATATGTTTTTCAAGGTTTATTTGAGTTTTTATAGACATTGGAGATGCAAAGTGTGCAATTAAAGACATTTTGAGAAAGTTTTACCAAAAAATTAATCTTAAAAGGTAATTTAATAATTTCAAAGATCAAATTCAGATGGGAGGAAATGTATGTTATGGAGTTATCTTAATATCATAGTTGAGGGCGCATCAATCCGAGTTGAACAAAGTTTTGGCACATATTTATGTAAGGAGCTTTACAAGAACCAAATGATCCATCTCATATCCTTCAGATTTATTCAGTCCACCCAGATGGATTAGGTTAATCATTAAAGGAAGCATAAAATTTCATCATATCCTGATCGATCCAGGTAGGATAAGATGTTCGGTCCTTTTAGATACGTGAAATTTATCTATTTTGCATGTTTATTTTCTTTTAGTATATATAGTTACTTCTTTTATTATTTTATGGGATCTCCTGTTTTTGTTATATTTTGGCCTCGTGCATAGTTGGTAGATTCTCTCCATGTTTCGGTTAGAGTTTATTTATTATTAGTCTCTCTCTCTCTCTCTCTCTCCCCTTTCAACTTTTATTACTTTGTAGTTATTTCAAGTTCCTTGTAACCTTAGAATTTGATAATGGAAATTAATTAGTTTGAGTTGGTTTATTTCTCACTCTCATCTTTACTTGTTGTAGTTACTTTTATCGTGCTTAGTAGCTAAGTAAATTAGGATGAGATTCATAATCCCACCATATGTTATTTGATTTCTTTTACATGTTTTGATGTTTGGGAGGTTTTGTTGGGTTAAATATGTGTTGAGATTGTACCATAATTCCTTCATAGTTAATGTTAAGCATCATTTATGGTTGAAACTTGTGAAACCTAAAGTGTTTCAATACATGATGATATATATTACAAGGATCATATCATCCATACAACCAAGACCTGAAGTCAGCAAGCATTGAAATGAACATACAAGACATCAAAGTTAAGGAAAAAGTATTATCCAACTTTATGACATGAAAAAGAAGCCATGTTCAAACAAGTCAAATACCATGAGCTCATGAATAAAGTAATGAAAAGATATAAAGATCAAGAACAAGCATATGAAACCTTCTCAAATCATGCGAGGACAAGCAAAGAGGCTTATGACCAAAAGAAACTTGTCAAGAATACAAAATACCATTATCAAGCCAAATCAAGTACAAGACTCATAATTAGATCAACATACATCAAAGTGATCTAAATATTGATGAAAATCTCTTCCCAAGTTCTAAATATTTCGAGAGATTTTGTAAAGAAGTAAACAATCACACAAAAAGTAAGTACAACCTCAAACCTTACTTTTAAAATAATCCTCAACTTTCTATAAACCCTGAGAACATTTAGAGAGAATTTTTTTACACTTAGAGTCGATTCCATAGTCACCCTACAAAGGTGGAGCCTACTCTATAGACAACTCCCCATGCCACGTTTTTAGGTCAATTGGGGATGCTTTTCTAGTTGTCCAAAAATCAAGGTGAAGAATTTTTTCTTACACTTTGTGTCGACTCTGAAAGATATGGAGCCTACTCCAAGGGCATTTAAGCAAACTTTTCAAGATTACTGTTTGAAATTCAAATTTCTTATGACCATGAAATTATAAAAATACCGTCCAACGACTAGTTTTTTAAAAGCCCTATAAAAGGACCCTTTTGGCTTCCATTCATAACATACAAAGTTTACAACATCATCCCATTATTTAAAGTCCTATTATCAAGATTGTATCATACATATTAGAGTTTATATAGAGATAAATCAAGTCCCAACCCCATTTACAAATTTTAGACCCAAGAGCTTCATTAAAGACAAAGCTTCAAGAAAATCCACTTAAGCAAAATTCCAGCCCGAACCCCTATTTATAAAAGTTCCCAATCCCTCAACTACTTTTGATACAGATTTAATTACTAAACCTTGGGAGAATTGTACTTGTGACTATAATTTTACTTTTATAAAGATGGAAAGTAAAATTTTCAACCCCAACCCCTCTTTCACCATTGTTGCTTTTTGAAGCAAATATTCTTGTACACTTTGGTTATATACTTATTATTTTTACTGGAAGGACATAGTCCGTCACAATCAAGTGTGTCGTATACCGCTACAACCATTGAAGATATTCAAGATCAAATACGCAATGAGACAGTACGAATATCAATCTTCATCAACAATTAAACCTCCGTGAAATGAATATGGTAAAGTTGTGTTTTTAATTTCTTAATATTTCACTTAGGATTTTGGGATATTTTTCACAAAATATATTCTAAGTCTTGGAGTGGAGTTTTAAATGTTTTTCGACAAAAATATATTTTTTGGAGTGTTTGAGGCAGTACATTTACTGAAAGGATAAACGAAAAAAAAATATTATTATATTAGTCTCATTCGAACAACACCGTATATTGTTCAAACGATATCGCGTGTCAAGCGATACTTCAAACGACAACGTGTCTCGCTCGAACGGCCCACTACCACAAGTTGTTTATAAAAGGGTCTCTTCAACTCCATTTTCCACAAGAAGTCGGTACGTTTTTACATTTTGCAAACAGTGTGAAATCAACATAACCTTTCACCTTCTTCTTTTAGAGTTTAATCTCTTTTTTTTCAATTCACAAAAGTCCCAATTGTTCGTGTGAATTATTTTGGAGTTTGATAACAAACTTTTCTTGTGTTCATACTTTTGTGGAGAAGATTTCAACATCATGAGGTTGCGTGTCATTGAGGTTCGCTGCATGTGGATATTTTTCTTAATATATGACTCGGGTTCTTATGGATTACTGCGTGTAATTCATTGCTGACAACGCCGGCGGAGGCCTGCGGGTATTCGTGCGTCAAACAACTTTATTTCATCATAATTTGTGTAAGTTACGATTTACAATTATAGTGAAATAAAAGGTTTTGTTCTTAGGTATTTTTCCTGAAATTGGTTTCCTTTGCATGCTTATTGATTTTATGTTATCAAATCACCTACATGCATGTGTTACGATTTAACTAAAATCTAGATTAATTAAAATTGGATTTATTTGAGAAGTCTCATTATTCCGCTGTAGCACTCTTAAATTGCTATCAGAGTCCGTTGCACTAAGTTATTGGGTTTTGATCTTGACTCTTACAATCTGTTTTTGAAATCCTTATTTTTTTAAATATGCTTTTTGGGGGATTTGATGATTTTAGATGTCACTTGTCTGATGAAACTATTTGGAAATCTCAGTTGAAATATTCTTTTAAACCTCTTGTTAAAAAGAAAGAATCTAAGAGATGTCTTTGTTGTGAGTGGATTGGCCATAGCATATATGAGTGCCCCACCAAAGTTAGCGAGTGCTTTAATAAACCAATTGCCTATGTTGCCACCCTTAGTGAAAGTGAACCGAGTGAAGAATTTTTTTATGCAAGTAAACGTGTCCTTCCCAACTGTGTGTCTACTCATGAGAATGATGATGATACTTCTTTCACATCCATTGGTAGTGTATCCCTTGAAAGTGAGGGTGATGGGAGTGAGGATGGAAGTGTAGATGAGCGTAACTTTCAAATTGCTTTCAATGAACTTTATGCTGAATCTTTGAAAATAAAGAAAGAAAATTTGAAACTAAAACCTCAATTAAAAGAGCGTGCCTTAAAAAATAATGATGTTTTATTTGAAGATCTTAGGGCACGTGAGAAAATTTTGAGAGAGAAGCTTGAGTACATCGAGGGAGAGAGAGAGATAATCTTCGAAGGGTGATGGAGGCTATGAAAAAGGAGCTTCTTGAGTTTGATGATTCTAGGAACTTACTTGAATCTAGGATAGGTGAACTTGAGAAAAGTTCGAGAGATTCGAGTAAAGTGAAGTTTGATTTGGAGTCTAGGTTTGAAAATCTTGCTAAGATTTTAGGCACTGTCGAAATAAAAAAGATGGGGGTGGGATTGGTTTTGAAAAACAAGTTGCACCCATTCCCAAAGTCATCACCAGTCATGTGAGAGTGCCCCCTAGGGTTGTCAAGCGAGAGCCACCTAGGATCATTAGGAGAGCACCACCTAGGAATTTGAGGAGAGTGCCACCTAGGAATTTAAGGAGAAGACCACCTTTAAGTAACATTCACCGCCTGATTTACACTTGTACACATTGCGATAAGCAATGTCATCTTAGGCATTTCTGTTACAAGCTTTTAAAAATACCTAGGAAGGTTAATAAAAGAATAAATTTGATTCCTCAAACCCTCACTTGTCATTTCAAATTTGTTTGGGTTAAGAAATTGAATTTAGAGGCCTGTGGTATTTTTGTTCATGACTCTCATTTGTTTGTATGTGATTCACCCCATGTGAGATAGTGTAATTATTTGTGTCGATATTTGTCATATGCTAGTTATGCTCCATGATACATTCTAACTATGCTCCATGATACATTCTTACTAGTGTTATGACTCACTTGTTGCAGTTTACATTGTTTCATTAGTTTAGCCACTTTATTAGCACTATTTTGGATCTGTCAACACCTTTCAGACATATTTTCTGAAAAATTTTCACTGGGCAACACTGTTTAACATTCTGGGCAATCTGTGAGGATTTCTATTTTCTCGTTCGAGCAAGATCTCATGTCGCGCGAAGATATCGTTCTAACGACAAGCGTTTTTGTTCGAGCGACATTGAGTTTCGTTTGAACGACCTATTTGGATTTCTAAATTTATCTGTTTCAGTACCCTCGGTTCATATGCTTATATTTTTTGGTACTGCTGGGTTATTTCTGAATAGTATTCGAACAATACAAAAAGATTTTCACTTTTTTTGATAAATTTTAAAAAAAAATCCAAAAAGAGATTTGTATTTTGTTTACACCGTATATGAATGATAATTTAGTATGACTAAGTATCAACATCATTCCATATCCATGTGACTGTTTGATAGTGTTTTGAGACAATATGTTATGTCATTCATGTGCTTTACAAAGTTTGGAGTCTTTGAGATGATATACTGTTGCTTGCTACCTAAATTTTGACTCATTTGTCTTTTATTGCACATATGCACGAGTTTGTTTGACTTTTGTGCTTGTCAATCACATGTTGGTTAAATGTTTCCATCTCAATTTTGTCTATACAATGAACCAAATACAATAAAACTTGACAAGAAATTAGTGCATGTTATAAACCATTTATGAGTTTGTGTTATTTATTTGAAAAAAAAGGATGCGAAAGGTATCTTATTTTTTCCTTTGCGATAAAGCCACCATTTAAATGGACCTAAAAAGGTGAGGAATTGAAAATTATCCGGGATCCAATGAGGTTTAAAAGAGCCCGAAAAATTGAAAGGCAATAGAAAGAAATTATGCCAAAAAGGGGCCAATAGGTTTTAGTTTCATCGCCTCATAAGAAAAATAAAAAAACATTTTCTTTTAATGAGGGAGTTTGGATGAAATTAAATACGGGTTGCACGTCCTTGAAAGTCATGAAAAAGCATCACATAGTTTTGGACGTTATTGGTGTGGAAATTATTTATACTTTGATGGTTGATATGATTAAGACGATGTCATCTAAATTCAACAATTTTTACACCTAAGGACTATTTTGATGTTCATTATTTAGGAGTACACTTATTCATCGTGCACACATGTCATGATTGAGTCGATTTTCCTATTGAATTTTTTCACACCTTCCGTTTCCATGATTTGGTTATCTTATTGTAAATTGATGGTGTGTGATTTTTGTAACATCATTTTTGCATTTTTGTATGAAAATTCTAAAAAATCAAAAATAGTTATTTTCCTTGTTTACCGTAACACCCCGATTTGATTTATGTGAGTTATTCTTTTCCTTGTCTATTTCAGAAAAATAAAAAGGGGGAGAATGAATTATGACTTTATGGGGGAGTTTAAGTATGGGGGAGAATTGATTATGCTTTCATGTTTTATGCTTATATCATTTCAAACTTGATACGTCACAAGTTATTTTCTTTGTCTCATGTGTGTAGGTACAATTGAAGATCATTATGTTACACACCCTAATGAGAAAAGCTTAAAGTTTTGAAGATTTGATTTTTGAAGTTTTTGAAGACTTGACAGTTTATCTTTCCACTTTTGAGTTTATACGAGGATAGGTTTGTATAAGTCATTTTTCAAATTGATAATTCGGATATTTTTATTTTGTACTGACATAGACATAGGGGGAGATTTATATGGACATAGTCCGTCACAATCAAGTATGTCGTATACCGCTACAACCATCGAAGATGTTTAAGATCAAATACGTAACGAGACGGTCCAAATATCAAGCTTCATCAGCAATCAAACCTCCGTGAAATGAATATGATAAAGTTGTGTTTGTAATTTCTTAATAATTCACTAAGGATTTTGGGATATTTTTGACAAAGTATTTTCTAGGTGTTGGAGAGGAGCTTTAAATAATTTTCGTCAAAAATATATTTTTGGAGTGTTTGAGGCAATGCATTTACTGAAAGGATAAACAAGAAAAAAATTATTCTTATATTTGTCTCGTTCGAACGACATCGTATATCGTTTAAATGACATTTTGTGTCGCGCGATACTTAAAATGATAGCGTATCTCGCACGAATGACCCACCGCCTTAATTCATTTATAAAAGGGTCTATTCAACTCCGTTTTCCATAAGAAGTCTACATGTTTTTATATTCTGCAAACAGTACAAAATCAGCAGAACCTTTTGGCTTCTTCTTTTAAAGTTTAATCTCTTTTTATTTTTAATTCACAAAAGTCCCAATTATTCATGTGAATTGTTTTGGAGTTTGAGAACACACTTTTCTGGTGTTCATACTTTTGTGGATAACATTTCAACATCATATGGTTGCGTGTCATTGAGGTTCGTTGCGTGTGGATCTTTGCTAAATATAGGACTGCGGTTCTTGTGGATTGCTACGTGTAATTGATGGCTGACGACACCGACCGATCCCTGCGGGTATTTGTGTGTCAAACAACTGTATTTCATTATAATTCTTGTAAGTTGAGATTTATAATTATAGTGAAATAAAAGGGTTTTCCCTTAGAGGATTTTTCTTGAAATCGGTCTCCTTTGGATTTTATGTTATCAAATCATTTAGATGCATGTGTTATGGTTTAACTAAAATTTGGGTTAATTAAAATTGGACTTATTTGAGAAGTGGAATTGTTCCACTGTAGCACTCTTAGTTACCATGGTTAAACTTCATTGTATGTACACAATTGGTTAGATATGTTGATGGATCGTGTTGGGTCGTGTTCATGTCGTGTGATATTTGGTTATCGTGTCAAAAACCTCTCAATCCATACACGAAACATTGACAAATCGGTTCCAGAACCAAACCCAAACCCAAACCCAAACCATTACTGTTAACGAGTCAATTGACCCAAGACGTTAACACCTATTAAGTATCTAAATTTATTTGTAAAAAATAATATAATTAATTCCTCCATTCTAAATTGCAAATATAACACTAATAGTATCCCAAAAAAAATATTCATTAACCAAATTCATAAATATTACAAAATCAATGATAAGTTCTATACAAATAGTCAATGCATTGTTAACGAGTTTAAATGGGTGTAAACGGGCCTGATCGGGTGTTATAATATTCCCAAACCCAAACCATTATTTTAGTATCTTTAGTGTTGATCCGATATTGACCTAAAATTGATAAGCCTAAATGCATTTACTTATAACTTTGTTTTGTGTTATCACATCGTGTGATATTTTGATAGGTCCATGCCGATATTGTCGCATTTGTATGGAATCAAGTTGGGATTAAACCTTGGGCTCTTACAAGTGTTCCTTTTAGTCACGAATGGTTATAACATCATGTTGGTTGGTGTTTTCAAGGTGTGATAAATCCTTACGAGGTTGTTAGTTCTGCCTTAGTGAACCAGAGATGATGAAGTTTCATGAGTATTATCTCGTTCGTGGCGTAAGCAAGGCCGAATAACAAATCTTACTTTGTAATGTTTCTTAAACGCTCTCTTTAATAGTTCTATTAATTGTTTAAATTTATTTTATTACTTGCATAATTATTAATGGAATCATATTGTTATAATTAATCTTTCAAGAGAGAAGTTTAAAAAGTTTTAAATTTCCATTGAATTTATAAATATGCAATTCACACCTCCCCTCTTGGGTATATTTTTGGGCCAATAAAACCTTCGTGTGTAATCACAACCAGATTGTTGGAACCATACTTAATTGAATCTTCGATTATTCATAATAGAGTGACACCGTTTTTTTAGTTTTTTCCTAAATGAGTTTTAAGCTTTGAAAATGCTTCATTTTTTATATAACCATATATGTCAAGCAATTTCATGACGTGAGAAATAATTCTTAATCTAAAATTTATTTCTCGTTTATTAACATGGTTCTAATTATTTCCCAAATTTAATTGTAATTCAAAATCCTAAAACTCAAAATCATCTTTTACACTTTTATTTTAGAAGTAATAAGTGATTTATATTCTATCATGCATTAGTAGTGGATTTTATACCCTAAAACTGTGATATACTCCCATAAGTATCGTAAAATTAGGTTTTTGCATTGGGATGGTAAACCAAAGAATGACAATATCAGTACATGACCATATTCTGACCTCTAAAAAGTGGCGCCATTGATGTGAAACAATGTTTTTGGAATTTTATTTATGTAATAATTTGTGTATGTAGTATATGCTTGATTCGTTTTAGCTTGCTTTGTATACAATCTCACCTTTAAGAGAAAAGAATCTTGAAAAAGTGGGTTCACAACAAGTGTTTGGTGAATTATCAGAGTGAGTTTTGTTTGGTAAAAATGTTTTACACTAACTCTTCCGGTAGTAATAATAGTTCACAAAATTACTATGATAATGATAGTAAAACTTATTATGACACTAGTTCTCAAAACTGTTGTAAACAAATATGCAAGTCGTTGTGACAATGGTTAAATTTTTTTACCATGCATGAAATTCTTGGTTATGAAATTTTGTTCCCCGCCACCTATTTCCAAGGGTGCGTACATGACTTATTTTGATAATAAAAAATAGAGTGTGATTTTTATGATCAAGATTATTGTTAGGAAAAAAATATATAAACATTATATTTGAAACTAACTATGACTTTACTTGTGAAACTTTAGATGACGAGGAATCTTATGAGTCATATGAGGTATTTGATGATTTTTATAAAAAATGGCCTATATATAACAAATACTCTTTTGATGGCACGATGCATGAAAAAATTATAAGTTTCCATTGTGGAAATTTTTCAAAACCAACAATGTGTTGAAAGTGTTAATGAAAGAAAACTATAACAATGTATCAATGTGACGAATTATTCGTTGAAAACATTAATGATATGGAGAAATGGTTGAGAGTGAATCTAAATGTTTATAAATTAAACCCATGCTTGATGACTATGAATCTCTCGAGGTTGAATTTATTTCCTTAACATTACAAAATCATTATAATTATCACAAGAATCATATAAAAGTTTTAATGATTTTGATGGGGTTGTGGTTTAGGAATGCAAAATAATTTAATCTTCTACTTTATGGTAAATTATTGGTTAAAATTTAAGCTCTACATCGTCGTTTTTCCCTTTTTATTTTTGTTTTAGTGTGATTAGTTAAATTTTTGTATTTTTATTTATTATTCTTGGTTCCAAAATGTTCTTTAAAATCATTGGACTTATGCTATTATGGGGAACGCTCCAAATGGGCTAACATCTACCTATCCCTATTATCAAAGTCTGTTCCTAATTCATTGAGGACAATGTAATATTTAAGTTTGTAGGTGTGAGCTATTCTTTCCCTTTATTTTTGAGTTTCATTGTTTGTGCATGTTCTTAACAAGCTAGATTTAATTGAGAAAATAAAAAATAGTTTCTTTCATTGCCCATTAATTTATGACGATTTTATACAGTTTCCCCGCTCTATTATGCAAACATTGATGCATGCCAATAGATTTTTCTCTCTATCGACTTTGGGTTTTTGTACTCTTTATTATGGAAATTTTCATGTTAAAAAATATTAATTTTAAATCACATTACACTATTACTTGTTTATGTTTTGTTTAATGCAATTATAATTTGGTCATTAAAAGCATAATGGAAACTCTAATCCTTGAGAGCGTTTGAGAATATTCTTCATTTTGAGTCTGTATACACCTACTTTTATCTCTTTTGGAAAACAAATTCATGTCATTGGCAATCTCATATTTCTTGTTTTGATAGTTCATTATAGGATATCATTTCGAATTTTAAACTCTTAAATGTTTATTGATATTGTAATGATTGAGTAATCATGTGAACCCTAAGAAAGGATCATAAGACCTCTTTGACATTAACCTATATCAACATTGTCCAACCCTATTATATATTTTTCCTAGTTAACTTCTTTGAGACTTAAATATAGCATTACATTTCACAACCTTTTTGCTTTACTAACTCCATAGTGATGTTTAACCCTTTATATACTTTCCTCACGTTCTTTTAGAATGTACGTGGGACAATTTTTTTACGTTTTTTGTGTGGTGAAATTAAGCGTGTGAGTTGGCTTCTATTTGTCTATTACTTAGTAAAAAGAAAAAGAAAAAGGAAAAGGAAAAGAGAAAAAATGACTAAAAGGTGAGAATACCAAAGTTTTATAGGAGGAGAAATAAAATAAAAAGTTGCATTCCTTTGTTTGTTAGTGTCTTAAGATTCTATTCTGGAATTGTTTTCCTATTTTATATTCTGCCACATGCTATCTTTATTCCAAGTATTATCTCCAAACCTATTGATTCCTAAATTCTCTTTAATTTAGTAAACCTCACCATGTTATCCTTATGAAAATATGATTCAGATGAGAGGCTATTAATTATTTCACCTCTTATAATGAATGTTGATCCATCTGGGATTCCGACGACATGGGATCGCAGAGAAACGAGAGGAAAAGCCCGACGCATGCGGGGATCAAGGATGTAATTCTCTTTTCTACACTCATGCAATCTTTAAGGGCTCCCACATATATAAATAGGCCATCGTCAAAAGGGGATGAAAAGAAAAAAATGGAGCTGCCAACCTATTTTGCTCAAAATAGGCAAAATATATATTCGTTCCCAAAGAAACGGCATCAAAGACAAACTAATGCAAATGAAACCAAATAGATTGGAGGTTCAGGGACTAAGTTACGGAATGAAAAGGTGTTAGGAATCCATTCCGCCTTTTCAACTTCTCATGAGTTATGATAATATTCTTTTTTTCTCCAAATTGTAACCCATGTGTATAATCCGTGTGACGTGAATGTAGTTGAGAAAAAGAAATCATCATACTCGTGTCATGGGAAGGATGGAGATGAGTCATTCTGAGGAGTATTAAAAGAAAAAAAAATACGAAATGGTAGATGAAATATGAGGAGCGCACCGGATCATAATCCATCACAAAGAATACAATATGCATGTCTAACGAATCTGCTACGAAAGGGGCCACGATTTGTGCAATACACTGAACCGTAATCCACTATAAAGAAGTGGATATGCATGTCTAACAGGATTGAAAAAAGGGAAATAAAGAAAGAGAATATGAAAATACGATGTGAGTAACCATTGAATTATAATTCACAATAAGGAAGTGAATATGGATGTCTAATGGGTCACTAGTACATATATGTATATATACGCATAAGGAAGACAAGTAAAGTAGAAAAATAATCAAAGTAGGACTCGAATCCTAAGAACGACCTGGGATGCCCACATAGCCAAAAAATGCATCAAAGTCCACATAGTTCGGTAATCATGTAATTTTCGGGCTTAACCCATAAAACTTGAAATTAAAACTTCCCTTATATTGTTTTGAAGAAAGGTGCAAGCGTAGAGAGTGTAAAAAAATGGGGAAATTCTACTTTGGGGTTTAAAGGTGACCCGTCTTTTTGGATTTTTTAATTTTATGAAAACATGTTTTGTGTATAATAATAATAAAAAAGAGAATAGTTGGGGTGAGAAATGAAATAAAGAAAAAATATATGAAAAGTGAAGAAAAAAGTAATAAATGATAATAATTAAATGAGATGTAAAAGGATATAAGTAGACTTCCTATAGAACTTTGCTACTAATTTTGAAGTGGTGTAGGTTCATTTTCATGGTGGTTTAATAGTGATGGAGTAAGGATAAAATTGGTGGCAAAACGTTAGGTGAAAGTGATGTAAGAAAAATAGAGAGAATGTTTGGAAAAGGAAATTTTTAGGATGATGATGCACTGATTTCGAGGTAGAGAATGTTCTGATTTCTAAAAAGGGGTCTTTGGGAATGAGGTCATGGCTTCCTTAAATAGAAAAAAATAGGGTTAGGGGTTCTGCTAATCAACAAAGGCCCAAGCTGGCTTATCGTTATAACCGTGACTTGTTGGAGAAGTAAAGTACCCCTCTGCCTATAGGCAAAGGGTATGGGGTGCCTATTGGGAGTCTGGAAAGAACCTTTTTGAAAGAATGCAAATAAAATATAAACCGTAAGTCCGAATCGTGCATGTATAGGACCGTTAAAAGTTGTATTCAGATCCCTATGAAAATATATTGGGCCACTCTCAAGTTTGAGAGTTTACCAAAGTTAAATGAGATTAGGAAGCGTCCGGTGTCCACTAATCGACAGTTCTTGGAGTAAAAAGTCAAGTACGCATGAATCCTAAGGTAGATTCGTGCATGATAGGGACCATTGGAAAGGTTACTTAGAGCCTATGAACGTGTAATGACTACGCTTGAGTTGGAGGTTGACCAAAGTAATATGGGTCTCGAAAGCATCCGACATCCTCTTGGTCTAGGTTTGGAGTAAGACCCAGGGTCTTAGGGTGAAAGAAAAGTGTTAAGGACCTAAAGAGGTATTTGGATATTACTAAGATGGGGTGTCTATTAATCCTCTTGATGGTAGACTGTGGAATACGAGGAGTGTAACAGCCTGATCCAGATTTGTGGGTTACCCATGGTCAACTCAGTCCGACCCTAGTGTTAGGTCTAAAGTGCAATGAATAACCTATATGATGTTGCTAATCTAGTTTTATTTTAAGTTAACATTTCTTTTGTTTAGCATACGATTCGTATTTCATATAAAACTACGTGAGAAGTAGGAGGAGCACGCCAGAGTCCAAGCATTTAGAACTACTAACGTGATATAAAAGAGAGTACTTACCTGTATGATGCTTTCAAAATTCAAAACTGCACCCAACCTGCTATAACAAAATGAGGGAGTCAACCGGATGCTCAGTGAGAAATATACAAATGCAGTTATAATCGAACAACATAAAGAAGACTCTAACACGTTATACCTACGTGCACATGTAACTACCTTGAACATATATCTACATACATATACATATACTTAATGCATGAAATCATTTTACTACTGAAAACCTTATTTATACAGATTAATTCACCTTAATCTTGTAAAAGACTTTATATACTCTCGTTTGGTACTCATTCCCTTATTTAACACACACGGTTATATATTAGAAACACCCCACTTGGTTTGATCGAAACCATTCCTTTACTGGAATCACCTTTTCTATTTGAACTATTCCACATTTATATTTTCATTAAAAATCACCATTTCAATGCACGCGAACACCGTATGAGAAAATACTCATTTAGCCTTTGAAAAATCTTTCACAACACACCTTATGTTAACCAAGTTTCTTGACCACCCATTTACTCACTTACTTTACCATTTTTCTTTACCTTATGGACATTAATCAATTTCACATTTAATTGTCCATTTTACCTTTATCGAAACATATATTAGTTCATTCAAGTTATGCTGTCTTAACACATTTTAACCACACAACTCTTATCTTGACACGTCCCTTATCACTTTATCTTTTTCTCAGAATCTTCTAATAACTTGTGTACTTTAACGTGCTTGACACCGCCGGTGACTCCACCATTTGCGCTTTTCAGTGGTTTTAGGTCTTTCACCCCAGGGCTCCGGACCCTCATTAATTATCTAGGTGCCATCCGAGTTCCTTTTATGTGTTTTAACATTTTACAAATCTCCACCTTATGCCTTGATTTTCTTTTTACCTAACCGAAGCCAAACCTGGGGTTTCATCCCAATTTGTGTTACACTTTAAAATTATCATTTCATGTCCTTTACACTTTAAGTTTGATTTTGCTCCAAAAATTAGATTCATTTAGGACCAATTTTCATAACACCTTTTCCAATATTTTTATTTCATAAAAATGTTCCACTTTAAGTAAAAATATCATTTTACTCATTTGTTTTCAAACTTGTCATTTTCCTGCATTTTATAAGTGTTATTTTCCCAAAACACCTTTAAGTGAGTCACACTAACTTCTTAAGTTCTTTCAACACGTTAACACTTTTTTAACATTTGATATTCATTATTGTCATGTTGAAAACCTCTTTATTCCATTATTTCCTTTCAAAATTCATAAGTGTTAATTTTTCAATATATCATTAAGTTACACACACCAACTTTCCAGTGTTTAACCATTAACACTTATGCAACACCTTATTTCCAAATTAGACATTTCTTTACTTTCTTTATTCAAGAAACATAGTTACTCTTAAAGACCACTTTTATAAGAAAATATAATTTCCTTTTTTATCAATACAGGTAGTCTTGCAACTATATATTCATCACACCTTTAACCCCCTTTTCACCAACTTGGAGTATTATAATTTTTACGTCTCCTATTTCATGTTTAAACCCAACAAAACCTCCTTTAAACTTTTTCACATATTTATTATCATAGTACTACAAGTTTATATGCATGAGAAGACGAATTATACGTCCTAATATCCTATTAAATGGGTTAAATATACATTTCATTCCAGAAATTCACAATACTTGCATATATATGCTTTTCAAGACATAAGGACATTTTTAATTTCTTTAAGCTTAACAAATGTCCATTTTCCCCAAAATCTTCATTTTTGCAAGAAACTTTATTTCACAAACATTTAACAAAATCAACATCATTTTTCATAATATACCAATTTTAATACTTCAAAACTTTGAAATATTTTCTTATCCTTATTTCAAACAAAATGATATTTTTTCAACTTTTTTATTTCATAAAAATGTTTACTATTAATCTATTAGGAGACATCAGGGTATTACACACTTCCCTCCTTGGGGAATTTCATCCTCGAAACTCTTGACTCGTCATTCCTTAAGTTTATGGGGTTCACCAACTTCTATCCTAAACCATAAAAACCCTCTATGAAAAAATCATCAAAGCCCTCGATACTAAATTCACATTATGCGCCCTCATACGGAGTTTTCCACCAAATGATTAACATACGACATGATCTAAAACTCACCACTTCGAGAACCATGAACTTCACACAACTGTGTTCGAGTCTCCACTTGCTTGATGATTATGTTAAGACCATTCCTAGTACTACCTATGCTAGTATTCAAGGCATACCGATGCCTCCACGACAATCCTTTCTAGTGATCAACACTCATCCAACAATTGACCACAATGCGGAAAATCAACAAATTCATCATCAAGAACCATTCCTAATCTTACAACCACACATCTAGCGGCCCACGAATTTTTAGGTTTTCCTGACTACACAATTTTTCTTGATCTTGACATTATCTATTAATTGATAATTTCTCACTCTGAGAAGTAATACACTTACCAAATCATCACCGTGCATTCGGCTGCATCACTCTAATTACCCTAGTACTACCCTAGGTGTCTCACCTTAGTGAACTCACTTGAGACTCTCATTACTCCACTCCTCGTGGCCAAGAAACACCGTGTGCTAACTTTTCCTCGATGACTAACACTATATCATATCCTCAAGTCACTATTCCTCTCTCAACAACCAAAGCCACCAGTTGCCATGTCAACAACCGAAAAGGTCACTATTCCTAAGAAAGACCAATACTATGAAAAAATCGTGTGGCCGAAAGGGAATATAACCATACGCAGAACTTTATGAAATATTAAGGATACCTCATATAGGTGCACCAAGTTCCCGTGCCACATTTAACATTCCCTATCCACTGCTCTCTACTAGGTCCAACCGCGATGGATCATGACATGGTACCAATTTAATTTACCACATAAGTGAGAATACTGATCTCTAATTATCAAAATAGAAAGTAAAACACGAGAGTCATTCCCAACACACGCATTAGACTATAATTTATGGGAACTGAACACACATAATATTCTTGGACTTGTATTACTCATTCCCAACATTCTCACTAGTTATAAATCCTAGCCACACCCTGTCTTAGGCCACCAGCCATGACAAATCAAATCATAACCATTCATTCTCGCAACACGAAAGTAATATATGACCCATAGATCTCTAAGAAGTCAAATGCTCTACTTCCCTCCTTAGGAGTGAGGCCCTTGCCCTCACATCCTTGGCACATATGAACAAATTCGATTGACGAACTCCATGAACCCTCTTCTATACTGGCCTTACCCATTCACTGATGACGATGTCGCTAACCTACTACACCTAGGTCACTACCTACCTTACATTATCGTTATCACAACCCTAATTCCCTTGGGAAGTATTCCATCCAAGAGATACATTCACCTTATTGTGTCCTATGACTATGCAGGATTGTCACCAAGATGATTTTCAAATTTTACCCAAACTGAACTCATACGACGACCAGAGCAATCGCTATTGGCATTCTAAGGGTAGTAAGTACCTCTTAAGGCTACATCTCCTAATCCATACCGGCTTGGTAGGATGTGGTAAGAACTAATCTTAGCACACCGTCGACACACACCAACATTCTAATCATGCTTTTATATTATCCCACCTTGGTTGCTATTTTAAGTCTCTACTTGGATTCATCAATCTGAGTCTCTAATACCTTTCATAATACTCTTTAAAGTAAGATGTCACATCGCCACTACCATTCATTCCATGACACCCGAGCACAGTGCGACAAAAATAATTTGAGATTCTAACTCCTCCTTGGAGGACACCAACCATTTGTGCCGATTTGGGAAACCGCACTTAACAGTGCACTAAACGGATCTTCTAAACCTTGACTATCAACCTTAGATCATCCTGTGACCCTCTTAACAATCATTACTAAGACGCTAATGTTTCTTCCCACCGAAATTTACTGGTATCCTAAGGACACCAACCACATTCCATGTAAAAGTCCTTAAGTCTTCCATACCTTAATCATTATAGGTGAGCTCCATGAGATTTTCAATACTCTTATCGTAATTACTAGGCACTCGCAAGGACAATGGTCCATGAGATTCTACACATGGAGCACCCTAACCATAAAACACCTCAAGGTTTCACAACAGTTGATTTCTTTCCCTAATGACGTCACACACCATTAGTCCTACGAACACTCTAGTATACCCTTGAACCACTCGCACGTTAAGATTACCTCGCACCTAGACACCACTTAGAGAGTTACAACAAGCCTTCACACTTAGATAATGATCTTATATTTCTTTCAAACTGCTTTGACCATAAGCCATATACCAAAACCCACTAGCATTACTAAGGATTTTGGCAGGATATAATAGGACGTCGCCTACAACCAATAAACCTCTAAGTATGTGTGGTGACAATAAATCTCAACATAAATTATAAGAAAATTCGATCACAAAAAAAAGGTAAAGATCATAAGCTAGAATAGCTGCAATCATACACGACACAAGATATACGTGGTTCGGCAAAATTAGCTATGTCCACGGTGGTGCTATCTGGTTATATTTCTATTTTTTCTCTAGGGGAGTGTTTACAAATTGCATGCCCTTTGCCTAGGGCAGGGGGGTTCAATACATACATGTAATTCTCGGAGAGTGGGGGTGTTGGGCACCTCCACGTTGGCCCATAATCCCTAGAATATCTCCTGGGAGATTTTAGGGGTTGAATGGGTCACTGCTAATTAACCGTTTATAAGGCTTGGTAGTTTGGGCCGAGCTTTCCCTATTTTTGATAGGGCTTAGCCTGATTACTTCACTGGGCTAAGATAAATAAACGTGGTACCCACAATATGCATCATCGACATGACTAAAAATCATATTCCTTAGAATCACATCACATCTCTTAAAAACTCGATATAGAAGAATGTATAGAGCTTACTCTGAAGCCTCCTCACCTATCATTCATTTCTACGTAACATACTTGCCGGAACATGCATGTAACTCTCATTATACCCTATGAGGTTAAAATTTCAATCAAGAATCACCAGGACACTTACTTGTAACAATAATATCATACCAACCTATACCGAGTACATATCCCAAATGTTGACCAACATGATTCATCAACCCCACTAAATCATCAATTTCCTTAAGACATGATACTACCCCAAGGATATAATTCACCTAGTCACACCATTGGTACCACCACAACAAAACAGATAATTAGTGGCAAAAACCATTGTCACCAAATGAAAAAAATCGTCACCAAAGATATTTGGTGATGAAACAAATTTCCTCAATCGTCTGTCACGAAATCCCCGTCGCTAAAGGTTTTGGTGACGAAATACAAATTTCATCACAAAATAGTACACCTTTTGGTGACAAAATATTCCCTGTCACGTAATAGCAAGCTTTTAGTGACAAAATTATTTGTAACCAAAGATCTTATTTTTTGTCACAAAAATGTTAATTTTGTCACCTAATTATATGATAATATGCAAAAGGATAACCATTTGGTGACAAAATTAATATATTTCGGGGACAAAATATTTTTGTCTCAAAATGAATTTTATTGTCAAAAACTTATAAATTTAGAACTCATATATTTTTCATTTCCCATATAGATATTCAGTCAAATAAATATTAATTATAGAATCGACTAAATTTCATCATCATTATATAAGTAATCAACTACCATCATATACGTACTCAAAATTAAGGTTCGAAAGATTATATAATTGATAAGAGAAAATTCGTACAAATATCTCAAAGCCATTGACCAATCAAAGTAGCCTACATCGTTTGTTACAACACATCAACTACAAAGTAGCTTACAAAAAAACAATTCTTAAGGCATTAGTTTCTAACTTTATACTTCCTAAGGCAATAGTTTCTAATCAATTACAAAGTAGCCTCCAAAAAATGATTCCCAACAAATTTGTTAAGTTCTCCTTGCAACTTCATCACCATCCCAAGAATAATTTTTTTAAAAAAATCATCACAACGTCCCAATCTGCAATTCAAAAAGTACTAAGGCATTAGTTTATAACTTTTTATGTCTATTAACAATTGATAAATAGAATAACAATAACACATTGAGCTAAACATAAAAAAAATTATGAAATTCAATTTTCATTTTAATATTTTAAAAAACTTCGACAGAGTTTCCTTTGTTGATAGACTAAAACCACCCTATTAAATTAGAAAATAAAAAAATCAAGAAATCCAACGACAATCAACCAAAATAGCCCTTCCTCTGATTCAAAAGATAAGGCAATAGCATCGCCGATTTTTTAAAAAAAATCGGCAGAGCTTCCTTTGTATATAGACTAAAACCACCGTGTTAAATTAAAAAAAAAAACTCAAGAAACCAAATGACAATCCACCAAAATACCCCTTCCCTCGATTCAACAAATAAGGTAATAGCATCACCACTAGAGAGATTAAATAACTCAAAGGATGTAAATTCAAAAATGTAATTTCGATTTCAACATTGAAATTATTATAACTTACCATTTAGTAAATGTGGGAGGAAGGGAACCTGATGCTTTTAAAGCATCACACAACTTGTTGAATCCAAATTAACGAGCTTCTAAATGTTCCAGACGCTCATCACGAGCTTGTAGTTGTTCCTTTAACTCACGATTCTCTCTCTGAGGTTCCCTAAGGGCCTCCCCTATATTTGTGTTTCGTCGTGATGATTTTGATTTGGTAGCTTTCGGTCCATGCCCTAGACCTATGATATATCCCGATTTAGTACCAAGTACTCGATCAACTATCTCATCGGGAGTTAAAGGTTCATTACCCTCGGGAGTAGGCTCAGCTTGCAACTGTTTTATCTTAATCTATAAAACAAATTAGTATATATCATTTCATAAAATCGAAGTTATGGTATTTGTCTAATATATGTTATATTCTTACATTAGTTCCTCAGCTTTGGGAGAAGTCCATTTTTCATTAGTGCAGTGGGTTTTCTTGTAGAACTCAATTCGATCTAGCTCCTGATTCGTCACATCATTCTTCATAATCATGAAAGACAATAATTATCATCAATATTTGTGAAAGATAAGATGACCTTTAGAAAAAACAAATATATAAAAATATATACCAAGTGATAACGAGCAGCTACAAATGCCCTTGGCCCTTGATCGTGTTTGATTGTTTGCATCTCTCGATTATTCTTATTGACGTCACATTGATGCTTTAATAATAGTTGATGGATAATGAGTATGTTATGAGTCAATTAAAAGAACGAAACTTTTATATTTTATAAATTTATTATACATGATGCTCAGAGTTAGAGAACAAATCACAAAGAGCATTCCAGTTTTCTTGGTTTATGTTTTTTGGCTTATGATGTCGTGCCTCTTCGATTGATTTGTGATTTTTGAACCTTAGTCGATGTCTATATCTTTGCACCCCTGCTTCGATTCATCAGCAATTTTTTGACACTGTGTCTAATATACTCATCCTTTATTTTGATGACAAATTTGGACTGAAAATTCATAATTTATAAAAATTAGTATATAAAATAAATCAATTACTTAAACATGTTTAATAACATAGTAGTTTTTACTTACATCAAGTCGTTTGAAGGCTTCTTCTTTGTCATTTTCAGACATGTCCTTCCATTTCGCAGGAACCGGGATGAGATTTCGTGCAATAATTCCCAACTCACTTGATAGTTTAGAAGATTGCACCACATTTTTCGTCCTCCCCTTGTCCCTTGCAATTTCAATAGTCAACTTATTTCCATCCGACCTAGTCAACTTCTCAAGGCCCTTTCCTTTAGTTAGACCATGTATCCTTTCTGTCGTGGTGGAAGCTGTAATTAAAGGATATATTAGTTCATCGAATACAACATATAATGAGGTGATGCATTATAAAAATCATGATTTGAACACTAATTGTCTAATTCAACATCGAATACAACATATAGTCCTTTTTAAGTTGTTTTTACTCTTTTTAGCCATTTTTAACCCTAATTGTCTAATTCTTCAACATAATTTTGGGGACAACAACAATTTCAGCATACTAATAACAACAACAGTTTCAGCATATTAACAACAACAACAATTTTAGCATATACTAACATACTCCTAAAAATTTTAGCATACTAATAGCAATAACTAAAAATTTTAACGTACAACCAAAAACAAATCTCTAATTAATATTTGTGTAGGCTGGAAAATGAATGGTATTTTTTGATACCACGGGACGAAGAAAATCATGAACAAAATTTAAAATTTCCAAACCCACATGGAAACGTTTTCTTCCCTGCTAGTTTACCTAATTAAAGATGGAAAATGCCAACATAATTGTGCTAGATGTTTTCAGTCTCAGGACCAGCCCGTCTATATCCTAGTCTATGACTTAGTTGTAGACCAATCTACATTGGTTTGATAACAATGGGATGAATAATATCAATAAATGCATAAAAGTCGTCGATTATGTTAAGTTTCATCAACAACCCATAAATGTGTATGCAAAGTGTATAACATAAAAAAGGAATAGGATGATAGGGAAGAAAAGAAAAAACCTGTTCGGGTATATGCAAATAAAGTAATATGGAGGAAAACGAATTCATAATCCACAAAATAGGAGTTCCATAAAATTGTTCTAAACAATGTAAAGCTGGAGAAAAGAAGAAAACGAAGTTGTGATGAACAAAATAGGATTTCAATAAAAGTGCTTTAAACAATGTAAAGCCAAAGTAAAGAAGAATAGAAATTCATGATCAACAAAAAAGAGGATTCTACAAAATTGTTTTAACTGATGTAAAGCCGAAATAAAGAAGAAAAAAAATTCATAATCAACAAAATAAGAGTTCCATAAAAGTTCTTAAAGTAATGTATAACTAAAATTAACAGGAAAACCAATTCATGATCAACAAAAAAGGTTTTCCATGGAAGTACTCTAAAAAATGTAAAGCCGAATTAAACAAGAAAACGAATTCATGGCCAGTAAAACATGAGTTCCATTAAAGATTTAAATAATGTATATCCAAATTAAACAAGAAAAAAAATTCATAAGCAACAAAACACGATTTCAATAAAAGTATCTAAAACAATGTACAACCGAATTAAATAAGAAAACGAATCCATGATCACTAAAATCTACAAAATTGTCTTTCATTAATGTAAATCGGAAACAAAGAAAAAAACGAATTCATGTTCAGCAAGACACATATTATGCTATTAGGTAGTTCAATAAAAAATGAATTCAGGCTCAAAAAACGAATTCAGTTGCGTCATTGATAGGACTACAACTTTAACGTGTGTCCAGTTCTCATTCTTCTATATACAATACATCGTAATACAACTTAATGACTACAAACAAAATTAATTAGAGAAGAATGTTTGATTTTCATATACCTGAGAACCAAAATCACATAAGCTTTTCTCAACTGAGAAGCTAGAAACTATCAAGTTTTGGATAAAAGAGGAGTCTGAACTATTGAGAAATATCAGGAATTGACTAGACCCAAATGCATACCTTGGATTAAATATCAGCCAAATCTATTTTTGAATAGTTGTTATCCTTAGTTGATTATTTATATTATGCTATTAGGCAGTTTCGATTATTAAGTCAGTGTAGGTTTGTTAGCAGCTATAAAACATCAATGAGTCTTGCGTTGTACAGTATGAAAGACAGAGTACAAGTCTTCTTCATCTGTTTAAATTTCTCTTATTCTCTTTATGAACCCCAGGCCAAAAATTACAACCAAAATCTAAATCAAACCTCATCGAGCCTCCATCACTGAAGCAGTCAATTCATTTATTGAAATGTTATCAGATTTGTAGGTATCACTATAACAATTCATTTATCTATACACTGACCTCTTACAGTTTGTTAATAGTTGATTTGCAATTGATTCATTCAATATGAACCAACAGATCATAAGAGTTGACCTCTAACAATTAATTCATTCAATATGAATGATTTGTTCTTCATTCATATTGAATGAAGAACACTTGCTGTAACAGATCATTCAAAAGATTAGTTTGGTTGAAAATAACAGAAAAAATAATATGAATGATTTATTTTTCATTTAATATGGAGGTAGAGATTAATTGAAGGCATCACATACCAGTGCTATTAGCAGGGGCATCCATTGGCAATGGGTTTGAAGGTAAAGCTATTATCTGGTTTGAAGCCATTGATAGAGAGGGATTTGAAGCCATTAATGGAGACTGATTTAAAGTGATCTATGGAGTTTGATAGACAATCTCTGGTGGTGGTGTGTTGTCACTCGCTTGTTGAACCAGTCTACCATCAACTCTCATCCTCTTACGTCCAGGAGCCATACTACCAACCAATATATTTCATGTTATGATACATAACAATATGTTATAATCTTGGTACAATACTAATACATAATTACACATTAATAAATATAAATAAATGCATTTACCTTACAAAGGGTACAAAATTACTCAATATCACAACATAACTTAAATAACATGAAAGTCTACGAACAAAAGCATAAAAATTCAACACCATTTCACCACATCACTAAATTCAATAACATGAAAATCTGGGAACAAAAGCACCAAAATTCAACTCCATTTCACCACACTACTAAATTCAATAACATGAAAGTATAGGAACAAAAGTATAAAAATTCAATCTATATCACTATAATCATCATCATCCACGAGACCTTCATCATCAAAATATTCAACCAATGTTGTTCCTTCCTCGTTGCTATCATCATGAATGAAATTGATTTCATCAGAAGTTATGTCATTTACATTAACAACATCAACGTCAAAATTATCCGCATCAACATCATTCCGATGCAATGACTTGATATCAACATCAACAACTTGACCAATGTCAGATGGCTCGTTCTCCTGGTAGACGATGCCATTGGGAACATCATTTGTATCTACACCAACTTTTTCCATGTTAGGATCATACACGTGTCGATGCTGAAACTCTTGCACGAATTTCCAGTTATTACCCATCTTTATGTCATTAAGATAGAAAACTTGATTTACTTGCACCGCTAGTACATAAGGATCATTTTCATACCACCTACCATTCACATTAACGCTCGTGAAGTGGTCATCAATTTGTATTCCCCCTTTCTTTGTTTTGTCTTCCTCGAACCAATCACACTCAAACATAATAACCTTTTTACCTTTGATATATTCCAAATCAACAACATTAGTCAACACTCCATAAAAGTTAATTTCAATATCATCATTATCCCCCTTGACAACTAATCCGCTATTTTGAGTTTTACGACGACTCTCACGATCCTTAGTGCGAAACCTAACTCCATTAACAATGCAACTTGTATACTTCCTTCCTCGAACATCAGGACCGCATGCAAATGCATAAAGGTGCTCTGTATCTTCAAAAGAGTTTTGATGGTATAAATTTTTCAACTGTTAAGAAATATGAGTGAATTACATTATTCGGGTAATTTGATTACTTAATATCATATTAAACTCTTTGTAATGTCTTACATGTTCTTCAAACAAATAAGGGAATTGCTGTGACACCTCGCCTAATTAAATACCGAGTGATTAGTCCTTTATTAATTTATTTAGAATATCCAGTTAGTTCAGATTATGCATCACTGTCGAAAACTTATAATTAAAACTAACCACCTAACAATTAAGAAAAGCTGATGTAAAAATTTCATCTTTTAAACTAGAATAACACCCAGTAATGAAGCAGTTACACATTTGACATTTAACCAATCTCCCAAGAAATGAAATAACAGACGTAATATAATGGAGTTGGAGTAAACACATCCAGTCATAATCCAATACAGTAATCCAACTAAAATAAAACTAAGAACTACGAAGAGTAAGTAATTAAATCTCAAATATATAACTAAGAAGGGACGAAATGTCCAACTGAAGTAAATAATGGATAGATCAAGAAGAATAGACTATGAAGCGTCTACTAGCAATGTCTTGTGTCTTCCACATCAGCTACAGCTCTACAACTGAATGGAATCTCCTAAGCTCGGTGTCCCTGTGGTTGAGCACCTAAATAAAGGAACAAGAAAAGAGTTTTGCAAAAAAATGAGTCAGATCCCGAGTAGAAAACAGTTTAAATATAGAAAGTGCTTAAATTTATTTAACTAGCACATATATTATTCATGTTAACTTAGCGTACTCACTTGAGATGCTCACCTCTCATCTAATTTTCACGCCTAACGAGCCTAAATACCCACACTAGTCATGATACTCTGCTTGATAACCACTATGTCAGATAAAATCTATAAATAACCCGAAGATAATACATTTATATTATTTAGGAGTAGGTTTAAAGATGCTTTAACTCATTATCATAACATCTTTAATTCTTAACTGGTGACCCAATAAGTATATACTATAGTAAAGTGGCCAATATGAAACACAGAATAGGAACTCTGTATACATATATATAATCTCAATATGTATACATATAAATCTATATAGCAATACTACACCTATGATTAAGAAACGCCTGGTGCTAGGCATATTAGGCTATCTAGACCCATTGCAATGCTCACGCATGAAGGACAACAGGTTTAATATCTCAGGAACTAATTAAATATATACATATATTGTAGGAGAACATAGTTCCATGCCGATGGGCTACGCACATACCTACTCACCCATACGCCCGTCATCACTATCATTCTCACAAATAGTCAGTACCTAGGTTCCATGCTCTAGTGGTACGACTCAAAATCCCCCGAAGGCACACAAGATATGGTTGTCCATAATGTGCTAACCTCAGTTTGATAGCCAGTAGCTAGGTATGTCATATACATAATATTCCAAGTAATTAGCATGCACACAACATATATAACTTAATAGGCATTCAATCAACCCTTTTCCCATAGTACGTAGATAATATTATCATTTCTACTCTCACCACTATTAATTTATATATATCCTCTCTAGGACTCACATTCTCTCCTAGGTTTCCATAAAAGTTCAATACCTCGAGAATCATGACACCCTCAATTCCCTAAAACTTTGGAATATAAGTCACCCGTTACTCACGTAGGTTAATACACTCGCTTGGATAAACCTAGGATGAGTTTTAACTAAATCGGATCCAAGAATCAAGTTCTAGAATCTCTTTCGAAGTTCCCGAATTCTCGTTCGAATGAGGTCGTTCAAACGAATTTTCCACTTCGAACGAAATTCATCATCACGTTAGAAGGGTCGTTAGATTTCTCGTTAGAATGCTCGTTCGAATGACCTGGGCAAGTCTTCAAACGAAAAATCTGAACGGACCCAGTTCTTCCCCAAAATCATTTTTCCCGACTTTCCAACTTTCAATTTCAACTCAAAACTCAACCGACTTCTAATTTAAGGTTTCTAAACTTCTCCTAATCACAATAGGGACCTCTCTAATTCAATTTAAAGATCAAATCTTCACATACTGAAAAGGAATCTAAATAATTTCCTCAATTTTTAAAATCCTCTATATAATGAACCCAACATTTTTAATCAATCAAAACCCTCTATTTAATTCGTGATTAAAGCATAAAATCTCCAGATTTAACAGTTTACAAAAGGGTAAATCCTCTACATGCAAACCCATATCCATATTCTAAAGTTTCTTTACAATTAAACCTAATTAAACCCAAGTTTCCATTGTACTAAGTTTATGTTATCAAACCTAAATTAATAGGAACAACATATGCTATAAGAAGATCAAGATAAACACTTGTCTTGGGATGGATTTCTAATTATCTGATTGAATTTGGTATGTGGTTGATCCTCTCGTCGCGATCTACACTTTGGTGTAACTATTTGTAAGAAATCTCCAACTTTTGGTTTTGTTCTCCAATGGATCTCTTTCCTCCTTGGTTGTCCCTCTCTCTCTCTCTCTCTCTCTCTCTCTCTCTCTCTCTCTCTCTCTCACGTAGGTTGCAACTGATAGACCACTAGCCCTCTATGTTCCTATTTTAATCCTATTTTCGTCCATTTAATTACTCAAAATTCCTAGAAAACTAAAATACTCCTCTAGGGTGTCATTTTGGGCTAAAATGCCCTGAACTCCAAATATAACACCCGAGTAGTGTTTTCGGACTATTTCGACCCTTTCGAACACGCTGGAGCCCTCAAAAGAGTCATTTGAGCTACGTAAAAATAATTTACCTTTTTAACCCCCAAATATATAATAGTGATGCGACTCATATGCGCGTCCCAAATAATTATATGTTAACTGTCGTGTATCTCGTCCCCAACCATATTATTATTTTCGAAACGGTATTACGTTATTCACTACGTAATGTTCAACATAGTTATTACTCAACATGATTTCTACTTAATTATTTTTTATAATTACCAAGTCTCGTCACGCTAGTAATTATTGCCCTTAAATCGAATTAATCATAAATTAAATTTTCTCCCTTTAAATTAATTAATCCCAATTTCAATAATTTCATAATTAAATAAATATGTATAAAAATACGGGGTATTACATACCTTCCCCCTAGTAATAGAATTTCGTCTCGAAATGTGAAAGACTAAGACCTACCTGGTAAAAATAGGTTTCCTCCAATACTCAAAACCAACTTCAAAGTAAGGCTTAATCACCATTTTCTCCGCTTCACAACAAGCTTGTTTAGCACTCTCGACACTTTATCAGTTATAGGGTCACACCTTAATAATGACACCTCATCTTGTTCTTCTACCAAATAACATTCGAATAAGATGAGCCTATTCATCATTGGCCACCATTATCTCAATATCATTGGGAGACCGCACCTCACTACGTATCAACTACTTGTATTTATCAAAACACAAAACTCCCATCCTGAGAGAAACCATATGATCATTTGACCACTCTTGTCAGTTCTTCGAATTTTGATTTCCGACGTTGTAACTCAAAAGCCACCTAAAATCATCTGTGGTAATTCCACTATATTCATCGGACTCTAACTTAACCAATCAAAAATTCTGATTATCCACTCACCCCTAAACATTCAGAGGGAGAATAGTTAAGGTTCTTCGCACAAAGCCTCAATAAGTACTTTTTCCACCCTAAACAGGTATGAATACTTACACACAACTCTACCATTAGGTAATAACTTATCCCCAAGTACCATAATATACTTTACTAACCAACTATAATTACTGCGGATATGAAATGATCACAATGAGTCCGAAGTTACTTTCATACAACTCCACTAGTCGTTAATAACCTTTCGCCTACTCCCCGACTATAGGTGATACAACCTTCTCCACATCGAAGTGTTATCCCCACTGCTTCCTGAAATTCCATATTGAATGTGGTGTTAAAGAATCTCATCCTAGTTCGGAACAATGCCGGGAAGGGCCACGTACCGGCGCAATTATTCCTTTTAAAGGTAGACTGGGGCACACTGTCTAATATTGTGAATCACTCCAAAGGAATATCAATAGATTTCTTCTTGGTCAACTTGTTCCACACATTTTAAGGAACTCTTAACCTTAGCTTGAGGTTGGCAACCTATAAAAAAAATTTACCGACTTGACTGCCCTATTCCATTATCAGAATCATCGGCTTGATACTGAGTTTTCTGGTTGAACCTCTTGCTCTAACCAAATTATATCTATGAGTGGTGCACGCGGAGACTACTCACTATGTCCCTCTCAACATTGACTTCCACTTGTAATGTCTCACATTAAGTGATACTTAATACTGTCCGTCTTTCCTCGGCGTATACCGAAAGTTCCGACTCATGCACTTTTCTCCACGATGTGCACTTCTAGACTTTTTATACCTTACTAACATCATCATTCTACCTACGTGCAAGTCACTCTCAACATTTGACTAGGTAAAACTCCGCTCCAAATGTTTTACATAATAGTTAAATTTTAACCTTCTCAAGGAATACCCCTTTTAAATGGCTTCCCACAGCCTTTCAACCAAATTTGGGTATGTTATTCTGATTGCACATGTATTTACGGATTATCGTCCTTCTCACACGATGCTTAATCCACTTTACTATTTCTACTTCGTTATATTAATCCCTTAGGCATAATTTCACACATCTATTCCCACATTCCTTTAACCCAGACGATTCTAACCTCAGCTAACCAGGATGCCCACACAACCTATAAACCGTGCATACCAGCATAGACATCACATACGCTTCACACATAACACCCAATTCTTTATTGCCCCTGTGCTCACAACGTGGTTACAACACTTGGGTACTCTCAATCACCTTAGAAATTGAATATCTAAATCCTCCTTAACATCGTTCCACTCATGGTGATAATTTTTTTTTAATTCCTCCTCACCTCACAACCGGCTCCACTAGCCTTATATCGTAATTAAACTATTTATAATAACTGCATACTTCTATAGCGACCAAGGTACCGGACTTATGGACGAATGACCAAACATCTCCTTACTTACAACCTTACGCTAAGTTTCATGCGTGGGATGTCTCTTAAAGCAAAATTTAAATAAGGAACCCCCCGATACACTACTACCTAGCATCGTCAGTATCGAAATCTGTTAGGCCCTCTGTTCATAACACGTACCCCTATATTCCCGTCTCTTGACATAAAATCTATATATCCTCCCTCAATTACACTTAAACAAAGAAATTTTCGCCAATTTCACTATTGCTTAGCATTGGTGGTAATCACATTCCATAAACCTCGTACACATACAATCGGGACTCTTGAGACCCTGTCCCCAAACATATGAATATAAATCTTAACCCCCATATCTCTAAATGATATATATAATAATGATCTCTTTCTATCACCAAGTCCTGAGCACTAAACATGATAATGAGTTAAATATTTCTGCTCAATAGTAAGCCCAATACATCGAATCATAACGACAACGTCGCTACACATCCCGGGATTAAACATTTTGATACCACTATAATCTTTGAAGTCTCTATTGTATGTGATATACATGCGATCCCTACCCTCTTGTAGGTGAGGCCTCTCCTGAATAAAGAATCCCACATTACGACAGCAACCTCGATAGACTTGCGATATCCGCAAACTATCGGTCTAATTATTACTATAAAACCCTAATCAAGATAATATCATACTCGTACAACACATCACTAAAATAAGTAACCTCAATAAGTATATACCACTGTTAATACATCCATTCATCCTCCGTGGATAACACTAAAGATAACTACGCTTATACCAGAGATAACATCCACATAATTGTAACATTAACGATATACACATTAAGCTCATCTCACGCACGAATCTAGAAAAAATCAAAATATATGGACTCGTTCGTGTCACATAAAACACGCCTCATCCTCTAAGGGTAAAACTCATACTTCTACCTTGCCAGTCGCCCTAGCTGCTTAAATGGTTTTTGGACATAACACGCCTGTTTGAACCAAAACAAAACTACTTTAATCATTGTCCTTTACTAGGCACCATACTCTTATCCCTTTACTCGCTTTGGGAATAATTAACGCATGTGGTTTCACTCTACGCAAAATACCTCTATGCATAATCCACTTATCACCGATCATACTGACCATATTAGGGTTATCCATCTCTCGGACTTTGGTAGGCTGGATCACTGATGGCTAACCCCATTGTTCCCTTAGCTTTGTTGGCCGTAAGGAACGTGCTACTGACTTTAATAGCCCTTACTGAATTCACCATCGCTTGGTAAGAATTCAGCTATCCGAATCGTTTAAATGGGTCCCCTAATGGTGCTTCAGTACCACCATTTCATCCAGTCTTATTCTCTGACTAAATTATTCGATTCTTTTAACTTCCCAAAGAAAGAAGCATTAACATCTCCATTGAAAAAGCACGACATTATCACCCTCTGGATCGACCGTCCAACAGAATTCCTTTTAACTGTTAATAGCTTTTCTTACGAGTCAATCTCCCACTTTAAATCCTCTCCTCCACATTTGTATCTACTTCTGTTGATACAAAATTTGCTAAAAGTTTAAAGTCATATTCACAAATGGAACTCTGTCCGGCTATCCTGTGATGATTTCAGAACAACATTCATATGTTAACCTAAACATCTGATGAAGGAACTTGCGATCAAATCGTAAATCGTATCTAAGATCCTTCCATAGACACAACATTCCACTTCTAAATGTGGTGGTTGACTCCCACCATTATAAGTTTTCTCCGAAGAGCCAGGAAAATTTTTACCCCAAATTTCCACTTCCAGTTAACCGTACTCTGCCATATGCCTAAGACTTTGGATATTTTACCTTCATTAGTTAACACACCCAGTTCTCGTATTTCTAGGTCTTTCGCTGATGGTTCTCCTCAATGCTTCGTCTGACTCTCTCTGAATCCTAACACATTTGGCGAGTCTAATTTGGCACCACTTTCAACTATAGCCACACTTGGAAATTATATGCTATGCCTTAGCCGTCTTTACAGTTCTGGATTCTCGTGCCATAACAGGGGTGACCTCGACTATGGTCATCATCCTCGAATATACTCTACAACCTCAACTAAGCCTGCCTCATGCTGTCCGCCTAACAGCCCTTGCCGTTCGTACTTCATTGTTCGAACACGCCCGAATTTAAATAAGATTCACTACTATATATGCGTTATAGAAGGAGAACGAAATATCACCATAGAAATCAACAATCCTAAACATAGGGCTCTATATCAAACAAAGCAACGCTAGAAGCATAATAATCCGCACAGATCCTAAAGACACTAGAACCTGATGCTCTAATACCACCTATGATACCCAGCCTAATTAAATACCAGGAGATCAGTCCTTTATTAATTTATTCAGAATATCTCGTTGGTTAAGATTATGCATTACTGTCGAAAACTTATAATTAAAACTAGCAACCTAATATTTAAGAAAAGATAATGTCAAAATTTCATCTTTTAAATTAGAATAACACCCAGTAATGAACAATTACACATTCAGCATTTAACCAATCTCACAAGAAATGAAATAACATACGTAATATAAGGGAGCTGGAGTAAACATATCCAACCAAAATCCAATACAGTAATCCAACTAAAATAAAAGGAATAACTACGAAGAGTAAGGAATTAAATCTCAAATCTCGAAATATATAACTAAGAAGGGACGACATGTCCAACTGAAGTAAATAAACGATAAATCAAGAAGAATATACTATGAAGTGTCTACTAGTATTGTCCTGTAGCTTCCACGGAAGATACATCTCGGCAACTGAATGGAATCTCCTAAGCTCGGTGTCCCTTTGGTTGAGCACCTAAAATAAAGGAACAAGAAAAGTGTTTTTCAAAGAAAAGGGTTAGATCCTGAGTAGAAAACGGTTTAAATATAGCAAGTGCTTAAATTGATTTAACTATAGGACATATATTATTCATGTTAACTTAGCGTACTCACTTGAGATGATCACCTCTCATCTAATGTGCATGCCTAACGAGCCTAATTACCAATTCTAGTCATGATACTCCGCCTGATTATACGTAGTATAACCATTACGCCGGAAAAAATCTCTAAATAACCCTATGACAATACATTGATATTATTTAGGAGTAGGTTTAAAGATGCTTTAACTCATTCTCATAACATTTTTAATTCTCAACTGGTGGCCCAATAAGTATGTACTATATTAAAGCGTCCAATATGAAACACAAAATAGAAACTATGTATACATATATAGAATCTCAATATGTATACATATAAATCTATATAGCAATACTGCACCTATGGTTAAGAAACCCCTGGTGCTAGGCATACTACTATCTAGTCCCATTGCAACGCTTATGCATGAAGGACAATAGGTTCAATCTCTGAGGAACCATTAAAATATATACACATATTAGAGGTGAACATAGTTCCAAGCCGATGGGCTACGTACATACCTACGCACCCATACGACTGTCATCACTATCATTCTCACAGATAGTCCATACCTAGGTTCCATGCTCTAGTGGTACAACTCAAAACCCCCCGAAGGCACACAAGATATGGTCATCCACAATGCTCTAAACTTCGTTCTATAGCCAGTAGCTAGGTATGTCATACACATAATATTCCTAGTAATAATCATGCACATAACTTATATAACTTAATTGGCATTCACACAACCCTTTTCCCATAGTACGTAGATAATATTATCATTTTTATTTTCATCGTTATTCATTTATATATATCATATCTAGGACTCACATTCTCTCATAGGTTTCCATAAAAGTTCAATACCTCAAGAATCATCACACCCTCAATTCCCTAAAACTTTGGAATCTAAGTCATCCGTTACTTACGTAGGTTAATACACTCGCTTGGATAAACCTTGGATGGGTTTTAACTAAATCGGACCCAAAAATTAAGTTCTGGAATCTCGTTCGAAGTTTTCGGATTCTCATTCAAATGATGTCATTTGAATGAAGTTCCCACTTCGAACGAACTTCATCATCCATTAGAAGGGTCGTTGGATTTCTCGTTAGAAGGCTCGTTCGAACGAGGTTGTTCTCTTCGAACAAAAAATCCGAATGGACCCAGTTCTTCCCCAAAATCTTTTTTCTCATCTTTCCAACTTTGAATTTCAACTCAAAACTCAACCAACTTGGAATTTAAGGTTTCTAAACTATTCATAATCATAATAGGGCACATTCTAATATAATTTAAAGATCAAATATTCACATACTCAAAGGGAATCTAAAAAATTTCCTCATTTTCTAAAATCCTCTCTATAATGAACCCAACATTTCTAATCATCAAAATCCTCGTTTTAATTCATGATTAAAGCATAAAATCTCCAAATTTAACAATTTACAAAAGGGTAAATCCTCTACATGCATACCCATCTCCAAATTCTAAAGTTTCTTTACAATTAAACCTAATTAAACCCAAGTTTTCATTGTACTATGTTTATGTCATCAAACCTAAATTAACAGGAACAATATATGCTACAAGAAGAGAAAGATAAACACTTGCCTTGGTGTGGATTTCTGATTCTCTGATTGAATTTGGTATGTGGTTGATCTTCTCGTCGTGATCTACACTTCGGTGTAACTATTTGTGAGAAATCTCCAACTTTTGGCTTTGTTCTCCAATGGGTCTCCTTCCTCCTTGGTTCTCCCTCTTTGTCTCTCTCTTTCTCACGTAGGTTGCAACTGACAGACCACTACCCCTCTATGTACCTATTTTCATCCATTTAATTACTCAAAATTCCAAAAAGACTAAAATACCCCTCGAGTTGTATAAAAATAATATACCTTTTTAACCCCCAAATATATAATAGTGACGCGACTCATACGCGCGTCCCCAGTAATTATATCTTAATTTCCATGTATCTCGTCCCCGACCATATTATTATTTTCAAAATGGTATTATGTTATTCACTACTTAATGTTCAACATAGTTATTACTCAATATGATTTCAACTTAATTATTTTCGATAATTACCAACTCTCGTCACGCTAGTAATTATTATCCTTAAAATCGGATTAATTATAAATTAATTTTTTCCCCTTTAAATTAATTAATCCCAATTTCAATAATTTCATAATAAAATAAATATGCATAAAAATATGGGGTATTACATACTTCCCCCCTAATAACAGAATTTCATCCCGAAATTCGAAAGAGTAAGACCTACCTGGTAAAAACAGGCTTCCTCCAGTACTCAAAACCAACTTCAAAGTAAGGCTCAATAACTATTGTCTCCTCTTTACAATAATCTTGCTTAGCACTCTCGACACTTTATCAGTTATAGGGTCACACCTTAATAACGACACCTCATCTTGTTCTCTTACCAAATAACATTTGAATAAGATGAGCCTATTCATCATTGGCCACCATTATCTCAATATCATTGGGAGGAAGAACCTCACTACGTATCAACTACTCGTATTTATCTAAACACAAAACTCCCATCCTCAGAGAACCCATATGATTATTTGACCACTCTTGTAAGTTCTTCGAATTTTAATTTCTGGTGTTGTAACTCAAAAGACACCTAAAATTGTCTGTGGTGATTCCACTATAGTCATCGGAATCTAGCTCGACCAATAAAAAATTCGGATTATCCACTCACCCTAAACATTCAGAGGGAGAATAGTTAAGGTTCTTCACACAAAGCCTAAATAAGTACTTTGTCCACCCTAAATAGGTATGGGTGCTTACACACAACTCTACCATTAGGTAATAACTTCTCCCAAGTACCGTAATATACTTTACTAACTAGCTATAATTGCTCCGAATATGAAATGACCATAAAGAGTCCGAAGTTACTTTCATATATCTCCATTAGTCGTTAATTACCTTTCGCCTTCTCCTGGACTATAGGTGATGCAACCTACACCCAAATGAAGTGTTATCCCCACTGCTTCCTGAAATCCCATATTAAAGGTGGGGTTTAAGAATCTCATCCTAGTTCAGAACAATGCCGAGTAGTACCATGTACCAGCGCCTTTGTTACGTACATTGCCCTTAAGAGTGCCCAAGTATATATTCAAAGCAAACACAAAGGCCGAATTAGATGTTAAAGAAATAAGTAACCAACATAAGGCGAAAGGAAAAATGATAAAAAATAACAAACTATCACCTTTCAATAGGATAAATCCACCTATACTGCATCGGTCCTCTAAGCATTGCCTCTTTCGATAAATGAACCGCTAAATAGATCATTATATCAAAGAATGCCGGTAGGTAAATCATTTCAAGCTTACACAAAATTAAGACAATGTCGGTTTCTATTCTCTCTAGTTCGTCGACTTTTAAAGTTTTAGAACATAAGTATTTGAAAAACTTTCCAAGCTCAACCAATGTCGTATATACATCCTTCGATAAATACCCATGAACACCAATAGGAAGAAATCATTGTAAAATTATATGGCAATCATGACTTTTTAACCCCGACACTTTTGCATCACTTGTGGTAACACACCGGGAGATATTAGAAAGGTATCCATCAAGGAACTTCACTAATTTTATAAACTCACAAAATCCTATTTTTTCTGACTTAGGCAATGTGTAACATACCTTTAGCATCTTATACACATCACCATACAACTTCAAATGTAGTTCCTTTCGTAGATTCATATTGTTGATGTAAAAAATTAGATCACTCTAATAATTCAATCACAGATAAATAAATGAGACAAAGAATTTTAAAGTGGTTCAGCCTTATGAGAATGGCCTACGTCCACTGTTTTGGTATTGCTGTTTGTATGGGAATTCTTGATTACAAGTTATCTCAAGAAATTCCGATCTGGGGGTCCCCTTTACAATGAGGATTGTACAATGTATTTATAGACCTGAGGCTGTAATGTGAAAGGGTAATACATTAAATGATATACATATGAAAGGGTAATACATTTAATGCCCTCTTTGCGTGCGTGTCCAAATGATAAGCATTTAATGAATCAGTTAAACTGTTGGTTTCTTGCTTCGAGGTGCAGCTTGGACCGCCATGAGTTACTCGGACCACCTAAGGTTCTCAGTATTTAAGAGTTCCTCGGAGAGGCATTGTTCCTCAGAGCTTGTGAGTTCCTCCGGGAATTAGTTTTCCTCGTTGTAGTCTTGTTCCTCGGAGCGAGTGGGTTCCTAGAAAGTTCTTGTTGTTGCCATGTAGATAGCCACGTGTCTTCATATGATTGGTCCATGTCAGTAGGTTAATTTTGGTATCAATAGAAGCCCCCAATGTTTCATAGTTTGAAATTTGAGGAGTATGGAACATTCTTTCTCAGAATATGGTAGCTTTAAATAGTCTTCCTGGTTTCTAGGAGCGTTTACCTTGTATTTATTTCTCCTTCCCAATTCGTAGAATCATGCTTTTTTGGACTTTTTTGTGTGCTTCGATTCCCGCATTACTTTTCGTCTTCTTAGCCGCTGTTGTCCGCTTAGATTCCCGTGCCACTTTTCCTCTTTTTAGCTGCTATTGTCCGCTTTGATTCCCGCGCTACTTTTCATCTTTTTAGCCGCCGGTAATGTAATAGTCCTTTTTTGTAATCATTACTTCACCATTTCCCAAGGTAAGGTATTTAAACTTCACAGACACTCCCATCGTCTTCTAACTTTTCAAATTTTCGTCTTTTGAGTTTTACGTCGTCTCGTCCTATTCTCTTGTTCGTTCGTCTTTTCCGCCGTTCGTTGTCAGCAGATCAATTCTTTTCCTGTAAGATCTTCTTCCTTCTTCTTCATTTCTTTATTCACTATGGTTTACCTTGTTGAGTCTCTTGAGAAGTTTCGTTCTGATTTTTCCATTCCCTCTTGGGTTGTCTTGGAAAATCTTTCTGAGCCTTCGGATTATTTCAATTTGGCTGAGGGAAATTGGTTCCCCAGTCTCTTTTTTGCTGAATGTGGATTTTATTTTCCACTCAATTCCTTGTGTCTGGAATTCTGTCAGTATTTCGATGTTGTTCCTGCACGAATAGCCCCCAACACATGGAGAATAGTTAATGGGGTGCATAGATTAAATCAAGTGCATGGAACTCGCATAGGAATCCCAGAAATCATGTTCTGCTATAGATGGGCAGTTAATGATAATATTTTTTATTTAAAAACTAGATTTTTGAACAGAGCCTTAGTAGTCAATCTCCCTGATGCCAATAGGGATTATTTTGAGCATGGGGTTGTCATAAAAAATTGGCAACACCCTCCATCAGCTGGAGATGAGGTTTACCAATGTCCCAGATGCCTTCCTTATGGCAATGGGATAGGTTATTTTTATTTTATTTTATTTTGAAATCATGTTTCTTTTGTGTTTGGTAAAATGTGCCACTGATAATAATGTTTATATATTTGCAGTTGATAACAAAAGAAAGTGCCCAAAAGAAGCAGATGTCAGTATAAGGCATTTGAAACTTATCTAAAGTCTGCATCAAAGTGTTGTCGACGAACACATTAGATCAGCTTCGTATCTGCTCCAGTACAAGAGCTACACTACTTCTTTCACTGCCCGTCCAGTGATAAGTGAATTAGAGCCAATACCAGCTTCCACCAGCTTGTCACCTGAATCTCATATTCCTTAAAGTGAAAGGATGAAGAAGAGAAGACCTCCTACCATGTTTGAGAAGACTACCTCCGGTTCTGGGGAGGCAAAAAGGCGTAGGATAGATGTCCCAAAGGAGGGGACGAAGAAGAATGATGAAGCTCCTCCAGTTGCTTCTGCTAAAGTTGCCGAGAAGGTTGCAGATAATCCCGTAGTGGCTCCGAGCAGGTCTACTACTCCTGGAGAGGTGATTGTGATATCACAGACCAAGGGTTCTTCCTTGGTTGAATCTGTACCTGTTCCCCCGAGGAGGCTGAAGAAGAGCGCCTTGGTCAATTTGGCTGACACCATTATTCAACCCCCAGCTATTGGGACTGGAGTTCCCACTTTTATTCCCCCGAGCTCTAACATGAGCTCGATAAAGTCCTTGATCATTCCCGAGGTTCAAGGTACTGAAGAAAACCTCACTCGGTATATGGTTACCTCACTAGCTACTCGTCATCTTGCTTCTGTAAGTCTTTGTACTTAGAATTTTTCATATTTCCTTTGTCATTTCTGTTTCTAACTTGCTTTCTTTTTCTGTTCACAGCTGATGAGCTGCTTTAATATAATCCTGAAGAAGGATGAAGCGATTAAGGCTTCTTGCTCCTCGTCCAGTATGGAGGGAGCTCTAGAAGAAGCTACCAAGTCTCTGGAAGATTCTCGCCAAAAATATGTTAATGACAAAGTTATCTGGGAGAAGAAACTTGCCTCCTCCGAAAAAGAAAAAACTCAGATTGTTGATGCCTCCAAGGAGTTAGAGATGAAAAAGAATACCTTGGATAAGGCAAATAAAGAGATGGAAGAGAATCTCAAAGCTGCAGGAGAGTTGGAAAATAAACTCAAGGCTGCCGAGGAGCAGTTGGCTAAACTTCAGGAAGTAGGTTGGCAGAAGGAGGAGGTAGAAAATAAGTTGAAGGCTGCTGAGAACCTGCTGTCAGAGAAGCTTGCCTTGGAGAAGGCCAAGAGGAAAGCTGCTGTGAAGAAGTCCTTCAGCTCTGGCTGGGACAAGGGGTGGGATAAGGGGTTGGCTGCCATGGTGTCGCAAGTGGACTATGGCAGTCTCAAATACTTTAGGGATGGATGGGTTGCTGCCCTTCAGGAAATGAAGGTCGATGAGTCTTTCGAGCTCTTCCAGAGACATATCCCTGGTCCCCCTCCAACTCTAGAAGAATTAGAAGAGGACGAAGCTACCTCTAAAGAATCTTCGATGGTGATGGGAGATCTTGACCTAACCATTCATCCTGTTGCCGAGGAAAATCAGCACATCGTTTCTTCCTCCGAGCAACTGCCCACTCTACCCGAGCAACTATCTCTTCCCTCCGATCAACCTACCTCTTCATCCCAGCCTCCCGAGAAGGTTTTGGGAGATAAGGAAAAGGTTTAGTGTTGTTCGGGTTTCTCTTTATTTTGTTTCTCTTTATCAAATGTAACTCAGAAGATGTAACTCTGAATTATGATCTAATAAAACTTGAACTTTTTGCATACTATTTTCTATCTTTTATTCATACTCTGCTTATTCTTCTTATTGATGATTGCTCTTCTTTCTCTGCTAGTTTCTGGCCAGGATGGATCTGCTATCTGTCCATGATACAAAGTTGCTGCAATAGTACAATAAGTACTTTAAGGCTCATAGACTTGAGTGCTGCACAAGTTGCCGACATCCTTGGTCATGATGCTTCAGAACAGGCGGTTGAAGCATATCAGTACCTGAAGTGTCTACTTGACCGAGAAGTGGCCAATAATGTGGCTTACTATGAAATGATCGAGGATCTCCAGTGTACTCTCGAAGACCTTCAGAATCAATACAAGGAGTCAACTGCCCTGTTGCATGAGGGGTACGAAAAGAAGTACAAGCTGATCATGGATGACAATGGCTACGATAAGCTTTTTTCTAGGTATGATATGAGGGAGAGAACTTTGAAGGGTGAGGTCAAGGAATGCAGAAAGATTGCCAAGTTGCTGGAGCAAGAGAACAACAACTCACAAAAAGATCTATCACAATTGAAGTCTACAGCCTCCACTTCTAGTGCCTTGATCCCAGTGATCGAAGAGGGATTCTCGTTCTTAGAGGTTGAGAATGCCAAGTTGAGGGACGAGTTGGAGACTTTGAAGAGTTCTGGCACCTCTACATCTTCTCGCGGTCGATCAAGAGCTCCTCGGGGACGAGGAAGAGCAGCTCGGGTTCTTGTCGAAGAACAGAGAACTCAGTCTGTGTTGGAGAACCAAGCTTTCCAATTAATGGCGAAGAACCAGGCTTTGTTTGACATGTCAAAGAAGATTAGGGACTTGGAAAAACAGCTCTCTGTGCAAAAGTCCGTCTTGGAGAATAAGGAGCTTTTCATCAAGAATATCCACGAGCAGCTAGAAAGGCTAACCTATCAATTACACAAATAGCCCATGGAGTTCTGGATGGCTGGATACAACGAATCACTATTCCACTTGGACGATCGTATCCAGAATGCCAATAATGAGGGCTACAAGCAAGGCTGGCTGAATGCCTTAGGTGTGTTGAAGCTCGAACAAGGTCATTATCTGTGGGATTACCATGATCCCGAGTTGCTCGACTTGCCTGTGCCTCCATACAATTTGGAGATGGAGTGGATCCCTGCTCGGACCATTCCTCAGAACTTAATTTCAAAGTATCTCGGTGACTACAATCTTCACTCTCAAATCGAGGTATCTCGTCCCGAGCATCTCTTAGATCGACCATCCGTGATGAATGTCAGGATGCTGAAGGATCTTAACTTTATCAATTCTCCTCAATCTTTAAATGATCCGCCTGTTGGCGAGGAACCTGTGTCAAAAGCAGAGGGGAAGAGACCAGTAGAATAGGAATTTTTGATGTAATAGTTAGTGTACATGTCAATGTAACTGTAATTTCATTATCAATGTAATTTATTTTGAATTCAATGAAAGACTTTCATTTTTTTTTGCAAATCTTCATTGCTATTATCTTGTAGTTATCAAACACTTCATATTTATGCATATCTGTTAAAAAGATAACAATATTGTGTTGTTTGTCGACCAACTCAATGATAATTAAAAAGTTTCAAGTTTCAAATATATTACTCGATCACTTAATAATAAAGTCACGAGTATAAAAATGTTTACAATTTTTCCAACCACCCAAGGTCGTTAAATTATGCTTGTCGACCAACTACAGTTAGTGGGTTTTTATCCCCGACCAGCCATACTTGGTAGATTTTTCTTTTAAATGTTTCTGACCAACCAAGGTCGGTAAATTTTCTTTGTCGACTAACTATAGTTGGTGGGTTTTTATCCCCGACCATCCATAGTTAGCAACTTTTGCATCTTCTGGAATAATCTTACCTCCCGACCAATATAAGTTGGCATTTTCGAGAATGTACGTACCTTCCGACCAACACAAGTTGGCATTTGCGAGCATATTTTGTTTCCTAGTCAAACAGGTTGGCATTTTTAGGAATATTTCGTTTCCTAGCCAAACAGGTTGGCATTTTTAGGAATATTTCATTTCCTAGCCAAACAGGTTGGCATTTTTAGGAATATTTCATTTCCTAGCCAAACAGGTTGGCATTTTTAGGAATATATTATTTCCTAACCAACCGAAGTGGCATTTTTAGGAATATTTTGTTTCCTAACCAACCGAAGTTGGCATTTTTAGGAATATCTTGTTTCCTAACCAACCGAAGTTGGAATTTTTAGGAATATTTTGTTTCCTAACCAACCGAGGTTGGCATTTTTAGGAATATTTTGTTTCCTAACAAACCGAAGTTGGCATTTTAGGAATATTTTGTTTCCTAACCAACCGAGGTTGGCATTTTTAGGAATATTTTGCTGAGCAGTCTGAGCTTTGTCGAGTTTTGCTGAGTAGTGTGTAGCACTAGTATTCCCCAAAAAATTCTCAATAAAAAGGAGAGACTTTGGCAGAATATCTTCGTTTTATTCGTACTGATGGAACTGTGTTACATATACATCATTGATAATACTTGCGCAGGTGCTCTGCGTTCCGTGCATTCTTAAATTCCTCGCCTTCTAAAGTTGCTATTAGATAAGTTCCTGGTCGAACAACTTCTGTAACTCGGTATGGTCTATGCCAGTTTGCTTCCAGCTTATTGTGTTTTTCAATTACTTTCTTCAGCACATAGTCTCCTTCTTTCAGGTTGAACTTCTTCACCCTTTTGTTGTAGAACAGAGTTGTTCGCTGCTGGTAAGCAGCATGTCTAATGGCTGCTTCTTCTCTAACTTCCTCGAGGATGTTTAAATCTAGTCTTCTCATTAAGTCACTGACAGGGGAATTAAAATTCAGTACCTTGTGTGTTGGGAGGCCCAACTCGGCAGGTATGACATCTTCACTTCCAAACGCCAGCATGAATGGTGATTCTCCAGTTGCTACTCGGGGAGTAGTTCGATAAGCCCAAAGTACTGATTGTAGCTCGTTGATCCAGTTTTCTTTTGCATCATTCAATCGTTTTTTCAAACCGTTCAGCAGTGTTCTGTTTGTCACTTCAGTTTATCCATTGCTTTGAGGATGGCCTGGTGCTGAGCGGACCTTCAAAATATTTGACTGATGACAATAGGCAGCAAACTCCTCGTTATTAATTTGTGTTCCATGGTCTGTGATGAAAGCATGAGGGAGACCATATAGGCAAATGATGTTCTTCAAAACAAATTGGTACACCTTCTCGTACGTCATGTCAATGAGTGGCTCAACTTCTAACCACTTAGTAAAATAATCCACTACGACGACGAGATACTTGAACCTTCCTCGGGTCGTTGGCAGTGGTCCAACCAAATCTATTCCCCACATGGAAAATGGCCAAGGATAAGTTATGGGTATCAACAATGCTTGTGGAGTTCTTCGGATTGAGGAAAAGCGCTGGCACTTGTCACACTTCTTGGCGTAGGCTATGCAATCAGCCCTCATCGTCGGCCAGTAGTATCCTTGCGTCATCACCCTTTGTAAAAGCGTCCGACCTGCTACATGTGCTCCACAAGACCCTTCATGGATTTCTTCAATCAATTCTTTCACCTCGAAGGGATGTACACATCTCTGCAAACCTGCCATAATTCCTCGTCTATATAAAACACCATTAGTTAATACATACCGAGCCGCTTTAAACTTCAATTTCTTGGCTGCGAGTTTGTCAATTGGCAATTCTCCCTCCTCGATATACGCACTGATGGGATCCATCCAAGATGGTCCTAAATCAAGGGTGATAAAGTTCATCGTCAGATCTTCATCTATACTCCGAACAACTAACACTTCAATTGGGATTGTTCGTCGTAACTCGGTGCGAGTAGCTGATGCTAGTCGGGCTAGTGCATCTGCTCTCGCATTCTCCATTCTTAGTATTCTGACCAGCCGAATAGCGGCAAATTCTAACACCAGATCCTTTGCCTTTGCATGATATCTGATCATTAATTATCCTCTAACTTCATATACTCCCATCATTTGGTTTATAATCAATTGAGAGTTGCTGAAAATCACAACCTACTGTGCCTCCATAATTTTTGCCAAATTAAGCCCTGCGATCATGGCCTCATATTCAGCCTCATTGTTGGAAGCTTTGAATTGGAAACGCAAAGCGTATTCCATGTCGACCTCATCCGGAGTGCTCAAAACTATCCCCGCGCCACATCCTGTAGTGCAATATGAGCCATTTACATATAGCCTCCATATAAGTAACTCGTCTTCAAATTTCGAATCAGTCAGAGTTCCTCGGTGAAATATTTGTTGCTTCCTTTCATCCTCCCCGAATTTTTCTCGCTCCTCATCGATCATCTTTTCTTGCCCTTTTACCAATCGGAGTTGGTCTGAGCTCGAATTTAATGATCCTGTAACATCTACTTGCCCTTTTACCAACCGGAGTTGGTCTGAGCTTGTGTTTGTTGATCCTGTAACATCCACAGGTTGATCAATGAGCAACTCTTGTTCCTTGTCTGGAGTCCTCAAAACTATCACTGCATCACATCCTGTAACATCCACACACCCTTTTACCAATCGAAATTGGTCCGAGCTTGTGTTTGTTGATCCTGTAACATCCACAGGTTGATCAGCGAGCAACTTTTGCTCCTCTGGGGTATCAGGATAGGTGAACTCTTCTATAAAGTCTGCTACAGCCTGCCCTTTTAGTGATGACCTGGGTTCATAAATTATATCATATTCACCGAGCTCTATTGCCTAGTACATCAATCTCCCTGATTTTTCTAGCTTATAAAGGGCTTGTCTCAATGGCACATCGGTATTTACTACTGTAGTGTGAGCCTCGAAGTATGGCCTCATTCTCCTACTCACCTCAATCAGCGCCAGTGCCAATTTCTCCAGCCTTGGATATCTGATCTCTACTCCTCAGAAGGCCTTACTTGTGTAGTAAATTGGTTTTTGCACTCCATTCTCCACTCTAATCAACGTCGAGCTAACTGCATTCTCAGACACTGCAAGGTACAAATACAATTTTTCTCCCATCACCGACCTGGACAACAGTGGAGGTGCTCCCAAGTATTTCTTTAAGTCTTGAAAAGCCTTCTCACATTCATCATTCCACTCAAAAGTTTTTCTGAGTGTCTTGAAGAATGGGAGACATCTATCAGTTGCTCGCGACACAAATCTGTTGAGTGCCGCTACTCGTCCTGTGAGACTCTGTACTTCCTTCTTCGTCGTTGGAGATCGCAGCCCTAATAGAGCTTTGATCTTTTCAGGATTTGCTTCAATGCCTCGTTGATTGACAATGTACCCGAGGAACATGCCTTCTCTTACTCCAAATATGCACTTCGTCGGGTTCAACTTCATTTGATATTTATCTAGTTGATCAAAAGTCTGACTTAAGTCAACTAGATGATCGGAAGCTTTCTTACTTTTCGTCAGCATATCGTCAACATAGACTTCCATATTGTCACTGATTTGTTCAGCAAAGACCTTGTTCATCAGCCTCTGATATGTCACACCTACATTTTTCAAACCAAAAGGCATAACATTATAACAATAAGTTCCCCTAGGGGTAATAAAAGAAGTACTCTCCCTGTCTTCAGGTTTCATTTTAATTTGATTGTAACCAGAGTAAGCATCCATGAAGCTCAGCAACTCGTGTCCCGAGGTACCATCCACCAGTTGATCAATTCGGGGCAATGGAAAATGATCTTTTGGGCATGCTTTGTTGAGGTCGGTGAAGTCTACACACATCCTCCACTTGTTGTTCTTCTTCTTTACCATCACCACATTAGCTAACCAATCTGGATATTTAATATCTTTAATGAAACAAGCTTTCTGGATCTTCTCGACTTCCTCCTGTATAGCTTGATTCTTTTCGGGACTGAATACTCTTCTTCTTTGCTTCACAGGCTTGATCTCCTTATTCACATTGAGTTCGTGACATAAGAAGTTTGGGTCTATCCCAGGCATATCTCCATGACTCCACGCAAAAGTTTATCTTCTGCTTCTAAGGAAAGTTATCAATTCTTGTTTTAATGAGGCTTCCAACGATGAACCTATTTGAGTAGTTCGTTCAGGGTGTTCGTCGTCCAGAATGATGTTTTCAGTAGCTTCCACCACTTAACCCTTCACGAGTTGCGACTCATCTCGAGGGTCCAATGTTTCAATTTCTGCACCTTCATCCACTTGATAGGTAGTGGTCTTTTTCTTTGATTCTTCCAGTTCCTCTTACTCGGCGGATGAATAATAGCATTCCCGAGCTACTCTCTGATCACCTTTCATAACTCCTGCTCCAAAGTTTGTTGGAAATTTTAGGCACTGATGCACTGTAGATGGCACAACCTCGAACTTCTTCAATCCTACTCTTCCCATGATGATATTGTACGATGATTAGACATTCTTATCCATCACGAAGAAAAGTATTCTTTCTATCCGACAAGCAGGCCACGTACCAATGAATATATCCAACTTGATCATCCCAAGTGGAAATATTTTCTCGCCAGCAAAATCGATGAGGGGTCTGTGGTAAGGCTCTAGTCGAGATAGCTTTAGATTCAAACTATCGAAACATGAGTAAAACATAATGTCTGCCGAGCTACCATTATCGACCAGCACTCTTGAAATCATGACCTCCTTCATTCTCATTTTTATCACCAGTGGGTCATCGTGAGAATATAAAACACCTGCAAGGTCATTTTTTGAAAAACTGATGACCAATTTCTCCTTGTTCACCTTTCTCGGGCGATCTTCCTCAGCTAGATTTATTCACTGAATGTACGAGCAAGCTTGAGCCTCACCGAGGTAAGCTTTTCTTTCTGCAGTAAGGTTTCCTCCTCCTTCATCTCCTCCTGTAATAACATTACAATCAAATGACCCAAAGCATATTGAAAATACCTCTCGTTCTGGCTGACTTGGTTTCTTGGGAAGATCAGGGTCATCCTTTAGATCAACTTCATAGTTTCTCTTCTTGATCTCCTCTGCTCGACGAGGAGATTTAGACCTCTCTCTAGTTAGGTCGTTGTTTTTTCTTTCGCCTCCCCGATCAACATACTTTGCTATCTTTCCTCGTCGGATGAGTGTTTCAATCTCATTCTGAAGAGCTATGCAATTTTTGGTCATATGACTGTGATCCTTGTGGAACTCGTAATATTTTTCTCTATTCCTCGTGTCAGGGTCTGCCTTCATTTTCTTTGGCCAGTTTAACTCCTTGCTGTTCTTAATTTCTTCCAGGACGTGGTTGATATTTACCTTCAAAGGTGTGTAATTATCAAATTTCCTCAAGACCTCCCATGACGACCAATTTTTGGATTGTTTGTCACCACCATTGTTCTTATGTTCTTTCTTTTTAGCTTTATCACCTTCCACCTTGGTTTCTTTAGCATCCATATTCTTCTTCGCAGACATAGCCTCCTTGACATTCATAATCTTGGACGCTTTTCTGATCAGGTCCGACATGGTTCGAGGTGGATCTTTGGCCAAAGTGTAGTACAATTTGTTTGGCAGTAGTCCACTCATCAAAGTAGTAATCGCTGTCTTCTCTTCATAATCAATGACTTCGAGTTTCTCGTTATTAAAACGAGTTATATAATCTCTCGTACTCTCACCAGCTTTTTTTCTAACACTGACAAATGTGCTACTCGTTTAACTGGCTTTGCTCCAAAGAAGAAATTTCCAATGAATAACTCGGCCAGTTGAAGAAAAGTTAAAATCTTACCCCGAGGAAGACTATTATACCATATTTGAGCAGATCCCGTAAGTGTTCCTGAAAATGCTCTGCATCTCATCTCATCTGGGACATCATAGATGTCGGCTGCAGCTTGATATTGTTCTATATAAAGGATAGGATCAGTCTTTCCATCATACTTGGGAGTTACAATAGGTGCTTTGAACTTTGATGGTGTTGGAAAATCAACAATGTCCTGGACAAAAGGTGTTCCTCGAACAAAGGTTCGTTATAGAGGGTTCTTGGCCTTAGCCATTTCCCCTAATCTATCCTCCATCCTCTGAATAGATCCTTTCCATGCATCATTTCCTTCCTCGGGCCTATTGGTTCGAGCAACTGATCGCGTCGAAGTGGCTTCCTGGGATTTATCTTGACGAGCAGCTGGTCGGTCATAGGATTTATCTTGACAAGCAGCTGGTCGCGACTGGGAAGATCCTTCCCTTAAATTTGATGGTCATTGAAAGCTCCTCGACGCTGCATTAAGAGGACTTTTGTTCCTCCTAGGGCCTAATCGGTCGAAAGGAGAAACCCTACTTAATCTTTCCAATGCGCTGGTCCTTTCTGAAGAGAGGGTGACACGCTGTTCAGTATCTGTGGCTCGCACTGATGAAGTTCGTTTAGGTTGATAAGAAAAATATTTAGATTCCTCATTGCGATATGAATTATTACACCTAGTACGCGAAGAAGGCGCACGGGTATTTCTTTGAATGCTTCGTGGTCCGGAATGGGCTGATGTACCGTCATGGAGGGTTTGGATGAGTTGTCGCATCGTTTCTTGCATGACGGTGTGGCCCTGAGCCAGATTTTCCATTATTCCAGTCAGATCTGGAACAATTGGTGGAGCAGACAGATTTGGAGGGGTTCCATCATTTCGATTGCTGGATTCAAGAATATCACCCATTGGTAATGGATTGTATTTGATGAGAAAACAATATTACCAATCGTTTCCCACAGACGGCGCCAATCTGTTGATGTAAAAAGTTAGATCACTCTAATAATTTAATCACAGATAAATAAATGAGACAAAGAATTTTAAAGTGGTTCAGCCTTATGATAATGGCCTACGTCCACTGTTTTGGTATTGCTGTTTGTATGGGAATTCTCGATTACAATTTATCTCAAGAAATTCCGGTCTGGGGGTCCCCTTTACAATGAGGATTGTACAATGTATTTATAGCCCTGAGGCTGTAATGTGAAAGGGTAATACATTAAATGATATACATATGAAAGGGTAATACATTTAATACCCTCTTTGCGTGCGCGTCCAAATGATAAGCATTTAGTGAATCAGTTAAACTGTTGGTTTCCTGCTTCGAGGTGCAGCTCGGACCGCCATGAGTTACTCGGACCTCCTAAGATTCTCGGTATTTAAGAGTTCCTCGGAGAGGCATTATTCCTCGGAGCTTGTGAGTTCCTCGGGGAACTAGTTTTCCTCGTTGTAGTCTTGTTCCTCGGAGCGAGTGGGTTCCTCGAAAGTGCTTGTTGTTTCCATGTAGATAGCCACGTGTCTTCATATGATTGGTCCATGTCAGCAGGTTAATTTTGGTATCAACAGACATCCAAATCTTATCTTGCTTTGTAAGTTTCCTTTGTCTTCCCTTCAATATCTAGTAATGTTCCCAACACACTTTCTCATATGATTTGTGATGCAACTTTAGTGTTCACCAATATTGCAATTCTAAAAATATGCTCTTCTTAGTCCAATTCAACTCTTCTAGCGTATGATTTCTCTTGCGATTACCTTCATGCTTCTCTGGATTGCAATCTTTAACATGATCCAACTATCTCAGCACATCATCCCCATTTAATTCCACAGGTTTCAATCGATGCTCAGGTAACCCATCAAACTTTTTACTCCTTTGCTCTTTCTGATCGGTTGGTAAATATCGTCGATGACCCATGTAACAAATCTTATTTCGTAACTTATGCGAAGAAGTTTGTTCATTATAAGTTGGAAATGCCATGTATCCTTTTGTGCTCCACCCAGACAAATTAGCATATGCAGGATAATCATTTATAATCCATAAAATTGTTTCATGCATTCAAAAGCTATTTCCTGTAGATGCGTCATGTGTCTCTACACCCACTTCCCACTACTCTTTCAGTTCATCCATTAGAGTCTTTAGATACACATTTATATCTTTACCAGGTGTAGTAGGACCTGTAATAAGGAGTGCCATTATAAAAAATGGTTCCTTCATACATAACCAAGGAAGCAAGTTGTAAGGCATAAGTATAACCGACCACATGCTATATAAGTTGTGCATGTTACTAAAGGGATTAAACCCGTCACTTTCCAGTCCAAATCTTACATTTTGAGAATCTAGTGAAAACCATGCATGCTCCTTGTCAAATTCCTTTCAAGATTTAAAATCAACCGGATGTCTCAACTCATTGTTATTATCTTCTCGCTTCTCTTTGTGCCACCTCATATCATCAGCAGTTTCCTTTGACATAAATAATCTTTGGAGTCTTGGTGTTAATGGAAAATAACGCAATACCTTGTGAGGGATTTTTTTCCTTTGTTATCATTAATTTTCCATCTAGACTCCCCACATATTGGACATTCTTCTCTATTTTTGAAATCCTACCAAAATAACGCACAATCATTTTTACAAGCATGAATCGATACATATCCCAAGCCCAAATCACGCAACATATTTTTTTCTTCGTAGTGAGACTGAGGGAGCGTCTCACCCTCGGGAAAATATTTTTTGAACAAATCAAGCACCATTTTGAAGGATTTGTTTATCCATCGGTTGATAACTTTATTGTGAAGTAAATTCACAAGAAATGATAGTGTCGAAAACTTCGTACAATTAGGATACAATTCATGTTCATCCTCTTGCAATAACTAGTCAAATTTTTTTTTCCCCGTGTAATATTTTCTCTAGGGTAGCTATCATTATATTCCACATGAATGGATTCATGGAAGGTGCCCCTTTGAATGTCGTCCAACATATCATGTATTCCATCACATTCTTCTTCATGACATGACATTTCATCGTCATCAACATCATCATCATCATCATCATCATCATCATCATCATCATCATCATCATCATCATCATCATCATCATCATCATCATCATCATCGTCGTCGTCATCATCAGAGGCACGAGATCCACCCAAATGAGAACCTTCTCCATGATGAATCCATTGAGTATAGCTCGTAGAAATCCATTTAATAAACAAATGGTGGTCAAATTCGTCAATAAATCTAATATCGATATTCAAACAATCGATGCATGAACATTTAACATCACTTGTTGGGCCCATGCATTTCTTAACAAACTGAATGAAAGATCTAACCCCGATCACATATTTCTCGCAGAATCTATTAGTTTCTTGGATCCAACTCCGATCCATCTCCATTTTAAAATCCTATGAAATTATTTAACAAACATGTTATACATAAATACAACAAATTATCATGACATTAACCTTACCTATTAGCAAGAATATTATGCAATAACCTTTGAGGAAGATGATTCTTAGAGATATAAAGAGAAACAATTAGGTACAAGATCTCAAACCCTAAGGTACAAAAATGTGTTGTCACCTAAACGACTAACTGAAAGGTTTTGAAGCTTACAAAAATGTGCGTGTGTGTCGCCCATTGTAAATTTCATTCTTATATTAATATTTTAGAGTATATACTCCTTTATACTTTTTTAATTAATATTTTCATTTAGTCCTTCATAACTTTTTTTTTCTTTTAATTTTATTTTTTATTTTTTCCCCATTTTTTATCCCCGCTCAATTTTCCCATTATAAAATATAGTAGGCTTAAAACATGAGACAAGCAGGTCTTGTCAAAAAAATAAGGGCAGTTGAAACAAGCTTAAAAAAATGATAAGCAGGTTTGATTTTTTTAGAAAATAAGCATAGATTTTTCCCACATTTGGAAAAGAAGCATAGACTTCGCCCATAATTAGATGCAGGATCTAAGAGTAAACAATCAGACAAGTTCAACACTTGCAAATTAGGTAAAGAAGTTGAAATAGCCTGACACAAATTATACCCATGTTCTGAAATATTCACACCATCAAGATATGGCTTCCCCATCCCCTACCTACCCCATTACCATATCTCTACACATGAATCTTTCAAATACAATTTATAATTTACATTTAATCATTGATATGTTTTGACAATTATTCTTGTTTATAATTGAATAATTTGAATACATGAAACATCGACTATGGCGACAACGACTAGGAACTATGCCACCCGAAATGTAACGATGCCTGACCCTCCCAAATCCAATTTTTAAGCAAAATGAGTTGAACTTTAGTTAGAAAATAAGATTTACTTAATTTGGTCTGTTGGCTGGATTTTGTCAAAAAATGGGTCCCAAATCGTCATGCAGATGGTCTAACACGTTGTAAAATGAGTCCTATGATAGTTGAACTCATTGTATGTTATCTCCATCCTCAGTCTATTAAAAAAATAACTCTTCCTAAATAAATAAATAAAATGGAACCAAAAGATTGATTGATGCTTATAGGCCAACACCAATTCGAACCAGACCCCACTATTAAGACATTGCAAATAGATTTAGAACAAAGTTTTTTTCAAATTTAAACTAATTTGACCCACATCCTATTTAAAAGCATGAAACATCTACACACAACAACTAATATCCACTAAGTAGAATCTTCGAGTACCAGAACATACATTACATATACATATATATACACACACACACAATCAGCCATTGCCACAAGAAGATGAAAGAAACCAACAAATCCTAACTAAACTAAAATCAAAAGAACATTTTAAAAAAAATACCGGATGTCGGCGATAGCGTTACTCAATCGGCGACGGCGTTACTTTTCCTTCGCTACTCAAAGTGCCTTAAAGAAGGCAAACAAATACCGGATGTCGGTGAGGGTTTTGGAACGATTTGGGGTTTTGGAAACAGGAGGGTGAAATGGTGGATACGGGGGGGCATGAGTATTTTTGGGTGTGATATTTTTGGGGAACGATTTGGGGTTTTGGAAACAAGAGATATTTTGTTATTTTTTTTTTTGTAGTAATAAGTGAGGAAATGTTTTGTCACCAATTATTTATTTATTTTTGTGATAAATTTATTAGTCATTGAATGTAGAAACAATTTGTCACAAATAGCTGAATGGAGCATTTTAGGACGCGGGAAGTAGCGCGCCAAAATTTTAATGATTAATTAGTGACAAATATCACTAAGTCATCACCAATTTAACATCATCACACTCAATTCGTGACGAAATTAATTTTCCTCACTGAAAGGTTACTTTTTATGACAAAAATACTTTTGTCATAATTTTTTTTGTCTCTAATAAGACCTTATGTTGTAGTGTACTAACTACCTGAAGTACTTAGTTAGAGAACTTAACGTATTCCTATGACAATTCGACACTATTTAGGTGTGACAAACTAGTCACCTAATCTCCACCGTTGACTTTACACGATTCATGTTTCGAATTCAATGGATGTCATTCATCATTCGCAGCTTCTCATATCACTACGATTTTATACAAAAGCACCTTACACTACGAACTTTTGATATCGCCACTATTGTCTCACACGAACACTCGCAAATTACTAGCATATCTAAATCAAAAGTGAAAAAGAGATTAATGAAAACTAACTTGATTGCTTGCCACTTGGCAAAGAAATCACCCATTATGCTAACCTCTTTGACTTCACCATCGAGGACACGAACTAACCATCACCAAAACTACTATGATCGACCCAAACTAACACTGACGTCAAAAGATTCACTACCGACCTCACCACGTCACTCCTGAAAGGAACTTTGAAGCTAGATCTCTGACTCCATTTGTAATACCCCAACCCGCATTTATGGATTACACATGGTCAACCCGGCCCGACTCGACTGCTAGGTGTGAAATGTAATGAATAACATATATAATGTTTCTAATCTAACTTTATATTAAATTAACATTTCACTTTTTTAGTCTGCGATTCCAATTTCATATCAAACTACGTGAGGGATCATGGGGAGAACCCCGAAATCCTTACTTTCAGAGCTACTAATGTAATATAAAAGAGAGTACTTACCTGTATAATGCTCTCAATATAAGAAACCACACCCATCATGCTGTAGCAAAATGAGGGAGTGATCCGAATGCTTAGTGGAAAATATATGCATGCAGTATAGAATCGAACGATATAAAGGAAACTCTAACACGCACATGAAACTACCTTGTACATATATCTACATACATATACATATACTTAAAGTATGAAAACCGTTTTACTATCGAAAACTGCACTTATCCAGTTTAATTCACCTTAATCTTGTAAAAGACTTCCTTTTTCTCATTTGGCATTCATTCCCTTGTTAACACAAATGGTTGAATATTTGAAATACTCCACTTGGTTTGATCGAAAACCATTCCTTTACCGGAATTACCCTTTTTGTTTAAACCATTCCAAATTAGTATTTTCATTGAAAATCACCATTTCAATGCACGCAAACACCGTGTTAGAAAATACTCATTTATCCTTTCAAAAACCTTTCACGATACACCTTGTGTTAATTATGGGTTAAACCTCTTAGGTTGCTTGACCACCCATATACTCACTTACTTTACTCTTTTTCTTTACCCTATGGATATTAATCAATTTCAAATTTAGTTGTGCATTTTACCTTTACCAGAGCATTTATTAATTCACTCAAGTTAGGTTGTCTTAACACATTCTCACCACACGACCCTTTTCTTGACATGTTCCTTATTCCTTTATCTTTTTCTTGAAATCTTCCAATAACCTTCTTACTTTAACGGGATCCACACCTTCGGCGATGACCTCATATTCTTTGACCAGTGGTTTTGGTTCTTTAACCCCTGGGCTCCGTGTCACGCCGCCGCCCAAAAATTAGTAGGGACCGGGTGTCTTGACATGCGACCATGGCAATAAATATTCTTGTTTCAAAATATTTCTTAGAATAAATGCAATGGAAATATAATCACATCTTTATGAATCATAAAATAGTGAAAATGAAGGATGTACATCATCAGATCTTTCTAAAAGGAAACTTCATATACATTAAAAATAGCAACGAGTTACGATTTAAGACAAAATTCAAAACTTATTACATGCTTTATCTAATAAACCAAACATTTTACATAAAGTAACCAAGAGTTATAAAAGCAAAATCTTAAAATTTAATCCTTTTACATTCCCTCCACGAGCCTGGAAAAATGGTTATTTATACAAAATCAGCTAAAAGACGAATGAGATTCAATCTCCATACGTTTCAGGATTTTTTTGAAAATTAATACCTATTAAAATTTAGAACAAAAGGTATATACATATATGAAGAGGAATTTGCACTAATATATAAGGTAACTAACATTATATATTTTCAAAATAAGCAGTGCAGAACATAATAGATAAAATAATTGAGCAATATATCAATTATTCACTTTTATTTTAATGATCATGTAAGCTTTAATACCCCGATAGATAGTTAGTGTTACCAAATGTTTCCACCCGACAACAACACAAACATAAATCATGATCTCGGGAACAATGCCTTGTTTAGGGCACACCTGTGATAAACCAGCTGGGAAAGTACCACCCAAATATTTTCACCCGGTAGTCATGGTCAATTTAGTAAGAGAGTTTCCATAGGCCAAATAAAAAATTTCAGAATTCAAATAAGATGTTTATATCGAGAGACATACACATATAACAAACGACGAAATCATCGGTACCCGATGTATTTTGAGAATAAAAGGATTTCAGAAAATATATGATTTGCATAATATCATATAATCAAATTACGCAAGGACTTTAATAGAGTAATCACCTATAAAATAGAAGTACAAAGTTACAGATATCGAGTCTTGGATCACTAAGACGAAACTTCTTCTTAAATTTTTTCGCACATTCTCTCACTATTTGTTTATTAGATTTTGGAGTAATTTCGTGTAATAAATGATCCTAAGGGCTTTATTTATAATTTTTAAAAGATATTTGGGTGTTAACAAGTGTGTGGTTGACCAAGCTTTCATTTTGGCAAGTCAGTGTTGACGTGTTGCGTAACGGAGCTGTCTTGTGCTCTTTATTCACCAAACAACGACATGTGTTTTAGCTTCTTCTAAATGGAAGACATGTGTTTTATCTTTGTTTATATGGATGACACGTGTAAGGTGTGGCGGAAAGATACAGCATGAGGTAAAAAGTTATTAAGGGTATAAAGTTCAATGTACACATGAAGGGCATTTTGGTAATTACACAAAATATATCTTTTTAATATTTCTTAAAGGTCTCTAAAAATATTTTATTTACAAAAGGGTCTTTTTTATTTTTCATTTTGGTCCCTAAAACTTTCTTATTTAAAACCAAGTCCTTAAAGTTTCATGAAATTACATTTTCTACCATGAAACTTATCAATTAGATTAGGATGTTTCATAAAACTTCAATTTGACCCATTTTACAGTTAATTCTTCAAATTTAAAAAATGGGCTTTGTCATATTAGAAATCGAGATGATCACATACGTAATAATATAACATTATACTCAATTGTAAAAATAATTATTGTGGGTAACCGAATTTGGCGATACAGGCCCGGACAAGTAGCCCAATTAAAACGGCCCAAAGTCCAAGCCCTCCACGCCTTAACATTAATCCAATTGTAACTTAGTCTTCTCCCATGTTCTCAAATAGAGATACTCCAGGAGAAGGTGGTAAACGTGGGGAGTCCAACATCCCCACTCCCCAAAGGCAGATATGTATATAATGAACCCTAGGTATGGGGCAAAGAACACACTGTATTCTCTATAAACACTCCCCGAAGTATATAGAAATAATACTTATTGCACCACCATGGACGTAGGCATTCTTGCTGAACCACGTACATCTCCTGTTGTGTGATTGGAATTTTATGTTTCTTATTGTGCTTGGCGATTGCGCTTCTCTTATCTATTTGTGTTGAATATTAATTGTCACCACAATTGGCGCCGTCTGTGGGAAATGTTTATCTTCCCTGAGAAGCCCACACCAACAAAGAAGTTTGAAATGTATGGTCACAGTAGCAATGTCCCTCGGGCAGGAGATAACCAAGAACAACCTGCTCCTCGCAGGATCAGATCTAAAGTTCGGCATTCGGATCAGAGGGCTCGCCTAGAGAGGCCAGCCTCAGAAGAAAGCCAAGGACCAGCGAGGTCCACACAAATATCCAGGCTGATTGATGCATATGAGGCGAGGCTCCAAGAGCAGAGGGAGTCTTCTCGTAAGCACGAAGCTGAGAATGCTCGCCTCAAAAGAAGACTAGAAAGAATGGAGATGGAGCTCCATTATGGTATCAAGAGACATATGTACCTCACTCCTTGCCCTCATGCGAGCAAGTCTCGCAGCCGAGGAAGGAGCCCTAGATACGGGTCCCAAAAAGTTGAGGGAAACGAGTCAAAGGGTTACCTACTCGAGAAATTACGACTATCTCACAATTATAGGAGCCCAACTGGAAGCAACGAGGACATACGAAGTCTGGTCCGAAGGGAGATGGACCAACATCCCGCGCATCACAGTACCAGATCGACCAGAAAGCTCGCTAGGAGAGCTCTCAAAACTCAGATCAAAGCACCTTTCTCAAGGGAAATAGAAGAAGAGGAAGCCCCCAAGAAATTTTCTTTTCCAAATTTTAAGATTTATGATGGTAAAACCGATCCCATTGATCACGTCAGGCAGTACAGGCAAGCCATGACCCTCTAGAACCATCGAGACGCACTAATGTGCCAAATTTTCCCCTCGAGCCTGCATGACATGGCGCAAAAGTGGTTCGAAAGGCTCCCCCACAAGTTCATCATAAGCTTCAAGTCCATGGCTGAGATCTTTACGGCTCGCTTCATTACTAGCAGCTCCCACCCCAAAAGGATGGATACTTTGCTAAGAATGAAGAAGACGCCTCAAGAGATCCTCCGAGACTATGCTCAAAGGTACTGGGAATTATTCAACGAGGTCGAGGACTGCTCGGAGCAAGTGGTAGTGGCCTCCTTCAAAATTGGGCTACCCAGCTCTTTCCTCTTGTACCAGTCCCTGACAAAGAAAGAGGCCATGACCATCGATGACCTGATGGCTCGCATCGAGAAGTATGCCAAGGTGGAGGATGTGACCCACCTCAACACAGGGGAAAATGGTCGAGCTAAGATCGCTGCCAAAGGCAGTGAAAAAACTGAGAATCAGAAGAAACGAGGAAATAATGGGGGAAAGAATGGATCCAAGAACAGAGGCAAAAACGATATGGCAAAAGCATTTCAGGCAGTCAACACCGTCTTCAGAGAAATAATTTACAAAATTCTCATAAAAATCAAAGACGAGCCATTTATTAAGTGGCCCACAAAGATGGGAGGAGATCCCTCAAAGAGAAATAATGCACTGAGATGAGCCTTTAACAAAGAAGGAGGACATAAAACTGAGCATTGCAAGGCTCTTAAGTCCCACCTCAAAGAGTTGGCTCATTCCGGGCATCTAAACGAATTCATGGAAAAGAAGGCAGAGAAAGTTGGTGCCCATAGAGAAGCAATGCCCGACAACATACTCGAAGATGATGTCGGCCATGAATTCGCAGTAAATCATGAGGCATCTGACGTGAAGCAGATTTAAGGAAATTCAGCTCGAATGGAGGTAAAAAAGCTTACAGCGATTATGTAAGCTTTTCAGATCGATCCAGCAAAGACGCAATCAGGAAAGCGTCGGCGAGCAGATGACGTCGACTATTGCAAGCATATAGTATTCACAGATGAAGATATGGTGGGAGCGAGGACCCCGCATCATGATGCTTTGATCATTACTCTTAGGATAGCTAACTATGATGTTGATAAGTTGTTCGTCGACCAAGGAAGTTTGTTCAAAGTAATGTATCTCTACATGTTCAGAAAGTTAAATTTAAGCATTGCCGACCTAAAAGAAGCTACTGTCCCTTTAGTTGGCTTCGCTGGAAAAGTGACTATGCCCTTAGGAAAGATCGTGCTGCCAGTAAGGGAAGGAAATGTCTCTAAAATGATTAAGTTTCTGGTAATCGACATTGACTCACCATACCAGGTTATCCTCGGCAGAGGGTGGCTGCACGCTATGAAGGAAGTCTCCTCGACCTACCATCAAAAACTCAAATATGTGACCGAGCTAGGTGTAATGGAGATCTATAGCGATCAAGCGATGGCAAGAAGGTGCTTTATAACAGCCATCCCCCCAAGACCAGAGAAGAAGGCTGACAAGCCCAGCGAGAAAATTTAAGATCAAGAAGGTCTGATACCTTCAAAATATAAGTTAAAGTACGGAAGGCCCGAAGTGGAGGAGACAAGGTTCCTCACCTCTGAACAGGTCATCGAGGACCTAGAGGAAGTCACAGCTGGAGATAGCGACGATTACAGGATCTTCTTGATTGGAGTTTCTCTCACTGATCAGGAAAAAAAGGAGTTGACAATTCTGCTAAGGACCACTATAGACGTCTTCGCATGGTAACCATACGAGTTGCCTGGAATTGATCCTAGTATGGTTTGTCATCAGCTGCACATCAATCCCACCTTCAAACCAGTCTCGCAGAAGGCACGGCGAACTGCACCCGAGAAGGCAAAAGCTGTGGAAAAAGAAGTTGAAAAACTGCTGGATGCAGGATCTATATAGGAGGTCCAATTCCCCAAATGGTTATCCAAACCAGTAGTAGTTCTAAAGAGCAGCGGGAAGTGGAGAGTCTGCATCGACTTCACTGACCTTAACAGGGCGTGCCCTAAAGATAGCTTGCCTCTTCCAAAAATCGATCAACTAGTGGATGCCACAGCAGTTCATGAGAGAATGAGTTTTCTGGACCCATACTCAGGGTATCATCAGATCCTCTTGTACTCTCCAAACTAGGATAAGACAACATTCATCACCATCATTGGATTGTACTATTACAAGTTCATGCTCTTCGAGCTAAAAAACGCAGGGGCAACCTACCAATGGCAGGTCACCAAGATGTTCAAGGACCAAATTGGAGACACCACAGAAGTCTACATCAACGATATGCTCATCAAAATAATGAAGAAAGAAATCCACCTCTCGGACCTAACAAGGACCTTCAAAATCCTCAGGAAATACCGAATGAAACTTAACGCAAGCAAGTGTTCTTTCGGTGTCCACTCAGGAAAATTTCTTAGGTACTTGTTCAGTAAGAGAGGCATTGAGGCTAACCCAGTCCAGATCGATGAAATAAACAAGGTACAACCTCCTCGAACAATCCGGGACGTACAAAATCTCACTCGTATGCTTGCTACATTGAACCACTTTATCTTTAAGTCCTCGGAGAAGTGAAAGCCTTTCTTCCAGCTCCTAAATGGAAACAAAACGGTAGAATGGAATCAAGATTACTCGCGGGCATTGGACGAGCTCAAGGCTTACCTTAGCTCCCCACCACTACTCGTCATACCACAGGAAACAGAGTCCTTGTACTTATACCTCACCATTTACAACCACACTGTCAGTTCTACATTGTTGTGCAAAAAAGCAGGAATCCAGCACCCCGTTTACTACGCGAGTAAGACCTTATTAAAGGCCGAGCAGCGGTACCTACCACTAGAGTAGCTCGCCTTTGCACTTGTAGTTACCTCGAGGAAGTTAAATCACTACTTTGAAGCTCACACTATCATCGTCCTTACATCGCACCCCCTTAAAGCAATCCTGAGGAAAGCGGATTTGTCAGGCAGACTATCTAAATGGTTAGTCGAGCTCGGGCGATTTGATATCCAATTTTAACAAAGGAACGCAATCAAAGGGCAAGTCCTTGCTGATTTCATAGCCGAATTCATAGGCAAGCAGTCCCTCGATCAACTTCAACCCGTGAAGTAAAGGGAGAATCGCACAACAGGAGAAATCTGGAAATTTTTTGTTGATGGAGCCTCCAATTCAAAGGGGGACAGGAGTAGGCATCGTGCTTATCACTTCAGAAAATGCAACCCTCGAATAAGGAATTAGGCTTGGATTTGAAGCCTATAACAATGAAGAAGAATTTGCAGGTGTTCGGTAACTCACAATTAGTCTCCAATCAGATAAGTGGAGACTACAATGCAAAATATGAAAGGATGACAACCTACCTCGCCTTGGAAAAAAGGCTATTGGCTAACTTTGAGTGAGTCAACGTTCAACAGTTTCCCAGAGGACAAAACAACCATGCTGACGCCCTAGCAGCCCTAAGTTCAGCAATCGATTTTGACCTAAAAAGAACAATCCCCATCGATTTCCTCGCTCATCCAAGCATTAACCGTAACAACGAGCTACCAAGTGTGGAGCAGGTGCTCCAAATTGAGTCAGCACCTAGCTGCATTGGAGATATGGCATACACTGTAAAACTATCTCTAACCACAAACAAATATTCCTTTTAGAAATTTCACATCCTACTATACAAAATAAAATATTCATAAACATTGTTTATGCTAAATGTACTAGACAAGAAAGATTAGAATTATGGGATAATATTGATTATAACTCAAATAGTTGTATCGATGATCCTTTTATAGCTATAGGAGACTTTAATACTGTTGCTGTTAGCAATGAGAAAATTGGGGATATGGTCATAGACAATATTGGTGTTGAAGACTTTAATAAATGTATTCAAAATGCTGGTCTCATTGATCTAGGTTACACAGGTTCTAAATATACTTAGTTCAACAATAGAGACTTAGATAAAGGGATATGGGAAAGGTTAGACAGAGGTCTTATTAATCAAAAATGGTTTTCCACATTTCCTCAAACCACTATCAAAATACTCAACAAAAATTAATCAGACCATTCCCCCCTCCTTGTTACCATTGGCCAAATAACTGATCACATCATTAAACCTTTTAAGTCCTTAAACATGTGGACCAATCATAAGGAATTTTTATCTGTTGTTCAAAATTCTTGGTCAAAAGAAATTTCTGGTAGCCCCCTTAATAAATTTGCTATGAAATTGAAAATTATCAAAAAAGAGCTTCAATCATGGAACAAAAGCTATTTTAAAAATATATTTTAAGAAATTTCTTCCGTGGAAGATGAACTGCTTTTGCTTGAAGATAATTACCAGCATAATCCCTCTCAAGAGAATAGAACTTTTATGGAGGAAACCAAAGCTAAGCTTAACTGGGATGTTAAATGTGAAGAACAATTCTGGAGCCAAAAAGCTAGGATAATATGGTGCCACGAAGGGGATTTGAACACTTAATACTTTCATGCTGTTGTCAATAATTCTAAAAGAAATCTTCTTATTCAAAAAATTAGGAATAATTAGGGGGTCTTGGAGGATTCTAAAGATAAAATTAATGAAGTTATTGCCAATTACTTTCAATTAATTCTTACTGCAGAAGGTACTGAAGATAATACTCACCTTCTTGATTATATCCCCAACCTTATATCTAATATCACTAATGATGATCTTATCAAAATTCCTGAAGAAGATATCTATACAGCCATTCAATCCCTTAAATCTGATAGCTAAGCTGGTCCTGATGGATTCAATGGTCTCTTTTACATAAAATGTTGGAATATCATCAAACATGAGATGATTGAAGCCATTCAAGCTTTCTTTTTGGGTAGAGATATCCCCAAAAGTTAGGGAGATACAAATATCCATCTTATCCCTAAAGAAAAACACCCTATAGATTGCGAAGACTATAGACCAATAAGTCTGTGTAACTTCAGTAATAAGGTTATCTCCAACATTATCAACACTAGGTTAGGAGTTGTCCTCCCCAACTTGATCTCTCCCTATCAATCTGGATTTATAAAAGGTAGAAATATATTAGATAACACTTTGCTTGGGCAAGAAATGTTGCACCTCCTTGATAGAAAAAACCTAGGAGATAATGTTATCATAAAATTAGATATGACTCAGTCTTATGAAAGAGTCTCTTGGTGGTTTCTTATTAAATTCCAAAGACAGCTTGGCTTCCGTGAAGGTTTCATAAATATTATTTGGAGAATTATCTCCTCTAATTGGTTCTATATTCTAATTAATGGCTAACCCTCATATTTTTTTTTAAATCTATTAGGGGATTTAGAGAAGGTGACCCTCTAGCCCCTAGCCTTTTTGTGATTTGTCCAGAAGTCTTCAGTAGAGGTCTTCATCACCTTATGCAACATGGCTCTATAGAAATTTATTCTCATCCCAGACAATGTAAGCTTATAAGCCATCTCTCTTTTGCTAATGACATCATAATTTTCACTCAAGGAACCAAGATTATCTTGATTTATATGGAATGGTGGCAGATAAATCAAGTCGATCTTGTCTTGAAGTTTCTTGTTAAAGTTATCCCTTCTTGTATTATATGGGAGATATGGAAGAACATAAACAAATGCATTCAAGAAGATACATCTTTCTCCGTTTCCAAAATTATGTAAGAAGTATATCTATCTACCAAAACTATTGAAGCAACCCATCCTCTAAAATGTAGTAACTCATCCCATAAGTTGTCTCAGCTATTATCTATAAAATATTCTAGTTCAGTGATGATGTATAGAAGATTCATCAAAATGGAATCACCCTCCAAAAGACAGATGGAAACTAAATACTGATGGTGCCTCTAAAGGCAACCTAGGCTCGACAGGTCATGGAGGTATCCTTAGAAACCACAGAGGAGATTTGCAATAGGCATACTCTGAAGATGGAGCTATTGATTCAAATAAGGTTACTGAAGCTCAAGCTATCCTATCTGGCATTCTCTTATGCCAGAAATATCACCTCAATAACATTGAAGTTGAATCAGACTCCCAACTCCTCATGGATACCCTTTCTCTAAAAAGAAAGAAAATTCCTTGGAAAATTTTGCAAATTATTGAAGAAACCTTCTCTGTTATTATAGATATGAAGGTAAATTTCATTCATTGTCTTAGAGAATAATGCAGCTGATTCTTTAGCTAATTTTGGAGTTAAATCAAATGGTAAAATGGTTTTCCAATCTTTTCAAGACCTCCCTAAATTAACTAAAGGCTTCATAAACTTAGACAAGTGGAATTTTCCTTCAGTTAGAGTTTCCAAATCTTCTATTAGCAAGTAGGCTTTATATGTAATGGGGATATTATAAATCCCCATATTTCCTAATTTTATTTAGCTTTTGTAATGGGGGTATTTATAAACCCCCAATTTTTGCAGCTTTGTCTTGGATATCTTGTTCTAGCTCTTCGAGATATCTTCTAGGTCTTAGATATTAAGAGCTTGTATTTGTGCCACAAGAGAGTCTCTTTCTCTTCTATTTTAATAAAACTTGTAGGGGTACTGTCCCTCTTTCTTAAAAAAAAGAGTCCTCAAAGCATAAAACTCTCTAAGAGTCCTCAAAATATAAAACTCTCTAGCAACAAAAAATATTTAAAAATATTGAACGGTCCGATCAAGCTGAACTTTTTTGGACAACTTCCCCTCATCTTCAGCTAATTCTCCGCTAAATTTCATCCAACTACAACGGTCTGATCGTACGGAATAAATTGTTTAGTGTTTGTATCTGATTATAACTCTTTTCTTATTCAAACTCTTAAGCCTTTATATATCAACAAATTCGTGGATGGACTTTTCAAATCACTTTTTTTCAAACTTTTCAACCAGAAGACCTATCCAAAATTACTCCCTTTGATCTACAAACCATAACCCCAAACTTATTCAAGATTTCAACCTTAGATTAGAAGGCTTATTTGGTGTTTTCTTGAGTTTGGGCTAGAACGAGATTTGATTATTTTCCAAAGAAGAACGTGATGGCGTGATTAGATTTTGAGGCTGAAATTATGTGATGATCCATGCGATGATTTTGAGGTATGGGGTTTTACACAATATGCTCCTTAATCTCACGACTGTTAGTCCCTTTGTTTTCTTGTGATCATTAACTCATATTTGATTTTCTAAATTCAATTGGAATTTGTAAATTATTATTGGAATCTTTTTTTGATTCATGTGGAATTATTTTTGTGTTGGGCATGTTGTCATGAGATTTTAATATGGCACTGATGTTCGGCACCCGCCAAGATTCTTGTTCGGCTACTTGATAAAGTATGGCGCGGTATGGTGAATCCTGGTGACTCGGTTAATGTGTTGTTGAGAAATTATATTGATAAAAATGCTTATGAGATTCAGATTTAATTTGAATATTCGTACTCGTATTGTTACGCTTTATTCATTGCTATAATTTATTGAGCATCTTTCCTGTCGTATTGCGTACTTCCCTATATTTTTCTTTTTGTGTAAGGTTAGTGTGGATTTGGGTGCTACGAAAAATTGGAGATTGATTTTATCTTGGTTATTTTGGGAAGATTATTGGAGAATTCAAGTTGGAATATTGTATTTTTTTATGTACAGAGCATTGGAGATTTATTTTGTTTCGAGATAGATAGTTGTCTTATTTCGAGAGATTTGGTTGCATTTAATTTGAAGAGATTTGAGATTAGTGGATTCTGCTATATTTTATATTGTGGGATTTTTAGATGCCCTATACCTTATTATTTTGTATTTGATTTAGTTTTATCGAGTAGCGCTCCGCTCCGCTCTCCCCGGGCGGGCGGGGTGTTACAATATGATATATGATTTCTTTGAAGGCAATATCTTATTCTTACACACTGTGGTCTTTGACTTTTTTTTATTGAATGATCATGCAATCCCATGATGTTACCCTTGTATATGATATAGGGCCTTAATTTTCTTTTATCCAAGAGTACAAGTTCGTCGTACCGACTTTGCTGCCAATTTACCTCACTGACTTGACTTTTGAGCATAACTCGTTGGGAGGGTATTTCAAACTCTCATAGTAGGAACGTCACCATACCGTATACTAGGGAGTAAGGGGTAGCTCTAGTGGGCATTTTGATGGAGGTACGGTAGCCCTAGAGAGCATATGGAATCCAGTCTGCCCAATCCTTACAACTTTGATCATTTTGATGATTATGGATTTGATTCTTTTATTGTTGACTTTGATAACTCCTTTGATTTGCAATTAATAGCAAGAGGACTTGTGCCTATGAATTCCATAATCATCGACTAACTATGTGACTTTATCCTTAAAATGGATCCCATTATTTGATACCAGCTCGTGGGAAACTCCATAGTGACAAATGATATTTTTATTGATAAACTTGGCTTCTTTCTTTGTATTCAACACTGCGAATGACTGAGCTTCAACCCATTTCATGAAGTAATCAATGGAGTCAAGGATGAAATGGTATTCGTTTGATGCCGTGGGATTGAGTTTCTCTATAATATCTATACCCAAAGTTAAGAAGGGACAAGGGGAATTCATGTTGTATAACTCTCATGGAGGCAAGTATTGAAGACTGGTAAATTGTTGGCATTTGAGACATCTTCTGACATAATCAATGTGGTCTTGAAACATGATGGTCTAGTAATATCCTCGATGGACGATGTTCTTGGAGAGGATATAATCATTTTTTTGGTGTACACATTCCTTGCTTGGATCTTTTACATAACGCCTACCACCCCAGCCCCAACTATGCAATGCAGATGGGTTCCATTAAATTTTTTATTAAAGATTACCTTGTCACAGATGATATACTGAGCAACAAGCCTTCCAAGGGTCACTTAGTCTTTTTTGTTAGCATCCTGAGATATATACCATGCTTGAGGAGGCGCCAAATGTCCTAATACCACGATCTAGATCTATTCGGATATTCTTTTGTTGTGAGCTCAATGTGGTAGTAGTGTGTTGATGTCGTCTATTCTGAACTAGAAAGGGAGCCATTGTTACTCCCTTTGTCTTGTCGACCATAAAGGCCAGGGTTGCCAATGAGTCGATTAGGCTCTTTTTTTTATAGAAGGAGGTAATAAAAGATGCCATTTTCGAACTAGGAGGAGAGCTCTTCGAGGTGAGCGTAGAAGGGTAGGAGCTTTTCATCTTTGACTTTCCACTTTCTGAGGATTTTCCTTATTATGAGAGCTAAATCTCCATAAACATCGATGTGCCTGATTTTTTCTCGAGGGAAATCTTGATACCTATGTACACATTCCATATTCTGTCATATTATTAGTGTAAGGGAAGTCTAACTTGATAGCGATGGGAGTTTGAAAATCACTGGGAGCGATCAGGAGTATCTCAATACCATATCCCTTCTTATTAGTAGGCATGTCTAAAAAGATATTCTATTTGATCTTTCCATGAGAAGTGTAAATAATGTGTTCATCCGGGAACTAAAAAATCCATACCTCAGCTTACCCATGGGATTGCCGAAAAGATAGTAAAAAATGGCTCTTCCCTTCATGGATTTTTAAGTAACATACGTGACGTTGAATTCAGCTACTAACATCATCCATCGAGCCATTCGACTACACAAGTAAGGCTTCTCCAATAGTTATTTCATTGGATCCATTCGGGACATAAATTTTATGGGGAGACTAGGTCAACACATGCTTTCTCTAATGCAATGTAGTTCACATCGTACCCTTATAGATTTTGACTAAGTTAGTAAATGGATATTTCTTTGAGTGATTCTTCAATGGGAAGATCTAGCATAGACCTTGACACGGTGTCCATAATGGTGAGGTATAGAAGGAGGGAAATACCTTGTTATAGAGGCATGAACACTGGAGGTCGAGTAATGTTTCACTTGATTTGGTCAAAGGCTTCTTGACGCGACTCATTATAGATGTTGGTTGAATATATCCAAATAAGTTTGAAGATAGTCTCAAAGATGGAGGTTAGTTAGCTGATAAATGAAACTGATGTATTGGACTTTGCCTAGGAAGCTATGAACTTCTTTTTCTGTCCGAGGTGGTGGCATTTTGAGAATCGCTCTGAGTTTGGCAGGGTCCACTTAGATCCCTTTCTCGTTGATCATGAAGCCGAGGAGTTTGCCTTTCGTGACACTAAAAATATATTTTTGTGGGTTGAGGTGCATTTAATATTGTCATAGATGTTCAGAGATTTTCTTTAAGACAGGGATGTGACCTTATCGATTTTTGGACTTAATGATCATATTATCAGCATAGACTTCAACCTCTTTATGGATAAGATTGTGAAAAATAGTTGTAGCTACACTTTGGTAGGTAGCTCCAGTATTTTTTAGACTAAATGGCATGATCATGTAGCAAAAGGCTCCTCATGGGGTGATAAAGGCAGGTTTCTCTTGATGATGGGCAAGTATCTTGACCTAATTATACCCACCAAAACCCTGGATAAATGATTTGAGGGCCTGAATACCAATGTTATCGATAATTGTGTCAATATTGGGTATATTTTAATCTTCCTTCGGGGATGCTTTATTCATATATCGATAGTCAGCGCACATGTGGGCTTTTCCTCTTGATTTTGGCACATGGAAAATGGATTCAAGTCATATAGGATATTCGACCATGCAGATCAAGACCACATTCAGCTACTTTACCACTTCATCTTTAATCTTAAGAGACCCATCCATCCGGAGCTTTCTCAACTTCTGATAAATAGGCTTGCTTTTTGGGAGGGTGGGAATCTTGTTCTATTCAATTTTTGGGTCAATGTCGGGCATATCTCTATGCAATTTCTGGGTCAAAGCTCTTCAAATTTCGACTGCTCATGCTTATCAAGGGTGTACCCTATCCTAATCTCACATGGAATCCTACTATAATCGAGATTGATAAATATACTCCCATCATCGTTAGTTTGAATTCACTTATGTGTAATACCCCGTATTTCTATGCTATATTAATTTGGGGATTTATTAAAGTTAATGTGAGTGAATTATTTAATAAAAATCCGGAAATTAATTATGTTGTAATTATTAACGTGATGAGAGTTAGTAATTATGGGAAATTTGTTGAATATTACTAATGAGCAAAGTAATATATGTTATTGATTATATTGAATGTCACGAGTGAATAAAATGACAATTTAGGAAATTTGAAATGGGACGCGCTCGTGTCGCGTCGGGACTAAATTTTGTTAAATAAAAAGTGAATATTTTATAAGTTGTTCGTATGGTCATTTTGAGTGCTCCAACGCGTCCGGAAGGGTCGAGATAGTCAGAAAAGTGTACCCGAGGGTGTAGTTTGGGTCTCGGGGCGTTTTTAGGCCTAATTGGTACCCCGAGAGAGCATTTTAGTCATTTTACATTCTTGGGTAATTAAACCCACGAATTTCAGCAACCTATATCAACCATCTAGGTTAGTCATTTAGGGTTATAATATTCAAAAAACCCTAGTACGTCCATTGGAGAAGAGAGGGAAAGCTCTCAAGGCAATTCAAGGCCAAAAAGTCACCGGTTTGCACAGCCGCCACCACCAACGTGTAGATCGCGAGAATAGGAACGCAACCATACCAAAATTAGCCGTAAATCAGAATACCAGAAATCCCAGGCAAGTGTTTAACTTGCTATTTTTGTTGGTGAAATCTTCATATTAGTTTAGGAATGATTAGGGATGAATTATGTAGAAGAAAACCCAATTTTTGATAGGAAAATCCATGTAGTATTGGCTGTTATGTTGATTCTGGAAACCCTTGCCATGTAGAGGAAATTAACCACGAAATTTTGATGATTATAAGAAAGAAATTCTTGAGAAAGATTTGTTAGAAAACTGTTTAAGAAAATTCTGGGGATCTTGATAATTAGATGTAATTTTGGGTGGAAATTTCATGTTTAAATGATGAATATGTACATGCCTTACATTAGAAACATATGGTATACTGTTATAATGTTAGTAGTAGAATTCTTGGACGTTTGGGGTTGGAAAACATGTATTTGGATGAAGAAAATTGGTAGAACCCGTAACTGTAATTCTGCATATTTTCGCAGACCTGCTTGATCGATCGATCGAGCCTAGAGCTTCGATCGATCGAAGGTTCGATCGATCGAGCCCCAAACCTCGATCGATCGACCCCTTCTGGCAGACTACTATTTACCTTTGTAAATGATTTAAAAATTGTATTGTCGTGATATAATTCTTGGTCATTCTTAGTATAATGATTTGGGAGACATAGAGGACCAGTAGGGCGTATAAATAAATGTTGGGATCATTAATATTCGACAAGAATGGTATTTATGGGTTGTTTACTTTAGGGTTAGTAAATAGATATGTTAAAGTGTGAGGCGCGTAAGAGAGTTACGATGAAACGTAAATGTGACACCTACTGAATTTTCTACTTGGAAGAATAGAGTCCACGAGTGTCACGAAATAAGTGAGAAAACCCTTCGAGTTAAGGTTAGAGATGAAACCTTATACGTAATACTAATAATGTGAATTTAAGGTTGAATGTTGTAATTATGGGTGACGAGAGGAACCCATATTAATATGATAAAAGTGGTACATTTATATGGTTGTGTGTACATATATTATATACATGTGAAAAACATACCGCGCCCCTTGCTATCCTTGAGGTTACCGCGTTGGGACAGTCTTATCTCGATGGGACCTTTATGGGGGATATTGACTTGTACCCTAGAAGATAGATATCCTTGCTACAGGCTATCGAATTGATAGTTCAGACGGTCCTAAGAGACGCGAGTATGTGCCATCCTCTTAGAGACTTGTAATCTATGCTTCGCCTCGATATTATTTGTGTATGTGTTAATACAATTCGAGAGTGATTCCGAATTTGTATTCCCCTTGATATGAGTGGTATGGGGTTTGGATAGTGGAAGTATACACGCACCATAGTTTTATTTGGGGTGTTGTTAATATATATATATATTATACGAGTAGTTAATATATATATGCGATTTGGAAACTTGAAACTACCTACTGTGATTTGATAAGTAGGACAGGGTTGATGATTCAAATAGTAAATACTTGTTTCGTGAAAGTATAATATGACGCTGGGAAACTTTATAAACTAATAAAGTTAAAACGAGAGTTATGCTACTAATTGGAAGTATTCTTTTTAAACAATGATATTTTTCGGTTTTGAAATCTTATGAGTAAGATAAGATAAGCTAAATTATTGGGAAGGTAGTATGATAAAATAATAAGATAACCCGTTGGGAAGGTTAGTACGATAGGCGTGCACATTAGAAGAGAGGTGAGAATTTTTCAAGAGAGTGCCGCTCTAATATGTTGTTGCATTGGCCTGTATCAATTTAAATACTTGCTAAACGTATTTTAAATCAAACACACTTTCAGGCTCTGACCCGTTTCTCTCTCTCTCTCTCTCTCTCTCTCTCTCTCTTGTATATATATTTATGTATTACAGGTGCCCAACCACAGGGGCGTCTTTCTTAGGATCTCTTGGAAAGAACGCGCTGCCGCTTAGGTGGGAGTTGCAGGTCTCTTGATTAGACGACTTCGTTCATTCGGATCTACTCTTAGTATTTTCATTTAGTTGAGCATGTGAAGCTCTTTCCATTATTCCATTATTATTGGGACATTTGTATTTCAGTAATTTCTGGTATTGTTAGGGTTTTATTCAGTTTGATTGTGTACTTTATATTTCGCATGTTGACATTCGATTGACGAATGTTTTAAATTAATTGGACTACGTTGCAGATATTTAATGTGGTGTGATTCTTACTTATTGAATTTTGTTAATTAAATAAATGATTTTTCTTTAAATAAAATTTGGAAAGTATGTATGAAAAATGGTTTTGACACTTAGCTTAATTATTTAGGGTGTTAAATTGGAAAATTTATTTTTATCGACAGTGATGCTGAGAATGAACCAACTGTTTACCTTGATTTAATTTAATAAAGGAGTGATATCCCGGTATTTAATTAGGCGGGGTGTCACAGGTGGTATCAGAGCATCAGGTTCTACTGACCATAGGATCTGTACGGCTTATTTCGCTTTCAGCTTAACGTGGTTGCTATAGAGCCCTATTTTTAGGATTGCGGTATTCTTGCTTTTATGTTTAAGTCTTCAACTATTTGAGATTTGATAATAATTGTAGACTAATAAACTTGTTCACATTTCAGATGCCTCCGAGACGTACTCCGAAAGATAGGTGTGCCCAGGCCGAGCAGCCAGCAGCTCCGGCACCAGGCACAATGAATGCAAATGAAGTAGCCGCCATTGTTGCTTAGGCGATGAATGCCGCGATAGCGGTGATTCAGCAGGCTCCACCCCAAGTTCAGGCAGTGGCGCCAGTACTAACACAGCTTCCATCTGCATGGGAGAGGGTTCGGGATGCTTTTCAGAAAGCGCATCCCCCTGAGTTCTCTAGTAGCTCCGATATTGTCACAGTTAGCCAATGGAAGAAAGACATCCAGCGGCACCTCCGTATGTATGAGTGCATTGATGTGCAAAAGCAGTTAGTGGCTTCCTTTAAGCGGGTGGGAGCCGCATTACAGTGGTGGGAATCCACTACCACTTTGGAGGAGAGGGACACGATCCCTATTCAGTTGTTCTGGGATAGGTTTGACCGCAAGTATTTTCCACCCGCATTGCAGACTGAGATGAGGCGGAGATTACTGAATCTGAAGCAGGGGAGTCTTACCGTAGCGGAGTATGAGGAGGAGTTCACGAGACTTCTCACCATTGTGCCCGATGAGGCACCTACTGAGAGTAAGAAGATTATGTTGTTTGTCAACGGGTTAGCTTGGAGGATCCGTCAGCACCTTATTGGGAATTTATCCCTGAGTAATTTCACTGATGTACTCAATGCCGCGTTGTTACATTACCAGTATCACCGCTTCCATCTGCAGGGAAGCATGAGAGCAGGAGAGTCAAGCCAGCAGGGCAGGGCAGGGGGTAATAGTGCCAGTGGGGCACCATCTCAAGGACAGAATCATCGGCATGAGCAGAGTTCCCATCAGGGAGACCCTGCTAAGCGATTCCGTTCCGGTGATTCTAGGTAGGGATTTGGGGGTTTAAGGCAGGGCCATCACAGCCAGCCTAATCAGCAGGGCCAGCAGGGCCAGCACCGATCGCAGGGACAGCAACAGGGCCAGCAGGGCCAACAGCGTGCACATCAGGGCCAACAGGGCCAGTGGCGTGGAGGTAATGGCCAACAGGGCCGTGGACAGCTGGGACAGAGAGGAGGTAACATAAAAGGCCAATGTTTTGGGTGCGATAAACATGGCCATAGGCGTCAGGATTGCCCAGAAGGTGATAGGGCCCCACAACAGCAGGGAGCCCGTAATGAGCCACAGAGACCACTTTTTTCACCTTCCCTCCCATCTCCAGCCCAGGTGCCAGCCCTACCATCCATTCTAGCAGCTCCAGTGCAGCAGGGGAAATTACAATATGGACGTGTCTATAACGTCCACCAGGCAGCAGCTCCACAGGCACCACCCGCGATTGAGGGTATGTTTCCTATCCATGGCACTATGGGTCGGGTTTTATTTGATACGGGGGCAACATATTATTTTATAGCTACGCATTTTCCGAAAACCTTAGGGTTATTAGCCACAGCTGAGAGCACAGTGGTGTGTGTGGAATCACCACTGGGGAGTGGGTCACTTATTTTCTTTATATGCTGAGGAGTGGGGGTAGAGATTGGTAGCTTGGTATTACCTGCAGACATGTTAGTTTTTGACATACACGAGCATGATGTGATTATTGGTATGGATTGACTCGTAGTTTATAGAGCCATGATTGATTGCTTCGGTGGGAGCATTGTTTTCACCATTCCGGAGCAAGAGATGTTTGTAGTGGCGATGCCTCGTCCAGAGGGAGGCTCGACCGCTCATTTGTATTACATAGAGGAGGATACCTCTAAGGAGGTTGTCATTCCCTTAGATTCGTTCCCAGTTGTCAGGGAGTATTCTGATGTGTTCCAAGAGATATCAGGCCTACCCCCCAATCGAGAGATAGACTTTGTTATAGATTTATTGTGAGATACGAGACCTATAGCACGCGCACCGTACCGTATGGCTCCGGTAGAGATGCGAGAGCTACGAGATCAGATAGTGTAGCTGTTAGGTCAGGGCTTCATTCGCAGGAGTACCTCACCTTGGGGCGCTCCAGTTTTGTTTGTGAAGAAGAAAGATGGTTCACTGATATTGTGTGTGGAATACTGGGAACTGAACAAGGTCACGATACAGAATAAATATCCGTTACCTCGAATCGATGATCAGTTCGACCAGCTGAGGGGAGAAACTTTCTTTTCGAAGATAGATCTGAGGTCGGGGTACCATCAGTTACGTATTAGGGATCAGGATGTTTTGAAGACTGCTTTCTTGACGAGATATGGGTCCTATGAGTTCAGGGTGATGCCGTTCGGACTCACAAATGCTCCAGCCGTTTTCATGGACTTGATGAACCGAGTATTCAGAGAGTTCTTGGATCAGTTTGTCATCGTCTTTATAGATGACATCTTGATATATTCACACTCCGAGGAGGAGTATGCCGAGCACTTGAGGCAGGTTCTTCAGACTCTGCGAGAGCATCAGTTGTATGCTAAGTATGAGAAGTGTTGATTCTGGTTGCGAGAGGTACAATTCTTGGGGCATGTTATTTCTGAGCAGGGAATAGCAGTTGACCCGAGTAAAGTGTCAGCGGTGAGGGAGTGGGGACAGCCCACGACACCGACAGAAGTACGTAGTTTCTTGGGGTTCGCTGGTTACTACAGGAGATTCATTCAGGGATTCTCCAAATAGCGGGTCCATTGACCAATCTGACTAGCAAGGGAGTACCATATGTTTGGGATGACGCTTGTCAGTTGTCTTTCGACGAGCTGAAAGATAAGCTTACTTCAGAACCATTCCTTGCGTTACCGCAGCCGGGTATGGAGTACCTGGTTTACACCGATGCGTCCTTACGGGGACTTGGGGGAGTACTTCATCAGGAAGAGAAGGCTATAGCTTTTGCCTCCCGCAAGCTTAAGCCGCATGAGAAGAACTACCCCACCCACCACCTAGAGTTAGCAGCGGTCGTCTTTGCATTGAGGATACGGAGGCACAATTTGTTGGGAGAGAAATTCCGTTTATTCACAGACCACAAGTCGTTGCCGTACCTGTTCACTCAGCGAGAGCTGAATATGCGTCAGCGCAGTTGGCTAGAGTTTGAGAAGGACTACCAGTTCAATATACAGTATCATCCGTTGAAGGCCAACGCAGTTGCTGATGCGTTGAGTCGTAGACCGGTAGATGAGGTAGCGGATGTCTGGAAAGCAAAGTGGAAGGAGTTAGGTCACCAGGACGCAGTAGCACGTTCTTTTATATCTGTGATGTCAGTCACACCCGAGATTGTTACGAGGGTGATACAGGCACAAACCACAGACTTGTTTTTCCAGGAGCAGATTATGCGACTTCTAGCCGAGGGTGTTGAGTCCTATTCTGTTAGTTCTGATGGAGGTTTGCGGTTTAATGGGATATTGGTGGTTCCAGAAGGAGCAGAATTACGTCATGCAGTGATGACTCATTCTCATGGGTCTCGATTTACAGTACATCCTGGAGGAGATAAGATGTACCAGGATATGAGGAGGCAATACTGGTGGAGTGGGATGAAGAAGGACATTGCTGAGTTCGTGTCCAAGTGTTCTACCTGCCAGCTAGTGAAGGTGACCATCAGAAACCGTCAGGATTGCTTCAGGCATTGGAAGTACCCGCGTGTAAGTGGGAGAGTATTTCCATGGATTTTATTACAGGGTTGCCTACATCACAGCGGGGCCACGATTCTATCTGGGTGATTGTAGACCGTTTGACCAAGGTGGCTCATTTTCTGCCGGTACGGATAAATTACACCATGAGTCCGTATGCTCAGTTGTTCATCACTGAGATTATCAGACTACACGGGGTGCCCCTGAATATTGTGTCAGATAGAGACAAGATTTTCGTGTCACGTTTTTGGGAAAGCTTTCAGGAGGCTATGGGTACTGATTTGTGGCTGAGTTCAGCTTACCACCCACAGACAGATGGACAGACAAACCGTACTAATTAGATCTTAGAGGATATGTTGCGCATGTGTATTCTCGATTTTGGAGGAGGTTGGGAGCCACATCTTCCACTGGTAGAGTTTTCTTATAATAACTCGTATCAGTTCACGATTGGCATGGCTCCATTTGAGGCTTTGTATGGCAGGCCTTGTCGTTCCCCAGCTTGTTGGCTCGAAGTGGGGGATAACAAGTTCCTACGACCAGAGGTGATTCAGGAGACCTCCGTGAGGATTGAGATGATCAGGAGTCGTATTCGGGTAACCCAGGACAGGCAGAAGAGCTACGCCGATGCGAAACGGTTCTTCGGGGAGTTTAGTGTGGGGGACCAAGTGTTATTGCGTGTATCTCCTATGAAGGGAGTGATGAGGTTCGGGAAGAAGGGGAAGTTTGCTCCGAGGTACGTGGGTCCATTTCCCATCATCGAGAGGATTGGTCCGGTTGCATACAGGTTGGGACTGCCAGACTATTTAAATCGTATCCACGATGTATTCCACATCTCGTCGTTGAGACGATATCTTCGCGATGATATGTCCCATACTCACATTGCGATAGATGAGATCGACTTACAGCCTGATAGCTCTTACGAGGAGAGAACGATGGCTATCCTAGACTATAGTGAGAGGCGATTGAGGTCGAAGATAGTTCCACTTGTGCGGGTCCAATGGGAACATCATAATGTGGAGGAATCCACTTGGGAGCGCGAGGCAGATATACGCGAGACATATCCAGAGTTATTTTTACCAGGTATGCCTTATTGTCCAAATTTCGGGACAAAATTTCGTTATTAGTGGGGAAGTATGTAATACCCCGTATTTTTATGCTATATTAATTTGGGAATTTATTAAAGTTAATGTGAGTGAATTATTTAATAAAAATCTGGAAATTAATTATGTTATAATTATTAACGTGACGAGAGTTAGTAATTATGGGAAATTTGTTGAATATTACTAATGAGGAAAGTAATATATGTTATCGATTATATTGAATGTCACGAGTGAATAAAATGATAATTTTGGAAATTTGAATCGGGACGCGCTCGTGTCGCGTCGGGACTAAATTTTGTTAAATAAAAAGTGAATATTTTATAAGTTGTTCGTATGATCGTTTTGAGTGCGCCAACGCGTCCGGAAGGGTCGAGATAGTCAGAAAAGTGTACCCGAGGGTGTAGTTTGGGTCTCGGGGCGTTTTTAGGCCTAATTGGTACCCCGGGAGAGCATTTTAGTCATTTTACATTCTTGGGTAATTAAACCCACGAATTTCGGCAACCTATATCAACCATCTAGGTTATTCATTTAGGGTTAGAATATTCAGAAAACCCTAGTACGTCCATTGGAGAAGAGAGGGAAAGCTCTCAAGGCAATTGAAGGCCAAAAAGTCACCGGTTTGCACAGCCGCCACCACCAACGTGTAGATCGCGAGAATAGGAATGCAACCATACCAAAATTAGCCGTAAATCAGAATACCAGAAATCCCAGGCAAGTGTTTAACTTGCTATTTTTGTTGGTGAAATCTTCATATTAGTTTAGGAATGATTAGGGATGAATTATGTAGAAGAAAACCCAATTTTTGATAGGAAAATCCATGTAGTATTGGCTGTTATGATGATTCTGGAAACCCTTGCCATGTAGAGGAAATTAACCACGAAATTTTGATGATTATAAGAAAGAAATTCTTGAGAAAGATTTGTTAGAAAACTGTTTAAGAAAATTCTGGGGATCTTGATAATTAGATGTAATTTGGGTGGAAATTTCATGTTTAAATGATGAATATGTACATGCCTTACGTTAGAAACATATGGTATACTGTTATAATGTTAGTAGTAGAATTCTTGGAAGTTTGGGGTTGGAAAACATGTATTTGGATGAAGAAAATTGGTAGAACCCGTAACTGTAATTCTGCATATTTTCGCAGACATGCTTGATCGATCGATCGAGCCTAGAGCTTCGATCGATCGAAGGTTCGATCGATCGAGCCCCAAACCTCGATCGATCGACCCCTCCTGGAAGACTACTATTCACCTTTGTAAATGATTTAAAAATTGTATTGTCGTGATATAATTCTTGGTCATTCTTAGTATAATGATTTGGGAGACATAGAGGACCAGTAGGGCGTATAAATAAATGTTGGGATCATTAATATTCGACAAGAATGGTATTTATGGGTTGTTTACTTTAGGGTTAGTAAATAGATATGTTAAAGTGTGAGGCGCGTAAGAGAGTTACGATGAAACGTAAATGTGACACCTACTGAATTTTCTACTTGGAAGAATAGAGTCCACGAGTGTCACGAAATAAGTGAGAAAACCCTTCGAGTTAAGGTTAGAGATGAAACCTTATACCTAATACTAATAATGTGAATTTAAGGTTGAATGTTGTAATTATGGGTGACGAGAGGAACCCATACTAATATGATAAAAGTGGTACATTTATATGGTTGTGTGTACATATATTATATACATGTGAAAAACATACCGCGCTACTTGCTATCCTTGAGGTTACCGCGCTGGGACAGTCTTATCTCGATGGGACCTTTATGGGGGGATATTGACTTGTACCCTAGAAGATAGATATCCTTGCTACAGGCTATCGAATTGATAGTTCAGACGGTCCTAAGAGACGCGAGTATGTGCCATCCTCTTAGAGACTTGTAATCTATGCTTAGCCTCGATATTATTTGTGTATGTGTTAATACAATTCGAGAGTGATTCCGAATTTGTATTCCCCTTGATATGAGTGGTATAGGGTTTGGATAGTGGAAGTATGCACGCACCATAGTTTTATTTGGGGTGTTGTTAATATATATATATATATATATATATATATATATTATACGAGTAGTTAATATATATATGAGATTTGGAAACTTGAAACTACCTACTGTGATTTGATAAGTAGGACAGGGTTGATGATTCAAATAGTAAATACTTGTTTCGTGAAAGTATAATATGACGCTGGGAAACTTTATAAACTAATAAAGTTAAAACGAGAGTTGTGCTACTAATTGGAAGTATTCTTTTTAAATAATGATATTTTTCGGTTTTGAAATCTTATGAGTAAGATAAGATAAGATAAATTATTGGGAAGGTAGTATGATAAAATAATAAGATAACCCGTTGGGAAGGTTAGTACGATAGGCGTGCACATTAGAAGAGAGGTGAGAATTTCTCAAGAGAGTGCCGCTCTAATATGTTGTTGCATTGGCCTGTATCAATTTAAATACTTGCTAAACGTATTTTAAATCAAACACACTTTCAGGCTCTGACCCATTTTTTGCTCTCTCTCTCTTGTATATATATGTATGTATTACAGGTGCCCAACCACAGGGGCGTTTTTCTTAGGATCTCTTGGAAGGAACGCGCTGCCGCTTAGGTGGGAGTTGCAGGTCTCTTGATTAGACGACTTCGTTCTTTCGGATCTACTCTTAGTATTTTCATTTAGTTGAGCATGTGAAGCTCTTTCCATTATTCCATTATTATTGGGACATTTGTATTCAGTTATTTCCGGTATTGTTACTATGGGTTTTATTCAGTTTGATTGTGTACTTTATATTTCGCATGTTGACATTCGATTGACGAATGTTTTAAATTAATTGGACTATGTTGCAGATATTTAATGTGGTGTGATTCTTACTTATTGAATGTTGTTAATAAAATAAATGATTTTTCTTTAAATAAAATTTGGAAAGTATGTATGAAAAATGGTTTTGACACTTAGCTTAATTATTTAGGGTGTTAAATTGGAAAATTTATTTTTATCGACAATGATGCTGAGAATGAATCAACTGTTTACCTTGATTTAATTTAATAAAGGAGTGATCGCCCGGTATTTAATTAGGCGGGGTGTCACAGGTGGTATCAGAGCATCAGGTTCTAGTGCCCATAGGATCTGTACGGCTTATTTCGATTTCTTCTTAACGTGGTTGCTATAGAGCCCTATTTTTAGGATTGTTGTATTCTTGCTTTTTCTTTTAAGTCTTCAGCTATTTGAGATTTGATAATAACTGTAGACTAATAAACTTGTTCACGTTTCAGATGCCTCCGAGACGTATTCCGAAAGATAGGCGTGCCCAGGCCGAGCAGCCAGCAGCTCCGGCACCAGGCACAATAAATGCAAATGAAGTAGTCGCCATTGTTGCTCAGGCAGTGAATGCCGCGATAGCGGTGATTCCGAAGGATCCACCCCAAGTTCAGGCAGTGGCGCCAGTACCAGCACAACTTCCATCTGCATGGGAGAGGGTTCGGGATGCTTTTTGGAAAGCGCATCCCCCTGAGTTCTCTGGTAGCTCCGATATTGTCACAGTTAGTCAATGGAAGAAAGACATCCAGCGGAACCTCCGTATGTATGAGTTCACTGATGTGCAAAAGCAGTTATTGTCTTCTTTTAAGCTGGTGGGAGACGCATTGCATTGGTGGGAATCCACTACCACTTTGGAGGAGAGGGACACGATCCCTATTCAGTTGTTGTGGGAGCGGTTTGAACGCAAGTATTTTCCACCCGCAGTGCAGACTGAGATGAGGCGGAGATTACTGAATCTGAAGCAGGAGAGTCTTACCGTAGCGGAGTATGAGGAGGATTTCACGAGACTTATCACCATTGTGCCCGATGAGGCACCTACTGAGAGTAAGAATATTATGTTGTTTGTCGACGGGTTAGCTTGCAGGATCCGTCAGCACCTTATTGGGAATTTATCCCTGATTACTTTCACTGATGTACTCAATGCCGCGTTGTTACATTGCCAGGATCACCGCTTCCATCTGCAGGGAAGCATGAGAGCAGGAGAGTACAGCCAGCAGGGCAGGGTCGGGGGTAATAGTGCCAGTGGGGCACCATCTCAAGGACAGACTCGACAGCACGCGCAGAGTTCCCATCGGGGGGACCCTGCTAAGCGATTACGTTTCGGTGATTCTAGGTAGGGATTCGGGGGTTTCAGGCAGGGCCATTAGGGCCAGCTTAATCAGCAGGGCCAGCAGGGCCAACACCGATCACAGGGACAATAACAGGGCCAGCAAGGCCAACAGCTTGCACATCAGGGCCAATAGGGCCAGTGACGTGGAGGTAACAGCCAACAGGGCCGTGGACGGCAGGGACAGAGAGGAGGTAACTTCAAAGGCCGATGTTTTGGGTGCGGTAAACATGGCCATAGGCGTCAGGATTACCCAGAAGGCGATAGGGCCGCACAACAGTAGGGAGCCCGTAATGAGCCACAGAGATGACTTTTTCCACCTGCCCTCCCATTTCCAGCCCAGGTGCCAGCCCTACCAGCCATTCCAGCAACTCTAGTGCAGCAGGGGCAATTACAGTATGGACGTGTCTATAATGTCCACCAGGCAGAAGCTCCACAGGCACCACCCGCGATTGAGGGTATGTTTCCTATCCATGGTACTATGGGTCGGGTTTTGTTTGATACGGGGGAAACACATTGTTCTATAGCTACGCATTTTGCGAAGACCTTAGGGTTGTTAGCCACAGCTGAGAGTACAGTGACGTGTGTGGACTCACCACTGGGGAGTGGGTCACTTATTTTCTTTATATGCCGAGGAGTGGGGGTAGAGATTGGTAGCTTGGTATTACCTGCAGACATGTTAGTTTTAGACATGCACGAGTATGATGTTATTATTGGTATGGATTGGCTCGCAGCTTATAGAGCCATGATTGATTGCTTCGGTGGGAGCATTGTTTTTACCATTCCAGAGCAAGAGATGTTTGTAGTGGCGATGCCTCGTCCAGAGGGAGACTCGATCGCTCATTTGTATTACATAGAGGAGGATACCTTTATGGAGGTTGTGATTCCCTTAGATTCGATCACAGTTGTCAGGGAGTATTCTGATGTGTTCCAGGAGACACCAGGCCTACCTCCCAGTCGAGAGATAGACTTTGTTATAGATTTATTGCCAGATACGAGACCTATAGCACGCGCATCGTACCGTATGGCTCCGGCAGAGATGCGAGAGCTACGAGATCAGATAGAGCAGCTGTTAGGTCAGGGCTTCATTCGCAGGAGTACCTCACCTTGGGGCGCTCCAAATTTGTTTGTGAAGAAGAGAGATGGTTCACTGAGATTGTGTGTGGACTACCGGGAGCTGAACAAGGTCACGATACGGAATAAATATCCGTTACCTCAAATCGATGATATGTTCGACCAGCTGAGGGGAGCAACTTTCTTTTCGAAGATAGATCTGAGGTCGGGGTACCATCAGTTACGTATTAGGGAGTAGGATGTTTCAAAGACTGCTTTCTTAACGATATATGGGTCCTATGAGTTTAGGGTGATGTCGTTCGGACTCACAAATGCTCCAGCCGTTTTCATGGACTTGATGAACCGAGTATTCAGAGAGTTCTTGGATCAGTTTGTCATCGTCTTCATAGATGACACCTTGATATATTCACACTCCGAGGAGGAGTATACCGAGCACTTGAGGCAGGTTCTTCAGACTTTGCGAGAGCATCAGTTGTATGCTAAGTATGAGAAGTGTTGATTCTGGTTGCGAGTGGTACAGTTCTTGGGGCATGTTGTTTCTGACCAGGGAATAGCAGTTGACCCGAGTAAAGTGTCAGCGGTGAGGGAGTGGGGACAACCCACGACACCGACGGAAGTACGTTGTTTCTTGGGGTTAGCTGGTTACTACAGGAGATTCATTCGGGGATTCTCCAAAATAGCGGGTCCATTGACCAATCTGACTCGCAAGGGAGTACCATATGTTTGGGATGACGCTTGTCAGTTGGCTTTCGACGAGCTGAAAGATAAGCTTTCTTCAGCGCCAGTCCTTGCGTTATCGCAACCGGGTATGGAGTACCTGGTTTACACCGATGCGTCCTTATGGGGACTTGGGGGAGTACTTTAGCAGGAAGAGAAGGCTATAGATTTTGCATCCCGCAAGCTTAAGCAGAATGAGAAGAACTACCCCACCTACGACCTGGAGTTAGCAGCGGTCGTCTTTGCATTGAGGATATGGAGGCACTATTTATTGGGAGAGAAATTATGTTTGTTCACAGACCACAAGTCGTTGCAGTACCTGTTCACTCAGCGAGAGCTGAATATGCGTCAGCGCAGGTGGCTAGAGTTTGTGAAGGACTACCAGTTCAATACACAGTATCATCCGGGAAAGGCCAACGTGGTTGATGATGTGTTGAGTCGTAGACCGGTAGACGAGGTAGCGGATGTCTGGAAAGCAAAGTGGTAGGAGTTAGGTCACCAGGACGCAGTAGCACGTTCTTTTATATCCGTGATGTCAGTCACACCCGAGATTGTTACGAGGGTGATACAGGCACAGACCACAGACTCGTTTTGCCAGGAGTAGATTGTGCGACTTTTAGCCGAGGGTGTTGAGTCCTATTCTGTTAGTTCTGATATAGGTTTTTGGTTTAATGGGAGATTGGTGGTTCCAGAAGGAGCAGAATTACGTCATGCAGTGATGACTCATTCTCATGGGTCCCGATTTACATTACATCCTGAAGGAGATAAGATGTACCAGGATATGAGGAGGCAATACTGGTGGAGTGGGATGAAGAAGGACATTGTTGAGTTCGTGTCCAAGTGTTCTACCTGCCAGCTGGTGAAGGTGGACCATCAGAAACCGTCAGGATTGCTTCAGCCATTGGAAGTACCCGCGTGGAAGTGGGAGAGTATTTCCATGGATTTTATTACAGGGTTGCCTACATCACAGCGGGGCCACGATTCTATCTGGGTGATTGTAGACCGTTTGACCAAGGTGGCTCATTTTCTGCCGGTACGGACAGATTACACCACGGGTCAGTATGCTCAGTTGTTCATCGCTGAGATTGTCAGACTACACGGGGTGCCCCTAAATATTGTGTCAGATAGAGACAAGATTTTCGTGTCACTTTTTTGGGAAAGCTTTCAGGAGGCTATGGGTACTGAGTTGAGGTTGAGTTCAGCTTACCACCCACAGACAGATGGACAGACAGAGCATACTAATCAGATGTTTGAGGATATGCTGCACATGTGTATTCTCGATTTTGGAGGAGGTTGAGAGCCACATCTTCCACTGGTAGAGTTTGCTTATAATAACTCGTATCAGTTCACGATTGGCATGGCTCCATTTGAGGCTTTGTATGGCAGGCCTTGTCGTTCCCCAGCTTGTTGGATCGAAGTGGGAGATAACAAGTCCCTACGACCAGAGGTGATTCAGGAGACCTCCGTGAGGATTGAGATGATCAGGAGTCGTATTCGGGTAGCCCAGGACAGGCAGAAGAGCTACGCCGATGCGAAACGGTTCTTCCGGGAGTTTAGTGTGGGGGACGAGGTGTTATTGCGTGTATCTCCTATGAAGGGAGTGATGAGGTTCGGGAAGAAGTGGAAGTTTGCTCCGAGGTACGTGGGTCCATTTCCCATCATCGAGAGGATTGGTCCGGTTGGATACAGGTTGGGACTGCCAGACTATTTACATCGCATCCACGATGTATTCCACATCTCGTCGTTGAGACGATATCTTCGGGATGATATGGCCCATACTCACATTGCGATAGATGAGATCGACTTACAGCCTGATAGCTCCTACGAGGAGAGAACGGTGGCTATCCTAGACTATAGTGAGAGGAGATTGAGGTCGAAGATAGTTCCACTTGTGCGGGTCCAGTGGGAACATCATAATGCGGAGGAATCCACTTGGGTGCGCGAGGCAGATATACGCGAGACATATCCAGAGTTATTTTTACCAGGTATGCCTTATTTTCCGAATTTCGGGACAAAATTTCGTTATTAGTGGGGAAGTATGTAATACCCCGTATTTTTATGCTATATTAATTTGGGGATTTTTTAAAGTTAATGTGAGTGAATTATTTAATAAAAATCTAGAAATGAATTATGTTATAATTATTAACGTGACGAGAGTTAGTAATTATGGGAAATTTGTTGAATATTACTAATGAGCAAAGTAATATATGTTATCGATTATATTGAATGTCACGAGTGAATAAAATGACAATTTTGGAAATTTGAATCAGGACGCGCCCGTGTCGCGTCGGGACTAAATTTTGTTAAATAAAAAGTGAATATTTTATAAGTTGTTCGTATGGTCATTTTGAGTGTGCCAACGCGTCCGGAAGGGTCGAGATGGTCATAAAAGTGTACCCAGGGGTGTAGTTTGGGTCTCGGGGCATTTTTAGGCCTAATTGGTACCCCGGGAGGGCATTTTAGTCATTTTACATTCTTGGGTAATTAAACCCCACGAATTTCAGCAACCTATATCAGCCATCTAGGTTAGTCATTTAGGGTTAGAATATTCAGAAAACCCTAGTACGGCCATTGGAGAAGAGAGGGAAAGCTCTCAAGGCAATTCAAGGCCAAAAAGTCACTCGTTTGCACCGCCGCCACCACCAACGCGTAGATCGCGAGAAGAGGAACACAACCATACCAAAATTAGCCGTAAATCAGAATACCAGAATTCCCATGAAAGTGTTTAACTTGCTATTTTCGTTGGTGCAATCTTCATATTAGTTTAGGAATGATTAGGGATGAATTATGTAGAAGAAAACCCAATTTTTGATAGGAAAATCCATGTAGTATTGGCTGTTATGATGATTCTGGAAACCCTTGCCATGTAGATGAAATTAACCACGAAATTTTGATGATTATAAGAAAGAAATTCTGGAGAAAGATTTGTTAGAAAACTGTTTAAGAAAATTCTAGGGTTCTTGATAATTAGATGTAATTTTGGGTGGAAATTTCATGTTTAAATGATGAATATGTACATGCCTTACGTTAGAAACATCTGGTATACTCTTATAATGTTAGTATTAGAATTCTTGGAAGTTTGGGGTTGGAAAACATGTATTTGGATGAAGAAATAGGTAGAACCCGTAACTGCAATTCTGCAGATTTTCGCAGACCTACTTGATCGATCGATCGAGCCTAGAGCTTCGATCGATCGAAGGTTAGATCGATCGAGCCCCAAACCTCGATCGATCGACCCCTCCTGGCAGACTACTATTTCCCTTTGTAAATGATTTAAAAATTGTACTATCGTGATATAATTCTTGGGCATTCTTAGTATAATGATTTGGGAGACATAGAGGACTAGTAGGGCGTATAAATAAATGTTGGGATCATTAATATTCGACAAGAATGGTATTTATGGGATGTTTACTTTAGGGTTAGTAAATAGATATGTTAAAGTGTGAGGCGCGTAAGAGAGTTACGATGAAACGTAAATGTGACACCTACTGAATTTTCTACTTGGAAGAATAGAGTCCACGAGTGTCACGAAATAAGTAAGAAAACCCTTCGTGTTAAGGTTAGAGATGAAACCTTATACGTAATACTAATAATGTGAATTTAAGGTTAAATGTTGTAATTATGGGGGATGAGAGGAACCCATATTAATATGATAAAAGTGGTACATTTATATGGTTGTGTGTACATATATTATATTCATGTGAAAAACATACCGCCCTACTTGTTATCCTTGAGGTTACCGCGCTGGGACAGTCTTATCTCGATGAGACCTTTATGGGGGATATTGACTTGTACCCTAGAAGATAGATATACTTGGTACAGGCTATCGAATTGGTTGTTCAGACGGTCCAAAGAGACGCGAGTATGTGTCATCCTCTTAGAGACTTGGAATCTATGCTTCGCCTCGATATTATTTATGTATGTGTTAATACAATTCGAGAGTGATTCCGAATTTGTATTCCCCTTGATATGAGTGGTATGGGGTTTGGATAGTGGAAGTATGCACGCACCATAGTTTTATTTGGGGTGCTGTTAATATATATATATATATATATATTATACGAGTAGTTAATATATATATGAGATTTGGAAACTTGAAACTGCCTACTGTGATTTGATAAGTAGGACAGGGTTGATGATTCAAATAGTAAATACTTGTTTCGTGAAAGTATAATATGACGCTGGGAAACTTTATAAACTAATAAAGTTAAAACGAGAGTTGTGCTACTAATTAGAAGTATTCTTTTTAAACAATGATATTGTTCGGTTTTGAAATCTTATGAGTAAGCTAAGATAAGCGAAATTATTGGGAAGGTAGTATGATAAAATAATAAGATAACCCGTTGGGAAGGCTAGTACGATAGGCGTGCACATTAGAAGAGAGGTGAGAATTTCTCAAGAGAGTGCCGCTCTAATATGTTGTTGCATTGGCCTGTATCAATTTAAATACTTGCTAAACGTATTTTAAATCAAACACACTTTTGGGCTCTGACCCGTTTTTCTCTCTCTCTCTCTTGTATATATATGTATGTATTACAGGCGCCCAGCCACAGGGGCGTCTTGCTTAGGATCTCTTGGAAGGAACGTGCTGCAGCTTAGGTGGGAGTTGCAGGTCTCTTGATTAGACGAATTCATTCATTCGTATCTAGTCTTAGTATTTTTATTTAGTTGAGCATGTGTAGCTCTTTCCATTATTCCATTATTATTGGGACATTTGTATTTCAGTTATTTCCGGTATTGTTACTATGGGTTTTATTCAGTTTGATTGTGTACTTTATATTTCGCATGTTGACATTCGATTGACGAATGTTTTAAATTAATTGGACTATGTTGCAGATATTTAATGTGGTGTGATTCTTACTTATTGAATGTTGTTAATAAAATAAATGATTTTTCTTTAAATAAAATTTGGAAAGTATGTATGAAAAATGGTTTTGACACTTAGCTTAATTATTTAGGGTGTTAAATTGGAAAATTTATTTTTATCGACAGTGATGCTGAGAATGAACGAACTGTTTACCTTGATTTAATTTATTAAATGAGTGATCGCCCGGTATTTAATTAGGCAGGGTGTCACATTATGTTATTTATTTGTTTCCTTGTTGAGATAGGTTAAGAATAGTTCATTTATTAGACCATCTTCATCAATTATTTTATTAAAATCAATGCAATTAATATAAGGTACAACAATACTCAAAATCATCATTAGAAAGATACTTGAAATCATCATTCAATTCATTAAAAATGTCTTTTGGAAATAAAAAAGTGAGAACCTCATCAAAGGAGGTCGCATTTACAATCATACTAGTGATAAAAGGATAAACGTGGACTATAGTTAATTTAAAGGGGGTGAACAATAGGGTTCGACTTGGTTTGTGCAAGCTTGATAGGAATAACATTCTAGTTAAAGAATGGTTCCTCCGTAGGGATGATCTTGTTGGATGGATCAGATGTCTTGATCTTCACGTGGATCATGCATAGATCCAACTCCTGTGTATGGAGATCCAATGGATCATTATCTTAACTTCCTTTATTGTTTAAGTTCTTTCCATTACTTTGATGTCTAGATGCTCCACCTCATGTTTCTGGTCTTCAGGCAACTTTGTTCCCTAATAAAATTTCTAGTTCCGGCTTCATCTTTTTCTCGACGGGGTCATACCATGACTCGGGGAATTCACAGAAGGGGAAGTCTTTTCCCTCTATTACAAAATTTTCATTTAGGGAATCTCAATAGATCATCTATTCTTTTCTTAATATTCTCTTCCAGTTTGGCTGCCGAAGTTCCCTAAGTTCATTTGGTGATGGTTGATAAACCAGGATGAAAGAGGGAAAGGCTTCTTCAGAATTATAAGCTCGAGAATATCTTGTTGGTGGTGACCTAGCCCCATTTCGGGTATAAAATTCATATTTTTTAACATTTGAATCACGTTGACATTACTGTGTGGGTTGTACTGTAGGAAGAACTTGTCTTTGAAACTATCTCCAAATAGGATGGGAAGTTTATCAATCTTGAAACTTGAGAGGAACATGTCGTTCAACCTATGATGAATTTATATTATACAATTACTTATTCTGAAGCCATCAGATTTATTATCATATCAAAGGATAGTAGTGATCAATCATTGGTAAGGAATTTCAACTTTTGATGTAGGGACGAAGGTACATCTTGAATACTGTGAAGCTAAACGCAACGGAGGAGCAGATTTAAGCAGGCTGTCATATCAATGACATAGAACTCAATATGGGGGAATATAGGACCAGCCCCTAGTGTGCATTTATACAGACCATAACCTCTCTATGGGTATTAACATAGGCGCGCATAGCGGCAAAAATAGGGTTGAGATCACTAATCTTTATTTCTAGGCAATTGAGAGTCCTCAACGGGAAGACATTCAGAGTAGACCTGTTGTTAATAAATTATTGTGGAACTATTTTTCCCATGACTTTGACTGAGATATTAGGAGTGTAGTTATGGTTAGGAATGATGTTAGGGGATTTATTCCAGAGAGAAGGAGATGAGACTCGTTAACATTAGATATCCCACTATGTGAACAACTTCTTTAGGAGTTGTAGTAGGAGGAACAGTGGGTCCTGTGAGGAGTTTTATAAGAGCATTTCTGTGTAATTGGGAGGACATGAAAATGCCCTACAGAATAAGGTTGGCTTACGGTTTCTTTGGCTCCTTGAGGACCTTACTTTCTTCTACTATCATTTTTGGCACCGGGATCACTTCAATGACTCCTCTTCCTTTATTTTTACTTACTGGTGGGAGGATCAGGTCTTTGTAATGCCGACTAGATCGAGTCTTGTGATTTACAAATGTTGGGAAGGATAAAACCCAATATATTCATATACCTCAAGCATGGTGGATACCTGAGATATTAAAATCATCACCCCATCCAGTGGAAGTAATATCATATTTTCACAAAAAGTCAACACATTCCATGAATTCAGCAGCCTCGTCGTATAAGTTTTCCCATTCTATAGAGAAGTGTTGTAAGGAGGGGGACATATACCCTTTGATCTTTAGGACTGCGAATACTTTGGAGGTCATACATATTTCCATCTTCTTGATGAATATATCAGACATAAATTTCATAATACTTTCTAGACAGAACTTATGACGCCTTGGTGATTAAAACAACAGGTGGCCAACCCTTATTGAAATAAAATAGGAATCTCATTTGGCTCATTTTAGCATCACTATCGAAATTAGTGAATTACTAACCACCTACTATTAAATAAAGTCGAGTGTCAATTTTAATCTTTATTAGCAGCAATATACACAACCCACAATGTAGTTAAACAACTAAGGTAAATCCACAGTAATAATATAAATTTTAAACATAAGTTTATTACATGCCAAATCCTTAGCAAAATAACTCATCGGTGTAAATAATAACCATACAACAATTACAAATACTATAAAATAAACCGTCTAACTTAGGTAACATGCCTGGAAATAAAACTTCCCCTATCTAGAATGTGATGAAAGTAATGACTATAACAATATCCTGCAACATCCATAATTGTTGCAACTCTGGTACCTGATAGAACGATCAAGTTTGGTGTCCTTGTGGATGGACACCTAAAAGGTTTTGAAAATAGATTTGATACAAAATGCGCCCAAAAACCTTTTATAAAACATTTTGCAAGTAATTAAAATGCAACATTAATTAAGTCCATTCTTTCATATTTTAAATTGGTTTCACAATCTCTTGAGACATTACGCACCTCTCTTCTAAAGTGCACACCTAATATTTGCAATTTAACCGCTTAGTTATGCTACCCGCCTAACTAGTCACATGCCATGCTTAATTCCATACTCTATCCCATCACCACGTATTTTACCAAATTAATTTTAATTACCATTACCAATAATAATTATAATTCTCACTTAAAATCTATTAATTAAAGTCATTAACTTTCACTAGTTGATTCAACATTATTCACACTTAATGTTTAAGCCATGTATACTTCTTCACATTAATATACACAAAATTCACATCATAATATACATATATATCACTCACTATGTATGTATACCAATCATCCCTCGTAGATAAAACTCCATGAGATTCTATTATCGAGTGTGTTAGTCTCCAGGACAATAATTTCTCACCCTGAAAACATCGGGACGGAATCGCCTATCATACCCAAAAATAAAACGTATTGGAGGCAATCATAATCTTGATCCAGTGAGAATAACCATACCAATATTACCTCATTCAACTCCAACCTTATCAGGCATGCATGGCACTATGATCTGGGGTCAGTACTTAGCATGATTTCACTCGTTAGGGAGAACACCCACATCAAGTAACCTCCATTAATAGCACCCATAGAATGGTATGTTTAATTAGTTATATTCTTCCCACCAATATAATATATACTGTCTCTGTACCCGCATATTTATTTTAAAAATTCGATTTAATCGTGCATATCACTTGTGGAACATATAAACCATTTTCACAATATTGTTCATATCCATAATTAATTAATCATTCATTAAATCAATTAACTATATCTCATTATTTAAATTTCTGGATACATATTAGTTTCTCTCAACCCGCATCCTTATATTTCTTAATTTTCTTCCAAATTTCATTATTCACTTTTGACTAATTTTTCCCATTCATCCTAACTTTCATCCTCAATGAATCTCAAATAATTTTTAACCCACCCTCTCAAATCATATATTTTTTCAAAAGTTCACAATTGTCCCCGGATATTTAATTCAATCCCCGAATTAACATTTTAATATTTTCTAAAAAATAGCATAACTCTCTATGGGGTTTAAACCGACGGTTATGGGGTGATCTAGTTCGCCCTAAAATCTGTCCCAATTTTTTCCAGTTTGTGCTTGAATTTTTTTTTCAATTTTTATTATGCTTGATAGATTTTATATTAATGGGACTCATCATTTCATATAATCATCATCTAAATATATAACTTTCACAGGGATTAATTTCATCTCTACATGTTATATCATAAATTCAATCACAAGTTTTCTTTGTATTAATTACACAATATATGACCTCATAATCCCAAAGTTTCATGATTAAAATTCACCCATAAATTTCCATCATCATATGTTAAAATCTATTTGCATAATCATTTCTCCAAATTAGAAAGTTTGACATGTGAACTCCACCAAATATAACTTTTCCAACTTTAATATGACAGAAATTGAGAGCATAATTATTTAGCAAGATAATCACTTGCCTTAATAGTTTATAGTGGATGAATATGATGAAGAGGATTATGAATCTCCTTGAATCCCTTCCCCAATCTTCAATACCTTTGTGTTCTTGAGTTATTCTTTACTTTATCACATAAACCTTTGAATTTCCTCTCTAATTTTCTTGACTTTCACTCTAACTCTTGGTATCTCTCAACTAAAGCTTTAGAATTTGAGAATGACCTTTCTTTTTCACTAATACTTTCAATATATAAGTAATAATCCCGAAATTGGCTTTTCACATACAAATAAAATGGCCAAAATATCTTTTAATTAATCCCGATTAACTTAAAAAGCCCCTGATACCCAAACACAACCCCTAGGTACTTACTTCTTCCTATTTTGATCCATTCTGAATCAATCATGCACTCGAAATCACCATCCAAGTCACTTATCAATATTTTCCTATCTCAACCATCATAAATAATTCTCCGTTAAGATACTAATAATTCTTGTCTTGTTTACTCACTTACGACATAAATCAAATTTATTTACTATTATACCTTAGTAAAAATCATTCAATTTTTTTTACTATCACACACTAGTAAATATACGGTCACTTAAATATTAATTCATTTCACATCCAAATTAATAATTATTTATTTCTCATTATTTCTTGATTTAATTAAATTATCACTCACCAACATAACTTAAAGGTCCAGTTTAATGTATATATATATATATATATATATATATATATATATATAGTTATTCTCTCCAAGAGTTATTCCCGAGGGCAGTTTCAGGCCAAACTCCGGAACTTGGTTCAAGACTGCGAGCATATCCATACTTCATCTTTCTGAACAAGTATGAATGATTATGTCAGACCTAGTTAGTTTGGATAAAGCTTAGTCGGATGCATTCTCCGGATGTAGGAGTAAAGAAGAACAAACCTTCACCACAATAAATTAGGCGCATAGTCACGACACAAATTTGGTCCGTGGCCTAGTGGTCACAGCCCAAAGCTATGACCATAGCCAATAAAGGTGTGACCAGTTCCATGACCGTAAAATGTCATGGATCTAGATGGAGATGGTCCTGACCTTTAGCCCTGATAATGTGGGTTAGGGCCTGTGACACCCCGCCTATTAAAAATAACGAGTGATCAGTCATATACCAAATTAAAACCAGGAATCCCAGTTGTTTCATTCTTAGCATCACTCTCGAAAACCTTTTTAAAACTTATTAACCACCTAGTATTCCAAAAAGTCGGTGCCAAATTTTAACTTTTTAATTAAACAAACAATAACATGCGGAAAGATAATATGAGTCATACACAATGACTGAATTAAATCAACTGAATAATTAATTAAATAATTTGCCGAATAAACCATCGGCCACCAAAGTAAATAGTCCAATACAAACATCCAACACCTGAATAAATAAATCTGAAAACTGTACTAAAAAGTCAGGGCAACAAGCCCTAAGTAAAACTGAAACTGACAGATGATTCCTACTCTAGGAAAGAATGAATGAAGCGTTTAATCCAAGATCCTACTAGCATCCACATATGCCTCAGCTCCGTGTCCCTGGAATAGAATATCAATCCCAGCGTCCCTATGGATGGACACCTAAAAGGTTTTGAAAATAATTTGATAACAAGGTATAGAACCCAAAACATTTTGAAAATATTTAGCAAGTAAATTAACTGCAGATTTTAAAAATGTATGAATGCGCTTTATATTTAAGTTATTTTCGCACTCTCTTGAGGACATACTCACCCCTCCACTAATGTGCACACCTAACGGTTTCCCTAACCCCTCCTAGTTGTACTACCCCGTCCAACTAGTCTTGGTATAATCTCCCCTTGCCATTCTACTCTAAACGGAGTATTATTATTCATAGGTTATAAGTTCTCTCACGAATTAACTTAATTAATTCATTTTAAATAATATCATATAACGGTGACACAAGTTATATAAAGTAAATAATTCACACACTGTATTATTTCTCTCATATAATATTTACTACCATTGTATGCGTACCTTTACTAAGAACATCCACACATATATCATATGCATATCCATCCCTCCGAGTATACCCTCGCCGGATGATTTTCTCTAAAGTGCTATCTCACTAGGTGTGCTCACATAACCTAGTTACCCAAGTTGGAATCGCTCACCAACCTGGCCCATAATAAAAATATAGTGGAGACGATCATATTCCTTCCCCGAATGTGAGATAAACCCCTCACCCATATACCGAACGCTTTGACCTGGGGATATACTCACCCTACTGCTCAAGCTAGGGTGATAGTACAAATATAGCACCCTGCCGCGGAATGTATTCTTCTCTATTCAGTTCGCAGGCATCTCATAGGTCATACGGGGCGGGGCCAAACCTCACTCAGGGCACGGCCAGAACCCACTCGGCGCGACATCCCTTCAGGACTAGATGGCTCAGGGTGAATCCCTGTCCATTATAGGCCGCGGAACTCCACCGTATGGTGCGCGGCACCCTCCCTCATCAACAACTACTGCAGATTTGGTATACACCACGTGCTCAGGGCATGCAACTCAACACATTTCCTCATAAATAGAGGACCACACCTAGAAGGAGGGGGGATCGATTCCATTCCCATCTGGGGAAGGTTCTGCAATACAGATTCTCTCTACACGACCTCAACACACGACTTGGAGGCCACACATCTACATCGCAGCCACCTCTTCGGCACTCCGGTATCCTCAGTACCGCCATGTACTCTCCTTTATTCTCATACTTGTACGCCTCTTTAGGCACGATTATATTGTATAATGCAACGCATATAATGAGAACGGAGCAACACAGTGGACGTAGGCCCATTTTAGGGGCTAAACCACTCTATATCTTGTCTTCTCTCTATTTATTTGCTTTACTTGTCTATTACACACTTTACTCTAGACTTGCTGGTATGAGAACGCCTTATGGCCGATTTCTCGTATCATCATTTGGGCGCCGTCTGTGGGAACGAGATATTTTAATCTTGTTTCTCTACATACATGAGTTCTTAATAACCTTATTCGACCCCTGAGGATCTTATGGATCATATTCTCACGGGTCGATTACTGGTTATTGGGCTCCGCTTTACATTCATCCCCTTTTACGGGTATGCCATATTTCTGGATCTGTCTTTGGATCTTCATTTGATGGCTTTGGATCTATCTTACATACCCCTGTGATATCATTCCATCTAGATAATGTTGAAAGGCATGGTGGACTTTAGACCCGAAAAGGTGGATGATTAGGGATGGCTATATTTACTCCCCTTTTGTTGCCATCAACCTATGATCTGGCGGTTATCATTGAAATTGTGACATATTGCACACCGCAAGAGAATTATCTTATCAATGGACCCTAGTAGGTTTTCTTCACGTGTTGGGGGAGAGGATACCAGTTCCTGTCTTGGGATCTCTCCGCTGCCTAGGTGGGGGTGGCCTGTAAGTTAAACAACCTATTGTGCCACGGCCCCTACTAGTGCGGACCTATTACAACAGCTCAAAATCACCGTGGGAAGGACTTAAGTGGCCTTCGGATCGACCTTGGTGAATAACATTAAAGGGCAGCGGCAGTGAACTTGTGTGCGGTACTTGCCACAGCCTCCTCAGCATATCATGGAGCAGTTCAACCCCTCCTCCCCAATACTTCCGCGATCACTCATTTTTGTTAGTTTTATCTCAGATTCTATATACTTTATAAAGACTAAAAAAAGAAGAAATTGAAGGAGAATCCAGGCAGAGCGCAGAAGTCAAGGATGAGATTGTGCAACTGTACAATCACCTTAATCACCTCTATGATAGCCATGCCTCACTTTAGAACCAGGTCAATTATCTAACTCAGAGGGTGCTAGTGCTAGAGGCCGCGGCCTCTCAAAAAATAGGTGCGGGTGCGGAGGAAAAAACTCAACCAGCCTTATCTGTCGCGGTAGTTAAAGAGGCTGCAGAATCAACCGGCAGAAGTCACAAAAGGAGAGCAGAGAAATCAGAGAAAAAATCGGGTGTCTATACTCCGTTGATTTTCCCAATTGGAGAGATCTTTGAGTTCATCAAAGAGGACAAGATTTTGAGGTGGCCAGAAAAGTTGGGAGCTCCACCCCACAAGAGGAACAAAACTACCTGGTACAAATTCCATCAGGACCATGGCCATGACACAGAGCAATGCTATGCTCTAAAGGATGAAGTTGAAAGGCTAATTGGGCAAGCGATGCTGCAGCGATTCCTGAAGAATGCATAAAGGGCCCAGCCAAACCTAACAGAGGCTGCATGCCGCTCTCAACCTTAGTCTTTCCAATTTCAACAATTTATGTTTATGTTTTATGGAGCTCATTGTAGCCTTAATACTCAAGACTTTATGTTTTGTTAACAAAGTCATTAGCTGAAGCATACATATATAAATATATGAATTAGCAAATTTTGCCATATCTGATATTTCTCTTGATTTCATAATCTGTTATCTCACAAAAAGACTTTTTGTCTTAAATAGATTCCAGAGGAAGAATAACAAAATTATCTCGAAGGATTATTCTACTTCGGGATGCACTTATGGAGGGATTAAGACCTTCATTAGCTCAGATGTTCTCCTCGCAATGTGCAACTACATCTTATCTTCTGATGATCATATTCGTGAAAGCATCTGAGGATTCAAGGAGCTTTTATTAGTCGCAAGTGCTTATAATGTCAAATCTCTGCTCTCGGAATGTGTCATTAGCCACGGGGGCTTATAATGCCCGTTCTTAGCTTTCGGGATGCGTCACGAGCTGTGTGGCTTATAATGTCTATCCAGGGATGGTTTTATATATATCAGCAACTGTGGGAGTCTTAATAACATAACCCAGCCTGGAGAGGCTTAATAGTGTCTCGCATATTAGTTGTGGGTGGCTTAATAACATAACCCAGCCTGGAGAGGCTTGATAGTGTATCGAATATCAGTTGTGGGTGGCTTAAATAACATAACCCAGCCTGGAGAGGCTTGATAGTGTCTCGCATATTAGCTGTGGGTGGCTTAAGTAACATAACCCAGCATGGAGAGGCTTGATATTGTCTCGCATATCAGCTGTGGGTGGTTTAATAACATAACCCAGCCTGGAGAGGCTTGATAGTGTCTCGCATATTAGGGCTTGGTAACATGACCCGGTACGAGAAGACTTGGAAATACCAACGTATGTCTACAGAGGCACATTGTTCGGATGAACCAAAAATATGCCACATCCCACCGATACGGTTGCAGAGCTTTAGGAGGCACTCACTCATGAAAGTGCTGAGGCACTAACATCTTGAAGCATGAGAAAGCTAAAATGATGAATGTCACGGTGGAAGATAATAAATTGTACCAAAACTAAGGAAAGGCTTTCTCTACATGTTCCATGTTGGTTATGGGATGGCAAAATATAGGCGGTTCAGACAACCAGGTGCAATGAAAGTAGCTAGGGATCCATGCAATCAACAAGCCCCAGCCTTGAAATCATGTCCGCGACAATCAAGTAAAGATGTTTACATGACGCGGCATAATAAAGGGTCGCGGCTTGCATGTAGCTACCTTATGATGCAGCAGTCGATGTCCTTCGGGAGTAAAATGGCACCATTTATGTGAGCGCGGACATTGGCAAAAAATCGTACTACGAAGAAATCGATCTCTGTCTGCGAACTTGAAATGTTATGTTTATCTACACACGAATGCATTTTCAAATATGAGGTAGTTACGATCAACCATTCATTATAGCAAGAAATGTAAAACATGCAATGTAAAAGAGCAAGAAATATCAAGCAGTCAATCGTAGTGGTAAAAATATGGCCGCAGCCTTGATATTGGTAGTCAAGATTACAGAATGAAGGCCGCAGCCACAAAAGAAGTTAAGATTACAAAAAGGATGGACGCAGCCCTATATTAATGATGAAACAAAAATTAAATGAGTTTAAGAGGCTGCGTCATCATCATCATCAGCCTCTTCTCCGTCCGCGGCAGTCTCTGTCTCTCCGTCCGCAGCCGCTGCCTCAGCCCTAAGCCTTGGTCTCTCTTCCGTCGTGGACTTAAGTTCAGCGATGCACTCTTGATGTTCGGCATCGCTTAACTTCCAGGCGAGGACCTCCTCCTTGACCTCAGGGAACCTCTTAATAAATCTTTGCCGCAGCTCCAAGTAGCCGCGGAGGTATGCTCTGTTATTGATAAGGAAGAAGTCCTTGGAGCCTTTAAATGACTCCACGGCCTAATCTATGGCTAGCAGGAGTGCGCCACCATGATCAACCTCCAACCTTTTTATTTCCACGGCATGATCTTTGTCTTTTTTAGCAGACTTCGCTTCCAACTCTCCATATTTCTGCTAGAGTAGGGCGAGCTTGGTATTTGAAATCTCTGCGACACGGGCGGCTTCGGCAGTCTGGGCCTGGGAGGATTTCAGGGATTCCACAGTTTGCTTAAAATTCTCCTCCGCTTCCTCCCTCGCCTTGATTGCTTTCTCAAGGTCCATGTGGCTGCCTAAAGAGCCGCGGAAGCAGACTTCTTCCCAGCCTCAAAAGAAGAAGTCCATGCAGCCTGCAAGTTCGCGGCATGACTACTCTTTTCGGCCTCCTTCTGTCTATACAAGGCCCCATACTTCCTTTTTTGGACCGCCATCACATCCGCGGCCTGAAATAAAAGGCGGTAGAAAAAATATGGAAAAATATGAGATGCAAAAGTTAAAGAATGACAACTGGTACGTACCCTCAGAAGGCTATGGAGGCCACAGTCCTCCAGATCTTCATGATCTTCTCCCACTAGCCTGTCAAGGACCGCGGCATCCAAGGCTCTTTTCATCCTTCGCACAGCCTTTGCGGTAGTGTCCCAAGAGGAATTGGGGTCAGGCTGCCTTAATTGGGGCCTTGGTCTACCATCAGGCCCAGACTCTCCGCGAAATTGAGGAGGTTGCAAGTTCGCATTAACTGCCATAACAGTTGGCGACGGAGGAGAGGATGAATGAAGGGGCACATCGGTTGACATCAAGCCCACTGTGGACAAGTTTTCCCCTATGTCGTCATCAAAATGTTCATGCGAAAGGTTCTCATTATTAACCATTTGATCCGCGACAGGTGTTGTAGTGTTTTCGACAGGAGCCGCGACAGGGGCAACATTATTTTCTCCGGATGGGGCCGCGGTAGGTCCCTTAGCCTTGGACCTCTTCCTCTTTCTTCTCTGCGCAGTATTATTTAGGACGACTGCATCCTCATCCATCTCCGCTAGTTGCGCCGCTCGCAGTTCCCTGTCAACTTCTTCACCTGAAAAGGAATAGCATGAGTTCAAGAGAATAAGTGACCGCGGAGTAAAAATTATGGCGCGGTTAATTACCTTCCGTGCCCATTTGTCGAGGAATGGATTTGTTTGGGAAAAATCCCGCTTCAAATATGGTTGCTGACGTTACAAGTTTACCGAACTTCTTGTGTTCAGCAGGAACTTACGTGGCCTCGACAACTCTTTTTTCCAGCAGATTGTTCAAGTGAAGATTGTCAAGGGCTGCAGAAAGAAAAGACAATTCAAAGGTTAGTGAAAGTTGCGCATATTTATGTGAAATGAAAGGACGCGACTACACTCTTATTACCTAATTTTGAGGGAGACCCCCACTGCCACGGAATTACATATGTCCTTTCCCTCTCGTTTTCTTCGGGGTGCATCTCCCAGGCTTCGTCGGAGATGTAGAAATATTTCCCCTTCCAGTTCTTCACACTGGTCGGTCTCCCAGTATAAAGGGTCTCGTCCCTGCCGTGGCTTGAGAGGTAGTAGTAGCCCGCAAAATTCACTGAGTTCTCCTTTGGGCGGTAGAAGTGAAAGAACTCCGTGGGAGTGATGTCCTTTTTGAACAAATTCTTCGAAAGGACAACTGCGGTGAGAATGACTCTCCATCCATTAGGGTCCAACTGTGCTGGGGCCAGGTTCATTGCCTGAAAAAGGCAGAGAATAGGAACTGGAACAGGCAGCCGCAGCCCATAAATGAAGGCGTGGAGAGGGAAGAAAATTCCATCATCGAATAGAACCGTGCACGGTCTTTGGTTTGCGGCAGGGGTTGAGCACGTCAAATTTTCTAGAAATTCGAAGGCCTCAGCCACCGGCTCAACCCAATCTTGGGTCATCGAGCCGCGGATATCAAGCGCGGACAAAGGTCTCTCAGCCCTCCCAGATATACCTCTTAGATTATTTCTAATACCTACAGTACTGTCTCCTACACCCATTGGATGAGTACTTGAGTTGGCTTCCTCTTCCATCGGCGGGGATTGGAAATCCTTCCCAACTGCAGAGTCCACGGAGTCTGAGTCAAGTACCACAGAGTTTGGGAAATATTTTAGCTTGCAAGGACCTACTTATCTTAGGGGGGGCACGGAAGTAAGCTCGGGGGGGTGGGAGAAGGTTCCAAAGTTCTTTTCCCAGAAGCCTCTCAGGAACTCATCTGGGTCAAAGCTCATATGGATGCAGCAGTACCTGAAAAGTAGAGTTCGCAGTTAGGCGCCACAGCCAGTATGGTTTGTAAAAGACTTTGAGAAGCCGCAGAAAAATTATTTATAGGTCTTGGAAATGCGTTTGGAATTATTTGCCTAACTAGTTATTAAGGGCCAACTCTACTACATGAACTTATGGGTTCGTACTGTCCCCACTAGCCGCGGCCACCTCCATATCATAGAGGAACTTAGTCTGCCGCGGTAATAAAGGATAATTGCTTTAAGGCATTCCTGGCCACGGCCATTCCTAAATTTACAGAGTCAATTCGATGTACTCTAGTAGCAATTACCGTTATTTAACATGGATATGTCTTGGGTTCATGGAGGGTTGAAGGCTGTTCGAGACTACAAGGGTGGTGATTTGATCCCGCGGATGATAATTTAACAGACCGCGGCCATTTGGCATGGTATGACGCAGAAGGATTGTACCAGTTCATGGGAATGGGTGTTGAAATCCTATCATGCCGCAGTCTCTATCCTAAACAGTTGATTATTTACATTCTAATCGTTTGTAGGATCAAACTCACAGAATGCAAAGAGTTCGATTATGATCACCAAGAACAGTTGTATGTATTTCATATGTAGCATATGTGGGAAAGGGAAAAACATACAAAAAAACCCTAGATTTCTAGCAAATGAACCAGAAAAAGCAAAATCATATCAAAAGAGGAGAAAATCGTAAATTTACAAAGCATTTAAGAAAGTAAAGTGGTTGAAAAATCACCTGGAAATGGAGAAACTTGCAATGCTCAACTTTAGACCGCCTTGAATCGCCGCACACAACCTCGGAATGTTGTCGAAATATGCAAGAGAGAGAGTGCAGAGTTTCGCTCTCTATGTGCTCTCAAAAGTTTTGGAAACGTAATGAAGTCCACGGCCAGAAACAATTTATATAAGGGAGCGCGGAAGACGAATCGTCGCTTTGGAGGCACCATGGCACCTAGGCTACTGAGCCGCAGTCCCAATTGATCTCCCTTGGCACTACGGCTTGGGGGCTTATTGATAGTACAAATATAGCACCCTACCGCGGAATGTATTCTTCTCTATTCAGTTCGCAGGCATCTCATAGGTCATACGGGCCGCGGCCAAACCTCACTCAGGGCGTGACCAGAACCCACTCGGCGCGACATCCCTTCAGGACCAGATGGCTCAGGGTGCAGCCCTGTCCATTATAGGCCGCGGAACTCCACCGTATGGTGCGCGACACCCCCCCATCCACAACTACTGCAGACTTGGTATACGCCACGTGCTTAGGGCATGCAACTAAACACATTTCCTCATAAATAGAGTACCACACCTAGAAGGAGGGGGGATCGATTCCATTCCCATATGGGGCAGGTTTTGCAATACAGATTCTCTCTACACGACCTCAACACATGACTTGGAGGCCACACATCTACATCACAGCCACCTCTCCGGCACTCCGATATCCTCAGTACCGCCATATACTCTCCTTTATTCTCATACTTGTACGCCTCTTTAGGCACGATTATATTGTACATTGCAATGCATATAATGAGAATGGAGCAACACAGTGGACGTAGGCCCATTTTAGGGGCTGAACCACTCTATATCTTGTCTTCTCTCTATTTATTTGCTTTACTTGTCTATTACACACTTTACTCTTGACTTACTGGTATGAGAACGCCTTATGGCCGATTTCTCGAATCATCATAGGGGATTCACCCACATCACGCAACCATCCTTGATAGCATTAGAGTATATAACTTAAATAAATATCAAGTCCCTAATATTTAATAACTCACACAAAGTACACATATACATATATACTATCACCACGCCGTATACATATAATATAACTCCCGGCTTTATCGTGTACAAAATCCGTAACACTATCCTGTATATTCTCGAGTCTATGATCCGACTCTAATTTAATTAATTCACTCCTTAACTAATTTTATTAGTGTCACTAGTCTACGATCCGGATCTAATTTAATTAATTAACATCAATTAATTTAATATTAGGTGTCGCTCAACCAATATACCCGAACTTGCTCACTTGGCCCGTACCATCGTTAATACCCAATTCTATATTTTTTCCCCAAATTAATTAATTACACCTCAATTCCTTTGATAATGTAGTGTCACTCAACTAGAATACCCGAACGTTTTCCCTCGATCCAAAAATCAATACCTACGAATTATTTTTCGAAATTTATTCATCTCGTGACATACAATTATCACCCTCCTAAACCCAATTATACCCCTTCACAATTGCTAAGGAATATGTGCTACATATGCATACATCACTAAATAAGAAGTAAGGAAATTTTTTTAAATTAATTACCCTTTTATATATAAAATTAGAGAACCTGCCAGAAATCTGAGACCATCGATCGATCAATCCAAGCCATCGATCGAACATGTTTGTTTCTTCTCCGACCTTCTGTTCAACCATTAACGACCATCCAAGCTTTCTTTTCTCAACTCCCAGCCTCTGTCCATCATATTTATCATCTTTATACATCTATTATGAACTATGATCATAATCTGAACCTTTTATCATCATTAATTTCACGAGTTATCACCCACTCAAGAAAACGAATTCCTATAGTACAATCCCAATTAAAATTAGAAAATATGATTCCATAATCCCCATAAATTTATATCTAATACATGTTTTCTATTGTAGTTCCAATACTAACCAAATACTGAATGCTTTTATCTCATCAATTGAACCATTAAATCATATAACATGTTCAATTTCGTAAAAACTCAATTTCATGCAATAACTCACCCAAAACGAATTTTCAGTTTGCACCTACCATAATATGAATTGATTATCATCAATTTAAGAATCACAATAGTTAACCACTTGCTTCTTATTGTTCGTAGAGTCTGATCCGTTCGTGTAGAGAATGCTTTGATGACGAACACCCACTTTGTCCCTAGATTTGTCCCCAAACAATCCCCAATTGTCTCTTGATTAGCTTCCTCTATTTCTCTCTTAAATCCCTAAGTTTAGAATTGTGTTAACTGTCGTTCAAGACTCCCTTAATTTGGTTTAAACCCCCAATCCCTTTTTTGGTCACAAGGGACAAATTAAAATGGCCCAAATTATCTCGTGTGGGCCCAACTATGCCCAAAAATGCCTCGAGAACCCATTACTACCACCGGGTACTCTTTTTTGACTATCTCGACCAATCGGGACTCAAACGCGCACTCAAAATTGTCATCCAAAATACTTTATAATTGTGACAACCCGAATATAATTGTGATGAATTATATTTAAATCATGCTTATCTTATGTGATATGAATAATGTGATATTAGTATATCTAATGTTAAGTGATTATGTTTATTATAATCCTACTTTCATAAATCATGAAAGGTCGAATTATTTACAAACACAAATTTTGTTGTTTTCAGTGGAAAGGTTCCTGTTAGAGACTAGTTTTGACCTTTATAACATTATAAATGACTTGAGGTGATAACTAGATAGTTGTATACATGTGATTTAGGGTTGTAATACAACAAACGGATCATCAAATGGATGCCCGAGTAAAAAGAAATACCGAATTTACGAACAAAGGGCAAAGTTGTCCATTCCCTTTAAGTGGTATTTTGTCTTTTATTAAACCAAATGATTTAATTTGATTGGTTGGCTTGGGAGGCAGCCTTGGCCGACTTAACACTCTCCCTCTAACATATTTTTTCAGCAAAACAAACCCTAGGTTCAGTTTGAAGAGTGTTTTTAGCTTGAGGAAAGAGAAGGTAGAAGTTTAGGAAGAAAAGTGAGGAGAAAAAGTGTAGAAAAATCCGTAGAAATTACGTAAACGTCCCGAAGGTAATCCTAATTGCAAATCTTGTTATTTTTCATATATTTATTATTTATATGATATAAATACTTGATTTTTGTATTGACCTTTCATGCTTGGGTGCATATGTATGAATATATGCAAGTTTAAGTTAAGTTGAATGCATAAACCCTTAAAAATTGCTTTGTATTGAAACGCCTTGTATTCAAACTTGCATATCTCTTTGTTTGCTTACTGTAATTGAGAAATTCCAATTTTATATGAATTTAGACTCATATATTCATATCATACCCGAAAATGAGAATTTATCTCCTTGTGGTTAGGCCGTAATGATGATTTCAAGTTGGTACATGGTTACTGTTTGTATACTTGATTTCGGTATGCCCTAAGTTTAGTCGAGCTTTTGAGATATCAAATGAAGTCAAAAAATTATTAAACTTTAATTCTATACTATTAAGTATGTGTACTGAAAATGGGATGAAAATCATGGAAAGTTATGCTGTAGAAAAATTATGAAAATTCTGGGAATTCGAAGGAACAATAGAGGAGCTTGTAGGGAAGATTTCTTGTGTTGTAGAGAAATGGTCATAACTTTCCCTAGGAAGCTTGAAAAATTACACCGTCACTTGTACTGGATATTATATTAATATATGTTTTCATATTGATAAGGTTGGACCCCTTTATTTATACAATTTAGGAATATAGGATGATTAAGTATGTAAGACAATAATTTCAGGCCATACTGGATACCCCTTGAATGAATGTTTGTATTTCGTCCTTACAAAGAGTACTTTGAGTACATGTTTCATGTGTATATACATTGAGAAGTATAATTTAATGTTTACTTGACTTTGGATATAGATTCCTTATAAGGTATTTCCTACGGTTGAATGTCCATAACTTTATCAACATGTATATCATTGTTTTGCCTTTACTTATATTTTATGGCATGTGACTTAATTGGAATTATATTGTTGATGTATAGTCATGGAAAGTTACATAATTATGTTAGGATAATATTAATGATTGAGGTTCAATACTGATTTAGTTGGATTGACAGGTGTAAGGTATAATCAACCCAGTTCAGCTCCACCAGAAGGAAACGTGAATACATAGTTGTCAACCAAGGTGAGTGTACTCACTGGAAAGAGATATTTGTATCGTGTTATTGATATGATCATAATATAATGAATATTAAATTGTTCATTTCAGTTTATCGAAATGAGGGGTTACTCCTCGACCAGGAATGGGGGAGATTTGTCTATTAATGATAAGGGTTTACTCCTCGACCAGGAATGGGGGAGAATTGTCTATTTAGGCAGGATATGTGAATCATGATTTGGAAAAGTTGGTCATTTATTATGAATGAGCCGGATAATTTAATGCATAAGTATATGGACATGATTTATTGCATTTAAATTCATGCAGTAGTTTAGTAGTGATGCATTCACTGGGCTATTTTTGCTCATGGTTCCTATGTTCACATTTTTCAGGTAATGCGATATCACTGCCAAATCTAGGAGGTCGGGTTGGGTTAGCCAGGAATGGGAGAAACTATGATTTTGTGTAAATGTAAATGATATAATTAAGTTAACTTATCCTTCAAGAAAGTTTTTATGGACATGATTACTCTGATGTTGTAAAAAGGTTTTCAGTTATATAAATTTACAATGATGACTCTGAAATCAAAACTCGTGATTATGGTTTGGTTAGATTAATTATGGTTTGACTCACTTTGACTTTCAAACTTAATTATAAGTAACTGGGTTGGGGTGTGTCAGCTTTTGGTATCAGATCCTAGGTTTTAGAGGTTCTGGAGTGAGAAGAGTCTAGATTTGGCGGTGAATGTTAGAAATATATTTTATTTGATACTAACGACTATGTTAGGAAAGATATATATATATATGCATGTTGTTATATCATTGATTCATTTCAGATATAAGAGAATGGAATGAGGGAATTTAAATGTGAGATTAGAATATGAGGCTTCAAATATTCCAGCAGAAGCGGAGGTTGAGCAACCTGTTCAAATAAATGTGGAACCCAAGCCAGAACAACTGACAGATATGCAAAAAATGGCACGTGCTATGATGCTAATGGCAGAGCAGCAAGCTAGATTTATGGCTCAGATGGAAGAACAATAGACCAGGAAACTGGAGGCACTAGCCTTAGCTAGGGCTGAGGAGGTGATACACCGGGAAGAAAGGAGTACTTCACATGAGAAATTTATTAAGATGAACCCACCCTCATTTGAAGGAGCAGTTGATCCAGCAGAGGCAGAAGTATGGGTTAAAGAAATTGAACTTATCTTTGGGGTAATGAGGATGCCTGAAAATCAACAGGTAACCTTGGCGGTGTATATGCTGAAAGGAGAAGCTAAGTACTGGTGGGATGCCACGAAACATTTGTTGATTACTCTAGGAGGCAGAAATGTGATCTCATGGGATGCTTTTGTTAAAGCCTTGTATGACAAATATTTTCCCCCAATGTATTCGAAAACAAAAGGAGAAGGAATATTTCATGTTGAATCAGGGGAGTATGACAGTTAGAGAATATGAAGATAAACTTACAGCCTTATCTCGTTTTTCTTCGAGGTTTATACGGAATGAGGAAGATATGTGCAGCCGATTTCTCGATGGACTAGAGTTAGTTATTAAATCAAGGCTATCGGCTTTAGAGACTGTTAATTATTCAGCCTTGGTGAACAAAGCCATGTTAGTAGAAAGGGACGTGAATGAAGCTAGAGGGAATCGAGAACGAGGTGTAAAGAGAAGCAGATTCGATCCAAGTTATCAAAAGGGTAGTGATACAGAATATTTGAGACTTGGAGGGAAGAAATTCCAGCATGGTAGAGGCATGGGAAGTAGTTTTCAAAGGGGTGAAGAAAGTGGTGGAAGAGGTTCAAGAGTTTCATCGCAAGGAGATCCAAATGTTTGTTTCTTTTGTGGGACATCGGGTCATGTAAAGAGAAATTTCCCAAAGCTACTGAATATAGAATGTTTCAACTATCATCAAAAGGGCCATCTGAGAAAGAATTGTCCGATGTTATCAAGAGCGATTTCAGTCAGTAGTGTGGGGCCTCATAAAGGATCCTATCCAGGCAGTGCCACCAGGGGAAGAGGTACAGGACAAGCAAGTGGATCGAAGGCAGGAGGAAGAGTGTTTGCGATGACATTGCAAGATGCCCATGCTACACCTGAAGTGGTTATAGGTAAACTTTTCATTGCAAACAAAGATCTATATGCACTCATTGATCCTGGATCTACGCATTCATTTGTGGAATTACATATTGTTTCATATTTGGGTAGACCATGTTCATTCCTCAATTTTGCCTTATATATTTCTACCCCAATGGAAAGTGTAATTCTAGTTGAGCATGTTTATAAAGATTGTGTCTTACGAATGGGTGAGCGAGATTTCTATGTTGATTTGATACCGTTGGCCATTCGAGATTTTGATATTATATTGGGGATGGATTAGTTATCATCATACCATGATTCCATTGATTGTTTTCGCAAAGAAGTTACATTTCATTTGCCTGGTGAACCCAAGTTCCATTTTATAGGAGAAAGGAATGTTGTCCCTAATTGTCTTATCTCAGCAATAAAGAGTATAAAGTTATTGAGTAAGGGTTGTACAGGGTATTTAGCGTATGTGGTTTTTGTTAGTAAGGAAGCACTTAAAGTTGAAGATATACCAATGGTTAGAGAGTTTTCTGATGTCTTCCCAGAAGAATTGCCAGGATTTCCACCCGATAGGGAAGTAGAGTTTTCTATTGAATTAATTCTAGGTAGTGGTCCGATTTCCCTTTCTCCTTATAGAATGGCACCAACAGAGTTGAAGGAATTGAAAGTGAAATTACAAGATCTGATAAGCAGAGGGTTCATTTGGCCTGGTGTTTCGCCATGGGGAGCCCCAGTGTTATTTGTGAAAAAGAAAGATGGGACAATGCAATTATGTATTGATTATCGGCAGTTGAATAAGGTGACCATTAGAAATAAGTACCCTCTACCTCGTATTGATGACTTATTTGACCAATTATAGGGGGCCACAGTATTTTCAAAGATTGATTTAAGATTGGGTTACCACCAACTGAAAGTGAAGGATATCGATATTTCCAAAACATCTTTTCGGACTCGATATGGGCACTATGAGTTTTTGGTAATGCCATTTAGATTGACTAATGCTCCAGCAGTTTTTATGGATTTGATGAATCGGGTATTCCACCCTTTCATTGATTCCTTTGTGATTGTATTCATCGACGATGTGTTGATTTACTCGCGTAGCATGGAGGAATATGAGAAGCATTTGAGACTTGTATTGCAGATTTTGAGAGAGAAGAAATTGTTTGCTAAATTCAGCAAGTGTGAGTTTTGGTTGAATGAAATTGTGTTTTTAGGGCACGTGGTCTCAGGAAATGGAATTTATGTTGATCCAAAGAAAGTGGAAGCAATTGTTGAATGGGAAAGTCCTAAGAATGTGACAGAAATTAGGAGTTTCTTAGGATTGGCAGGTAACTATCGCAGATTCATTAAGGTATTTTCAGCAATAGCATTACCACTGACAAAATTGACTCATAAAGAAGTGAAGTTTATATGGGATGAAGAATGTGAGAGGAGTTTTAAAGAATTAAAGAATCGGTTGGTTTCAGCCCCTATACTTACTCTTCCATGAGGGAATGAGTCTTTTGTGATCTATACAGATGTTTCATTTCATGGTTTAGGATGTGTTCTTATGCAGAATGGGAAGTAATAGCATATGCTTCCAGACAATTAAAGACACATGAACGAAATTACCCTACACATGATTTGGAGCTAGCAGCCATTGTTTTTGCTTTAAAGTTGTGGAGACATTACTTGTATAGAGAAACTTGTGAGATATTTACAGATCATCAAAGTTTGAAATACTTGTTTACACAGAAAGAACTGAATTTGAGATAGAGGCGTTGGATAGAGCTAATTAAAGACTATGAATGTACCATTCATCATCATCCTGGGAAGGACAATGTGGTAGCAGATGCTTTGAGTCGAAAATCATCAGGGATGCTTGGTTGCATACGGTGTGCCCGTGTTGGAAATATTCTTGAGTTGGCATCGATGGGGATTGAATTGAAGTTTTCAAAAAATGAAGGATTATTAGCACATGTCACAGTGAGACCTTTATTGGCAGAACGCATACGAAATTTGCAGATCAGTGATCCATTCCTTGAGAAGAAGAAACAAGAAGTTCGGGATGGTAGAGAGAGTGACTTTGAGATTAAGAATGATAAATCGTTGTGTTATAAAAATAGGATTTGTGTACCGAATGATCCACCCTTAAAGAAAGATATATTAGAAGAGGCACATAGTTCTATTTACTCTATGCATCCGGGAGGTACCAAAATGTACATAGATTTGAAAGAATATTACTGGTGGAACAATATGAAACGTGAGATTGCAGAGTTCGTAGCTAAATGTTTAGTATGCCAGCAAGTGAAAGCAGAGCATCATAAGCCGGAAGGATTACTGCAGTCTTTGCCTATTCCAGAATGGAAGTGGGAGCATATAACGATGGACTTTGTTACAGGATTACCCCGGTCACCAAAGGGGCATGATTCTATTTGGGTGATTGTAGACTGATTGATGAACTCAACTCATTTTCTCCCAGTTAAGACCACCTACATTGTTGACAAGTATGCACGTACGTACGTTGATGAGATTATTCATTTACATGGGGCACCGGTGTCAATTTTATCAGATAGAGATCCAACGTTCACTTCTAAGTTTTGGCCTCGTCTCCAGAATGCCATGGGCACAAGTTTGAAGTTCAGCACTGCATTTCATCCACAAACTGATGGGCAATCAGAAAGGACGATTTAAATATTAGAAGACATGTTACGAGCCTATGTATTTGACTTCAAAGGTAGTTGGGATGATCATTTGCCATTGATGGAATTTTCATATAATAATAGTTATCAGTCGACTATTGGTATGGCTCCTTATGAAGCTTTATATGGAAGGAGATGTAGAATGCCTTTGTGTTGGGATGAAGTGGGTGAAAGGAAAATTTTGGGTCCTGAATTGATAGATATGACAACTGAAAAGATCAAAATGATTCGAGAACGGATAAAGATAGCGCAAAGCAGGAAAATTTTTTATGCAGATAAGAGGAAGCATCCATTGGAATTTCAGAAAGGAGATTTTGTATTCCTGCGTATTTCACCATGGAAAGGTGTTATGAGATTTGGGAATTAGAGGAAACTAAGTCCAAGATACATTGGACCATATGAGGTGTTGGAAAGAATTGGGGCCCTAGAATATATATTAGCAGTGCCTTCAGAGTTGTCTCGTTTACATGATGTGTTTCACGTATCGATGCTTCGTAAGTATTTGGCGGATCCATCTCATCAGTTGAAAACTCAACCAATTGAACTGAAGGAAGCCTTATCGTACATCGAGGAACCAATGGAAATTATTGATCGTAAGGACCAACTATAGAGAAATAAAGTTATTACCTTAGTTAAGGTTATGTGAATGAGCCATGGAGTTAAAGAAGCAACTTGGAAAACGTAGGATAGCATGAGGAAATAGTATCCCCATTTGTTTGGTAAGTGACCTTCATATTAAATTTCGGGACAAAATTATCTAAGGGGGGGAAGTCGTGACAACCCGAATATAATTATGATAAATTATATTTAAATCATGCTTATCTTATGTGATATGAATAATGTGATATTAGTATATCTAATGTTAAGTGATTATGTTTATTATAATCCTACTTTCATAAATCATGAAAGGTCGAATTATTTACAAACACAAATTTTGTTGTTTTCGGTGGAAAGGTTCCTGTTAGAGACTAGTTTTGACCATTATAACATTATAAATGACTTTAGGTGAAAACTAGATAGTTGTAGACATGTGAGTTAGGGTTGTAATACAACAAACAGATCATCAAATGGATGCCCGAGTAAAAAGTTATACCGAATTTACGAACAAAGGGCAAAGATGTCCATTCCCTTAAAGTGGTATTTTGTCTTTTATTAAACCAAATGGTTTAATTTGATTGGTTGGCTTGGGAGGAAGCCTTGTCCGACTTAAAACTCTCCCTCTAACATATTTCTACAGCAAAACAAACCCTAGGTTCAGTTCGAAGAGTGTTGTTAGCTTGAGGAAAGAGAAGGTAGAAGTTTAGGAAGAAAAGTGAGGAGAAAAAGTGTAGAAAAATCGGTAGAAATTACGTAAACGTCCCGAAGGTAATCCTAATTGAAAATCTTGTTATTTTTCATATATTTATGATTTATATGATATAAATCCTTTATTTGTTTATTTACCTTTCATGATTGGGTGCATATGTATGAATATATGCAAGTTTAAGTTAAGTTGAATGCATAAACCCTTAAAAATTCCTTTGTATTGAAACCCCTTGTATTCAAACTTGTATATCTCTTTGTGTGCTTATTGTAATTGAGAAATTCCAATTGTATATGAAAGTAGACTCATATATTCATATCATACCCGAAAATGAGAATTTATCTCCTTGTGGTTAGGCCGTAATGATGATTTCAAGTTGGTACATGGTTGCTGTTTGTATACTTGATTTCGGTATGCCCTAAGTTTAGTCGAGCTTTTGAGATAGCAAATGAAGTCAAAAAATTATTAAACTTTAATTATGTACTATTAAGTATGTGTACTGAAAATTTGTTGAAAATCATGGAAACTTATGTTGTAGAAAAATTATGAAAATTCTGGGAATTCGAAGGAACAATAGAGGAGCTTGTAGGGAAGATTTCTTGTGTTGTAGAGAAATGGTCATAAATTTCCCTAGGAAGCTTGAAAAATTACACCGTCACTTGTAATGGATAGTATATTCATATATGTTTTCATATTGATAAGGTTGGACCCCTTTATTTATACAATTTAGGAATATAGTATGATTAAGTATGTAAGACAATAATTTCAGGTCATACTGGATACCCCTTGAATGAATGTTTGTATTTCGTCCTTACAAAGAGTACTTTGCGTACATGTTTCATGTCTATATACATTGAGAAGTATAATTTCATGTTTACTTTACTTTGGTTATAAATTCCTTATAAGGTATTTCCTACGGTTGAATGTCCATAACTTTATCAACATGTATATCATTGTTTTGCCTTTACTTATATTTTATGGCATGTGACTTAATTGGAATTATATTGTTGATGTATAGTCATGGAAAGTTACATAATTATGTTAGGATAATATTAATGATTGAGGTTCAATACTGATTTAGTTGGATTGACAGGTGTAAGGTATAATCAACCCAGTTCCACTCCACCAGAAGGAAACGTGAATACATAGTTGTCAACCAAGGTGAGTGTACTCACTGGAAAGAGATATTTGTATCGTGTTATTGATATGATCATAATATAATGAATATGAAATTGTTCATTTCGGCTTACCGAAATGAGGGGTTACTCCTCGACCAGGAATGGGGGAGATTTGTCTATTAATGACAAGGGGTTACTCATCGACTAGGAATGGGGGAGAATTGTCTATTTAGACAGGATATGTGAATCATGATTTGGAAAAGTTGGTCATTCATTATGAATGAGACAGGTAAGTTAATACATAAGTATATGGAAATGATTTATTGCATTTAAATTCATGCAGTAGTTTAGTAGTGATGCATTCACCGGGCTATTTTTGCTCATGGTTCCTATGTTCACATTTTTCAAGTAATGCGATGTCACTGCCAAATCTAGGAGGTCGGGTTGGGTTAGCCAGGAATGGGAGAAACTATGATTTTTTGTAAATGTAAATGATGTAATTAAGTTAACTTATCCTTCAAGAAAGTTTTTATGGACATGATTACTCTGATGTTGTAAAAAGGTTTCAGTTATATGAATTTACAATGATGACTCTGAAATCAAGACTCGTGATTATGGTTTGGTTAGATTAATTATGGTTTGACTCACTTTGACTTTCAAACTTAATTATAAGTAACTGGGTTGGGGTGTGTCAATAATATTCTCCAGTTTTGACCTCAAAATGCGACACATAAAATTTCGAATAATTAAACTTAAAGTCACCAAATATAAATAATTCTCCCCACTCAAATAAATTCTCCAAATCATAAATTTAAGTTTCTCCAATTTAAATCTCATAAATTTAAGTTTCTCCAATTTAAATATTTTGATATCTCCCAAAAATAATTAAATACTAAATTCTCAAAATTACGGGGTGTTATATACTTCCCCCCTTATAAAGGAATTTCGTCCTCGAAATTAAGATAAGCCTAGTGATCCAAGTCTCAAATATCACTCCCTAGCCCTGTGCCCACTACACCAAAATGGGTAAATTGGCACCCTTCCAGCGACTAGCCTTGTCCCGGTTGATGACCGTGACAAGGCCATGAGAAATTCTTGTCACAGTCATTGATCATGATAAGTCCATGACAACAACACTTGTCACGAACCTATCATGGTCAATGACCGTGAAAATTCTTATAATATTGTCACGGTTAAGGACCATGACACGTCCGTGACAAATTTACCTGCAAAAAACCCTTTCCCCTCCTTTTTGCCCCCACTTATTTCTTCCATCCTTTTTTTCTCTCTCTCTCTCTCTACGCTGCTCTCCCTCTTTCTCTCTCTACTTTCAGGTTCGTTTCTCTATCTCTCTTTCTTCCATTTACTTATATATATGTGTGTGTGTGTGTGCATGTGTGTGGGGGGTGGGGGGTGGGGGAGAGGGGGTGGGGCTGGGTGCATGTGTGTTGTGGGGGAAGGGGGTGGGGCAGTGTGTGTGTGTGATGGGGGTGGGGAGGGGGTGTGGCTGTTTGACTGTGTGTGTGGTGGGGGAAGGGGATGGGGGAGGGGGAAGGGATGGGTGGGTGGTGGGGTAGGGGTGGGTGCTGCGCGTGTGTGTGTATGTGCGCGTGTGTGTATATATGTGTGTAGTGTATGTGTATGTGCGTGTTTGTGCGTAGTGTCCCTTGTAAACGAATTGATTGATTATTAATTTTTTTAGTAAATTAATATATGGTTGACCCTAATTGTAAATTAGTAAATTAATATATGATTAATTATGAAAGTAGGATTACCCCTCATTGTAAATTAGTAAATTAATAATTGTATACTTTAATTGTTAGTTTAATTGATGAAAATAATTAATTGAGTAGATGAATTAGAGGAGTACGGGATACATATTTGTTGTTGACATTGTTGTTGGATTATAGTGGATCGATGTTGGGTTGGTTAATTTTAAAAGTGGCATGACCACTGGATTATTGTCCATATGGGGATGGGGTTTTTCAATTTTTTTTAAAATTACTTTGTATATCGAACAATATATATATAGTATGATAATTAAATGAAAATACTTGGAATTACATTTAGTGCGCATAGATACTAGCCTTCTAGTTCTTATGCGTATACATTCAATAGAGCTTATACCCGTTAGAGAGTCATTACCCTTGTAATGAGATCTCTCGAATTGTCCCGTTTGGACAGTTTGGTACTGCATAATTTTTGTATAATATTCTTAGTGGCTTAAAGTTGTTACTTTTAGAGGATGTTTTGTAGTGGTATCCTAATGTTCTCTGAGTACATACTAGATTGACAAGTGTGACTGTTATTTCAATTGAGCAATTGAAATAACACTCACACTTGCCAATCTACGTCGTGTACTTGGAGAACTACGGGGATATGCTGCCGAATTTTTCTCAAATTGTAACAATGTGCATGAGCTGTTAAGTATATTATAGAAAAATGCGATCTTCAATGGGATAGGACCACTCACCCTTTAGAGGAGATGGAGGAAATAGAAATTTCTATTATAAATTGAATTTCAATTTGAAATTTAAAAATCGAATAGAAAAATAAGACATAATGAAATGAAACACACTATAAATCTAAGTTTTGTTTACCTTTAATAGGTGATTAGTTGTGGTAGCTGTGATGAGATATTTGAAATACAAAGAGTGGATGGATGAGAAAAATAAAATGGGGGATGTGTTTCGCAGAGGTGCTAAAGAATTTGTGAAATACGCAAAGAGATGTCATAATGATGAAGAGTTTCCGTGTCTCTGTGCTAGGTGTAAGAATGGTAAGGTGTTTGAGTGGAAAACAGTTGAACTACATTTTTTAAGATCGGGTATGCAAGATAGTTATCGATTTTGGAGTTTTCACAGTGAATTGAAAGTTCCTTTTGTCACCGACCAACCTTCACAACAACCTTCAACAAGTAGGATAGATGTAGAAGGGGACGGCGTAGATCATAATATATTAGAGGATTTAATTTATGATGCGTACGGAGTTTATGAAGTAGAGGATAATGAGGTTACTGGTGATGTAGAAGGTTCAAGTGCTCGTGAAGATATCACGATAAAACTTGACGATGACTACCAAAGTTTAAAATTTAAGGCGACCCAACCGTTATACTCTGGCTGTGAGAAAGATCAAATAAATTTACATGACATGGTTGGTTTGCACAGTTTGAAGACGTAGTATGATTTGTCTGGAAATAGCGTGACAGTAATTCTGAAATGGGTGAAGGGCTTATTACCCAAGGAAAATACACTTCCAAATAGCTATCTTGTTATAAAGAACAACTTGAAAGGTTTGGGAATGAAGTATAAATAGATTCATGCTTGTGTGTATGACTGCATACTATACCAAAAGGAGTATGAAGATCTCGATCGTTGTCCAGTATACGATGAACTTAAATATGCCCGAATTTTAAACAAATTTTCAATTTGTAAGAAATATTCCAATTTGTACCGAAACATCCATTTTTAATGCTTTTAATTGATTTGTACTTTATCATTTTTACTTTTGTGTAGTGTGCGTGTGTGTGGGCAGCAGGGGTGGGGATGTGTAGTGTGCATGTGTGTGTAGTAATTGTACGTATTTGTAGTAACAATTCATTTTGATTTGTACATATATGTGCGTGTGTCTGTGTGTGTGTGTGCATGTGTGTGTGTGTGTGGTGGGGGAAGGGGTAAGGAGGGGGTGGGGTTGTGTGTGTATGGGGTGGGGGATGGGACAGGGTGTGTGTGTGGTGGGGGGTGGGTGGGGCTGTTTGTGTGTATGTGTGGTGGGGGAAGGGGGTGGGGTAGGGATGGGGGGATGTTTAACAGTAACAATTCATTTTTATTTTTATTAATTGTATGTATTTGCATGTCTTCTTCTAATTCATTTTGATTTGTACTAATAACATTTTGTTACAGAAAATGTCTCCTTCAGGTATTATGGCGAGAATGATGCTAGTTATGATGCTGTCGTCTAGGATTGGTGGTAGCGGAGCCGACGAGAGTTCCTCGGCCCCTAGGCTCCCAAAATATGGCAAATTGGGGATGGCCATCGAGAACAAGTCTGGGCTATTAGCGAGATCTCTCAAGATGGTAAAGATGATCATCGGCCCGGGGTACATTAGGTGGAAGGAGGTGCCATATGAGCTCAAGTTAGCTGTTTGGGTGGCACTACAGGTAATGTATTTATATTTATATTTATATAAATATTTCAATTTCAATTTCATTTTATATTTATGTTTATATTTATTCACAACTAACATTGTATTTGTTGGACAGGAACAGTTTAGCCTGGATCCAAAGCTATCCGATTCCGTCTTGGAGAAGTTGAGGGAGCAACACAAGACGTGGAAGAAAAATATGCAGACCAGGTACTTTCGGAAGACACGAGAGTCTATTATCCGAATGTGTGAATCCGTCCCGCCGAAGGAGCAGATCTCATTGGTAAAATGGCAACAGTTCATTGACAATGAGACCGAAGAGAGACAATTGGCATCTTGCCAATCGGGGATAGAAAACCGGGCAAAAAAAGACGAACGTGCACTACTCTAGCCGGAAGTCTTACGCTAAGGTGGAGTATAGGATGATGGTAAGATTTAACTTTTCTATAACTACATAAATATATTATTCTGCATTATTTTACTTTGCGGGGCCGATACTAATTTTACTTTATTTTATTTCAGGGGACAGGGAGTGGCCCTAGGGTTAGGCCACATAGGCTCGATACTTACGTGGCTCTTCAGATGAAGAAGGGGAACGACAGGGAGGTAAACTCGAGTGTCGCGGACACGATTATAAGTAATACAACAGTTTACTTTTTGTTAATTACGTTATAATTTTTTAATTTACTTATTTTACTAATCATGTGCTTTTGTCGTTTCAGGCAAAGCTTAAGGAAGTTCATGAGTCGCAGTCAAATGCTGATAAGGCATCTTTGTCCATAGACGCACTCAACCAAGTGCTTGGCTCTGATCGCAAGGGGAGGACAAGGGGGTGAGCTCACGGGTGGCCAAATCTAGGATCATCGGATTGGAGACGAGCGACACTGGGTTGGTTCGAATGGTGGACTCGCATAACGCAAAGATATTCCATTTGAAGGCGACAGTCCAAGATATGTTCTCATTCATAAAGCGTTCGTTGGGCGGAAAACGTAAGGGGAAAGGAAAGGAGAAGGTAGTGGAGGATGAGGTGCGGGAGGATGAGGATGTGGACCTCGCTGCTTCATCGCCGACACGTGAGGACTTTGATGATCCACTTCCCTATTTGGCTCCCTTTGACCAACCGATGTTGACTCTTGGTTGGACGAGCGTTTTTATAATGGACATATTTGATGGCCAGCAAATAGGGCGGGGGTTGAGGGACCCGAATATCATCCAGGGTGGACTAGTTCATGGACGTAAGCTTCAAGACATCAAGTCCAAGGTGCTCATCACACATGTGATTCCCGAGAAGGAGAACTCCCCATTGTGGTTGCGTGAATAATGCAGCAGGATGTATATCAATGGGTGTGTCAATTCGTATATCGTGTGGCCTACTCACCTCCTCATATTTAACCTTACCCAAGACATGTAGTGAAATTATTTGAATTGAATTGTTTTTAAGTTGGTACATTTGAATTATATTTGGTTTATATCGTGATGCATATTGTCTCCATTTTGAATGTATAGTTTCATTATCTCTATTTTATTTGGATGTATGGTGCTTGAATAGGTACAATGTTTCTATAACAGGTACAAATATACTGCTAGGCAGTGGCAGTGGCCAAACTGCCCAGCAGATTTTTGTTCAATTCTGCCCAGAATTGTCACGTTCATTAATCGTGACAATTTTTTAAACATTGTCACGGGTTTGTCACAATCCTTAACCGTGAGAAAACTTGCCAAGGTCAAGGACCGTGAAAAGTCTAACGAACTTGTCATGGTCAATCACCGTGACAAGTTCGTGACAACAGTTGTCACCCCCAGAATTGCCACGGTCATAGACCTTGACAAGTCCAACTTGTCAAGGTCAATGACCGTTTCAATTCGGTAGATTTGGTGTAGTGGCCTCTAAGCTCTCTACATCTATCTCTCCCGCTTCTAACTAAGAGTTACGTAAATATGTATTTTAATTAACTAGGGTGACCATACACCCTGTACCCGTGCTTAACGGCACGAAAGTTTCCCTAAATAACTAGGGTGCCCATACACCCTATCCCCGTGCTTAATCGCACGAAAGTTACCCGACTACGCTAGTCGTAACCCGTAATATAACTTCCAGCCCGTAATCATATCACATATATGAATAATAACTGGGGTACCCAACCCATGTACTAATGACCAAACATCTTCCCACTTCCAATGTTGCACTAAGTTTCATGAGTGGGACGTCTCGCAAAGCGAAATCCAAATAAGAAACCCCGCCCGATACACTATTACCTAATATTGTCGGTTATGGAGATCTGTTAGTCCCTCAGTCCATAGCACATACCCCCAAATACTTGTCTCGTAACACAAAAGAATACATGCCTACTCTTATGCTACAAAAGACAATAGAAAGTATCGTTCCCTTTCTATCACTAGTTCTGGCGCAAAATAAATCTCGAGATATCTCTCCCCACTCGAAAATAAATTTAACCACCCTGATTCACTTCAGTAGACACCCCTAATTATCGGGATAAAATATTAGAACACAAGACCTCATTATGTGTCACTATCGCACCACACAATATAACATATATACATACCTATATATCGGCTAGACGCCCTCTCAGGTTACACCTAGTAAAAAAATCATTCTTACCATGGTGTCGCGAACACCAAAATTTACCCTCACTATCCACAATAGTTCAAATCCATCGCTATCCAGCCGATGTTTGGAAAAATCATCTACCTAACTTTCGTAATTCTCAAAAGTAGTAACTCCTCGCACAATACCAATCCCCTCTCTGTGTACACCCCTAGTCTCTCGTGGTTAACACACAAGAAATCCACTACCCCACAAAAAAAAAAATATATATATATATATATATATATATATATATATATATATACTGTCACTCAAAATATACACCATGCCCATAGTATAAGAAGATAATTACCTCCATACTCTAGCTGCAATGGCTGATCCTCGGGTTTGTGAGCGGCTTCCACCCTGCTCGAACGCACCCATGACTTATTGTAGTGGCTATACATCCAGGACCTCGTCCTCTAGTTGACCCCTACCTCGCTTAAGACAATCTATCTTCACGTGTCCCGCTTCCCCAGAAACGAAACACGTCTTGATAAATTCACTCTGCCACCGATCCCTTACTTCCTGGCCTTGTCGGAAGTACTTGCCATCTTGTCGATAGCCCCCAAATCCAAATCGCTTGGCCTGATTCCCCTGCCAGAAATCCTTCCCTTGACGTCCCCCTGCTACTGCTAGGATACCCTACTGGTATTGTTCCCTCCTGCTTTACCCGACTGGCTGGGTTCCACTCTCCTCCTGCTTCCTTTCATGTGGAAGCTATATTCCTGGCAGTGTAGGAGCACTGCATTAACGACGTCCGTATAAGCTACTGAAGAGGGATTACCAATCAAATGTTGCCTGATCCTCCAGGCTAACCCATCGATGAACCTCGACTTCTTTCTTTTTTCATGGCTTACCTCATTCGGTACAAAATTTCCCAAACGAGTGAATTTTCCTTGTAATCGACCACTGAACGGTCCCCCTAAGTCACCTCACTGAATTTTCTTCTCATCTCAGCCTTGACTACTAGTGGGAAATACTGGCGGTCGAACTGAACCCAAAACACTACAATAGTTAATGTATCCCTTTCCTGAATTGTGGTGATCGACTCCCACCACTATAGCGCAGCTCCCACCAACCTAAAAGTGGATAGCATTTGCTTTTGCACGTCATTGAAATCTACCATGTGTAGGTGATTTTGAATATCTCTCTTCCATTTCATGCTAGCACCACATCTGAACCCCCTTGAAACTCCGGTGGGTGGCCTTTTTGAAAGACCTCTCGTACTTGCTGCCACTCCGACGGCCCCGGGTGGGCCTAAACATCCGGTACCACTAATGACTGTGACTGATCTCGTGGAAAGTACCTTTCCATTGTGATCATCATCGCTTGAACTTCCAGTGCCACTAATTCAATTACCTGTGCAACCAAAATCATCTCTGACAGTTATTGCGGTAACTATGGCTCCTGATCAGCCTCTCTAGTCTCATCTCCCCTGCTGCCCTACCTGCTCTCTCTCTCTCCTGGGCGTCATATCAAAAGAGAATTTAATCGTATGAGTTCACCATCAAATATAAAGAAATTGGCAGAAGAACGTAAATGCGTATACGTAGAAGAATACAACAATCTTATGATAGGGCTCTACATCAAAGGACGCTAAGTTGAAACGTGAAAAGACGCACAGATCCTAAGGACACTAGAACTTGATTATCTGATACCATCTGTGACACCCCGCCTAATAAAATACCGGGTAATCAGTCCTATACCAAATTAAAATAGGAATCCCAGTTGGTTCATTCTTAGCATCACTGTCAAAAACCTTGTTAAAACTTACTAACCACCTAGTATTCCAAAAAGCTGGTGCAAAATTTTAACTTTTTAATTAAACAAACAATAACATGCGAAAAGATAATATGAGTCATGCACAATGACTGAATTAAATCAACTAAATAATTAATTAAATAATTTTCCGAATAAACCATCGGCCACCAAAGTAAATAGTCCAATACAAACATCTAACACCTGAATAAATAAATATGAAAAAACTGGACTGAAAAGCCTGGGCATCAAGCCCTAAGTAAAACTGAAATTGGGAGATGATTTTTACTCGAGGAAAGAATGAATGAGGCATATAATCCAAGCTCCTGCTAGCATCCAAATATGTCGCAAATCCGTGTCCCTGGAATAGAATATCAATCCTGGCGTCCATGTGGCTGGACACCTAAAAGGTTTTGAAAATACTTTGATAGCAAGGGTTAGAACCCAAAACTTTTTGAAAATATTTATCAAGTGAATTAACTACAGTAATTAAATTTGTATGAATGCTCTTCATATTTAAGTTAGTGTCGCACTCTCTTGAGGACATACTCACCCCTCCACTAATGTGCACACCTAAGGGGATCCTTAACCCCACCTAGTTGTACTACCACGTCTAACTAGTCCTAGCATAATCTCCCCTTATCATTCTATTCTAAACCGAGTATTATTATTCATGGGTTATAAGTTATCTCACCAATTAACTTAATTAATTCCTTTTAAATAATATCATATAATCGTGGCACAAGTTATGTAAAGAAAATACATCACACACTGTATTATTATCCGCATATAATATTTACTACCGTTATATACGTACCTTTACTAAGAACATCCACACATATTTCATATGAATATCCATCCCTCCGAGTATACCCTCGTCGAGTGATTTCCTCTAAAGTGCTATCTGACTAGGTGTTCTGACATAACCTAGTTACCCAACTTGGAATCGCCCACCAACTTGGCCCAAAATATAAACTTAGTGGAGGCAATTATATTCCTTCCCTGAAAGTGAGATAAACCTCTCACCCATATATCGGATGCTATTATATGGGGATATACTCACCCTACTCCTCAAGCTAGGGGATTCACCCACACCGCGCAACCTCCCTTGATAGCACTAGAGTATATAACTTAAATAAATATCTAGTCCCTGATATTTAATAGCACACAAAAAGTACACACATACATGTATAGTATCACCACGCCGTATATATATAATATGACTCCGACTTTGCCGTGTACTAAACCCGTAACACTAGCCTGTATATTCTCGAGTCTATGGTCCGACTCTAATTTAATTAATTCACACCTTAACTAATTTTATTACCTTCCCGAGTCTATGATCCGACTCTAATTTAATTAATTAACACATCAATTAATTTAATACTTGGTGTCGCTCAACCAATATAACCAGACTCGCTCGCTTGGCCCGTACCATCGTTAATACCCAATTCTATATTCCGCCCCCAAATTAATCAATTAAATGTCAGTTCCTTTAATAATGTAGTGTCACTGAAATACAATACCCGAACATTTTCCCTCGGTCCAAAATCAATACCTACGAATTATTTCCCGAAATTTATTCATCTCGTGACATACAATTATCACCTCCTAAACCCAATTACACCCCCTCATAATTGCTAAGGAATATGTGCTACATATGCATTTATTAGTAAATAAGAAGTAGGGAAAAAATCTTAAATTAATTTCCCTTTTATATATAAAACTGGCAAACCTTCCAGAAATTTGGGACCATCGATCGATCGATCCAAGCCATCGATCGATCGATCGAACGAACATGTATGTTTCTTCTCCGACCTTCTATTCAGCCATTAACGACCATCCAAGATTTATTTTCTCAACTCCTAACCTCAATCCATCATATTTATCATCTTTATACATCTATTATGAACTATGGTCATAATCTAAACCTTTTAGCATCATTAATTTCACGAGTTATCACCCACTCAAGAGAACGAATTCCTATAGTACAATCCCAATTAAAATTCGAAAATATGATTCTATAATCCCCATAAATTTATCTCTAATACATGTTTTCTGTTGTAATTCTAATACTAACCAAATACTAAATGCTTCCATCTCATCAATTGAACCATTAAATCATATAACATGTTCAATTTCGTAAAAACCCAATTTCATGCAATAACCCACCCAAAACGAATTTTCAGTTTGCACCTACCATAATATGAAATGATTATCATCAATTTAAGAATTAAAATAGATAACCACTTGCCTCTTATCTTTCTTAGAGTCCGATCCATTGGTGTAGAGAATGGTTAGATGACGAACACCCACTTTATCCCTCAATTTGTCCCCAAACAATCCCCAATTGGCTCTTGATTAGCTTCCACTGTTTCTCTCTCAAAGTCCTAAGTTTAGAATTGTGTTAAATGTCTTTCAACACTCCCTTAATTAGGTTTAAAACCACTGATCCCGTTTTTGGTCACATGGGCCTAATTAAAATGGCCCAAATTACCCTGTGTGGGCCCGACTATGCCCAACAATGCCCCGAGACCCGATTACTACCCATGGGTACTCTTTTTTTACTATCTCCACCCATAAGGACTCAAACACGCGCTCAGAATTATCATTCGAAATACTTTGTAACATTCTCGAATTTTGACCTCAAAATGCGACACACAAAATTTTGATTAATTAAACTTAAAGTCGCCAAATATAAATAATTCTTCCCACTCAAATAAATTCTCCAAATCATAAATTTAAGTTTCTCCAATTTAAATCTTATATATTTAAGTTTCTCCAATTTAAATATTTTTATATCTCCCAAAAAGAATTAAATACTAAATCCTCAAAATTACAAGGTGTTACAGGGCGCTCGTCCGAGACCAAGGTGTGACCATCTTGGTGGAAAAATTTCCTATAAGTGTGGTCACAGACTAAGGTTGTTACAGCTATTGATGTAGAGTTTAAAAATTTTCCTTGAATACCTGTATCGCTAGCAAAAGTGATAAAAATCGAAAAGATACGATGTTAACCTATTATGGGATAATTTAATAAATCCTATAACTCGATTACTTAGATTTCACATAAATCGTATTCTATTTGATTGGGTGAAGGTGGAAGATACTACTAATGCTTGTAAAGTTGATCCTAACTCCAAACTTAATATGATAAATTTATCAAAGCTGAAGAGTAAAAATCGTATAGTCGACGAGCCTTTTATCTGTGCCTTTTGGTACGAGAACAATGTATTCTACTCGAAGTTCTTAAATGATGGAAATTGTTCTATTATTGTGCATGCACCAAAGGGTATGACTACTCAAGTAGACGCATTAAAGGGTCCAAAAAAGTTCCAGTCAGCTCTTGATGACAACCCTTAATTTGAAGGATCTTTTAATTTATTTGAGGAAGATTAAGTATTAACACATTATTTTATCCTTGTTAATGTTATTTGTATCCTATTATGATATTAACACTATATTATTGCTTTACTTTGATGTATGAATGTTTAGTTTGATGTATGGATGTTTAGTTTAATTTATGAATGTTTAATATGATTTACGTATGTTTAGTTATGCCATTTTAAAACTTTTGCTTATGTTATGCGTGTGAGTTATGTAATAAGACTACAGTGACATATACTAATTTTACCCCATTCTTTTGCAGGAGTAGCTTATGGACACGTTATGCTTGAGCCATATTGAAAGTTAATTTACATGACTCGAAATCAATATTAGTACATGCTAATGATGGAGAGTTCCTAATATTATTTAAGAAACAATTTTCATTTTCCTGCCTCCAAATATTGCTTTGGAGTCATTAAGTTGATTTTCAATAATATGTTATGTTCAATCGAATGTTAGGGGGCACGAACACATTTTATGGGATGCTCAGTTTGAGAATAGATTCTCATGAGTTTGTGATTGGACCTAATAAACCCATCTCAATTTCACGTGATTTTGTACGTATACATTTGATATAATCTTCATAAATGAAGGTAAATTAACATCTCACATGGGGAAAAAATCAACGTTATTGATATTCCCAAAATTTGGAAATTTTAAATTAGTGATAATGTTGTTCTGTTATGAAAATTATCCTTAATCAAACTCAAGGACATCAGTGGATAGATAATTTCAATTTTAGATAATTTTTAGAAGAGAACGACCTCATCACCAACTTAGAGTTTCAAAATTTTAAGAATACTAGTCATGTTCATTTTTGTCCCATATAGGACGTTAATTGTAGCTTCATTTTATGAACATTGTATCAAAGAAACTAATCAACAATTGTACATGTACAAGAATACACTGTTGGCTCCAGGATCAATTTGGTCTAATCACACATTAAGAAGACTCGATTTAGTGGACTTTTTGAATCACAGGAATCAGTTATTCTTTTCTTTTACTGGCATTATTATGTAATTGATATGCATTATCTGTTAAATATTTTAGATGATAAAATATGTATAGGATAATTATTACTTTGGTTTAGTCTGATTATTGGATAAATATTGGATATTGGTTTGGTTGTTCGATAGTATGTTAGGAGTATGGGATAATTAGAAGGAGTACAGAATAATTATTGGTTTGGTTGTTGGAATAGAACTTAGGCTTAAAAATATTCCACGAGTGGGGTGACACTACCAAGGCCCCAGATGGCACTACAAGTGGTACGGACACCTTGTGCGTGTCCAACGTAACATGTAGAAACCGACACATAGTCGCAGGAATCTCAATTTGACAATAGGACCCGAATTTGAGAATAGGCACATTTAGGCTTGAAAAGGTGTCGTCCGTGGCTAGGCACTACCAACCCCCATCCCAAAACAACACCGTGAGTGGCACAGACACCTCGTGCATATCCAAAGTAACACATAACACCCGATCGCATAATCCCAGAACGCTCGATTTGAGAATAGGACCTGAATTTCAAATACGCACACTTATGCTTGAAAAGGTGACACGAGTGGGACGGAACCCCCCCCCCCCCCCCAATGACACCACAAGTGGTACGAACATCTCGTGCATATCCAATGTAACACGTAGCAACTGTTCGCGTAGTTACAAGACTCTCGGTTTGAAAAAAGGACCCAAATTTGAAAATAGTCACACTTAGGTTTGAAAAGTTCTACGAATGGGCGGGCACCCCCCCCCCCCCCCTCTAAATAGCACAATGAGTGACATGGAATACTCATGCGTGTCCAACATAACATGTTGCTACCGATCGCATAGTTGCGGGTCTCTCGATTTGATAATAGGACCCAAATTTTAAAATAGGCACACTTAGGCTTGAAAAGGTGCCAGGAGCGGGTAGGCCTCCCTCCCCCCCCCCCCCCCCCACCCCCACCCCACAAAAAACGTCACCTCGAATGTCACACACACCTCGTGCGTTTCCAATGTAACAGGTAGGAACCGAACGCATAATAACGGGACTCCCGATTTGAGAATAGGACCAAAATTTAAAGATAGAAAAACATAGGCTTGAAAAGGTGTCACGAGTGTATGGGAATCCCCCCCCCCCCCCCCCCCAAATGGCACTGTGAGTGGCACGAACACCTCATGCGTGTCCGACCACTCTCGATTTGAGAATAGGACCCGAATTTGACAATAGGCGCACTTGGTCTTAAAAAGGTCCCGCGAGTGGGAGAGCACCACCTCCCCCCCAAATGACACAATGAGTTAAACACGCACCTTTTACGTGTCCGACGTAACACATAGCGACCGGCCGCATAGTCGCGGGACTCCCGGTTTGAGAATAGGACCCAAATTTGAAAATGGGAACTCCTAGGCTTGAAAATTTGCTGCGAGTGGGCAGACACCACCAACTCCCCATCAAATGTCACCATGAGTGGCACGGACACCTCGATCATGTCGAACGTGACACGTAGCAACTAACATGCTCAGTCGCGGGACTCCTGTTTGAGAATAGGACCCGAATTAGAAAATAGACACAATTAGTCTTAAAGACGTGTCGTGAGTAGGCGGGCATGACCAACATCCCAAAATGGCACTGCGAGTGGCACGGAGACCTCGTGCATGTCCAATGTAATGTGTAGCAACCCGCCTCATAATCGCAAGACTCTCAGTTAGATAATAGGACCTGAATTTGAAAATAATCTCACTTAGCCTTGAAAAGGTGCCGCGAGTGGGAGCCCCCCCCCCCCCCCCCCCAAAAAAAATAATAATAGTAATAGAAAAAATGGCACTACCAGTGGCACAAACACCTCGTACATGTCCATTGTAACACATATCAACAAACCGCATGGTTGCGGGACTCCCAGTTTGATAGTAGGATCCAAATTTTAAAATAGGCACACATATGATTGAAAAGGTTATGCGAGTGAGCAGGCACCACTAATCCCTCCAAATGGCACCGCGAGTGGCACAGACACCTCGTGTGTGTCAAACGTAATACGTAGCAACTGGCTGCATAGTGGCAAGACTCCCGATTTCCAAATAGGTCTTGAATTTGAAAATAGGTACACTTAGGCTTAAAAAGGTGCCGCGAGTGGACGAGCACCACCAAATCCCCAAAATGGCCCCAAGAGTGGCACAAAAATCTCGTGCATGTCCAACGTAACTCGTAAAAACCCGCCTCATATTCACGGGACTACCGGTTTGAGGATAGGACCCAAATTTGAAAATTGGCACACTTAGGCTAGAAATGGTACAGTTAATTAGTGGGAGCCCGCCACCAACCCCCCAAACGGAACCGCGAGTGTCACAAAACGTAACACATTGCAATAGACCTCATTGCCGCAAGATTCCCGATTTGAGAAGAGGACCCAAATTTGAAAATAGGCACACTTAGGCTTGAAAAGGTGCCGCTAGTGGGCTGGAACAACTAACCTCCCCTCAAACGGCACCGCAAGTCGAACACCTCGTGCATATCCAAAATAACACATAGCAACTAGTTACGTAGTCGCGAACTCCTAGTTTGAGAATAGGAACCGAATTTATAAATAGGCACACTTAGTCTTGAAAAGGTGCCGCGAGTGCGAGGGCATGTACCCCCCTAAAAAAATGCACCGCGAGTATCATGTACACCTTATGCATGTCGAATATAAATGGTAGCAATCAGACACATTTTAGAGGGACTCTCGATTTGAGAATAGGACCCGAATTTGAAAATGGGCACACTTAGGTTTGAAAAGATGCCACGAGTGGGCAGGCACCACAAATCCTGCCCATACAGAACCGCGAGTCGTTCGAACAACTCATGTGTCTCCAACATAACACTTAGCAATCGGACACTTAGTCGTAGGACACACGAATTTGAGAATAGGACCCAAATTTATAAGTAGGCTCACTTAGGCTTAATAAGGTTTCCAACATAATAAATAACAACTCATACGTGTCTAATATAATACGTAACAACTCGGCATGTAGTAATGGGACTCCCGACTTGATAATATGACTCGAATTTGAAAATAGGCACACTTAGGTTAAAGAGAAGCCGTGAGTGGACGGGCACCACCAACCCCCCAAATGGCACCACGAGTGGAAGGGGTACCTCGTGATTGTTTAATGTAACATATAACAACTGACCGCATAGTTGTGGGACTCCCATTTTGAGAATAGGAACTGAATTTGAAAAACGACACACTTAGGTTTGAAAAAGCACCGTGAGTGGGGGGGCACCTCCACCCCCCCCCCCCCCAAAAAAAAAAATAGCACCACGAGTGAAAGAAACAACTCACATACCTCCAACTTAACACCTAGAAATTGGCCACTTAGTCGCAGGACTCCCGGTTCGAGAATAAAACTCGAATTTTAAAATAGGCACACTTAGGCTTGAAAAGGTGTGGCAAGTGGGAGAGCTGCACCACCCCCCCCCCCCCCCCCCCAAAAAAAAAGGTACCTTGAATGGAACGAACAACTCGTGCAAGTCCATCCTAACATGTAACAACTTGGTGTGTATTCACATGACTCCTGGTTTGAGAATACACCACGAATTTATAAATAGGACACTTAAGCTTGAAAAGAGGCCACGAGTGGGAGAACACCACCAACCCCTTAAACAACACCACGAGTGTCACGGGCACCTCGTTCGTATCCAACATAAAACATAGCAACTGACTGCGTAGTCGTGGGACTCCTAGTTTCAGAATAGGACCCGAATTTGAAAATAGGTACACTTAGGATTAAAAAGGTGCCGCGAGTGGGCGGCCCCCACTACCCCCTAAAAAATGGCACCGTGAGTGGCACGAACACCTTGTTCATGTCAAACACAACACATAACAACCATCCCCATAGTCACAGGAGTCCCAATTTGAAAAAAAAAGACTTGAATTTCAAAATAGAAACACTTAGGCTTGAAAAGTGTCGCGAATGGGCCGACACCACCAACCCGCCCCAAACGGAAGTGCGAGTAGCACGAAAACCTCAACGTGTCCAACATAAGTAGTAGCAACTAGTCCCGTATTAGAGGGACTCTCGGTTTGATAATAGGAACCTAACATTAAAATAAGCACATTTAGGCTTGAAAAGGTGCCGTGAGTGGGCGAGCACCACCAACCCCCCAAACAACACTGTGAGTGGCACGGACAACTTGTGCGTGTCCAATATAACATGTATCAATCAGATGCATTGTCACGCGACACCTAGAATGAGAATATGATCCAAATTTAAAAATATACACACTTAAGCTTAACTGCAAGTGGGATGGCACCACCAACCCCCCTCAAACGGCATTGCGAGTGGCACGAACATCTCATGTGTGTTCAACATAACACGTAGAAACCAACAATGTAGTCACGGGAATCCTAATTTGAGAATAGGATCCGAATTTAAAAATAGGAACACTTAGGATTAAAAAGTATCATGAGTGGACCAACACCACCAACCCGCCCCAAATGGAACTACGAGTAGCGCGGACACCTCATGCAAGTCCAACATAAGTGGTAGCAACTGGTCGCATAGTAGAGAGACTCTCAGTTTGATATTAAGACCCCAACTTAAAAATAGGCACATTTAGGATTGAAAAGGTGTTGTTAATGGGCGAGCGCACCCACCCCACCCATATTTCACCGCGAGTGGCACGGAAATCTCATGCGTATCCAACGTAATTCATAGTAACCGACCACGTATTCGCGAGACTGCCAATTTGAGAATAGGACCCAAATTTGAAAATAGGATCACTTATGCTTGAAAAGGTGCCTGGAGTGGGCGGACACCACCAAACCCCCCATCCCAAATGGCACTATGAGTGGCAAAAACACCTTGGGTGTGTCCAGCGTAACACGTAGCAATTGACCACGTAATCGTGAGACTCTCAGTTTAAAAATAGGACCTGAATTTGAAAATGGACACACTTAGTCTTCAAATCGTTCCGCGAGTGTCCGAGAACCTCCACACCTCGAATGGCACCGTGAGTGGCATGAATACCTCATACGTGTCCAACGTAACATGTCATAACCAAAATTATAGTTGTGTCTCTCCCGATTTGAGAGTAGGACCCAAAGTTGAAAATATGCACACTTAGGCGTGGAAAAATGCCGCGAGTGGGCGGCCCCCACTAACCCCCAAAAATGGCACCGCGAAGTTCATCAAAAACCTCATTCGTATCGAACGTAACACATAAAAACTGACCATGTTATCATAGGACTCTTGGTTTGTCAATAAAAACACCTAGGCTTTAAAAGGTTTCGCAAGTGCGTGAGCACCACCAACCCCCAAAAATGGCATCGCGATTGGCTCGAACACCTCGTTCATGTTCGACGTAACACATAGCAATCGGCCATGTCATCGCAGGACTCATGGTTTGAGAATATGACCTAAATTTGAAAATGGACACACTTATGCTTGAAAAGGTGACGCGAGTGGGCGGGAACCTTCAACCCCCCAAAAAAGGTCACTGTAAGTGGTATGAATACCTCATGCATTTCCAACGTAGCACATAGCGAACTGGTCGTGTATTTGTAGGACTCCCGATTTGAGAATAGGACCTTAAGTTAAAAATAGGCACATTTAGGCTTGAAAAGATGTCACGAGTGGGCAGGCAGCACCAACCCCCCAACAAATGGCATTGTGAGTTTCACAAACACCTCGTGCATGTTGAACGTAACACTTAGCAATCAGTCGCGTAGTCGAGGGACTCTTGGTTTTAAAATAGAATCGGAATTTGTAAATAGGCACACTTAGGCTTAAAAATGTGCTGTGAGTGAGCGGGCACCAACAACCCCCCAAATGGCAGCACGAGTGGGTTGAAAACCTTATGCGTGTCCAACGTAAAATTTAGCACCTGACTGCATAGTCATAGGAGTCCCATTTTGAGAATATGAACTGAATTTGAAAATAGGCACACTTAGGCTCGAAAAGGTGTTGGGAGTGGGAAGGCACCACCAACCCATCAAACGACACAGTGAGTGGCACAAACAACTCATGCATGTCCAATGTAACACGTATCAACTGACAACATAATTGAGGACTCCCGATTTCAGTATTGGACCCAAATTTAAAAATAGGCACTCTTAAGCTTAAAAAGGTGTTGTGAGTGGACAGGCAATCCCAAACCCCTTAATGGCACAACAAGTGGCATGAACACCTCGTGTGTGTCCAATATAACACGTAAAAACCTACCACATTGTCCTAGGACTCCCAGTTTGAGAATAGAACCCAAATTTAAAAATAGGCATGCGTAGGCTTCAAAACGTACTGCGAGTGGGCAGGCCGAACCAACCCCCTTGAACATCACCCCGAGTCATATGAACACCTCATGCATGATCAATGTAACACCTACCAACTCAGTGCATAGTCGCGAGACTCCCGATTTGAGAATAAGACCCAAATTTGAAACCATGCGCACTTAAGCTTAAAAAGGTGCCACGCGTGGGGAGGGCACCCCAGCCCCCCAAACGGCACCACAAGGGCACGAACACCTCGTGCGTGCCCAATATAACACATGGAAACCGACCGTATTTTTTTAGGATTCCTAGTTTGATAAGAGGACCCGAATTTGAAAATCGACACACTTAGGCTTGAAAAGGTGCCGCGAGTGGGCGAAAACCACCAACACCCTTCACCCCCACCCCAAACGGAATTGTGAATGAAATGGAAACCTAATTTATGTCAAACGTAACATATAATAATTGGTTGTGTAGTCACGGGACTACCGATTTAAGAATAGGAACCAAATATGAAAATAAGCACACTTAGGCTTGAAAATTTACCGCGGGTGGTCGGGCACCACCAACCCCCAAATGGCACTGCGAGTGGAATGAACACCTCCTCCGTGTCTAATGTAATATGTTTCATCCGACCGGGTAGTCACGGGACTCTCATTTTGAGAATACGACACAAAATTAAAAATAGGCACACTTAGGCTTAAAAAGGCGCCGCGAGTGGATGGTCACCACAAACCCCCCAAATGGTAGCCTAAGTAGCACACACATGTCATGCGTGTCCAATGTAAAAAATAACAATCGACCTCATAGTGGAAAATTCAAAAATAGGAACACTTAGGCTTGAAAAGGTTCCGCAAGTGGGTGGGAACCACCAACCCCCACAAATGGAACCGCGAGTGTCACGATAAGCTCATGTGTGTCCAACGTAATATGTAGCAACTGATCGCGTGGTCGTATGACTCCCAATTTGATAATTTGACCAAAATATAAAAATAGGCACACAAAGGCATAAAACCGTGCCTTGAGTGGGCGGGCACCACCAACCCCCCCAAATCGAACCGCGAGTCATGTCCGTTGTAACACCTAGCAACTGGATGCATAGTCGTGGGATTACCTGTTTTAGAATAGGACCCGAATTCATAAATAGACACTCATAGGTTTGAAAAGGTTACGCAAGTGGGAGGGTAATACCAACCCCCACCACCAAATTGTATCACGAGTGTTATGGACACCTCGTGCATGTCCAATGTAACACTTAGCAATCAACTGCGTAGTCAGAGGACTCTAGGCTTGAGAATAGGACACAACTTAGAAAATAGAAACACCTAGGCTTGAAAAGTGGATGCGAGTGGGAGGGAACCACGAACCCACTGAATAGAAGCGCGAGTGGCACAAAAACCTTGTGCGTGTCCAACGTAACAAGTCGCAACTGATCGCATGGTCAAGAGACTCCTGGATTGAGAATAGAACTTAAATTTGGAAATAGGCACACTTGGGCTTGAAAAGGTGTTGCGAGTGCACAAGCCCCCCACCCCCAACAGCATCGCGAGTGGAAAAGACATCTCTTTCATGTCCAAAATAATTAGTAGCAACTAATAGTGTAGTCGCAAGACTCCTGACTTGAGAATAGAACCTGAATTTAAAAATTGAAACACTTATGCTCAAAAAGGTTCCAGAAGTTAGCGGGCAGCCCCAAACCCCCCAAATAGCATTGCGAGTGGCACAAACACCTCTTGCATGTCCAACATAGAACCTAGAAACTAGATGCAGAGTCACGGGACTCCCGGTTTGAGAATAGAACCCGAATTTGAAAATGGGCACACTTAAGCTTGATAATGTGTCGCGAGTGGGAGGACACCCCCCCCCCCCCCCACATCCAAAACGACATCACAAGTTATACGGACGCCTTGTGCCTGTCTAGCGTAACACGTAGGAAATGACCACGTAGTTACGACACTAATGGTATGAGAATAGAACCAGAATTTAAAAATAGGCACACTTAGGCTTGAAAAGGTGAAACGAATAGGCAAACACACCCATACCCCCCCCCCCCCCCCCCAAAAAAAAAAAAAAATTCATCACCGCTAATGGTACGAATACCTCGTGTGTGTCTAACATAACACGTAGTACCCAACTGCATAGTCAGAAGACTCTTGGTTTGAGAATTGGACCCAAATTTTAAAATAGGTACACCTAGTTTTGAAAAGGTGCCGTGAGTGGGTGGGCACCATTTTTCATAAATAGAAAAATATTTTAACTTTCACAAAAATATCCCAACACTTTTAATGTGAAATGGAAATAGAACTTAAACATAATTATACCAAATTCATTGTTGGGCTTGAATTTTGAAGTCTTCTTGAATTTAGGATCCGTCGTTTGTAGATGTTAACTTCCCAATTCTTCGACGACTTGTAGCGGTCTAGGACATAATTAATTGTAACGGACAATGTTCTTAAAAATTTTCCCTATGTCTATGTCGGTACAAAATAAAATATCCAAATTATCAATCTCAAATTACCTATACAAATTTACCCTCCCATGAAATAAAAACTAAAAATCTAATGACAAGCCTTCAAACTTTTTCAATCTTCAACAAACATCAAACATTTTTTGTCATCATCAGGGTGTGCAAAAATGATCTTCAAATGTACCTACACATATGAGACAAAGCAAATATCTTGTGACGTATCTAGTTTGAAATGATAAACATAAAACATGTAAGCATAATCAATTATCCCCCATACATAAACTCCCACATAAAATCATAATTCTTCTCCCCCTTTTTATTTTCCCAAAATAGACACGAAAAAGAATAAATCACATAAAACAAACTGGGGTGTCATGGTAAACAAGGCAAACAAAATATTTTTAATTTTTTCTGATTTTTCATACAAAAATGCTAAAATGATGTTACAAAATCCCACACCATGAATTTATACTAAGATAACCAAATCATGGGAACAGAATGAATGGGTGTGAACAAATTCGATAGGAAAATCAACTCAATCATGTCATGTGTGCACGATGCATAAGTATACTTCCTAATGTAGGAACATCAAAATAGTCCTTAGGTGTAAAAATTGTTGAATTTAGATGACATCGTCTTAATCATATCAACAAATCAAAGTATAAATGATTTCCACACCAATAATGTCCAAAACTATGTAATGCTTTTTCATGACTTTCAAGGACGTGCAAACCGTGTTTAAATTACATCCAAACTCCCGCATTAAAAGATAATGATTTTTATTTTTCTTATGAGGTGATGAAACTAAAATCTATTGTGTCATTTTGGCATAATTTTCTTTTTATTACCTTTCAATTTTTTCGGCCTATTTTAAAACTCATTGGACCCCGGATAATTTTCGATTCCTCACTTTTTAGGTCCATTTAAACGGTGGCTTTATCGCAAATGAAAAAATGAAATACTTTTCACAGCCCTTTTCTATTTTCCAAAATAAATCACATAAAGTCTCGAACGGTTTATTTCATGCACTACTTTTTGTCAAGTTTTATCTCATTTGGTTCGTTGTATAGACAGAATTGAGATGGAAAACCTCAACCAATATGTGATAGACAAGCACAAAAGTCAAACAATTTTGTGCATGAGTGAGATAAAGGACTAGGTAAGGCAAACATGTAGGCAGTAACACTATCATCTCAAAGACTCCAAAATTTGTAAAGCACATGAATGACACAATATATTGTCTTAAAACACTATCAAATAGTCGGACGGAGATGAAATGATGTTGCGACTCGATCATCCTAAGTGTTCAGTCATATATATATTGTAAACAAAATACCAAACTCTTTTTGGATTTTTCAAAAAATTTATAAAAAAAATCTTTTTGACTTTTTCAAAACTTTTCATATAAAAAGTACATGTCAACACACTAGCAAATATATATCATGAAATCACAACTAGTGTATGACAAAAATCATGCAAGCAATCAATGATATGAAATAGCAAGTGACGAATCATATGCAAGCATGTGAGAATCAACACGTCTAAAGTCTAGCGTATCCAAAAGTGATTTCTTATAACACGTCGACATGGGGTTTTAGGAACAAACAAAACACTAAACTTAGACCTCCTAGGACCTCTTCTAAGATAAAAAAAAAAGAAACGCCTAAGGTGACCTATCCTACCACATTATGAACATGTATAAATGGTTGGAACGAAACCTATGGGTTGACCTTTTCTAATGCCCTTGGGATTAATTGACACTCTAAAATAAACTATAGTTTTGGCTATAGCACTAGAAGCATGAGAACAAGACGATCCATTACCAACACTACACAAACTACTCGAGTCTTTCAAATTATTTTTCAACTCCAAAATTACTGAAGTAAAGAATTAGACTCTTCCAAAATTAGGGTTCTTTTTTCAAATTTTTAATCAAAACTAAAAGTTTATCTCGCTCTTCCTCAATTAAAACAAACTTATCCCTAAGAGTCTCTTCACGTGCCGTAAAATCATTAATTAAACTATTACCCTCAACGGCACAAACAGGGACCCTAGAATTTTTATAGTTCTCCAACTCTTTCTCTAAAACTAGGACTCTCTCATCACTCCCCTTTTTTGACAATTTTAAAGAATCAAAGTCATGGTCCCAAAAAACAAATTTTTCACGATAAAAATCTCTTTGATTTTGAGCCGTTTGGAAAAGATCCATCACGGATTTAAAATGAGAATTTTCTTTTTCCAAAACTCCAATTCTTTTCTCAAATGTCAAATTCAAACGAATTAAATCATCAAAACTCTTACTCGTGCCAATAAGAGGGGACATCTGATTGAGTAAGTGCTCAATTGGAAAAATTTCGATTTAACAAAAATGATTTTTCAAAAAAAATCAATATCACAGAAATTTTGAGGAAGATGCGACACAAATTTCAGGAAAAAAAACATTTCGGGTAAACCTTTTTATCAATTTGACAAGTTTACATGACCATTGAATTACATACAACCTGATAATCGCCCATAAGTGTAACGCACTGTGTCTTCGTCAAACCTTTAAAGAAATGGGTGATCGCAAGAGCTCCAGATGGTTAATAATGAATCTACGCGCAGTCGATCCATAATTACACGCAGTATTAAAAACTTCGTGGAGACTCACTCCACTATAGCACGCAACCCTAGGTTATAGAGATCTCCCCACAAAGGATGAAAAATAGCAAACTATGCTTTGGGTTCCACAAAATAACCCACGCGAAACAAAATTGGGATTTGTGAATTGTAAAACAAAAGATGGACCCTTAAAATGGTTGGAGAATAAACCAAAATAATCAAAAACGTATTTTGTTTAAAACTAGTGTTTCTCCACACTAAAATTGAGTAGTCTGACACACAGTATATAGAACAAATGAGGCAATGATGTGTCAGTACAAAACTCATGTCGTTTGAACGAGATATGACATCATCCGGGCGAGATAGGCTCTCGTTTGTACGAGAACACTGCCCTTTGAATGATAGTCCTTGGTCCCTAAAAAATCTGTAGACTTTTAAATAACTTAAAAACCTTAAAATTTAAAACTGTTCACAAGACCAGAAAATATTTATCCAAAACTTTTACGAGAAAATGTTTTTGAAAAATAAAAAACATTTATAAAAATTTCAAAAACTATTTTTCATAAATAGAAAAATATTTTAACTTTCACAAAAATATACCAACACTTTTAATGTGAAATGTAAATAGAACTTAAACATAATTTTACCAAATTCATTGTTGGGCTTGAATGTTGAAGTCTTCTTGAAATTCGAATCCGTCATTTATAGATGTTAGCTTCCCAATTCTTCGACGAATTGTAGCGGTATACGACATAATTAATTGTGAGGGACAATATCCTTACAACTGATCACGTAGTCATAGGACTCCCAATTTGAGAATAGGACTCAAGTTTGGAAATAGAACACTTAGGCTTGAAAAGGTGCCGTGAGTGGGGGGGCACCACTACCCCCCGCCTCCCAAATGTAACCGCGAGTAGAATGAACACCTCGTGCATTTCCAATATAGCACGTAACAACTGGCCACATAGTAATGGGACTCCCGATTTGAGACTATGACCCGAATTAAAAAAATAGGCCCACTTAGGCTTGAAAAAGTTCCACAAGTGGGCAGGCACTACCAACCCCCCTCCTAAACGACACAACACGTAGCAACCGACTGACTCCGTATTTGGGAATAGGACATGATTTTTAAAATAGTCACATCTAGGATTCAAAATGTGCCTTGAGTGGTTGGGCACCACCACACCCCCCAAATGGCACTGCGAGTGGCACGAACACCTCGTACGTATCCAACGAAAAAGTATCTATCGGCCACACATTCGTGGGACTCTCGGTTTTAAAATAGGACCCAAATTTGAAAATAGGCACGCCTAGACTTGAAAAGGTGCTATGAGTGGGAGGGCACCAACAACCCTCTCTCTCCCCCCCCCCTAACGGCACCGCGAGTGGCACGAAGACCTCGTGCGTATCCAACGTAACGCATAACAACCAACTGCATAGTCGCGGGACTCCCTAATTGAGAATATGACCGAAAATAACCCATTATTTTTTTTGCAAGGTTCGTGATTATGTTTATTGTTTTTTTTTCGTGATATAAATTTGTTGCGGTTTTGGTCCGTGATTAGGTAAAAAAGGTCGTGGAGGTTGGTCACGGCTATTAGCCCTAACCAAGTTGAATGGAATGTTTCCTTGTGGCTCTAAGTCATGACCATGTTTTCATGGGTGTAAATATGAGTCACGGATAAGGGTCATGACGAAGGTATGATGTTGGTCACGGGTGGGTTATAGATTTTGTCTGTGACCACGTGGTCATGGGCCAAATCTGCAAACATGCACCCTAATGCCATTGTCTGTGACCATGACGTTTGGTTCAGGATTTGGTTTGTGACCCGTATTTTTGGTCATTCCTCATTTAGTCATGACCTGGATCCACAACCCATTGGAGGGTCATGACCCAGATTAGCGACCGTTCGCCTAATTTGGTGTAGTGCTTGTGGGGTTGGAGTGAAATTGTGGATGAATCTAGTGCTTTGATTGGTTTGATTTTGGTGGAAAGGTGAAAATCTATATTTTCTTTTGAAAGAATGGAATTTAGCCTAGTCTGGTGTGTAGGGAGAGGGTTTTGAGTGGAACTAGGCTTTGGTTTAGCTGGAGAGGAAGTGATCCCCATATCAGTGAGGCTTTGGATGGAATTCTTAAAATGAAAGCATTGGTCTGTGGTGGGGTGCCCAATGATTTGATAAAAGTTCCAACGGGAGTCATTCTCTAAATTCTGGGGGAGTGGGTCTGGTAATGGTCTAGGTTATAGAGGCTTGATGAAATTTCAGGCTAGGAGGGGTTGGTACACTTTTGACAAAAGGACATGGAGTTCGGCGTATTCTTTTTTTACTAGAATCGGACAAATTTTGGGTGTCTATGGGGTAGGTGGTTGATCAATATTATAGATGGTTCAGAATGAGGTGTTGATTAACTCATCATACTTTTGAGGTATGAACCGCTCATTTGTCTTCTTTGGTTAGGATTTAGCTTTCAGACTAATGACCTTTTCTTCAATCTCGACCCCTGCCTTTAGGAGGGCTTTAAAATGGGGGTAGTACTGGCTTCCCATTGAGTTTTGATATGTGATAGGAAATTATTTTTCATAATACAATCCTTATCTTCTTCAAACGTTCGATTTATCATTGTGGCGGACTTCTCCCTCCATTGTAAAATAAAACTGCCAACTGACTCACCAGGGATTTTCTTGAGTAGCTTGAGGTCTCGGTGGGGCACCTCTAGGTCATGATTGTATTTTTGATGGGTCACAAATCCTCTGTCCACAACCTCCTAGCTATGAATTTTTTATTCCTCTAGTGACGAGCACAATCTGAGAGCACTTTATTTGAGAGTTTGTAGAACATTTGTGCCATTATCTTTTCAGATTCCCCGAGGAGAGTCATAGCATGGTGGAAGCTATGAAGGTGTACGATGGGAGGTCCACTACCTCCAAACGTTTCTATATCTGAAATATTGAACTTCACTAGAAGTCGAGCTTTAGGATAGGGAGACATGTGGATGAAGTCCATGCGGGACATGTTAATACCCTCAGTTATGGAGCTTGTGGACCCATATCACGGGGGAAGATGATTTTAGGCTTAGGAGCTTTGGGAGTCTGAACCCTATTTTATTGCATTTCTTCATCCTCTACTAAATATTATGAATATTGGCACTGATTTGAGCAATGGCTACACTCTGAGGCTAATTGAGGGTGGATCTAAGACAATAGGGGACAAGGTTAAAACCTGGCTATGTGATTGCACTTGAGAGGGGAAAGGATTTTATTTTTATTTTAATAAAAAGAGTTTTTTTGGTGTATATATTTTTTTCAAATAAGAGAGAAAATGTTTTTTGTATTTTGAAAAAGGGAGAAATATGTTTGGTATCTTGCGAAATACTTTTTTGGTAAACAAGAGAGAAGAGGAAATTCCTAAGTGTAGTTATTATTTTTAGGTTTCACTTGTATTATGTTCCTTATAATATGAAAGTGAAATGGCAGATAGGCCTGAGTCTAGGAAAAGATAGGGTATGTAGGATATGGTTTGACTTATTTCCACACTCACAGATAGGGGTCATGTTTAATAAATGGGCAAAATAATGCAAAAAAATTTGGCGATAAGGCGACCCAAAATTTTGGCAGAGCTTCGCATTGAAACCAAAAATCTAGGTATGGGTTTCCTCGGGAAGATGCTTATATCATGATGATGCATTGATAGGTTAGTGGAATGGTTCCTCCCTTGGGCATCACTTCCACGATATACCTCTTTCCTATAAGGGAATCATTCATAGATATGTGTAGAAAAACCGTTTAACATACTTGAGTGTATGTGAATTGCCTCATAATATACCTCGTGGAAATGGTACGTGTGAGAAAAAATTCAATATACTTCACCTACGGGAATGAGTTCCCTGCTATATAACTCCCTTCATGAGTTAGATTAAGTGGTACGATGCGAGTGGAACCATTCGATATACTTCAAAGTGTAATGCTTACTTGATGTAGTGTGAAAGAATGAATGGATCTTAATTATCATTTTATGGAGAATTTGATGTATGCTAAGTGAGAGTAGTGTTACTACCAAGCAGGAGATGGAAAATGGAGTATGCTTGATTAGAATAGGATGAGGGGGAGATAAACATGGAGTATAAATTTAGCATGTATGAACATAAAGTAAGAAGCTTATACTAAGCATGATGGTATATACAAAGTGTGAGGTAGGTAAATATACATAAGTAGGAGAAAGGTATGTGAAAAGTGAGAGTACATGTGAATATATGTAACTAAAGAAAATAATTAGATATATACAAGAGAGAGTAGTGTGAAAGTGTGTGCTATTGAGACTAAGAATGGATATATCAAGTGATATGGAGCATGTGCAAGTGTGAGTAAGTGCAGTAAAACATGGTAACTCTAAACAAGCGAATAAAGCATTAAACATGTGATAAAAAGTGTAATAAATACATGAATGAGGAAAAGAGCATGGTGGAGAGAATGATATAGACATCATGATATGAATAAGTCATATATACAATATATAAATATGAGAGAAAAGAGAATATACAATTGGAAGTACATAAACACATGTAGAAAAATAGAAAAAGGATGAGAAAAGGAAATAAATTCAATGTAAACATCCAAATAGTATGCTAGAAAATACAATTATTATTCGAAATTATAGGTTATATTATTCAAAAAATCCTCTGCGATGTATGTCCGCAAATGCCTGAAATGACAACTTCACGCTCCTATGGTCCACCAACCCGCCAGCAACCGAAAATCACTGTCTAGCCCATGGCCATTCGCCCAATGGGGAATTGACATCATGGGACCGCTGCCTACCGCCACCGGTAATCGCAAATATCTGTTGGTTGAAATTGACTACTTCACCAAATGGATCGAGGCGGAACCCCTAGCAAACATCCGAGATGCAGATATGATAAGGTTCATATGGAAAAATATAATCACTCGCTTTGGCATCCCAGAACCATCATCACCGATAATGGAACACAATTCGAAAGAGGATCTTTTCAGAGTTTCTGTAACGAACACGGTATCAGACACCACTTCAGTTCGGTGGCCTACCCTCAGAGCAATGGCCAAGCTGAGGCTTCCAACAGAACTGTGATCGACAGATTAAAGAAATGATTGGAGAGAGCCAAAGGTGCATGGGTAAACGAATTACCACATATTTTATGGGCATACCGAACCACTCCTCAACGAACAACAGGAGAAAACCCATTTTCGCTGACATATGGCATGGAATCAGTCATCCCACTAGAAGCCGGTTTGCCGACAATAAGGTCCAACCTTTTCGACCAGGGCCATAATGATGCAGTATTGCTCGGTAAACTCGACCTAGCTGATGAGCGATGAGAGCTAACCCTAGTAAAACTAACGAGCTATCAACAACAGCTCGTGAGGCATTACAACAAAAGGGTTAACCCAAGGACATTCTAAGTTGGGGACTACGTTCTAAGGAAGGTCCTGGGAATCACAGTAAAACCATCAGACGGCAAGCTAGGACCAAACTGGGAAGGACCCTTTAAGATAACAAGAGACGATCTGTAGGGCGCTTATCACTTGGAAACGATGGAGGGCAGAGAAATACCACGAGCATGGAACGCAACCAATCTTAAGAGATTCTATTTTTAGATCTTTCTTTTATTCTTTTGTTACTAGAAGTTCATTTCCCTTGTCATTAATGAAAGTTATTTAAACAGTTGCATTCTAATAAGTAACAGCTATATGAGCTTTATCGTACATCTTTTCCAAATGACAACACATTGATCATAGCAGGGGAGTACCCCTCCTCAGGTCATCATCATGAAACACGAAGGACCTCCTAGAATTGCCCCTGGCAATATATGAAGCCCTACAGGGGATACTTAGGCAATATGGCCAAATTTTATACTGGTCATAAAACCTTCTTTGGTTAAATAAAATCATGATCGGATGAAGCATCCAACACCAGGTGTGTCCTCGCCAATTGCCACACTTAGGCCTAAGGGAGTGTGACGACACGACCTAAAAGGTAAAGTGGTGCACAATGGTATCTCGATATTATACTGGACTGGGAGGACACTTGCGTAACAACACAAACTTAGAAGTTCATAAAGCAACAAGAATATGAAGAATATTATACACTTGTTTAGTCGGAAAATGCGCCCAAAACAAACTTTATATTAATTAATCATATTTACAACAATGGTGATACATGTTTAGTCGGCGAGCTCGCCCAAAGCATTTACATTACCAAAAATACAAAAAACAACAACTGGAAAAATCTCAATGGGGGTGAGGCCTCTGTGCGAGATAATCAGCCACTCGAGCTCTTCGTCCGTCGTCAGGAGCAGGAGTTAACTCTTCCTCAACCTCGTTCGCATCCGACTCTAATAATTATCGAGGGATGGCATCGATGGGGATCCATCGATCATCCCTCCGGAAGGGGTTAGGCATCAGGGTAGAGGGAGAAATCTCATGGAGATACCAGAGCAACGAGTTCCTCGGGACTTGCAGCTCCTTCAAGGCACTCAGCCACCCCCTGATAAAAGAAAGCTCTTCGAACTCTGACAACCTTATTGGAGCATCTGACTAGCCCTGGTCATAGCCGTCAGCCCACACTCACCGAGGACCTTTTTTAAATAGGTACCACAACCGAGTAACATCCCTTTGAAGCCCTGCAGCGATCACATATGCTCGTTGGACGTCACCATGAATCTCTTCCATCTCCCTCTCTCGAAGCTCTTCCATTTCCCTATCTCGGCTCCTGGTGCTCCTGCTAGCTCGCGTAGATGAAGAACCTCGCATCACAGGGCGAATATCGCTCGAGCCAGCCCTAGCTTGCGTTGATGAAGAGCCTCGCAACACTGAAGGGGAAGTGATTGGCACGTGTTCCCTAAGTCGCGAGACCTCTTGCCTTAAAGCTTCATTTTCTTGCTGAAGCATCTCACCAACCTGGTTGATCTCAGAAGCATCGAGAAGCTTTTCTCTCAACGGATTCACTTCTTCTTGCACTGAAGCACCAACCTCTTCCATCTCCTGGAGCCTGTCCTTCAACTTGGCCACAAGTTTATATTAATCCTTATAATTCTGATTCCTAGACCTAAGGGATTTTCAAAGCTTAACGAAGGCCTGACGAACCTCAGAACTCACATTAAGACCAAGGGTCCTGCCCAATTGAGATGTGGCAGGAATATATTCTTCTACATCAACCAACTATAAGACATAATAAAGCATCGAAAAGATAGACAGAATCAGTGCACTGGGAAAAAGAAACCTTTTCATTAATAAGAGTTGAAATTACATCGAACAGCAAAAAGAAAGTTTATAGACAGAAAAAGCAAAAATACAAAGTAATCCTAGAAGATGACTAGTCAGCAACCTCAGGTTGACCAGAGGTCGATGGCTGTTTCCCTTTATCAGCATCAGCGGGGGTAACTCCTATCGCCACAACAAGGGAAACGTCAGCAAGGGTCGATTGGGGGACAGAGTCAGCAGCTTCAATAGTGGGAGCAGGGACTTCATCCACGGTCGGCTTCGGACCCGGGTCATGCTCGTCGAATAGAGAGGAGTCGATATCAACACCGGCAGCCAATAGGGCCTTGTTCCAGCCCTTCTTGAAGTTTAGATGGCTAATATAGCCTATCTGAACCTCAGCATCCTCGTATGCTGCAGCCTAGCCAGAATTGTATGAGTCCTCCTTGGCAGTGACAGCCTCGGACTCCTTCTTCTTTAACTCCTCAGACAGCGTTATGTTCTCTTCCACAATAGTAAGTTTGCTCGAGCAAACTAGGTCGTAGGCCTATCGTAGCTCTTTCAAATCCTTGACTGCTGCGTCCTTCTCCCGATTAGCTATAGTAAGAGCCATGTCGGATGATATCCAAGCAGCATCAACGGCTTTAAAACCAGCCTCGAGCTCTGTACCCTTTAGCTTCAAGAAAGCATTCTATTTCTCCAGCTCGCTATTTTTCCTCACCAGCTCAGCGCGTGAACGATATAGCACGACGAAGTCAGTCACAAACTGCAGAAAAAAGAGGACATTAGAAGAAAGAAATGATGGAATTCATAAAAACAGGGGAGAAAAGGAAAACATCTTACCAAAGCTAGCCTCTGGCTAGCATGAAGGGCTAATTGCTCAGACCCCAGCGCCCTTTGGAGATCAGTAGGGAGAACAGCCATCTCGAGCAGTACGGGGGCCAACTAAGGGGAAATTATGACTATAGCTCCCTCAGGCAGGGCAGATACTGGGACCAAGGCTTGCCCAGCCTTCATCCTAGCCTCCATCTTCCTCCTCTCTTCCTCTTTCTCCCTCTTCATCCTTCTCCTCTCCTCTATATTCTTCTTTTCCTCCACCTTCTGTCTCTCCTCCTCCTTTTTCTTCTCTCTCTCCCTTACTTGCTCTTCTTCCTTCCTCTTCTTCTCCTGCTCCTGAGCAGAAGACCGAGAACCAATAGCCATGGCCCCAGATCTAGACTTCTGCTTCTTCGAACTCTATGCGAGAAGCATGTGGTCTTCATCATCATCATCCTGAATTAAGTTCTTCCTTGGGGGAACCATTTCCTCGCTCGAACTACTAGAGGTTCTCGACGACTCTCGAGCTTCAGAAACCTCCCCACGATCAGAAGAATTGCTACTACTGGAGCTTCCTCCACCCAAATTGCTTACAGCACCTACGATGTCACTTCCAGAGCTGCTCTCCTCCTCGTCTAACTGGATAGGATCAGCAGCAGTCTCTTCCGAGGTATCAAACTCTAGGATACTGTCCACAGGCCTTGCTATGAAACTGGAGCCAACGTTATTGTACTCGAGCAGAAAATCAACAGACCTAGGATGCTCGCCGTCACCCAAAGGCTCCCTGATGTTCCAAGCCTTAACCAGTTCAGAGAGAAGAACCTTGCTGAGAGAAGGCTCCAAGTTCTTCGACTTCGTTGTGGAAGGAAAACAAAGAAGAATCAGAAAAATCACAAACCAACAAAAATCTAAACAATAGAGCAAAGTCTACCTATGTATTTTTCCCCATAAAAGGGAACAGAGAACCTCTCAGACCTCAACCCTTCAAATTGGGGAGAAAACTGCCAGTTTCTAACAAGGAAACCTTCTTACCAATAGTCCTTATGGGAATGAGATAGATTTACTACCAATACCCGGTCAGGGTTCCTAACTTTGAGATAGAGGACACCAGAGCTAGTTCGAGAAAAGGAATAGAAAAAATATACCTCGGCGAGCCCTAACCTAGTACCATACAACTGATTTATTCTATGTACGCCATTAACTATTTTTCACACAATGGGCGAGCATTGTGCAGGAACAATATTAAAATAGCCAAAGAAAGGCAAGAACAAATCGTTGGGAGGAAAAGTGAGTCCCCCTGGGAAAGCAACAAAACATGGATCCAGTGGGCGTCATCTATCTCTCTAACATTTCTAGGAGGGGAAGCGCAACACTCAATAACTACCCACTCAGGGATGTTATAAAACTTCCTAAATTCAGAGACCGAACTATTCCCAATCTTCGCCATTAGAAAACCCTAGAAAAACTACAAACTCAAAGAGAAAGTACAAAGAAATGGCATAGGAAACTTACAAAATAGAAGATCAATTCGAACGATGAAGAAGCACGAGCCCAAACAACAAGGAAGCAATGAGAATGGAGATTGAGAGAAGAAGGTACGAAGTGCTAGAGCTCACAAAGAATGGAAGAGTGAAGGAAAGATTAAAACGACGGTAGAAAAGTGACTATTCCAGAAAATCTTTAAATTTTGCTAATCATAGTACACAAAATACAAAGCGGATGCCGCCAAAATCAGCTTCACAACCTTTGGAGAGTTGCACAATATCCAAAAAATCCATTATGACTAATCATTTAAATTTGTTGAGCCCAAAACACGGCCTAACAAACTTAGGGGCAATTGTGGGTACCCAAAATTAAGATCACGGGCCTGGACGAGTAGCCCAATTCTGGCGACCCAAAGTCCAGGCCCCCCATCTCTTATTTGATTATCCGGTCTCTTCCCACGTCCCCATTAAGGGAGGTTATAGGGAGAGATGTAAGACGTGGGGGAATTCGACACCTCCACTTACCTAAATGTACATGTATATATTGAACCCTAGGTCCGAGGCAAAAGGATAAGTTGTATTCTCTGTAACTGCTCTCCGGAGTATATAGAAATAACACCGACTGCACCACCGTGGACGTAGGAACATCTTTGCTGAACCACGTACATCCTTTGTTGTGTGACTATCATTTTACATTCCTTGTTCTTCCTTGGTAATTTCCTCCCCTGTATTTACTTGTGTTGCATAATAATTGCCTTCACAGTAGTGTATGCTAAATGTTCCAGACTTGATAGAACGAGATTATAGGAATATATTGCCAACAGTTTTATGAGATGCAACCACATTCCTTTAATAGTAGTGGGGGACTTTAATATAGTCTCTAATAGAGAGGAATGAATCCAAAACTTCCTTCTCTTTTGATGAACTTGAGCATGATAAAATTTAGTATACTCATCTCCATTTTCAATCCACTCCCTCTGTATTTTTTAAACGAAAAATTTTCTTCCTTAGATAAAGCTGAATTGAGATCAGGTCTAACTTTAGAACGATTGTCCCTTTTCTCTAAGCTAGGCAACTGCTCCAACTTCAATTCTTCTTGCAAAAGTTTATCTTTTAGATTATTGATCTCTTTAAACATGTCTTTGAAATTTTCTTTACTCCACTCTTTAAGACAACCTTTAAGCCTTTTTAGTTTCAAAGAAAAAACCTGCATAGGTCTACCACTTGCATAATCATCCTAAGATTTCTTGACAGTCAACTTAAAATTGTCATGCTTTCCCCGGAGATTTAAGAATCTAAAAGCTTTTGGAACTGAATCATTAGGACTTGGAATAGAAATTACTAAAGGACTATGATCTAAATAATTTCTATTTAGATGAGTTAAAGAAGATTGAGGAAAAAATTGATTCACTGAGAGTTTATCAAACCCTTATCCAATATTTCTAAAATCAAAGAACCATTTGTCTATCTAGCCCAAGTAAATTTAGACCCTAAAAATCCCATATCTTGAAGAGAGCTACTAGAAATATATGTATTAAAATTAGCAGCACATCAATAAGAAATAGCCAACACTCTTACTTCTTATTTTTATTCTTTATTCACTACAGGATCTCTAGAAGATAAAGGATTTCTTAATAGAATTCCTAAAATCATCTCAAAAGAAACCAATTATAATATTTCATCTATTTTATAGGAGGAAAAAATTTGGATGGCTATAAAGGAGAAGAACAACAATACTACAGATGGCTATAATGGTTACTTCTATATTTCTTATTGGGAGTTAATCAAGGAGGATTTTTCTAAGGCTGTTCAATCATTCTTTATAGGAGCTGAAATTCCTAGATCTTGGAGTTCTATCCAAATTTGGCTATTCGTAAAGTTACTAGACCTTCTTTTTGTAACGATTTCAGACGTATAAGTCTTTCTAACTCTACTTATAAGGTAATTTCCAAGATTATTAACTCTCGATTATGTCTACTCTTGATTAATTTGATTTCTCTAAACTAATCAGATTTTATTAAAGGTAGATGTATTCAAGATAATGTCTTATTGGCTTAGGATATGTTTCATCTGTTAGATAGAAAAGTAGTTGGGAGTAACGTGATTATTAATCTTGATATGGCCAAAGCTTATGATAGAGTTTCTTGGATCTTCATAATTAAATCTTTAAGAGTTTTTGGATTCTCTGAAACATTTATTGATTTAATAGGGAGATGTATCTCATCCATTTGGTTCTCTATTTTGATTAATGGTCAATCTAAAGGATTGTTCCAACCTTCAAGAGGTATTAGTCAAGGGGATCCTATATCCCCAAGCCTATTTATCAACACAGCAGAGGCTTTTAGTAGAGGTTTAAATGATAGCATGTCTAATGGCTTTATTAAACCATTTACTCATGCAAGAAATTGGCCTTTGATAAGACACTTGGCCTATACTGATGATTTGATAATATTCTCTAATGGCATAAAGAGATGTTTAGAGCATTTGATGGTCTTCATGAAGAATTAAGAACAGGAATCAGGTTAATTGATAAGTACTGAGAAGAGTAGTTTCAAGATAAGCTCTAGAGTCAATGCAGCCACCACAAACATAATAACAGCAATAACTGGTTTCAAATTTGATACAGGGAACTAACTTACTTAGGTTGTCCATTATTTCAAGGTATAAGTAAATCTTCATATTTGGATTCTCTTTTCCAATCTATAGCTTCTAAAATTCTTATTGGAAATATAAGCTCTTATCCATGGAAGGTAGAGTTACCCTTATTCAGTCAGTACTTTCTTATGTTCCTTTATACACTTTGTTAGTGTTAAATCCTCCTAAAATGATTTTGAAATCAATTCACTAGTTGCTAAGTTCCTTTTTTTTTCGGGGGTGGGGGTGGGGGTGGGGGGGGGGGGGGGTTAACAAAGATTATGGGGAAAAATTCATTGGCTAAAATGGGAGTCTATATGCTTCCCTAAACAAGAAGGATGTCTTGGTATAAGAAATTTTGAAGCAGTTATGACACCAGCAAGTCTTAAGTTATCTTGGAATTTTAAGGATGGCAAAAGTCTTTGTGCTCAATTTATGCAGGCTAGGTATTCAAATTTAGAAGGTTCATATGGATCTAGGTGTTTCGGGAGGATTAAATCGGCTTGGGATGTTGTAAATGATAGTTCTTCTTGGGTTTCTAATGATCTGCTATGGAATCCAACTATTAATGGCGAGTTTTCTTTTCACTCAACTTATGTCTAATAAGAAAATCTAAACTATCTTCTTTGTCATTCAATTCCCTTTGAGACCCTAAAATCCCTCCTAACATCTCAGTATTTGTTTGGAAAAATCTATCTTGATGTGTTCCTATTGAAGATAGAGTGAAATTAGTGTGTATTAGACTGACATCAAAGTGTAAATGTTGTCTAAAATCTACAAAATCATTGATCTATTTATTCAGAAGAGGTCCAGTGGCTTCTCTTTTGTGAAAATATTTCAATGGTGTTATGGGAATCAGTCAGTGTCCCTCATCTATTCATGTTTGTATTATCAAATGATGGTTACAATTATGTAGATTTGATATCTCTAATTGGTTCTTCAAAGTTATTCCTCTTTCTATAATCTGGGAAATTTGGCTAAGTAAGAATAAGGCAACCTTTGAAGCTAAACTAATGAAGCATTTCAATGCAAGTGAGAATGCTATTCTCAGAATATCAGATCTTTCTCATAGAATGAATTGGAAAGGAGGTATCAACGATTTCATTCAGGAAACCTTGAATATGTTTAATCTAAAGCTGAATATTGATAAGATTATAGGCTGTCAGCACTAGGAAACTCCTTCTTCAAGGAAGATAGAAGTCAAATGTCTAGGTTCTGTGGAGAATAATGCTCAGTTTGGAGTAGGTTCTATAATAAGAGATGACTGAGGAAGATTTTTATGGGCTAAATCTTATTATAATGACCAAGATGAAAGCATAGAATCTCATATTCAAATCATCAAGGATAGTCTCAGGTTCTGTATAGAGAAAAATAATCTTTAAGTAAAGATTAAAATTACTTTAAAATCATTTTTAATGGCCTAGCTTCAAATCAAAGAAAAATCCCATGGAAATACAAGCAAGATTTTAAAGATATTGAAGTTATTTCTCAACCTCTTCTCTTAACAATCAAGTTTTGTCCAAGTGAAGTGAACAAAGTAGTTGCTCTCTTATCTTCATATGGTTCCTCATAAATAAGTACTTCAATTTACACTAAGATAGAAGACACTTCTAGATTCATCAACAAAGATATTAAGATAGATGTTCTTAATTCTTAATCTTATAGAATTTGATGTATTAATTGTCTTTTTATCTTTTGTAAGCCATCTAGAGAGGGCTATTCTCTCTTTATTCAATACCACAATGGAAACTCTGTTAAGGACGTTTTGAGAGAACTAGACTCTAGTTCTACATGGGGGTTATTCTTTTTTCCATGTGTGCATATGCATATACATGTATATTCAATTTTCTCATGTATTTACCTTTTTTATATATCTCTCTCATGTATATATCACTTTCCACTCATTTGTACACTTCAGACACTTACACGTAGCTTCACTTTATACTCGTATGCTTCACACACCGCTTAGAATATCCATGTTTAGGCTTCACTAGCACACACCCACACTTCCGACACTTGTATATATTCTCACTTACACATCACACACCACTAGTAGTTGATCCATGTATAATCTCACTACCATACACACTCACTTGTATATATTCTCATGTCACTTAATCACTCACATATATCCATGCGTACTATAGTCTCCATTCTAGATTTACTTTTTATAGTACTTGTATGCACTCCACAATTAGTACATTACTCCCTTTCTCATCATGCGAATAAAAAATGATAAAAAAAATACTTTTTCCCTCCATAATATGTTAATTAAAGCTAATGCATTTTTGCGCACTACATCACGAAGAGCATCGCAATATTGACCATATTTTTGTCCCATGCTGGGGGTTACTTTGTGATGGGTGGTGTTCCTATGGGTTACAGTTAGCCTAAGCGATATGACTCTCACCTTTCATTGGCCTCGTACCTTCGACGTATATCGAACGGTTCCCCTCACATAGTATCGCTTGACCGAACTCATGATGTGAGGTATATAACAGGGAACTTGTTCACGTACGTCGATTATATCGAATTTACTCCCGCACATAATGTCCCCATAAGGTATATAGTGAGGAACTTCACTTACAATCAAGTATATCAAATGGCTTAACCACACGTACCGATAGGTAAGAGGTATATCGTGGAAGTCATGTCAGGGGGGAACAATTATACTAACCTAACAATTGCATAAAGCTCATATAGGTGTCAAGACTAGGGCACTCATATTTAGTTTTCCAGTTACCATGCAAAACTCTGTCAAAATTTTGGGTCGGCATACCGCCCAAATGTTTGCACAATTTCTCCATTTTTTCCAAAATAGGACCCCATCCATGAGCCTAGAAATAAGTCCAACTGTATTTTACATATTTTAGAACCCTATTTTCCCAGGCTCGGGCCTTGTCCGGCATTTTTTTTGCATCTAGGAAAAACTAATACAAGTGAGAACCTAGTAATAACATTAATAATAATCATGCTTAGATTCCTCTCCTTTTTCCTTCCTTTTCCAAAAAACTAAAAATACCCCAAACCCTTATTTCTCCTCCTTCTAAAATGCAAAAAAATATCTCCCTCCTTCTTTCAAAAAATACATTCGAACTGTTTGTCCTCTCAGGTTGATCATATACCTAATTTTGGCATGTCTCCTTATTGGCTTCGATATTCTGTCATACCTCCCCAAAGCTCCACTGCTTGTTCTACTACTTCATCTAAATTTGTGATTTAGCTTCACGATCTCTTCATGGAGAACACTGGCCAAATATAGAATGTGGAGCCAGATCTAATGTCCGTATTAGCCCAGCTCGGTACAAAGATTGATAATCTTCAAACTGAGGTCCATAATATGCAACGTCATCGGGCCCAGATTCCCCAAAAACTCGAGGTTCTTTTTCCTCGTGCCATTGAGCCTCTCTCATTCTTGTTTGGGTACCAAAAGAGTATCATCATGTTCCGCGTACCCCTGCTAATGGGCCATCACCAACTCAACTACCTATTTCAAATCTTGCCTAACTAAGCGCTAACTTTCTAGTACCCACGGATCCTAAGGAGGAGGAACTGAACAAGGTCAACGAATACCTCAAGTAATTATTGAATAAGTTCAACCAAATTAAGATATTCAGGAACTACATGGACTACACCTTTATGATTCCTATCCCAAAGCTAGACTTCTAGAGAAATTTCATTCCAAAAATCGAGAAGATCGGGGTAAATGGACCGTCAATTGTTCACCTTTAAAGCTATCACCGAGCCAAGACCCCCTTGGTTACTTCTAAGAAATAATGGCCCAGATGTTTCAACAGGCCTTGAAAGAAAGCGACCTCTATTGGTTCTTGTCCCTAGAATAATCTAGAATCCGTAGTTGGGAGGATATCACACAAGAATTCATGTCTCATTATAAGTGCAATGAGGAGCTAGAGGTTACTTGTCAAGATCTATAGCTTATTAAGCAAAATCCTAGAAAAATAGTCAGTATCTTTATAGATAGGTGGAGAGAGAAAGATGCTACCAAGACTAAAAAACCCTCTAATGAGGAATAAGTCAGTATTTTAAAGAAGAAATTCTTACCTCATATCCAAGCATCCATGGGAGGATAGTATTAACCACACTTTAGATCCCTTCTAAAGGATCGTGTAAAAAATGAGGAAGGAGTTACCAAAGTTAAATCTGAGCTAAAGAAATTGACCGAACAATTCACTCCTCGAAAGTATGAGAATCCTGTTAGTGCTATAATCTCAACCATTAATAAAATCTATCAACCTCCTACTTCTTGGGCACCAAAAATTCTCCATAATACTATCTAGAAAGAATACACTGAGATCCATACTCCCCTATCCAAATTTTATCAGGCCCTATTGGGCCAAAATCTCATCAAAACCTTGGACCCCCATCATCCACTACCATATACATTCCCTAAAAACTTCCAAGTCGATGCCCATTGTGATTTCCACCAGTCCCCTGGGAATACTACCGACTAATGCTTCCACTTTAGGAATGTGATCCAAAGCTTAATTAACATGGGTATCATCTCCCCACCATCCAATCCTAGTCCCAATACCACTCATAACCCACTTTCAATTCATACTGATTCCATCTTTTTAGAGAGTGACCCATAATTTGACTTATCCACTGAAAATCATGTCCAACAATAGCACCCATCATACCTATAATCTCAACTAAATCACTCAAGGTTTGACTATATTTTCTCTTACACCCTACATGATTCATCGATCAAGATTTGTCACTTCTTACAAGGGCCTGTGTTACCATCCATACCCGGTCTAAAGAGGAAGACATGGAATTACTACTTGTATTAAACCAACTCTTGGAATTTGGGTTGAAATGTCCCCGCCAAAATGATTGTTGATTGCTGCAAATTAAGTGGCTTGTTAATAAAAGCCTAGAAATGGGCTCGAGAATCAAATAAATCGGTGGTACCTATTAACAAAATTAGTCTAGATGATGTAGTACAGATAATGGTTGATTAATTTTGATAGACAAGTGAAATTTATAGCATTAATGAGCTACTCACTACTTTGAAGCTTCAGGTACGGTTGTTCCCTTCATTCCTACACCTCCCCGTCGAGTGGGAATATTTGTACAATGAAGCTATCGAGGTATTGAATGTATTAATTTCTCTTAGTGAGAGGACATAGTCACCACAAGATAGGGGGACTTTGATAGTTTAGATGACAAAATCAATAAAAAAAGATACAAGTCTCGTAGTCAACCTGTGTGGAATGATATCCTTCAAAGATCTATATAGGGAAATCGACAAGGAGGCCATTCATCAAGAAATAGATGAAGACAAGGGGTTCTTATTCTTCCCCACATCAGTAAATCACATAACCAGGTTAAAGAGACACTATAAAGATCCTATTCCTTATGTGATCGAGACAAATAAAATAAATGGAGTTGTCGTAGAGTTGCCAGTGCCAAAAATGACCATTGAAAAGAGTAAAGCCCTTGACTAACTCAATAAAACCCAAGATAGTATAATCTTATGGAGGATTTTTATGTCCTTCAAGTTGAACCAGAATGCTCTGATAAAACTCCTCATCGGACCAATAGTCCCCCTTTCCACCACTCCTAAAGAAGAAATAAACATGGTTGGGTCATTAACCTCTTCCAAAATACTCTCCTTTTCTAAAACAGAGATACCAAAGATCGAACCTTATCATACTTATTCCCTCAACATATCCATTGAAGTATTGGGAAAGATAGTCCCACTTTCACTTGTTAACAATGAATCTACTCTCAATGTTTATCCTCTCAGAACCAATAATTATTTGGAATTAAAAGTCACTGATCTCACTCATACTTCGTCGATGTGTGTGATTATGACAATACCCACTAAGATGTAATGGGGTCCATAAAAATCACTATAAGGGATGGACCTATCAATCCTGTCACTGAGTTCTAAGTCATTGACATACCTTCTTATTTCAGTCTACTCCTTCGTCATCCATGGATCCACGGCATCTGAAGGGTATCTTCTTCTCTACATCAAAAAACAAAATTCTTCGCCAAAGGATAGTCTATCACTATCTTAGGAGATGAAAACCGTCCCGATAATGCCAGCACTAGCAATCCAATATTGGAAATCCAACAAGGGACAAATGATATGCTCCTTTTTGGCTTCAGAGTTTATCCACTTCCCCTTCCAATAGGAGATAATTTCAAAGATCGAGTCTATTCAAAATACAACCCGCCTGGAAACGTCAATGTGATTCACATATTTAAGAACATGCACTCCATGCCCAGAATAGGGTTGGAGTGAAGCTAACAAGGGATTCTTGAGACCTTATAGTCCTGAATGAGGCGTTTTATCTATGTGTCCTAGGTTATGAGCCTTCACCAGAGGAACTCAAAGCACCCAGAGTCCAAAATCGAAAGTAAGTTTAATAGATGAAAAGACTATTTTGAGAGACTTTTTGAATAGAAGGTTTATCAAGAGGGTGAATACTTCCCCTTCTATGGCTTCCCTGAACCATAGTGTGACCATGTCGATAAGAATATGAAACCAGGGATGGAAATATTCTTTTAAGATAGCAACTCTTGGGCCAAAGACTGCCAACATGAAGTGCAACCTCTAATCGAAAAAGTCGTGGCAATTACCTAGGATTTTGAGGAAAGTGATTTTGAGGAATCATTCAAACTGCAGACACTGGGATTGAGTCTCTGCATGATCTTTTTAGATGTCGCACTATCGGACTCGTCCACTCAAATCAAAGCTGCTGACATGCCTTTCCTCAACTGAAATATCATGCTTGTCCAATCTGCTCAGATTTAACCTGCACCTGCTGTTCACCCTATCCAAGTCTATCCACCTGATGTTGTTATTCATTTTTTTTATATTAATGTAACTTAGACCTATTTTTATAAGGTTATCAATGTTGTTTTTCTCGAGAATGAAATAAATAAGGAATTTGAGTATCTTGTTGTGTCTTACATTAACTGTCTGGATTCTAATCGAACCTTTGATGATGATGATTTTGCAAATGAAAAATTCTTAACTGATATTAGTAAGGAAAATAACAAACAACTTGACTATTGTCAAATTAATGATGACGAGACTTTTGTTATTAATCTCGGCTCTAGTAGACATCAGCGCGAGATTAGTATAGGGTCCACCTTTAATGATCATGATCGTACGCAATTTAAAGAGATATTGAAAGAATTTGTGGACATCTTCGTATAAGCCTATGATGACATGCCCAACATTGACCCCAAAATAGCTCAGCAAAAGATCCTAACATTTTCAAAATGCAAGTCAGTCAAACAAGAGCTAAGGAAATTCGTCATCAAATGGTAGTTCAAAGTCACAGAGGAAGTAGTTAAATAGCTAAAAGTGGGTTTCTTTCATGTAGTCGAATATCCTACATGGCTCGCCAATATCGTCCCAATGTCGAAGTCGAAAGGGAAAGTTTGCATGTGCGTCGACTACCGGGATTTGAATAAAGCATCACCAAAATATGATTACCCATTGTCCAATATCGACATGATCATGGACAACACAGCTATCCACACTCTTTTGTCGATGGATTCGCTGAATAAAACAAGGTCAATATGCATACTGACCATCAGGAGAAAACCACCTTTATTACCCCAGGGAACTTTTTGCTTCACGATCATGACATTCAGACTCAAGAATGATGGGGCTACCTACTAAATCACTTCCACAACCATCTTCCATAATCTTATTCGCAAGGAGGTCGAAGTTTATGTTGATGATATGATCATCAAGTCTAAGACTTAGGAAGGTCATATTCCTACCCTCCCAAAAATTTTCGAGCGACTATGGCAATACCAGATGCGACTAAATCAATAGAAATGCATTTTCTGTGTTATGAGAAAAACTCTTGGGATTCATGGTCAGTGAGAAGGGAAATAAAGCAGACCCTTCCAAGATGAAATATATACTTGAAATGTCGTCAGTACGGACGGAGAAAGAAGTCTAAGTATTCCTGGGTAAACTACAGTACACCAGTCAGTTCATTAGCCAACTGACTTCTAACTGCGAACCCAATTTCAAACTCCTTTGAAAAGAATAAACTAAATTCTAGAATGAGGCCTACCAAGAAGATTTTTACTAAATCAAGTGATGCCTTACTTGACCTATAGTGCTTATGTATCCGTATCCAGGTCTCCCCCTCCTCTTATACTTGATCGTCATCGATACTGTAACAGGTGCTTTGCTTGCTCAATACATTAAGGAATCTCGTAAGGAAAGAGCCATTTATTATGCCAGCGGGAAACTGGTCGAGTATGAATTCAACTACACTACTTTAGAGAAAGCAAGTGTCACCCTAATTTGGGTCACTTAGAAATTATAACACTATATGATCGCCTTACCCATCGAACTATTATCCCGTATGGATTCCATCAAGTAACTACTAAAAAGGTCCACTTTATCCAGACCAATGGTATTTGGTTGATGTTACTAGCCGAGTTTGATATTGTGTACGTCACGTTGAAAGTTATAAAAGGGAGAGAAATCTTCAACTTGTTAATTACCCCATGGAAAGGACCGATATTTCGGTCTCTGAATTCTCGAGTGAAGATATTCTCTGCACCTCTCAGGAGGACCGCAGATGGAAAATGTTCTTTGATGGAGCTACCAATAAGAAATGATACAACATTGGGATAATTCTGATTACCCCTAATGACTCTCACACCCCCATTTCCATCAAACTAGACTTCCCTTACACCAAAAACATGATCTCACTTAAGAAAGGAATCTGACACCTAGACATCTACAGAGACTCTTGCCTCATCATCGTCCAAATCCTCGAAAAATGAAAAGCCAAAGATGAGAAGCTCCTACCCTTTCCCACCTAGAAGAGCTAGCCTCCTAGTTCAAAATGTCACCTTCCACTACTTGCCTCGTGTAAAGAATAGCCTAGATAACGCCCTTACTACCCTAGCCATTATGGTCGATATGCCTGAGGGAATAACAATGGCCCCTCTCCTAGTTCAGAAACAAGCTACACCCACCCATTGCTACTATATTGAACTCATTACCGAAGAAGATTCTGATATAGATGGGTTATGGTACTATAACATTTAGCACCTCCTCAAACACTATAGACATCCCCAAGACGCAGATAAGAAATACTGCGTGACCCTTCACAAACTAACTTCCCAGTACATTATCTGTGACAAAGCATTATTTAAGAGAAATTTTGATGAAACCCATTTGCACTGCATGGCATGGGTTAATGTTGAAGAAATGATGAAAAATATTCATAATGGGGAATGCGGGCTCAACATGAACGGTCATATGCTTTCCAAGAAGATCATCCATCAAGGGTACTTTTGGACCACCATGGTTCAAGATTGCACTTCCTATGTCCTAAAATTCCTTAAATGCCAAGAGTTTTCCAATCTCCAACACTTTCCTCCTCTAGAGTTGTATAATATGACCTCTCCCTACCCCTTCTCTACCTAAGGCATTGACATCAAAGGAAGTTTACTCCCAAAGATTCAAAAGCTAATGAATTTATCATGGACGCCATAAATTACTTCACAAAATGTGTTGAAGCTGAGACATAGGCAGTGCTAAATGCCAAAAAAGTGGCCAAGTTTATTAAAAAGAACATCATATGCGGATACAGAGTTCCTCATGAGTTGGTGTTAGATAATGGGATCAACTTCGAAGCTGAGGTAACGAAACTAATTGACGAGTATAGGATTCAGAGACACAAGTCTTCTCCCTACTGACCCCAAACCAATGCTGCTGTCAAAGTCGCCAATAAAAGACTCAAAGCCATAATCAACAAGATAATTGAGAGTTGCAGATATTGGGCTGATCAGATCCCTTACGCCCTTTGGGGTTACCACACTTCAATAAGAATGCCTAGGGCTGGCAATTTTTGACATGATAACCCGTTTATGGTAATAACCCGAAATGACCCGAACATGACATGATTAGCTTGTATAGATTTAAGAGTACCCAAAACTTATACGCAAATAAAAATTGATGCGACCCAAAAATGACACGACTAACCCGAATTGCCAATGCCTACTAGGGCTACCCCTTATTCTCTAATATATGGCATGGAAGTGGTACTACCCATTGAGCTGGAGATACCTTCCGTCCGTGTAACTAACGAGAGAAAAGTTAGAAAAAATACTAGCATCAGAGACGCTTTGATAAACTATCACTCTTGGATGAAAAGAGACTTAAGGCTCTATATCATATATAGGGGAACCATCGTCAGATACTGAGACCAGTCAATCGAAATGTCAAGGACCGATGTGTTGAGGAAGGAAATCTTAACCTTAAGGAGATCTTAGAACCCATCTAGTACCCCATAGGGAAATTAAAATGGAATTGGAGCGACCCTTACATCGTGAAGAAAATTCTCTCAGTAGGTGACACTATGCTCACATAACTCGATGGAGAAGAGATGGCACATCCAGTCAACTTGAACCGTCTTAAGAAATTTTACCCTTAATCTGAAATCTCAGAGCGCTGCGGCTTTCTCATCCCACTTATATTCTATAAAAAAAACTTAATTTCCCCAACCCAAAACAACGTGGGACCAAATCATCTCAAAAATATTTTCATCTTAAAATGATACTTGTGAAATTTTTCAAACTCCCCAGAGGTACGTAGGCAGCCCATACGCCATACATGGGCTCGGTCCCCTTCTTTTTCACAAAATGCTATTCTTTTTTAACCCCCGAGAACGATGGTCCATCTTATCATTTACATGAACAAAAGGATTAGGTATACCTTAGCGATTGATATAAATAATTCAAATGTAAAACTCATAAAGAGGAACAACAAAATATGATCAAAATCATTATTTATTTCTTATTAAGGAATAAAATGTTGTTATATGAAGTATCAACGAAGGGAGTTAAACAAACCACCTCATTTAACTGACCAAACCATCCTTAAACAAACGTGCCCTTCCGAAGCTAAAAAAATTACTTAAAACCCCAAAAATACAAAACACCAAAATTACCCTAGCTTCATAAAAATCACCCAAAGATTCAAAATACATCGCTTTTAACTACCTGACGACCCTTCTTCATCGTCATTCCCAACCCCCAGAGGTCCCAAGTCTTTCACTCCTAGTTAATAATTCGTATGCGCTCTATGGAGAGCAGTACGCCCTGACAAGCTTCTATAGAACCATTACACCTTCCTCTATAGTATCGAAGGCCACAAACCACTTTTGACTAATCTCCTCCTCCGTGATTTTCTCTACTTCTGGCCCCCACAGCCAGTTCAAGTAGTTCCCAGACACATGCCATGTCCCTTCTAAAAACTTTGATGGACGGGTAGATCGCCGACGGCGCTTCCACAAGGACCCCAACATTATACTCAATGATTCAGTAAAATATTCCGCCGGAAAGAAGTTCATTATACGAGGAAGCATAATTTGTTGCCACTCGACTTGGCATAGAATCCTCCGGGTAAATAGAAGGAAGTGTGGCGAAGGCCAACCAATCTCACAAAGATGTACCCTCCCAATTACAAAATAGGTTGCAATTCTCCCCACCATACCACCGACCAATGAATATAATGGATCCAAGTTCCAAAAACTAGTTGACCTAGTTCTCAATAGATGGGCCCAAACTAAAGAAAGTGTGGACAAAAAAATTAGTCACACCTACCACGGAATACTCGGGAGGGGCCACCAGACATAACCACTCCTCAAACCACATGAATAGCAATATAGGGCTCCCCTCATAAAGTCAAAACGCCCCTTCTTCCAAGCATAAATACCATCTAGGGTCTCAGCGAGCACCATTGCTACTGGATTATGGAGGTAAGACATCCATGTCGTTATCACAGCCACTTGGGGATCCACCATTAAGTCCCCCCTCACCAACAAAATCCTCGTAGTAAGATCCAAGGAAAAAGATCCGGAAAAACCAACATCCTTGAAACCCCTCAAGCGCACTGAATACATAACCTCCTAAAGAGAAATAATACCTACAGTAACTAACAATCGAGCCACCGACGGAGAAATATGGATCAAATCCTCCAGAAATACCCGGTAAGAATGAGAAAATTAGGGCATAGTCGCCACCGCATTGGGGTTGATCCTTAATATTGCTAAGAATTCCTCGTAGGTAGGACATACCTGATCCAAGACAAAATAAAAGACATGGTCCTTGGGGCACCATAATTGTTCCACCACTGCTAAAAGATTCCATCAAATAGATCCTGAATAACCATCACGGATATAGTCTCTCCGATGCACCGAATCAGAACAACCCAACAAAGGCGACAATCTCCAATTTACAGTAAGATTTCTATCTCCTCATCCATATACAAACCAAGCCTCTAAGACCTTCCTCTTTCTAATAATTTTTAAAACACATTTATGAAAATAAGTCCCTTCAAAAGGAAAACTTTTTGTGACTAGGCCTTCGAGTCTTCCCACTATTCAAAAATTCTAAAAAATACACTTTTTCTCAAAACAAAATCTTAGCAGTAAACTAAAGTCCATTTAGATTAAGCTGCAAAATCAAAATGATTAAACAATATGCATCTATTTTATTTGCCTTCTTGAGTTTCTCTTTTCAGATGCAAAGCCAATACATCAAGCATACAACATGGTCAATGATAAGCTCGTCCCGTCACAAACAATGAATCTGTAAGAAAATATCAAAAGGAACAAACTAGAAATGAATGTCACCTCATCCATAAGACCCATCAACCTAGAACCACATCATTTTACAACAACCTACTTACCTACACCTATATGCTTGTATCCCTTATGGTCGTCGAAGGAAAACTCTAAGGGTAGAAGGTCACCTACATCTTTAATAAAGATTCAGCATTCCATCAAGAAGAAAAATTCTCAATCCCCTAGACTATATTGATCGACATCCACATTTTCCTATTACCAAGGAAGCCCAAGAGTCCATGCCCTTATAGATCGGCACCCCCTTTCAAATTTTGAACAAAAAATTCCAGAAAATTCCAGAGAAATCCAAAAATTCGCAACAATCTCTAAAAACATGCAACCTCATTTTCCTCAAGAAAATCATTTTTGGATCACTAAGCCCCTTACAAACTCTAAAAACCCCAGTTGCATTAATCTTACCCTCTTATCCCCGGCATAATCCCTAACAGGATTAATCTTACACCTTAAACCTCAACAATTTCCCATCCTAAACATCCCCCCAATGGAGTCTCAAAATAATACAATCCCTAGAGGAACCTCATATAAATTAAAATCCTTGGGAGAGAAATCTCCCTTGCTATAACTTAATGTCCTCATAATTGGTCATCACAACTTAAGGTCCTCAGAATTGACCTCGACCCAGAGAATTGGTCATCCTAACCCAATATACTCAGAATTGACTCAACCCTTAGAATTAGTCATCCCAACTCAAGGTCCTTGGAATGAATACGACCCTTAGAATTGGTCATCCCAACTTAAGGTCCTCAGAATTGACCTCAACCCTCAGAATTGGTCGTCCCAACTTTAGGTCCTTAGAATTCACCTCAACCCTCAGATTTTGTCATCACAACTAAAGGTCCTAATAATTGATCTCGACCCTCAAAATTGTTCATCACAACTTAATGTCCTTAGAATTTATCTTGACCCACATAATTATTCGTCACAACTTAAGGTTCTCAGAATTGATCTCGACTCTCATTAGTGGTCATCACAACTTAAGGTCCTCTGAATTGAAATCGACTCTCAGAATTAGTCTTCCTAATATCAGGTTCTCTGAGTTAACCTAGGCCCTCAGAATTGGTCGTCCCAACTTAAGGTCCTTATAATTGACCTTGACCCTCAGAACTGGTCGTCATAACTTTAGGTCCTCAGAATTGACCTCGACCCTTAAAATTGGTCATAGATTTAAGTCCTCAAAATTGACCTTGATCCATTAAATCGATCACCCATAACATCACCTTAGGTCTATAGAATAGCCTCGAACCATTGAATTGGTATCCTTAGCCCCTTAGAACCAATGTTAACACATCTCAACCCGTAGAACATGCTCATCTCCCTAACTGACCTCGACCCTCTGAATCGGTCATTCTCATTTCCCTAGGTCCTCGGAATCAAACTTGACCAGCTAAATCTACCACCTTCATCTCATTAGGTCCTCAAAACCGACCTTGACAATCTGAATCGATCAACCCCATCCTCAAGGTCCACATAATTGACCTAAAAACCTCTTCCCCAAGGTCGATATTATGTCTATCATTTGATGGCCTTAACTTATTTCAATCTCACCCATCGAGGGGCTCTCTATAGACTCCCATACTAGGGACCCCCTAAGGACCTCCTTAGGTCCCTAGCACTCACTCATTCACCGTAAACTCTAGATAATACTCTGAGTATCGATCTGGAGGCCATTGAAATATCTTAGGACCCGTTTGACTCCGATTAACTTTCTCGCTTGAGAAAAAATCTCAATGAATCTATGAAAGACTCAAAATCCCCTTTCCAATGGTGTGCCGCGTGCATGAATTGACCTTATGGTTCGACGAACGGTCAATTTTACTATAAAAAACAAATCGGGAGGCCACTGAGCGCTCTTGATCCCTATTTTACTTCGATTAACTTCCTCGCCAAATAAAAATCTTAATAAATCTTTGAAGATCACTTCATACCCTTTTTAACGGTTCTCCCCATTCGTGAATCGACCTTAGAATGAGGACGAACAATTCGTTTTACTCCAAAAAATAATTTGGAGACCATTGAGCGCTCTCGATCCCCATTTGACCTAGGTCAACTCGTTAAATTGAACAAAGTTGAATGTATATTTGAAGGGAACTAAATCCCCTTTGCATCGATCTGCCCCGTGCGTGAATCGGCCTTACGGTACGAATGAACGACCCATTTTACTCCAAAGGCACTTTCAAGACCCGTTTGGCCTAGGTTAACTCTCTAAAATTAGTGAAGATGAATGAAATATATAAAGTCTCTGAATTTCCTTTCCAACGGGTTGTCCCGTGCTCGAATTATCCTTACGGTTCGAATGAACGATATGATTTCCTTCGAGACTTTCCTGTCTAGTGCCCAATGGGAACTTTGGGTCCCGTTTGACCACAGTCAGCTCCAAAACCCTAGAGTGGCTCAATGTATTCTTAAAGGTCTGTGAGTACCCTTTCCAACGATCTACCCCATGTATGCTTTATACTTATGGTTCGCATTTTACGGCCATTTTTCTAAAAAATTTGTCTTAGACTATCAAATGGTACCTAGGACCCAACCTATCGACAGTGTGTCTACGATTATATGTCGATAGGTAGGTCTAGGACCATGAAAATTGACACCCCCTTTTCCTTATAAATAGAGTCCATGACCTAATTTTGAAATACAAACCTCAGCACACCTTAGAACCCATGAACATCCCTCTCAATAATTCAGAGTTGTTTCCCTCTTAAAAAGATCATTTCCAAAATTCTCTCCATCCTTTTCATACTTCTTTAAGAAAGTTCTCACCCATCTCTTCATACCACCATCATCTCATTGTGAGATCAATGCATCTACAACCAAAATACACTTCAAGTCTTCATAAGTTGGTCTAATTCTCCACCCTTATCTTTAAATTCTCTTATATTTGTGTTAGTCACTTTATTTCACTTTTAGTAATTTATTTCATTACATCATACATATTAATTCCAAACCTTTATTATTAGTATTTTCACATACTTTATTTTCATAAGAAAAACTCAAAAACAAGAAAAGGAGGGTTTAATTGTAAATTCCAAATGGGGAATTCTCATCACATTTTCTCACACTAAAACCCCTTTTTTTACACACACATATATAAGAAAAGTCCCTGATTGGATTTATGGGTTAAATTCCACCTCATATTATCTTTGAACTAAGTGAACTTTGATGCGCCTTGGGCTATGTAGGCATCTTGGATAAATCTCTAGACTCGACTCCTCCCATATAAATATTTGTTACCTAGTTCTTATCATATATTCTTAATATATTTTATGCTTGCTTGTGTCTTATCTGATACATGCATTCGTTCTTCTATAGCGACTTGTGAATCGACAAAAATGTATATTATGCTTTGAATTACTATTTTGGGAAGACTCATAAGGATGACCTCACTCCACCTTTGTCCATGACGTAAGTTGAGCGATTCCATTTTCCATTTATATTATGCACATAAGCACACACATCATGAATTTCAATAGGAGAAGATAAATATATGCTCATGAGAGATTAAAATAGTGGGATAGGTGCCTAATACCTTTCCATTCCGTAAATTGGTCCCCAAACCTTTAAATTACTTAGTTTCATAAGCATTAGTATTATCATTGATGTTGTTCGCTCGAGGAGGCAACATTTCTTTTGCCTTTTTTATGCAAAATAGGATGGCTACTCTATCGCTACATATCACCCCACATCGATAATGGTCGAGAGCTCCATGAAAGGATGCAATCCCATGCGAAGGACAAAAGATAAGGAAAAGGAAGGGAAGAACAAAGGGATCCTCCTCGGGAAACCCCCCAACCCCGACTCCAGGATTGCCATAAGTGGGTTTAATCAAAAAGGTTTGAGATAACAAGTTTGACTAATTTTAATGACTAACTAACAATATTTTATTGTGCATGGAGAAAGAAATAATGTATTTGATGTCTTATATAATGATAAAACTTCATAAGGCTCATGGAATTTCATGACCTTAGGAATACGTTTCTATATAATTATCCTAAATAATATGATCATTTGTCCCCCTTCGAGACTACTTAGTAGGGTCCCTGCTAGTTCGATACAAGTTTCCCAATTGATAGCTTCTTGGCTACAAGCAACAACTTTCTACGCACCTAGTCGCTGACATAGTTTTATCTGATTTTGACCTTCTTGTCATTTTGTCTTGTCGGTAGGCGTCCACATGCATTAAAACTTGCTCCCCTATTTTTTCACTAGATCTAACTCACGAGCTATTCGATTTTCATTAGGGCCATATTCAAAGATCTCCGATCTAAGCATTGGAATCTTGATCTCTAAAGGGATTAAGACTTCCATACCATAGGAAAGGGAGTACGGAGTTTCTTTTATTAGCTTTTTGATGTTGTTTTATATTTATAAAAAACAAAGGGAAGTTCATCCACCCATTATCCTTTTCATTTTCTAAATGGTGTTTGATTATAGATAAAAGAGTTTTGTTGGATATTTCTTCCTTTCTGTTGCACTAGGGGTGTGCATGGGAATCTAATACTCAAAGATTCGAACCAAACTGACTTTTGTGGGTTGGGTTGGGTTGGTTCGTTTTTTTCTCCATGGGCTGGTTCTAGTTCCAAAAAATTGAGAACTGAAGTGTTCAGTTCGATTCTCAGTTTTATACCTAAACTAAACCAAACTAAACCAATAACTTAGCCCATGGAACGAACTGAAGAACCGAACCGGAGAACCGACCTTAGAAACCAACCCGACAATCGACTTGAATAATGGCTTGGATATTTTATAATTTATGTTTGGTATCTATAGTGCTACTTGAAAAATGCTTGTATTTTTATTTATATTTGATATTTTAGTTATGATGTAATGAAATTAGATAATTAATTTTTTCAAAATTATGTGTGCGTGTGTGATATATTTTTAAACAAATTATTTGAGTGAAACATGTTAACTGAGAATAATAAAGTAGGTTAATATTTTGTGATGTAATCACCATGGACACTTTATATTTTTTATTTTTTTTTAATTTATTAGAAAACGATTTGAGCGAACTATTATTAATTGTAAAAATAATGCAAAACCGCTAATTAGAACCATGAACCAGGATCGCGAACCAGAAGCATAAACTAGAATCGTAACATGACCCGAACCAAATCTAGCATCGATGATTCGGTTAGGTTCAATTCGATTCTGGTTCAAAACCCATGGAACCGACCAATTTCGATTCTAGTTCTGGTTTTATAGTGGAACCGAACTAACCCAACCCATGTGCACCCCTACATTACATTGGGGGAAGGAAACACATGCATAGGGGATTGCAACTTCTTATTCTATACAGACTTCACGAAAGGAGTCGTTGTCAAACTGCGTTCCATTGTTAGTAACCAGTCCACTTGGGATTCCAAATTATTTTATGAGGTTCCTCCAAACGAATCTCCTGGCATCCGCTTTTCTGATGTGGGTGAGTGGTTTAGCCTTAACCCACTTTGTGAAGTATTCAGTCATCATTATTAGAAGTATTCAATTCTATAGTGTAGCAGGTAATGGACTAGCTATGCCTATCCCTCACAAATAAAAAGGCTATGGATTGGTGAGGGGATTTAGATCTCCACTAGTTGCTTGATGATAAAAAAAAAACTTGCTTGCACTTGGCGCACCATCGCCCGAGCTAGAGAAGGAGAGTTTTTGTCGAAAAAATAGAGTTTTCCTAAAAAAAAATTATGTTTTACAGAAACAGTAAATTTATCTTTTTTTATTTTTTCATCAAAAAATATCAAATATAGGTGTTGTTTAATAGATCTTGATGAGTAGATTCCAAATATATAAATTTTGTGAATTTTGGATTTGTAAAGTTGAAGTTGTAGACTTTTAAAGATTTGATAAACATATGCTCATGAGAGACATTAAGAGTGGGATGGGTGCCTAACACCTTCCCATTTCGTAACTTAGTCCCTAAAACTTTTTGAATTACTTGGTTTCGCAAGCATCAGTATTGTCCTTGATGTCGTTCTCTCGAGGCGGGAATATTTGTTTGCCTTTTTTGTATAAAATATGATGGTGACTATATCTCTACATATCACCCCACATCGATGACAGTCAAGAGCTCTGAGAAAGGATGCAATCTCGTGCGCATGCCGAAGGGGAAGGAATGGGAAGGGAAGGGAAGGAAAAAGGGATTCTCCTTGAGAGACCCTGACTCCAGGATTACCACAAGTGGGTTTAATCGGAAAAGGTTTGAGATAACAAGTTTGAATAATTTTAAAGACTAACTAACAATCGTTTTATTGTGCATAGAGAAAGAAATAATGTATTTGACGTCCTATATAATGATAAAATTTCATAAGATTCATGGCATTCCATTATCATGGGACTATGTTTCTATCTAATTCCCCTAAGTGATATGATCATTTGTCCCCCTTCGAGACTACTTGGTAGGGTCCCTGATAGTTCGTCACGGGTTTCTTATTTTATGGCTTCTTGGCTATAGGAAATAACTTTTTGAGCACCATGTCGCTGATATAGATTTATCTAACTTTGACCTTCTTGTCATGTTGTCTTATTGGTAGGCAGCCAAATGCATCAAAACTTGTTCCCCTCTTTCTGCAGTTATATCTAACTCGCGAGCTATTCGATTGTCATTAGGGATATATTCAAAGATCTCTAATCTGAGAATTAGAAGCTTGATCTCGAAGGGGATTACGAATTCTATATCATAGGAAAGGGAGTATGAAGTTTCTTTTATTGGATTATTTGGTGTTATTTTATATGCCTAAAAAACAAAGGGAAGATCATCCATCCATTGTCCTTTTCATTTTCTTACTGGCGCTTGATTGCAGATAAAAGAGTTTTGTTGGTTATTTCTTCCTATCCATTGTACTAAGGGTGTGCATAGGAATCGAATACCCAAAGATTCAAACCAAACTGACCTTTGTGGGTTGGGTTGGTTCTTTTTTTTTTCTCCATGGCTTGGTTCTGGTTCCAAAAAATTGAGAACTGAAGTGTTCTGTTCGCTTCTCAATTTTATACCTGAACCAAACCAATTTAAACCAAGAACTGAACCCATGTAACAAAACTGAAGAACTGAATCGGAGAATCGGCCTTAAAAACCAACCTAGCAACTAACCCGAATAGTTACTTGGATATTTTATAATTTATGTTCGGTATCTATAGTGCTACTTGAAAAATACTTTTATTTATATTTATATTTGATATTTTAGCTACGATGTTGTAAGGACATGATTTTATAAATGTCCGTTATCAATTTAGTATGTCGTATACCGATACACCGTCGAAGAACACCTAAGATCAAATATGCATCGAGACGGATCCGAATATCAAGTTCTTCAACAATCAAGACTCTGGAAGATGAATATGATAAAGATTATGTTTTTAATCCATAATTATTTACTTTAGTTTTGGTATAATTTTCATAAAATATTTTCCAAGTGTTGGAGCGGAGCTTTAAATGTTTACCAAAAATATATTTTTAGGAGGGTTTGAGGCAGTGCATTTAAAGAGGAAAAGATAAATGAAAAGGTTTTATTTTTAACAATCTCGTTCGAATGACACCGTATTTCGTTCAAATGACAGTGTGTCGCAATGTGTACCTGTCATTCAAATGACAGTGTATATCATTCAAACGACACACTGTCTTGCTTAAACGACCCACCGCCTTATTTTTTTTTATAAAAGGGTCTTTCTAACTCCGTTTTTCATACGAAGTCTTTTTCATTCTACAAACACTGAAAATCGGCAGAAAGCTTTTGTCTTCTTCCTTTAAGGTTTAAACACCTTGTTTTCAATTCTCAAAACCATCCCAATCTTATGTGAATTGTTTTGGAACCCAAGAAAAAAAAATCTATTGTTCAACTCTTTATTAGAGAGAATAAATCTACACCGTACTGAGGTCAAATTAGGGAGTGCTGAGGTATTCTTGGTCTGAAGATTGGACTATGGTCTTTGAGGTTCGCTGCGTGTGGATTTTTGCTGAAAATAGAACTGCGTGTTCTTGAGGAGTAGCTGTGGTTGTTCCTTTGCTGACGACGCCGACTGACACTTGCAGGTATTCATGTGTGAAAAATCTATTTTATTATAACCGTGTAAGTTGTGATTTACAATTATAGTTAAATAAAAGGTTTTTACCCCTGTGGGGGATTTTTGCTCATATTGTGAATATCTTATTATTTGGTTTCCTTTGCATGCTTATTGCTTTTTGATTTCATATCACTTCGATGCATGAGTTAGGACTGAATTAAAACATGGGTTTCATGAAAACTGGTTTGCTTGACACACAATTAAAATTGATTTATTTAAGAAGTCGCATTTATTTCGCTGTAGCACTCTCAAATTGGTATCAGAGGGGGATACGTTAATTTATCGCGTGATCCTAATTTTTGCACTCACTTTTGTGTCAAAGCTTGTTACACTAAGTTATTGTGTTTGATTCTATTTTTCTCAAAAATGGCTTTTGGTGATTTTGATGATTTTCGATGTCAACTTTTTGAAAAGACTAATTGGAAAATTCACCTGAACTCCTGTTTATATCTTCTGTTGAAAATGATTTTGAAAAGTGTTTGGGTTGTGAGGGTGTTGGTCACACGATAGATGAGTGTCCCACAAATTTAAGGATGAAATTAAAAAAACTGACATCTCATATTTCTACCCTTAATGATAGTGATTCGGAAGAAGAAGTTTTTTATGCTTCTAAGCAAGAGATTCCCACTCGTGTGATTGGTGATGATAGTGAGGGTGATGAGAGTGGGGATGGAAGTGGAGATGAGCGTAACTTGCAAACGACTTTCAATGAATTTTATGTTAAAGCTTTGAAAATAAAGAAAGAAAATTTGAAATTAAAAGCTCAATTGAAAGAGAGTGCCTTAAAAAATGATGATGTTTTAGTGGAAGATCTTAGGTCACATGATAAAATTTTAAGAGAGAATCTTGAGTGCGTCGTGGGTGAGAGAGATAGTCTTTGAGGAGTGATGGAAACTACGAAAAAGGAACTTTTAGAGTTTAAGGATTCTAGACGTTTACTCGAGTTGAGGATAGGTGAGCTTGAGAAGAATTTGAGAGAATCAAACAAGGTAAAATTTGATTTGGAGTATCGGTTAGCAAAATTAGATAAAATTTTAGGGACTGTCCAAATTAAGGAGGATAGGGGTGGTATAGGCTTTGATGAGAGTGTCTCACTCATTCCCAAAGCCAATCCCACACGTGTGAGAGATCCTCCTAGGGTTGTTAGGAGAGAGGCACCTAAGGTTATTAAGAGAGAGACACTGAGGGTTGTTAAGGGAGATCCACCTAGGAACGTCGTACGAGAGGCACCTAGGAATTTGAGGAAAGCGCCACTTAGGAATTTAAGGAAAGGACCACCTTTAGGTAACATTCACCGCTCGGTTTACACTTGCACACATTGCGGTAAGCAAGGTCACCTTAGGCGTTTATGTTATAAACTTTTAAATGGACCTAGGAAGGTTAATAAAAGAATAAATTTGATTCCTCAAACCCCCAAACCTCGTTACATATCAATTTGGGTGAGAAAATTGGATTTAGAGGCTTATGGTCTAATTGTTCACGACTCTCATTTTCTTACACGTGATTCACCCCATGTGAGATCTTTTAGTTGATTATTTTGATATTTATCATACACTAGTTGTGCGTCTTGATATACTTTTGCTAGTGTTATGACTCACTTTGGTTACATTATTTTATGAGTTTAACTACAATTTTAACATTGTTTTGGATCTGTCAGAACCTTCTTGGTATCATTTTTTGGAAATTTTTTCACTGGGCAACTCTTTTTAAAATTCTGGGGAATTAGTGAAAATTTGGTTTTCTCGTTCAAACCAGATAGGCTTTCGTTCGAGCGATTTCTAATCTCTCGCGAAGCCTTCTCGCGAGATATTATGTCGTTTGAACGACAGGCAGTCTCGTTCGAGTGACCAGGTTGACTTTGACCATACTATTTGTAGTACCCTGTGTTCATTGGTTACATTATTTGGTATTGCCGAGTTGCTTCTGATAGTTTATATGGAGTCATGTTTTGTATTTATGCTTAAATTACTAATACTGCATTGCTCATTTTAATCACACCTGCTTAGATTATTAATTCATTTGTGTGATTACTATTTGCTAGCATAGGATGTTGCTCATGTCGATATTATGCATATTGTTAATGTGTACCATGTTTGTATTTATGGCTTTTGTTTCTGAGAATTTTTGGAAAAATAAAAAAAGATTTTCATTGTTTTTGAAAAATTTAAAAAATTAAAAAAGAGTTTTGTATTTTGTTTTACACCGTTTATGGATCGACACTTAGGATGACCAAGTTACAATTTCATTCCATTTATCCATGTGATAATTTGATAGTGTTTTGGGACAATATATCATGTCATCCATGTGCTTGACAATGTTTGGAGTCATTGAGATGCTACAAGTTGATACTTCCTACATGTTTGACTTATGATTTCCTTTATTGAACACATGCACGGATTTGTTTGATTAGTTTACTTGTCTATCACATATTGGTCGAGTATTTTCATCTCAATCTTGTCCTTAAAACGAACCAAGTGCAATAATACGAGAGTAATAAAATTAGTGCATGTAAACACCATTGCCCGTGAGGGATTTGTTTATATTTAAAAATGATGAGTGCACGAGAAAGGGCTACGAGAGTGTAATATTGACTCGGCATGAAAACCACCGTTTGAAAAGAGCCCGCACAAAAATTAAGGCAATAAAAAGATGATATATGCCAAAATTTTGGCCAATAGGTTTTCACTAAGTTGAGAATTTAGTACCTCTTTAGATATAAAAAAATGCATTATTATATATGAGGGAGTTTGGTTGGATATGTATCAATGGGTTTGCACGTCCTTTGAAATTTTTTCGAAACAACACTAAATAGTTTTGGACGTTATTGGTGTAAAAATCACTTAGACTTTGATTTGTTGATTTGATTTAGTCGATATCATATAAATTCAACAATTATACACCTACGGATAATTTTTATGTTCATTCGATAGGAGTACACTTATGCATCGTGCACATATGCTTGATTGAGTTGATTTACCTATTGAATTTGTTCACACATATTCATTCCGTTTCCACTATTTGGTCATTTTAATGTAAATTCATGGTGTGTGATTTTTGTAACATCGTTTTTGCATTTTTATATGAAAAATTAAAAAAAAAATAGTTTGTGGACCCCTTGAGTATTTCCTCTACATACGCGTAGTTTGATCCATATTTATGCTATTTACCGTGACACCCCGTTTGGAATTATTTGGTTTATTCTTTTCCTTGCCTATTTCAGATAAATAAAAAGGGGGAGAACGAATTATGGGGGAGTTTTGCATAGTGGGGGAGATTCGATTATATTGATTAATTTATTCTTATATCATTTCAAACTCGATGTGCCACGAAGGTATTTGCTTTATCTCATGTGTGTAGATACAAAGTTGAAGATTATTGGATTGCACACCCTGATGAGAAAAGCTTTGATATTTGAAGATTAATGAAGATTTTTGAAGAAATGATTCGGATATTTTTATTCTATACCGGTAGAGACATAAGGGGGAGATTTGTAAGGACATGATTTTATAAATGTCCGTTATCAATTTAGTATGTTGTATACCAATACACCGTCAAAGAACGTTCAAAATCAAATATGCATCGAGACAGATCCAAATATCAAGTTCTTCAACAATCAAGACTCTGCAAGATGAATATGGTAAAGATTATGTTTTGATTCCATAACTATTCACTTTAATTTTGGGATATTTTTCATAAAATATTTCTAAGTGTTTAAGCGAAGCTTTAAATGTTTTTATCAAAAATATATTTTTATGAGTGTTTGAGGCGGTGCATTTAACGAGGAAAAGATAAATGAAAAAGTTTTATTTTTAATAATCTCGTTTGAATGACACCGTATGTCGTTCAAATGACAGTGTGTTGCGCGATGTGTACTTGTCGTTCAAACTACAGTGTATATTGTTCAAACGACATACTGTCTCTCTTGAATGACCCACCTCCTTATTTTTTTATAAAAGGATCTATCCAACTCCGTTTTTCATAAGAAGTCCTTTCATTCTACAAACATTGAAAATCGGCAGAAAGCTTTTGGTTTTTTCCTTTAAGGTTTAAACACCTTGTTTTCAATCCGTAAAACCGTCTCAATCTTATGTGAATCATTTTGGAACCCAAGAACAGAACTTTGCTATTATTTAACTCTTTGAAGAGAGAATAAATCTACACTGGACTAAGGTCAAATTAGGGAGTGCTGCGGTATTTCTGGGCTGAAGATAGGACTGCGGTCTTTGAGGTTCGCTGAGTGCGTGTTCTTGAGAAGTAGCTGCAGTTGTTCCTTTGATGACGATACCGACCGACACCTACGGGTCTTCGTGTGTTAAAAATCTATTTCATTATAACCGTGTAAGTTGTGATTTACAATTATAGTGAAATAAAAGGTTTTTCCCGTGGGGGGATTTTTCCTCACATTCTGACTATCTTGTTATTTGGTCTCCTTTGCATGCTTATTGCTTTATGGTTTCATATCACATAGATGCATGAGTTAGGACTGAATTAAAACTTGGGTTTCATTAAAACTGGTTTGGTTGACACACAATTAAAATTGATTTATTTGAGAAGTCGCATTTATTCCGCTGTAGCACTCTCAGATGTAATGAAATTAGATAATTAATTTTTGCCAAATTGTGTGTGTGCACGTGATATATCTTTGAAAAAATTATTTTGAGTGAAATATGTTAATTGAGAATTGTTGATACCAAATTTAGTCTGCTGACATGGCTCAATTGGGTGAAGACACGTGGCAATCCACATGGCAACAATAAACACTTACGAACAACACCTCAACTCCGAGGAACCATACTGAAATGAGGAACTCTGCTTCCCCGATCAACTCAGACGCTCCGACCTACAAGAACTCTTCGAGGAACTTTTAAGTACCGAGGAACTTTTGAGCACCGAGGAACTTAGGCGGTCCGAGCTGCACCTCGGACAAAGCATTAATAGCAGGATAACCCAACAGTTGGACTGCGCATTAAATGATTATTATCATATAGATGTATACGCTTAAGGGGCATTTAATATATTACCCTTTCACATTACAGCCTTAGGACTATAAATACATTGTATTACCCTCATTGTAGGGGATCGGAATTTCTTGAGAAAACTTATAATCGAGAATTCCCAAATAGTCAGCAATAACAGAAACAGTGGACGTAGGCCATTCTTATAAGGTTGAACCACTTTAAAAGTTCTTTGTCTCATTTTATTTATCTGTGATTAAATAATTAGATATAATCTAATTTTTTACATCAACAGATTGGCGCCGTCTGTGGGAAACGACTGGTAATATCGTTTTTCATAAAAAATAACTCATCATAAATGGCTGATATTCCAGAACCCAGCCATCGAAACGCTGGAAGCCCTCCAAATCCATCTGCTCTGCCTAATATTCCAGATCTGGCTGGAATAATGACAAATCTGGCCCAGGGCCAGACAGTCATGCAAGAAACGATGTGATAACTCATATGAACCCTCCATGGCGGTGCACCAACCCATTTAGAATTGTGAAGTATTCAAAGAAATACCCGTTTACCTTCTTCACGTACTAGGCGTACCGATTCCTATCGTACTGAGGAGTCTGAAGATTTTTCTTATCAACCTGGATGAACTTCATCAGTACGAGCCACAGATACTGAACAACGTATCACTCTCTCTCCAGAAAGGACTAGTGCGCTAGAAAGATTAAGCAGAGTTTCTTCTTTTGATCGATTAGGTCCTAGGAGGTGCAAAAGTCCTCCTAGAGCCGCATCGAAGAGTTTTCGACGACCATCAGACTTAAGGGAAGGATCTGCCCAGTCGCGACCAGCTGCTCGTCAAGATAAATCCCAGGAAGCCACATCAACGCGATCAGTTGCTCGAACCAACAGGCCCGATGAAGGAAACGATGCGTGGAAAGGCTCTATTCAGAGGCTGGAGGATAGATTAGGAGAAATGGCTAGAGCCAAGAACCCTCTACAATGAACTTTTGTTCGTGGAACACCTTTTGTCCAGGCCATTGTAGATTTTCCAACACCATCAAAGTTTAAAGCACCTGTTGTGACCCCTAAATATAATGGAAAGACCGACCATATCCTTCATATAGAATAATACCAAGTTGCAGCCGACATCTATGCTGTTCCAGATGAGATGAGATGTAGAGCATTCTCGGGAAATCTTACCGGATCTGCTCACATGTGGTATAATAATCTTCCTCGGGGTAAGATCTCAACTTTTCTTCAACTGGACAAGTTATTCATTGGTAATTTCTGTTTTGGGGCAAAGCTTGTTAAACGAGTAGCGCATTTGTTAAGTGTTAGACAAAAAGCTAGTGAAAGTACCAGAGATTATATAACTCATTTTAATAATGAGAAGCTCGAAGTCATTGACTATGAGGAAAAAACAGCGATTACCGCCTTGATGAGTGGATTACTACCCAACAAGTTGTACTACACTTTGGCTAAAGATCCGCCTAGAACCATGTCAGATCGGAGGGGAAAGGCAATCAAGATTATGAATGCCGAGGAGGCTATGGCTGCGAAGAAGAATATGGATGCTAAAGAAACCAAAGTGGAAGGTGATAAAGCTAAGAAGAAGGAGCATAAGAACAATGGTAGTGACAAACACTCAAGAGCAAGGTCGTCATGGAAAGTATTGAAGAAATTTAATAATTATACTCCTTTGAAGAAAGACATCAACCACGTTCTAGAAGAAATCAAGAACAACGAGGAATTAAATTGGCCAGAGAAAATGAAGGCAGACCCCGAAAGGAGAAATAAGGCAAAATATTATGAGTTTCACAAAGATCATGGCCATATGACTCAAAATTGCATAGCTCTTCAGAATGAGATTGAAACACTCATCAGACGAGGAAAACTGGCAAAGTATGTTGATCGAAGGAATGATAGAAGAAACGACGATCGGGCAAGAGAGAGGCTAGATCTCCTCGTCGAGCAGAGGAGAACAAGAAGAGAGACCCTGAAGTTGATCCAGAAGATGACCCCGATCTTCCCAAGAGACCAAGGCATCCAGAACGTGGGGTATTTTCAATAAGCTTTGGGTCATTTGACTGTAATGTTATTACAAGTGGAGATGCAGGAGGAGGAGACCTTACTGCCGAGAGAAAAGCTTACCTCTGTGAGGCTCAAGCTTGCTCATACATTCAACGAATAAATCTAGCTGAGGAGGATCTCCCGAGAAAGGTGAACAAAGAGAAATTGGTCATTGGTTTCTCAAAGAACGACCTCGCAGGTGTTCTATATCCTCTTGATGACCCATTGGTGATCAAAATGAGGATGAAGGAGGTAATGATTTCAATAGTACTGGTAGATAATGGTAGCTCGACAGACATCATGTTCTAGTCGTGCTTTGACAGTTTAAATTTAAAGTTATCTCAACTGGAACCTTATCATAGACCCCTCCTGGGTTTTGCTGGCGAGAAAGTATTTTCACTTGGGACGATAAAATTGGATATATTCATTGGTATGTGGCCTTCTTGTCGAACAGAAAGAATACGCTTCTTCATGATGGATAAGAATGTTCAATCATCATACAATATCATCATGGGAAGAGTAGGATTGAAGAAGTTTGAGGCTCTACCATCTACGGTACATCAGTGCCTAAAATTTCCAATAAATTTTGGAGTAGGAGTTGTGAAAGGTGATCAGAAAGTAGCTCGAGAATGCTATTATTCATCCCCCGAGCAAGAGGTACTGGAGGAATCAAGGAAAACGACCACTACCTATCAAGTGGATGAAGGTGCAGAAATTGAAACATTGGATCCTAGAGATGAGTCGCAACTCATGAAAAGTCAAGTGGTGGAAGCTACTGAAAACATCATTCTGGACAACGAGCACCCTGAACGAACTACTCAAGTAGGTTCATCGTTGAAATCCTCACTAAAACAGGAATTGATAACTTTCCTTAGAAGGAGAAAGAAAACTTTTGCGTGGAGTCACGAGGATATGCCTGGGATAGACCCAAATTTCTTATGTCACGAACTCAATGTGAATAAGGAGATCAAGCCTGTAAAGCAGAGAAGAAGAGTATTCAGTGCTGAGAAGAATCAAGCTATACAGGAGGAAGTCGAGAAGCTCCAAAAAGCTTGCTTTATTGAAGATGTTAAATATCCAGACTGGTTAGCAAATGTGGTAATGGTGAAGAAGAAGAACAACAAATGAAGAATGTGTGTAGACTTCACCGACCTCAACAAAGCATGCCCAAAGGATAATTTTTTGCTGCCCCAAATTGATCAACTAGTGGATGCTACCTCGGGACACGAGCTGCTGAGCTTCATGGATGCTTATTCTGGTTATAATCAGATCAAAATGAAACCTGAAGATAAGGAGAGTACTTATTTCATTACCCCTAGGGGAACTTATTGTTATAATGTTTTGCCTTTTGGTTTGAAAAATGCAGGTGCAACATATCAGTGGCTGATGAACAAAGTGTTTGCAGAACAAATCAGTTGTAATATGGAAGTCTATGTTGAAGATATGCTGACAAATAGCAGGAAAGTTGTCGATCATCTAGTTGACCTAAGACAGACTTTTGATCAATTAGATAAATATCAAATGAAGTTGAACCTGACGAAGTGCATATTTGGAGTGCGAGAAGACATGTTTCTCGAATACATTATCAATCAGCGAGGCATTGAAGCTAACCCTGAAAAAATCAAAGCTCTGCTAGGGCTGCGATCCCCAATGATGAATAAAGAGGTGCAAAGTCTTACAGGACGAGTAGCAACACTCAACAGATTTGTATCGCGAGCAACTGATCGATGTCTCCCATTCTTCAAGACACTCCAAAAGACTTTTGAGTGGAATGATGAATGTGAGAAGGCTTTCCAAGACTTGAAGAAATATTTGGGAACACCTCCACTGATATTTAGGCCAATGATGGGAGAAAAATTATACTTGTATTTAGCAGTGTCCAAGAATGCAGTTAGTTCGGCATTGATAAGAATGGAGTATAAAAACCAATCTACTACAAAAGTAAGGCCTTTAGAGGAGCAGAGATCAGATATCCAAGGCTGGAAAAATTGGCACTAGCATTGATTGAGGCGAGTAGAAGAATGAAGCCATACTTCCACGCTCATACCATAGTAGTATATACTGATATGCCATTGAGGCAAGCCCTTCATAAACCAGAAAAGTCAGGAAGATTGATGTGCTGGGCAATAGAACTCGGTGAATATGATATAGTCTATGAACCCATATCATCGCTAAAAGGGAAAGATGTAGAAAACTTTATAGCAGAGTTCACCTATCCTAATACCACCGAGGAGAAAAAGTTTCCCGCTGATCAACCTGTGGATGTTACAGGATCATCAAATGCAAGCCCAGACTAACTTAGCTTGGTAAAAGGGCAAGTGGATGTTACAGGATCATCAAATTCAAGCCCAGACCAGCTTAGGTTGGTAAAAGGGCAAGAAAAGATGATCGACGAACAACAAGAAAAATCAGGAGATGGTGAAAGGAAGTAACAAATTTTCCACCGAGGAACTCTGTCAGATCAAAAATTTAAAGACGAGTTGCCTATATGGAGTCTGTATGTGGATGGTTCATCGTGCACTACAGGATGTGGCGCAGGGATAGTTTTGAACAGTCCGAACGAGGTCGACATGGAATACGCCCTACGCTTCCAATTCAAAGCTTCGAATAATGAGGCTGAATATGAAGCCATGATTGCATGTCTTAGTTGGGAAAAAACCATGGGGGCGAAACAAGTTATTGTCTTCAGTGATTCACAACTGGTCATAAATCAAATGATGGGAGTAAATGCAGCCAAAGGAGAATTAATGATCAGATATCATGCAAAGGCAAAGGAACTGGTGTCGGAATTTGCCGTTATTCAACTGGTTAGAATACCAAGAATGGAGAATGCGAGAGCAGACGCCCTAGCTCGATTAGCATCAGCTACTCGTACCGAGCTATGAAGAACAATCCCAATTGAAGTTTTAGCTGGTCGGAGTATCGATGAAGATCTGACGATGAACTTTATTACCCTCGATTTAGGATCATCATGGATGGATCCCATCAGGGCATATATTGAGAAAGGGGAATTACCAATTGATAAACTTGTAGTTAAGAAACTGAAGTTTAAGGTTGCTCGTTATGTACTGACTAATGGTATTTTATACAGATGAGGAATTATAGCAAGTTTGCAAAGATGTGTGCATCCCACTGAGGTGAAAGATTTGATTGAAGAGGTCCATGAAGGGTCTTGTGGAGCCCATGTAGTAGGTCGGACTCTTTTGTAAAGAATGATGACTCAAGGATACTACTGGCCGATGATGAGGGCTGATTGCACAGCCTATGCTAAGAAATGTGACAAGTGTCAGCGTTTCTCCTCCATCCGAAGAACTCCCCAAGCGTTATTGACACCCATTACTTCACCTTGGCCATTTCCATATGGGGAATAGATTTGGTTGGGCCACTACCGATGACCATGGGAAGATTTAAGTATCTTGTGGTTGCTGTGGACTATTTTACTAAATGGGTTGAAGCTGAGCTTCTCATTCATATGACGTACGATAAGGTGTACCAATTTATTTGGAAGAACATCATTTATCGATATGGTCTTCCTCATGCCTTCATCACAGACCATGGAACACAATTTGACAACGAGGAGTTCGCTGCCTACTGTCATCAGTCAAATATTTTGAAGATCCACTCAGCACCAGGCCATCCTCAAAGCAATGGACAAACTGAAGTGACAAACAGAACGCTGCTGAATGGCTTGAAGAAAAGACTGGATGATGCGAAAGAAAATTGGATCAACGAGCTACAATCAGTGTTATGGGCTTACCGAACTACTCCTCGAGTAGCAACAGGGGAATCTCCATATATGCTAGCATTTGGAAGTGAAGCTGTTATACCCGCCGAATTGGGTCTCCCAACACATAGAATACTAAATTTCAATTCCCCTGTCAGCGATTTAATGAGAAGGTTAGACTTGGACATGCTCGAGGAGGTTAGGGAAGAAGCAGCCATTAGAAATGCTGCTTACCAGCAGCGAACAACTTTGTTCTACAACAAGAGAGTGAAGAAGTGTGACTTGAAAGAAGGAGACTATGTGCTAAAGAAGGTGATTCAAAAACACAACAAACTGGAGGCAAACTGTCATGGACCCTACCGAGTTAAAGAAGTTGTTCGACCAGGGATATACATAATAGAAACTTTAAAAGGGGAGGAGTTTAAGAATGCATGGAATGCAGAGCACCTGCGCAAATATTATTAGTAATGTAAACACTCATGTAATGCAGTTTCATAAGTATGAATAAAGTGACAATGTTTTGTCGAGTTCTTTCCCTTTATTGGAAATATTTTGGGGGGAATACTAGTGCTACACACTACTCAGCAAATACTCAGCAGATCTCGGACTACTCAAAACTATTCCTAAAAATGCCAACTTGGTTGGTTAGGAAATGTATTCCTAAAAATGCCAACTTATGTTGGTTAGGAAGTAAATGTATTCCTACGGGAAGTAAAACTATTCCTAAAAATGCCAACTTGGTTGGTTAGGAAATGTATTCCTAAAAATTCCAACTTATGTTGGTTAGGAAGTAAATGTATTCCTACGGGAAGTAAAACTATTCCTAAAAATGCCAACTTATGTTGGTTAGGAAGTAAATGTATTCCTACGGGAAGTAAAACTATTCCTAAAAATGCCAACTTATGTTGGTTAGGAAATGTATTCCTAAAAATGTCAACTTATGTTGGTTAGGAAGTAAATGTATTCCTACGGGAAGTAAAACTATTCCTAACAATGCCAACTTATGTTGGTTAGGAAATGTATTCCTAAAAATGCCAACTTATGTTGGTTGGGAAGTAAATGTATTCTTACGAGAAGTAAAGCTATTCCTAAAAATGCCAACTTATGTTGGTTAGGAAGTAAATATATTCTCAAAAAGCCAACTAAGGTTGGTCGGGAGGTACAACTATTCCAAAAAGGACCAAAGTTGCTCGTTAAGAAAAAATCCACTAACTATGGCTTGTCAGGAATAAAAACCCACAAACTGTAGTTGGTCGAAAAGGAAAATTTATAGACCTTGGTTGGTCGGAAACATTTTATGAATACGAGAAAGTGATCGAGCAAAATTTTTGATACTCGTAACTTTTTAAATTATTACTAAGTTGGTTGAGGAACAAAACATCATTTTTTCCAAGTGACTACCACAAATTCAAATTGATCGACAAATAACACAATGTTGTTATATTTTTAACAGATACACATGTACAGATGTAAAGTGTTACAAGACAGTGGAAGTCAATATTTGCAAATAAAATTATTTCATTAAATGTAGAACAAGATACATCAGGAATGAAATAAAAATTTATTACATTAATATTCCTATTCTATTGGTTTCTTCCCCTCTGCTTTTGAAACAGGTTCCTCGCCAGCAGGTGGATCATTTAAAGCAAGAGGAGAATTTATAAAGTTAAGATCTTTTAGCATCCTGATATTCATCACGGATGGTCGATCTAGTAGATGCTCGGGACGAGATATCTCAACATTTAGAAATCAAACACCGAGGGATGGCCCGAGCAGGGATCCAACTCATATCAAGATTGAATGGTGGCACGGGTAGGTCGAGCATCCCATGATTATGGTAATCCCACAGGTAATGACCCTGTTCGAGTTGCAGCACACCTAAGGCATTCAGTCATCCCTGTTTGTAGCCCTCATTATTTGTATTCTGGATACGATCGTCCAAGTGGTAGAGAGCCTCGTTGTAGCCAGCCATCCAGAACTCCCTGGGTTGGTTGTGAAATTGATATGTCAATCTTTCCAGCTGCTCGTGGAGATTTTTGATGAAGAGTTCTTTATTATCCAAGATAGATTTCTGCATAGAAAGCTGCTCTTCCAAGTCCCTGATTTTCTTAGACATCTCAGCCAATGCCTGGTTCTTCTCCATCAACTGGAAGGCCTGGTTCTCTAGAGCAGATTGAGTCCTATGTTCTTCGATAGGAATTAGAGGAGCTCTTGCTCATCGACGAGAAGATGTATAAGGGCAATCTCTTTTCAAGGTTTCTAACTCATCCCTCAGGTTGGCGTTCTCGACCTCCAAGAACGAGAATCCCTCGTCAGTCACTTGGATCAAAGCATTTAAGGTGGAGGCTGCAAACTTCAACTGAGACACCTCTTTTTGCAGGTTATTATTTTCTTGCTCTAATAACTCAACTATCTATCTATGCTCTTCGACCTCAGCCTTCAACATTCTCTCCCGCACGTCGTAAGCAGCAAAACGCTTGTCATATCCCTTATCAGCACTGATTTGCTGATACTTCTTCTCGTACCCCTCGTGCAAAAGGGCAGTGGACTCCTTATATTATTGCTGAAGTTCTTCAAGAGTGCCTTGGAGATCCTTAATCATATCATAATAAGCTACATTATTGGCCACTGCACGATCAAGTAGACACTTCAAATATTAGTAGGCTTCAATTGCCTGTTCCGAAGCATCTTGGTCAAGGATGACGACGATTTGTGCTGCACTCAGATCTGTGTGACCAGCCTTAAAATATTCATTGCATTGTTGTAACAACTTTGTATCATGAGCAAACAATAATTCCATAATGTCCAGAAACTAGTAGAGGAAGAAAAAGCAATAATCAATAAGAGTACCAACAGAGCATGAGGAGGAGAAACAACAGTATGCATAAATAAAAGTTCAAATTTTATTATATCATAAAGTTCAGAGTTACATGTTCAGGGTTACATTTGACAAAGAAAAATAAAATAGAGAGAAACCCGAACAACTCTACACCTTTTCCTTGTCTCCCAAAACTTTCTCGGGAAGCTGGGACGAGGAGGTAGGTTGCTCGGAGGGAACAGAGAGTTTCTCGGGGAGCGCTGACAGTTGCTCGAATGAAGTAACGAGTTACTGAAGTTCCTCGTTAGTAGGCTGGATGGTTGGGGGATGAGAAACTTGATCTCCCATCACCATGGAAGACTCCTCAGAGGCAGCTTCGTCCTCTTCTTCGTCTTCAGGAGTTGGAGGGGGACCAGGGATGTTCCGCTGAAATAGTTCAGAAGTTTCATCAACTTTCATCTCTTGTAGAGCAGCGACCCACCCATCTCTAAAGTATTTGAGGCTGCCATATTCGACTTGCGACATCATGGCAGCCAAGCCTTTGTTCCACCCTTTATCCCAGCCAGCGCTGAAAGATTTCTTCACAACCAATTTCCTCTTTAACTTCTCCGAGGAAAGCTTCTCAGACAGAAGATTTTCAGCAGCCTTCAGTTTATTCTCAACTTCCTCCTTCTGTCGACTTACTTCCCGAAGTTGACCCAACTCCTCCTCAGCAACCTTGAGCTTATTTTCAAGCTCCCCAGTATTTTTGAGCTTCCCTTCAAGCTCTTTATTCTTCTTCTCCAAATCATTTATTTTTTTCTCCAACCCTTTGGAGACTTCAACAACTTGAGCCTTCTCATGCTCGGTTGAGGTAAGTTTCTACTCCCAAGCAGCCTTGTCAGCATCATGCTTTTGACGAGAATCTTCCAAAGATCGCGTCAGATCCATCAGAGCTTCCTCCACACCAGATGAGGAGCTTGAAGCTTTAATAGCTTCATCTTTCTTCAAAATTGTATTAAAGCAGCTCACCAACTATGAAAAGAAAATGAAAGCAAGTCAGAGACAGATATAACAAGGGAAAGATGAAAAGTTTAAAACAATAAAACTTACAGAAGCAATATGGCGAGCAGCCAATGAGGTAACCATGTCTCGAGAAAGGTTTTCTTCAATACCTTGGATCTCGGGAATGATCCAAGTATTCACCGAGCTCATGGCAGAGCTCGGGGGAACGAAAGTAGGAACACCAGTTCCAGTAGTTGGGGGCTGAGAGATGGTGTCAGCCAAATTGATCGAGGAGCTCTTCTTCAGCCTCCTCGGAGGAGCAGGAATAGTTTCGACCAAGGAAGAACTCTTGGTCGGTGATATGACAATCACTTCTTTTAGAGCATCAGTCTTGCTCAGGGCCACTGGAGGCTTCTCGGCAACCTTCACAGGAGCAGCCGGAGGGGCTGCATCAATTTTATTTGTCCCTTTTGGGACATCATATTTACTTCATTTTGCCTCTCCAGCACCAGAGGCAAGTTTCTTAAAAAGGTTGGGAGGTCTTATTTTCTTCATCCTTTCACTCAAAGGAATATGTGATTCAAGCAAAGAACTTGTAGAGGCTGGTATTGGTTCTGTGTCGCTTATCAACGGACGAGAAGTAAAAGAGGATGTGTAACTCTTGTACTGAAGCAGATATGAAGCTGACCTAATATGCTCATCGGCAACAGTCTGATGAAAACTCCAGATAAGTTTTAAGTGCCTTATATTAACGTCTGCCTCTTTTGGACATTTTCTTTTGTTGTCAACTGCAAATAAATCAAAATTAAAATATCAGTGACACGTGTTATCAAACATAAAGGAAGCATAATCTCAAAATAAATAAAATGAAATAAAAATAACCTATCCCATTACCATAGGGAGGGCATCTGGGACCATGATACACGTCATCTCCAGAAAAAGGAGCATGCTGCCAATTTTTTATAACAACCCCATGCTCAAAATAGTCCCTATTGGCATCCGAGAGATTGACCACTAAAGCCCTATTTAAAAATCTAGTTTTTAAATAAAAAGTATTATCAACAACAGCCCATCTATAACACAACATGATTTCTGGAATTCCTATGTGAGTTCCATGAATTTGATTTAGTCTATGAACCCCATTAACTATTCTCCATGTATTGGGGGCTATTCTTGCAGGAACAACGTCAAAATATTGACAAAATTCCAGACATAAAGGATTTGGCGGAAAAGAAAAGCCACATTCAGCAATAAAGAGACTGGGGAACCAATGTCCCTCAGCCAAATGAAAATAATCGGAAGGTTCAGAAAGTTCCTCCAGAACAACCCATGAAGGAATAGAAAAATCAGAACGAAATTTATCAAGAGATTCAACAAGGTAAACCATGATGAATAAAGGAAATGAAGAAGAAGGAAGAAGATCTTACAGAAAAAGAGTGGATCTATTGACAACGAACGACGAAAAGGATGAACGCACAAGAGAGTAAGACAATGGAAAACTCGAAGATACAAATTTGAAAAAGTAAAAGACGATGGGATTGTCTGTGACGCTTAAATACTTTATCTTGGGAAACGGTAAAGTTAATGATTACAAAAAGAAATGATTACGCTACCAGCGGATAGAAGGATAAAAAGTACGCGAAGATCGAGGCGGTTATAAAAATTCAAAAAAGCCCGATTCTACAAATTTGGAAGGAAAAATAAATACAAAGGAAACGCTCCTAAATTTCAGGATAACCATTTAAAACCGCCATATATCGAGAAATAATGTTCCACACTCCTCAAATTTCAAACTATGAAACATTGGGGCCTTCTGTTGATACCAAATTTAGTCTGTTGACATGACTCAATTGGGTGAAGACACGTGGCAATCCACATGGCAACAATAAACACTTACGAACAACACCTCAACTCCGAGGAACCATACTGCAACGAGGAACTCTGCTTCCCCGATCAACTCAGACGCTCCGACCTATAAGAACTCTCCGAGGAACTTTTGAGTATCGAGGAACTTTTGAGCACCGAGGAACTTAGGCGGTCCGAGCTGCACCTCGGACAAAGCATTAATATCAGGATAACCCAACAGTTGTACTGCGCATTAAATGCTTATTATCATACAGATGTATACGCTTAAGGGGCATTTAATATATTACCCTTTCACATTACAGCCTTAGGGCTATAAATACATTGTATTACCCTCATTGTAGGGGACCGAAATTTCTTGAGAAAACTTGTAATCGAGAATTCCCAAACAGTCAGCAATAACAGAAATAGTGGACGTAGGCCATTCTTATAAGCCTGAACCACTTTTTAAGTTCTTTATCTCATTTTATTTATCTGTGATTAAATAATTAGATATAATCTAATTTTTTACATCAACAAGAATAATAAAGTAGGTTAATATTTTGTGATGTAATAACCATGGATAATTAATATTTTCCAACTTTTAAGTTTCTTTTTTATTTATTAGAAAATGATTTGAGCGAACTATTATTAATTGTAAAAATGATGCAAAATCTTTAACTAGAACCATGAACCAGGATCACGAACCAGAAGCACAAACCAGAATCGTGAATCGACTAGTACCAAATCGAGAATCGATACCTCAGTTCGGTTCGATTTTGGTTCTAAAGCCATGAAACTGACCAATTTCGATTTTGGTTCTGGTTTCGTAATGGAACCGAACTAACCCGACCCATGTGCACCCCTACATTACATTGGGGGAAGGAAACACATGCATAGGGGATTGCAACTTCTTATTCTATACCGACTTCACGAAAGGAGTCGTTGTCAAACTGCGTTCCGTTGTTAGTAACCAGTCCACTTGGGATTCCAAATTGTGTGATGAGGTTCCTCCGAACGAATCTCCTGACGTTCGCTTTTCTGATGTGGGTGAGTGGTTCAACCTCAACCCACTTTGTGAAGTAGTCAGTCGACATTATTAGATGTATTTGATTCTCTAGTATAGCAGATAATGGACCAACTATGCCTATCCCCCGCAAAGAAAAAGGCCATGGATTGGTGAGGGGATTCAGATCTCTCGCTAGCTGCTTGATGATACAAAAAAACTTACTGACACTTGGCGCATCATCGCCCGAACTGGAGATAAAGAGTTTTCGCCAAAAAAATTGAGGTTTTACAGAAACTGTAAATTTATCTATTTCGATTGTTTCGTCAAAAATATCGAATATGGGCGTTGTTTGATAGATCTTTACGAGTGAATTCCAAATATATAGATTTTGTGAATTTTGGATTTGTAAAGTTGAAGTTATGGACTTTTAAAGATTTGATGGGTTATATTTTTTTTTTGGAAAAAAACGACGTAAAATTATTTTGAGGGTATATTTATCATTTTAATATGTTAAGTTGATAGAATAAGACATTTGACACTATTAATTCAGTCAAATGATATCTTGATTTATTGAACAAGTGGATGAGCTTGGTAATAATAATAATAATAATAATAATAATAATAATAATAATAATAATAATAATAATAATAATAATAATAATAATAATAATAATAATAATAATAATAATAATAATAATAAGCCTTTGACACTATTGAGTCACCATAAAATAGACAAGTTGGTCAAAATTTGGGTAGCCCCTCTATGCATGTGTTTTTTTTAGAGAATTAAGGTAAATGTCATGTTCATTCTTATATTTGAATTTTTATGACAATGCTTTTCAAGTTTATAAATCTAGTCCCTGTGGTATAATATCATTTATAAATCTAGTACCTGTGGTACAATAACATTTACTTTTTTGGTCCGCGCCGGCGGCACTATTTTTCATGGAATTTTTAGTACAGGGACTAAATTTATAAAATTATATGGAATGTCCTATTTTTATACACTTTGAGCATTATAAGAACCATTTTCCAAAATTCCCCCTTTTTTTTTTTTGCATGTGTGTGTGTGTGTGTGTGTGTGTGTGTGTGTGTGTGAGAGAGAGAGAGAGAGAGAGAGAGAGAGAGAGAGTTTTTTATACCATTTTCCTTTTAAAGAGATCCCGCGCAAGGAAATTAACTGTTAATGTTAAGATAATAATAACAGAAAAAAAAGTATCGAAGTCCATTGTAATTAGGGCTGTAAATTGCGCTGGGTGAGCCGGGCTTGGGGTTGCTCAGGCTCGGCCCGAACTCACTTACCCATCCTCAAGCCCGAGCTCGGCCCGAATTATTTTTTTCCACCTAGGCCCGAACTCGACTCATATATATTTCGGGCTTCGGGCCCGATTTCGGGCAGGGCGATTTCAATTTTTTTGCTAAAAAAGTTCGAATTAATTTTTTTTCTTGTATTTCCATCATGGAAAAAATTACACATTAAAATCTAATTGATATTTTATGAAATAAAATATATAATTATGAAATGTATCAAATTAAAAGAAGGGAAATAAGAGTGAAAACCTACAAATGCCTATTAAATTTCATACATTTAGCAAATTTGATCACTAACAAAGGCCTATTGTGACTTGAGCAATTATATAAATTATTTATTTATTTATTTGGAAATATGAAGTTCGGGCTTCGGCCCAATTCGGGCTTGGTAAGGTTCGGCTCAAGCTCGGCCCGAAATTCATTCAGGTTTAAAATTTTGGTTCAGGCTCGGCTCGGCTCAAACTCAAATAAAGCTCGGCCCGAAAATAGAGGGCCGAACGGGCGGACTTCGGGCCTCGAGTGCTCAATTTATAGGCCTAATTGTAATTAGTGTTAAATTCTAAAACTCATATTATGAAGAGCTCAAGTAAAAAAACAGTTAAATGATTCTTGTAGTTCTTCACGACTCTATGCTAAATCACATTTTCCTTTCCTTACACATTGAATACTGTTGTTAGAATCTTGATTTGATGAATTGCAGGAAAGGGCATTATACAATGTCAACTTATGGGAGAGAAAAAGGAAATAAAAGCAGACAGGACGTTGAAATCAAAGCCTTTAATAATCCAAATGGTCCCATCCATCTTCTCAGGATATACAAGTCAATATATTATATAGGCCACAGTCCACGAAATTAGAAGTTCTCGTAAAGAAGAGATCATGTATGATACTGGTACAACAACAAACCACACGTTTGATTGACCCCGCTTTCCTCTATACAATTCCCCATCCTACTTAGGAGCACGCTCTTCTACTTGCTCAAAATTTCTTAATAACAACCACTTCTTCAACTAAGTGATCAACTAGATACAGAGCACCTATCATATAAATACCAGAAATTGCATAAATCTGATAAATAACGTAGGATTTTATATTCAGACTAAAAAATGAATGATATTTTTATACAAAGAAGAATTATCACAATAATGTGATGCCTAACTGGTAGGAGAATTCACATAATTGTTGATCCTTAAATTGATATTAATATTCATCCTGTTCCAAGTAAGTAGTCATATTTTTCTTGTTGATTTGTAGCAAATTAAACCTTCTATTTGTAAAAATTGGAGTTATCTATGCGCATGTTTCACATTCCAAAATATTTATAATTTTTTAGGGGATACTCTTAAAAAGTATTTTTTTTTCTTAAAGTGATTAAATTTTGAAACACGAACTCTTAATCTAAACATGAGGAAGTATAAGGAGTTCATTTTAAACCATAACAACATTTTTGTTCTTTTGGCCCGAAAGTAGTCTATTGCCTTCCATCTAAAGTTTAACCAGTTTATAAATATGTTGAAGCTTAAATAATTTTCTTACGAGCAGAGTTTGCACAAGCGTTTAATGAAGGGTGTTTTTGCATCAACCCATTAATTCTGTCTATAGCCCCTCCATTAATATTTTGCCGCTACTGAAGTAAACCAAAAAGAAAATGACTATTATAACCCTTTTTTAAAACCCACGCATCAGATAAAAATGAAAGACATGAGGGCAAGAGACAGCCGATTCGGATAGAACTCTGAAGAAAAATAATTGTCAACAAGATTACACAGAACTCAAACAACAACAGAACAAAAATAATAACTGGTATTGAATGTTGTCCAACACAATTTACACGGCTCTAATGCTGAACTTTTTTTCAATAAAAAAGAGACAAAAATTCTTATTTTCAAGAGGTTAGATAATATTAAATCTGTGAAATATCTTTGAGATGTTCCTCAATTAAACTCATATTTGGTTCTTTACATACGGGAGTTCACACAAATTGTAAGAAAAAAGTTCCACTTGGTGAATGATATACAAATGGGAGCAAGTACAAGTCAACAAAAAAAAGTAAAAAAAATAAAGACACCTTTCATAAACCAACACCCAACAATTTTTTGTTTCACTGAATTTTCAAACGTGTTCCTCCTTCAGAAAAGCACACAATTAATTGTCATATCTAAAGCGTTTGGAACAATCTCTGAAATGGGTTTGATTATGCTTTAAATAGTTATAGATGGACTGGATATTTGTAAAATTGAACGAACTAAGAGCATGGTTTGACAGGATAATGTTTGAAATGGGTTTAGAAGGATAAAATCCCATTTTGACATTTTCTTTTTAACACACAAGAAGATATGGTGTATAGATTGTATTTTCACCCATATATGTGGGGTTAATAAAGGTGTAGGTTCTATACAGAAAAATGGGGTCCAAATAAAAGTACCCTTAATGAATGAACATGAGTAGTTTTGTTGATTTATACTCTCTATCCAAATTAATATTTCCTTTATCTTTTAAGATGTCACAAATTAATAGATCATTTTAATTTTTTGTAATGGAATCAAATTTCCTAATAGTGAAAAGTATTGATATTAAAAATTAATTGAAGGCATCATTAAAAATTATTATTTTAATAGTAATTAGTAATTTGGGGTGGTGGTAGCGTTTTTTAAGAACGAGTGATAATATGAATGGAAGGATATTTTGGCCAATGATCCTTAGTTTTAACAATAAAAAAAAAGGAAAAGAAAAGAAAAGAAAAGGTGAAAAGGCAACATATAGGATAAGACACGACAAATTTATCATCTATATAACCATAACCACAAGTGGGGAAGGCTTTGTCTATATGATGCACTGCATGACATAATCGCCAATCATAATATTTAAGATGAGGCATCAACTTGTGGGCTACATCACTATCACATGGGTCGTGAATTTGTCAATTTGCTTGACCAATTAGCTTTATGATGTTCATGATGACGAATAACATGCCTCAATATAATAAGACTCGAGGTTTAGTGCTTTTGTTTTGTTTTGGTATGGGTTTTTTCTCTTGAATAAATAAATAAATAGACAGAAGGCAGTGGAATTGACTACAACGTGTCGAATGAGGAGAAATTCTATTTTGTCCGGCTCAACCACCGAAGGTTTGACCGAATAGAAAAGGAAAAATGTGAAGGTATAAAAATTTGCAATCGTGTGTATATATATATATATATATATATATAGTTTTATTCTTGTGTGTATTAGTCCGCCTTTTAAAAATACGGATCAGATATGTGTCACCTGGCGGTGAGCTCAAAAAGGGAGAGAGTGTGCCTATAATTTAGACGATAATTTCTAGGGGACCGTTAGGTGACACATGTCCGCTCCGCATTCTTAAAATGGGGACTAGTCCGTACAGGAATATTATTTTATTTATATATATATATATATATAAACATTTCATCCCCAATTTATACAAATCAAAATGTGCATTAAAATTATGTATAAAACTATTTATAAATTTATTATTTTTAAATATAATACATAATATTTTTCAAATACAACTTATAATAAATAAACCAAATTCATAAGAAATAAAATTAAAAAAATATCTTGTAATTGAAGCAACTTTAATTTCTTGCACTCTTTTAACTTACCTTCCATGATAATTATTTTGATGAAATAAAACATATAATCTTATTTTTTTACGAGACATGGCACAGAATGATACGAACCCTTATTTTTTCACCTCATATGAAAACAACCCAAATAAAAGCAATACATTATGACACAACACAAAACATATTTTAATGAAACACTAACACGATCGAAATAAAAGTGTCACCACACGACATGAAATAATATATTTTTTACCCATCTAGAACACTATCCAAGTAAAAGCGACACAACACAAAATATTTATTTAAAACAAAAAACGAATGCGATCAAAACAAAAATGACATGACATGGCTTAAAATATTATTTTTTACCAATCACGAACACTACTCGCTTTTACTTGGCTAGCGTTCGTGATTTGTAAAAAAATATTTCATGTCGTGCCGTTTCATTTTTATTTTGGTCGCGTTCGATTTTGATTTGTAAAAAAATATATTTTTTTTTGTGTTGGTATTACTTGGATAGTGTTCGAGATAAGTAAAAAAAAATATTATTTCATGTCATGTGGTATCGTGTCACTTTTTGTTTGGATTGTGTTCTTGTTTCATCTCAAAAAAAAGATTTTGTGCCATGTCATAATGTGCTACTTTTATTTGAATTGTTTTCATGGTAGGTAACAAATATAAGATTTCATATCGGTCCGTGTCGTGTCTCGTAAAAAAAAGATTCCGTCCATGCATCGTAAAAATAATTTTCACGGGAGGTATGTTAAAAGAGAGCAAAAAATTAAACTTGCAGTGATTATAAGACGTTTTTGATAAGCTTATTTCTTATAAATTTTGTTTAGTTATTATAAGTTTTATTTAAAGAAATATTATATATTATACTTTAAAACAAAACCTTTATAATGAATTTTAAGTATAATTTTAATACATATTCATACTTGTGTAAATTGGGTGTGAAAGAGTATTTTTTTTACATATGGTTACAAGTTTTATACCTTCACCTTTTTCTTTTTTTGTCTTTTTCTAATCCGTCCAAACGTCCCTCATTATCTCCAGTTGAGTAAAATTGCTCCTCGAATGAGGCCATCCTATTTAGTTTCAGTCGAAACCTGAACAGTTTTTGTGAATTTTTCGTGTTATTCAGAATTAGGGGTCAAAATAAGCCTGACAGAGTCTCACAATTAGACCCGCACTTTGTACGCCGGAAGCAAGCGCCCGGGGCATGTCTTTACTTCAAGTTAGGGATGTCAATTTTTGGCATGATGTGAAATCACGACACGACCCAATAGGAAATTGTCATGAAATCAACATGGCTTGTCATGTTCGTGTCGTGTTTGGGCCAGATTTTTTTGATCCGCTAGCGGGTCGTGTCGTGTTCGTGTTAAGAAATTGACACGAGATTACCCTATTTTAGCCCAACTGGAACACTATAAGGAACCCAATTAGAGCCGAGTTAATCCAATTAAAACTCAATTATGGCCCAATTAACAACCTTTTATTAGAGATTGAGACACCCAATTAGCACCCACTTACGTTTAAAAAATGATTTTTTTTTCTATCTAGGTCTTATAAGAATGGAGTTTTCATAATTAAGTTCTATTGACTTTTCAACCATTAAATAGTACCTATTCATAATTTTTTAGGATTTTTCTCCCCACAATTTTACTCTTTTAAAATCAACCATTCATAAATTCGTAGGGAAGTTATATAAGTGGTTGAACTTCTTTTCATCTTATTTTCAATCTTCAAATTATCATAACTTTTGATTGACATATCCATTTTTAGCAAAATTACTATTTTTGAAATTTATTCGCCGAAATCTATCTAACAAGCTACATGAAGTCTATAAAATTTATAAAAAAAAAATTACACTCACAGTAAAGTTTACTGTATGTACTAGAAAAAGAAATAATTATATATATGTGACATTTTCAGAAACAGTAACATTCAATGTGTTAGTATTATACAGAAAGTAAAATTTACTGTGTTCACAAAAAAATGAAATCTATATATTTATCAAACAAGATCCATTGAGTACATAATATTTCAATAATTTTTTTCCGCACACAGAATATTTACTGTGTATACCTTTAAAAATAAAAGTTAATTAATGGTTGAATTGTCAATAGGACTTAATTAAAAAAATGTCAATATAGGAATTACATAGAATAATACATATTATATAGGAATTACACCTTTATAATAATACATATTAACTGGTTGTCACATTTTTCGTTATTATTAAACAATAATACAAACAAATTAGTTAAATAAATGGGTCAATTAATGTATAACCCCCCCCCCCCCATCCATATATATATATATTGAAAACAAGACACCTATTTTTTTTTAACACATTTAGTCGCTCAAACACTCATTTATCCAATACTCTCTTATTTTTAAAGGTCCACGCCGGTGGCACCCTATGCCACCCATACTCACCCCAAGCCACCCTTATCCAATATATATTTAACTACTTCAACCATTAATTAAGTTTGATTTTTAAAGGTGTACACAGTAAATATTACTGTTTGTGTAATTTTTTTCATTGAAATATTATGTACTCCATGGATATTTTATGATAAATATATGAATTTCATTTTCTTGTAAACACGATAAATTTTATTGTCTGTATAATATTAACACAGTAAATGTTACCGTTTGTGAAAATGTTACATATATAAAACTATTTCATTTTCTGGTACATACAATAAAGTTTACTCTCTGTGTACTTTTGTTCATTAAAATTTTAAAAGCGAGCAAATTTCAAAAATTGTAATTTTGTAAAAAACGGATTTGTCAATCAAAAGTTATGATAATTTGAAGATTAAAAATAGAATGAAAAAAAGTTCGACCACTTATGTAACTTTCCTCAGGAACTTACGGATAGTTTGTTTTAAAAGAGTAAACTTGTGAAAAAAGCACAAAAAATTAGGATTAGGACCTATTTAATAGTTGAAAAATAAATAGGACTTAATTAGAAAAAATCTATTCTTATAGGATCTATATATTAAAAAACCCTAAAAAATTACCCAACAACTCCCTCCAATCATTTTTAAAAAAGTTAAAACATAATACATGGTATAAATGAAAAGTTACAAAGAAAAAGTAACATCAAACAAACGACACAAATAAAAACCTAAGTATTTCTCCCTCTAACGAATGGCACCTCCCCTTCCTTTCCTCCACATGAGGTTTCTCTTGGATTTTTCACTTAGGTCCTCTCTTGCTGCTACCGGAATCTTCTCCTGAAATCTTCTCGGCACCTTATAATCTCGTTTTATATGGTTCTTCTTAGCTTCTTCTCTCGAGTTGTTCTTTTGTTTTCTTCTCTCGAGTTCCTCTCATTTTAGTAACTTGGATAGAGAAAAAGGGCAAATCCTTCCCAAAACCTATCATCAAACACAACCATAGCAAATTTGAGAAAGAAAGTCAAATTTTTCTGAAATACCACATAATCTACCACCTAAATCGAATGAGGATCCTCAGGTATATTTCATATTTTATTGGTATTCAATTTTTTGGATTTTTTTGTTTGCTACTATTATGTTAATTTTGTATTGTACTGTTAATCCTCCGATAATTATTTGGGACTGTTAATTTTTTATGATTCTTTAGGATTGTGATTTTTGGTATATGGGGCTGTTAATTATTTCTTATAACTAAATCTTCTACTTAGACTGAGTCCAAATTGTTTTTAAAAACCTGAGTGTTATAACTATCATTTGGGCTTGTTATAAATCTTAGAAAGAATTGGAACTATTATAATAACTATTATAACTATTATAAATGTTATTTGGGAATGTTATAACTATTATTTGGTATTGTTATTGAGTGTGTGCTTGCGTTTAACATCCAAACTTATTTAACTAAATTCCAATTTTATGTCCAGTTATAAATAAAAACATGCACCTAATTATGATAGATAGTAATATGAATTATCTGGCATGCAAATCAAAACAATCACAAGAAAGATTTGAGGAAAAATCCCTAGCAGGGGCAAAACCTTTTTATTTCTCTATTACTGTAAATATCCAACTAACAAGTACATAGCAGAAATACCCGTTTGTGATGATGAATACCCTCAGGTATCGGTTCGAAGTCTTAGCAAGAGATCCTGCAAGAGCTCCAATGGTCAACATTGGAGACAACCTTCCACGAGTTTTACTCTAGAATGAGTAATATAAGTAATATGGGTATAAGAATGATTCACATATAGATTTGGGACTTTGGAGTGAATTAATAAAAGGGTTTAAAAGCCTAAACGACTAAGTCTTAAAGTGCATTAGATAAAAGACTTGAAAAATCTAACTTCATAGCAGGTATTTATAGGCTGAATAAAAAATTAAGGCAACACATGTCGTTCGAACGACATTTCTATGTCATTTGAACGACAAGAGCGAAAAATATTATATTTTAAAAGCTCGCCTACAGGTCTTAAAAAAATATTTTTGACTTAGAAAAACGCCTCATTTTGATAAAAAAATATTTTATAAAAAATATCCCAAATAAATACGTTAAGTTTAATAACTCCAATTAAACATTTTACCTTTTAGCGTAGTGGAGTTAGTGGGATAGTGGAGACCGGTTAAAGATGCACAACACACGATGTCAATGATGGGTGTGTGTTGATGATGCGTGATGCTAAGTATTCGGATGATGGACGTCAAGGTTGAACGTGTGAAGACGTGCCGAAATGTAACCGTATACGACATACTAACTATGATATAGGACAATACAAAAATTCCTAGATTCTTAACGGACATTTATAAAATATGTCCTTACAAACCTCCCCTTATGTCTATGCCGGTACATTCATTAAAAATCTGAATTATGAATCTCCAAAATCTAAGACATACAATCCAATATCCCCCAAAACCTAAAAATGGAAATATTATAGAATATGTCTTTCTCTTCAAACTCTTCAACATCTTCAAATATTTAATTATCCAATATTTCTTTATCACCATGAGGGTGTGCAAAAAGAAATGATCCTCAATTTGTACCTACACACATGAGACAAAAAACATATACTTGTGACGCACAAATGTTTGGAATATAATGATAAGCATAAAGACAACATCAATTAAGCATAAGCAAATCATTAAATCAAACACAATTGTACTCCCCCATAATTCATAATGCGTTCTCCCCCTTTTTTATGATGTCCCCAAATATATAAATAAGAAGAACCACATTAATGCATACAAAGAATGTCACAAGGTAATAAACTTCTCTTTTTAAATTTTTCCAATTTCTCTTACAAAAAGATACGACAAAGAATCACACCATGAAAGAACATTAAGATAACCAAGTCGATGATAGCGTAAATGAAGTGATGTGATCAAATTCGATATGAAAATCAATGCAAACAGTCATAAAATATGTGCACGATGAATTTTGGATATCCTAAAAAATGAACTTAAAATCGTCCTTAGGAGTTAAATGTTGAATTTTAGTGACACCGACTCAATCTAATCAATAAATCAAAGTCTAAAATGATTTTCACACCAATAACATCTAAAACTATGTAATAAATTTGAAGACTTTGTCAGGACGTGCAAACCTATTGATTTATTCCAACCAAACTCCCTTAAATATAATAATGACCATATATTTCTATGCAAAATTTTCTTGTGAATGATCATATTAAACTAAACTAGTTTGGCCTTAGCTACTTTTTACAATGCCATATTTTTTTGTCCGATCTAAACGGTGGCTTAATCGCAAAGGACATGTGTTCCTTTCATAGCCTTTACCCGTGTTCACTCATCGTTTTTTATATTTAAACAAATTTCTCATGATCAATGGTTTTTACACGCACTACTTTCATTGTCAAGTTTTATCGCATTTGGTTCATTTTAAAGACAGGATTGAGATGGAAACACTTTGACCAACATGTGATAGAGAAGTACAATAATCAAACAAATCCATGCACGTATGCATTAAAGGAGACTCAGAGTAAAAAATGTAGAAAGATATCACTAATCGCATCTCAATGACTCCATAACATTATAAAGCATGTTGATGAAATGATAAAGCGTCTCAAATCACTTTCAAAGAGTCATGTGGAAAATGGAAATGATGTTGTGACTTTGTCCATTCTAAATGTTCATCTATAAAAGGTGAAAAAAAATACAAAACATTTTTGTGTTTTTCAAAAAATTTATAAAAAGAAAATCTTTTTGTCTTTTTCAAAAATTTATCAAAAGTAAAATCTTTTTGGCTTTTTGAATATTTCTTAAAAATAGAAAACCTTTTTGTATTTTTCTAAAAATAAGAATAAATAAAAAAATAATACACAAAAAGGGTACAAAAGATACAGTCTAGTAATAGGAACCACATGATATGAGCATAAAAAATGTATCCCATACTAGACATAGTTCTTCATCCACAAGATTTGCATGTAACAACTCCCGACGGCTATGTACTCAGCCTACACAATGGACACAGAGATGGAGTTTTGCTTCTTTCTCAACTAAGAGATAAGAGCAGAACCTAATAAGAAACACCCACCAGAAGTGCTCCTATATCTAACTACATCCCCGACCCAATTAGCATGCAAATAGGCAGATATATAATTTTCAATATCAAAGGAGTACCAAATGTCGTATGAAAGAGTCCCACTCACGTATTTGATAATACGTTTAATAGCGAGTAAGTGCGACTCTTTCGGGGAGGTCTGATATCACGCACACACTCCAACACTAAAGGCGATGTTGGTACGACTGTCAGTCAAGTAGAGAAGACTACCTATTATACTTTGATATAAGGTTTTCTCTACGTCCATGCCTGAAGTGTCATTTCTAAGATTTATTGAAGTACTCATCAGGGTACGTGCATTCTTATCGGAGTCTAAACCAAATTTCTTCACAATATCTCTTGCATACTTGGATTGGGAGATGAGCATTCCATCCTTTAGTTGACGAACCTGGAGACCAAGGAAGAATGTAAGCGCACCAACCATGCTCATTTAAAACTCACTCTTCATCTCCTCCTCAAAGTCGTGAGCATGACGGGAGCACGTGGATCCAAAGACTATGTCATCCACATAGATCTGGGTAACCAAAATAGCACTAGTTGCTCTCCTAATAAATAATATCTTATCAAATCCCCCTCTCTTGAAGCCACGAGCTAATAAATAGGAACTAAGCCTCTCGTACCAAGCACGGGGTTCTTTCTTCAAACCATACAGGGCTTTTCTCAGATAATAGACGTGCCCTATATGCTTAGGGTCTTCAAAACCTTTTGGTTGTTCCACATAATCCTCCTCCTATAGAATCCATTCAGAAAAGCACTCTTAACATCATAACTTGAAGCACATATGACATGTGATGGAGAGCAATAAATGGACGGAATCGAGTCTCCTAACAGGAGAAAATGTCTCCTCAAAGTCTACACCCTCAATCTGTGTGTAGCCATAAGCGACCGACCTAGCCTTATGTCGAATAATGGTACCATTATCATCCATCTTATTCTTGAAGATCCACTTAGTACTAATCACGTTTGTCTCACTAGGTCGGGGGACAAGTTCCCAGACATCATTCTTTCTAAACTGAAGCAACTCTTCGTGCATAGAAGATATCCAGTTTTCATCTTAAGTGCTTTTTTGTGGTTCTTGGGCTCGAATTTGGATGTGTAGCATAGAAAGATAACAATGGTTTATATCTGAGAACGAGTATTTACCCCTAAAGTGGGATCTCCCATAATGGTGGAAGGGTCATGACTCTTACAAAATCAAGCACGTGTGTCCCCTAAATCAGGAGTAGGGTCCACCCTGGGTGTGTGAGGGGCAATGGGATCATCAGTCAAAAGTACGTTATCCTCACACAAAATGCTAGGATCAATATATGCCGACAGTTCGTCATCTTGCACGATGACGTTTATTAACTACATAACCTTAGAGCTACTCAGGTTAAAAACTCAGTATGCTCTACTCGTTGATGAATAGTCTAATAATATTCCCTCGTCTCTCTGGGAATATAACTTTCATAATTTCTCTCTATCCCATAGGATGTGTCATTTGCTCCTCAACACATGGAAATATGAAAGTTTGGGCTTCTTTCCGGTCCACAATTCATAAGGCGTCTGAAGTGTGTGTGGACTAAGATAGGCCCTATTCACCGTGTGGCATGCGATAGATACCGCCTCTACCCAAAATCTCTTAGCAACTCCATGACCTAGAAGCATAAATCTAGACATCTCCTGAATCTTCCAGTTCTTCCTCTTAATAATCCCATTTTGCTAAGAAGTGTTCACGACCATAAATTCATCCTTTGATTTCGAGGTTATCACAGTAAAGATCCACTCGTGCTTCATTAAATTTAGTGATGTTGTCACTGCGCATTCTATTGACAATGACACCATGTTGATTTTGCAAGACACGACACTTAGTCATAAGAAACTCTACAACATTGGATTTCTCTTTAAAAAAATCGACTATGGAATAATGTGATATATCATCTTCAATCAAGAGGATATACCTCTTACCACCCAAACTCTCAGTGCGAGTATGAACCATAAGATCCATATAAATCAACTTAAGCATGCGTGAAGTGGTAATGGAATTAAAATTCCTATAGGGACGGACTTGTTTTTCCAATTAATAGGGTCCATAAATCGCGAAAGTTGGTTTCCCAAGTGATGACAAGCCATGTACTAGGTCCTTTTTATCTAAGCGCTCTAAATCTCTAAAATTCATGTGACCTAGATGTTGATGCCACAGATCCATAGGAGTGATTATGGCACTGTTGTAGACAAATGAGGACTTGGGCACAATCCCATAATAATTATCTTCAGTCTGCACAACTTGATCATAAACTTTACATTCTTTTCGGTTAAACTTTATCTCAAAGTTTGCGTCGCACAACTGGCTAATTCTGAGAAGGTTAGCTTTCAAACCTTTGACATACAAAATGTTCTCTAGCTTAGAAAACTGCGGCATCTTTACTGTACATCACCCTACTATGCTAGACTAGCTCCCATCTCTAAAGTTACTTTACCTTCCTTATGATTCTCTAGGTAGGTAAAAAATAAGACGTTACATGTTATATGCCTGGAGCATCCACTATCAAAATACCACTATGAGGTATTATGTGCAATAAGAGCAACATGAACAACTTGGTCTTTTTCTTCATTTATAGGCACTCAAGAAGTGGTAAAATTTTGTTTACCCTTGTTGTTGATGGTTCTAGCCAGGATGTTGGAAGTATCCACTGATGGAAAAGATATCCGTTGGAATTATTTCATTAAACTCTGAGATTTGGGGACTAGAAACTCAACCTTCTCTCTAATACTCGTAAGCTCATTAGTGGGATGTGGTGGAGCATATGTATGTCGTGTCTGACCCAAACTATTAAAAAACTCCCTAAGATGGCATTTTCTCTTGCAGTTGGTACAAAAGTACACATTTTTAGGACGACCTTGGTTTATTTTTCTTAGCCGAACTCTTATTTGGGGTTTTGGTTGATGGCCATATAGATTTGTTGTAAACTCCGGAATAATTTTGGGTGTAATATGAGACGTGAAAGCACCATCAAAACTTATTCCCTACCTTTCACCAAACCCTAAAACAAGGCGAAGGAGCATCTTTCCTATCTTTCCAGATCTGTCCTCTATCTTTACCTTGACTTCCCGGTCTCTCTCAAGATCATGAGTGAGCTGGGAGACAAAGGCTTCAAGTTTCTTTCGGACCTCCACAGATGCAAGGAGCTCACTCATAAGACTAGACACTTGTTTGGTCAAGTCCCCTTTCTCTCTCTTAAAGATACCCTCTCTCTCTCTCTCCAAATAAACTTCCTCTCTGTACACAAACTCTCTCTCTCTCTCTCTTGCTCTCTCTCTCTCTCATCTATTCTAAATCTTTTTCTAACGTGATGATCCTAAGAACTAACCCTTTGTTACACTTTTTAGTTTTAAATGAATCAGTATATAAATCGGCATAAGAATGTTGTAGGTCACTCTCTCTCTCTCTAGCAGCATCTCCCCCCTCACTCTTATCGTTTTCACTATCAAGGTGTCCTTATGATGTAGCTTCCTCCTCTTCATGAGAAGGACTGGAAGTACTCATATGAGTATCCATGAATGCGATGAAGTTTCATTCATGCAATGATTCGTCTCCAAAAACTACCGACTCTACCTCAGTGTCGTCACTAAGGGAGGCATATAAAGCAACTTTGCCTTAACGTTTCAACCTCGTTGGACACTCAAAAGCCTTATGACCTCTACCATCGCACTCATAACATCTATCTTCGTCTCTTTTAAGAGTGTCCCTTTTATCTTATCAAACGTCTTTCCAGATTTGTCTTTCTCAAAATTCTTTTAAAATTACCATTTTTTAATTTGAGAAATTTCTTGATTTTGTTTACAAATAGAGACAAATCGTCTATATCAAAATCAAACTCAAAATCTGGGGTTTAAGTTCTACCCTTTTATCTTTAGATTTATCCTCTTTAGGAAAAGTATCAATTTCATACGTCTCTCCTAGTAGTTCTTTTAATTTAAGAGTGTTCAAATTTCCTAATGAATTTAACACGGTGACTTTAAGGATAAAACGCTTAGGAAATTCTCTCAAAATATTTTTAACTACTCATGCATCAGTAATATGTTCACCAAAACTACTATTAACAATATCAGACAAATGAGCATAAAACTCATCAAAACATTCAGATTCAAGCATGGTTATTATTTCAAATTGAGTAGTTAAATTTTGCAATTTACATTCTTAACTGCATTTGTGCCTTCATGGGTCAGTTGAAGAACATCCCATGCTTATTTTAACATGGTACATGTCATGATGCGTCGAAACTCATCGGGTGTGATGGCTCTAAAAATTGCATTTAGCCCATGAGAATTATATGTCCTCCATTTAAATTCAACGTGAGTACAGTCTGACATCGGCTTAAGATTTGTCACATTTTCTACATTGATAGAGGGAGGAGTCCACCCTCTTTCATATACTAACAAGACACGTTCATCAATAGCCTTTAAATAAAATTTCACGTGGGCTTTCCAATATGCATAGTTTGTCCCGTAAAAAATTTGCTCCCGATTATATATGTTTTCCCTTAAACTTAAGCTTTTTCAAAATCAATTTTTTCAAGAAATTGATATTCAGAAAATTTTTGAGGAAACCTTACACGGTATTATTGTGTAATTAGCTCTGACACCAATTTGAGAGAGCGCTTGCGTTCAATGTCCAAACTTATTTAATTAAATTCCAATTTTATGTCTAGTTTTAATTAAAACCTTAAAACATGCACCTAATTGTGATTGACTGTAATATGAATTGTATAGAATGCAAACCAAAGTAATCACAAGACGAATTTGAGGAAAAATACCTAGCAGGGACAAAACCTTTTTATTTATCTATTACTGTAAATATCCAATTTACAAGTACATAGAATAAACACACGTTCATGACGACACATACCCTTAGGTGTCGGTTCGAAGTCTTCAGCAAGAGATCCCGCATGAGCTCTAATGGTCAGCGATGGAGACAACCTTCTTCTCCACAAGTTTCACTCCAGAATTAATAACATGAGTAATATGGGTTTAAGAATGATTCACATATAGATTTTGGACTTTGGAGTGAATCAAAAAAGGGTTTAAAAGTCTAAAAGATGAAGTCTTAAAGCGCATGAAATATGCAGAGGCGGAGTTTTAAAAGACTTGTAAAACCTAACTTTGTAGTAGGTATTTATAGGCTGAATATATAATTAAGGCGGTTCATGTCGTTCGAACGGCATATGCATGTCATTTGAATGGCATTAGGTGTTGTTACTAGTGACCTTAAAAACGATATGTTACAACACAAAACAGTACTGGTTTGTTTGATGCAAGCAAAAAATGACCTTTTAAATGACATTGCATGTCGTTAGAAGTTGTCGTTTAAACAACTTATGAATGTCGTTTAAATGACACTGCTATGTCTGTTGAACGACAAGAGCGAAAAATATTATATTATAAAGCTCGCCTACAGGTCTTAAAAATTATTTTTGACCTAGAAAAATGCCTCATTTGGTAAAAAAAATTTATAAAAAATATCCCAGATAAATACATGAACATTAATAACTCTAATTAAACATTTTACCTTTTAGCTTAGTGGAGTTAGTGGGATAGTGGAGACCGGCTGAAGATGCACAAAGCACAATGTCAATGATGGGTGCGTGTTGATGGTGCGTGATGCTAAGGATTTAGATGATGGTCATCACGGTTGAACATGTGAAGATATGCCGAAATGTAACGGTATACGACATACTAACTATGATCTAGGAAAATACATAAATTCCTAGATTCTAAACGAACATTTATAAAAATTTGTCCTTACAGTTATAAATGTTGGAAAGTATTGAGACTGTTATAATAACTGTAATTATTTTCTGATTTGTATAACTGTTATAAGTGTTATAACTCTTATTTGGGACTGTTATAACTATTATTTGGGACTATTATAAATGTTAGAAAGCATTGATATTTTTATAGTAACTATTATTATTATTATTATTATTATTATTATTATTATTGTTATTGTTGTTGTTGTTGTTGTTGTTGTTGTTGTTGTTGTTGTTGTTGTTGTTGTTGTTGTTGTTATAACTGTTATTTGTGATAATGCGCACGAACCAATGGATCAATTTATTTAATGAAATGCCCCAACACAAAAATTTAAATTTTAATCTTCAATTAATTATGGCGTGCATGCGGATTGTGTTCAAATAGAAATTTGCAATTTTCAGACAAAGCATGCAAAAACAGAGGAGATGAGGAAATATTCATCTGCAGTGCAAGACCTTTTATTCAGCACTATTGACAGTTTTGAATATAGTCGACTTATAAAACACTTAGTTATACTAAGTTAGATACGCCGATTGTTCAAAATGCCAAGAGATACGACCCATCTAGCGGTCTACCATCGGTATCCACCAATTCAACCTTCTTTTTCTTTTTCGGTAGTGAAACCTTGTTTCACAAAGTCAGTCGTAAATACAAGTTTCTATAAGAGTGTATCAGAGGAAACCTTCTTAATATTGGTAAAAGTTATCTTGAATACATTTCGAGGGTGAGGAATATGATATGAGGTGTTCTGATCACAAAAGAGAACTCCAAAGTTATTTTTCTTTTTGAAAAAGAGTTCTTGGAATATCTGATCCCGTTCAGCCTTTTTTATAAGAAGGGAATATAAAAATTATAAACACGAAAGATACTGGGAAGATATTCATTAAAAAATAAAATGTCGTCTAGTATTTCTAACGAACGAGTAGGTCATTCGAACGACACTTCGAACATATATTTCTAACGATATGTCGACGTGAACCAAAAAGGATCTTATTTGAAGCTTGATTTGAACATGGACTATTAACGAGATGTCAGTATGAGCCAAACAAATCTCGTTTGAACGAGGGGGACCTTCGATCAAATAAAGCATTAAAATTTTGAAAAAAAAAAATTCTTAATTTTTTTAAGTTCCTTTATATAAAAGATTTACTCATAAAAAATAAGTAAACCCCAGAAAATAATTAGAACCTTTTTACCACTCCAAATGCATACTTCTTCCATGATTGTTGAGATGACCAAATCTTGCATTCTTTGATAGTCTTAAACATCGTCTTTAAGTATCGGGAAGTAGTGACATAGATGTGTTTAGGTGTCGTGTTTATGTAACGGGATACGCCCAACCAAAATAAATAAAAATGTGATCAATCATAATTTTTTCCCTTACAAATCTCCCCCTTTGGCTGTTCACATAGAAAACACCATCCGAAGCCAAATTGAATCCCGTGACTTAATACAATAATCTACCCTCCCAAAATATAAATGAAAATAGAACGTAGAATATGTGTAAGTCTTCAATCAAGAACTGAATCTTTCCTTTTGTGAGCGTTGTCTTCATCCTGTGCGGGTCCAAATGATCATCATCCAAGAGGAATGTTGTATACACACGAGACAAACAAAGATACCGTGATTTATAGAGTTTTAAACAAAAAATAAAAACTACCACTCAATTTGTTCTTCCCCTTTTTGACCGTAATAGATAAAGAAGTCAAAACGAAGAATGAAATATCGGGATTGGATGAAGTAGTAAGATATCAACACAAGTATAATCAAGTAAGCATATATGATGATAATCTCAAAGGCAACCAACTATTTTTTTATTTTTTAAATAAAAGGTATAAAATATACAAGGTACAACATTCCATGAACTAACACTAAAATACCTGAATCATGAATACGTAACATAAGGGTGTGAACATTTTCCATAGGTAAATCAACATATATAGTCATAACATGCGTGCACAAAGTTTTGCGATACTCTAAGGAAAGAGCTCAAAGTCTACCTTAGGCATAAAAATTGGTGCACTCAAGTGAAATTGACTCAACTTAATCAACAAGTCATGAACATAAATGATTCTCACCCCAATGATGCCAAACTCTATAAGGGTTTTTCGAGACATTTTAGTTGTGAAAACCCATTTATCTTCAACATTGGCTCTCTCAAAATCTCATATAGATGATGGTAAACTCTCAATTATTTTTGAAGAAATTAATGCTCATATGTAGCGAAACATCAATATATCAAAATTAGTCTAACACTTATGTTTTTATGCGCCTCTAATCTTTCTAGACTTTTTTTATTCAAATGGTGACTTTTCACGCAAATAATATTTTTATTTTTCATAGCCCCTTTCCATTGCTTAACATATAACATTATTTTTTGAAAAAAGAACATAAATTTGGGCAATGGTTCTTACATGAACAACTTTATCTCTTTTTACATTTGGTTCCTTATGAAGCAAAATCGAGATGAGAATATCGTATTCGACAAGTAACAAGTAATCCCAATGTCAAATAAGTTCGTGCATGTGTGCATTAAAGTTGATTAGGAGTCAAACATACAGAAAGTAATCATCAAAGATCAACATAATGAATCCACACATTATTAGGCACACTATGAAAATGACGTCATGTGTCAAAACATTACGAAAAAGTCGCATGAAAATATGGAATGAATGGGTGATCTGGACATCTTAACTATTCAACCATATATGGTGACAACAAAATACAAAATTCTTTTTGGATTTTTCCGAAAATTATTATCAAACAAAATCTTTTTTGCTTTTTTCACCTTTTTCATAAAAAACGAAAATCTTTTTGTACTTTTCAAAATTTTTCTAGAAAAACAAAACTCCTTTTGGATTTTTCTAAAAATATCAAAATGAAAAAGATATATATAATAGGAATAAGAGATATAATCATGAAAAAAACCATATAATAGGTAACAAGTCTCAGCCTTAATCCATATGCCTGGAGGAGTTATCAAAAAGAGATGACATCCTAAGCAATTCCTCTATCAAATTTTGTGAAGTCTTGACTAAATACTCCACTTTATCTAAAAAACTCTCAAAGTCTATATAGTGAGGTGCAGAGCATGCGAATTAACATGTGTGGAAATGTGTGCGGGTACATGTGTAAGAACTCGTGCAGTAGCATGCCGGAGAACACACATATGAGTAGCTCTACCTAGCTTAAAATAAAACTCTATAAGGTGACCTCTTGGTTTGTAATGGGAAAAAACATAAATGGGTTTGGGTCCACCTTTCTTATAACATTTAGGACAAGCTTTCCTTGTTAGGTTAGGTCACGTAAGTGGGTTAGGTTGAAGGACATAAGGATCTTTCATAAACTCTGGAATCGGCTCGGGTGTGGATTTGGAAGTGGATGCACCGTCATAACCTATTCTTTGTCTCTCAACATTACCTAACATGGAACTGAGGAACATTTTTCTAACCTTCTTAGATGTTTTCTATAAATTGACCATGACCTCCCGGGCATGTTCGAGATCAATCTCTATCAAGTTTCTCATGAGTCTCCAATAATTGTTGGTCAAATCGGTCTTCTCCCTACCTACACCTCCAATAATCAACTACGCACACAAAGAATGTTTTACCTTCTCGAGTCGACTCACGGACGCCTCACATTTTCTCAAAACTTTCACCTCCTTCTTGAAATCACACACCCTAAGAGACAAAATATTTATTGAGATTTTTTCTTTTTGAAGTCTCTATGTAAAGTTAACTAAAATCTTTTTGGAGATTACCTTCTCCCTCACTCAAATTTTCTTCCTCACTCTCTCCCGTATGAAACGAAATGTCATCGAGGATTTCACATTTATATATGTCCTCATCGGCGTGGGACAGTCTAGAAGTGCTAATGTGACTAGCCAGGAACGCAATGCACGCTTTATATGGTGATTCTCCCCCTAAATCAACCGACTCAGTGTCACTATCACTAACAGTGGCCTTATTAGTAACTTTTTTTCCCATTCTTTTAATCCTAGTGGGACACACATGTGCCTAGTGACCTTTGCCTTCACACTCGTACCATATTATCTCATACTTCTCACAAACCTTCTCGGCCAAATTCTTGTTTTTCTCAGAAGTCGTTTATTTAGAAAATTTGAATTTTTTTTTGAATATTTTTGCAAAAAGGGCTAAGTCATCCAACTCAAAATAAAATTCGAACTCGGAATCACAAACTTTCTCTTTCTTCTTTTTCTTAGTTTGAGTTTTAAAAGAAATCCATATTTCTGTAAGTTTAACAATTTCAGAAAATGTATTAATCTCATACGTTTAAAGATCTCCTACAAGTTCTTTTAAGCAAAGAGTATCTAGTATTCCTCATAAATTAAGCATCGTAACCTTAGAAATAAAACGAGCTGGCTAAGATCTCAAAATGTTTTTGACAACTCTCGTTTAAGTAATATTCTCACATAAATTAAAACTAGACTTGATAATGCCCAACACTACACTAAAATTGATGATTGGTCACAGCCAAAATCCTTGACCAAGACTGTGGATCGCGGACTTGGGCCGTGACCATTTCGGGCGCGACCAATTTCGTGGGTCGCAGCCCAAGTCCGTGACCAAAAAATGGTCTTGGAAGAAGGTCATGGATTTGGGCCATGCATAATGCGATGGGGGAAAAAATGGTCCCAGCCTTCATCCGTGACTCACAACTGTGAAAAAATTGGTCGAGGTCTAAGTCTGTGACCCACACCGCGATGCAAAAAAAAGATAAAAATGGTTGCGGCCAAAGTCAGTGACCCACACCGCGACGCAAAAAAAAAGAAAAAAATTGGTCGCGAACTTTGGTCGTGACCCACACCCGTGATGAAAATTGGTTGCGGCCAAAGTCCGTGACCCACGCCGCGACGGAAGAAAAAAGGACAAAAATGGTCACGAACTTTGGCTACGACCATTTTTCGTCACGGTTGGGGGTTATGGACTTTGGTTGCGACCATTTTTATGCGCGGCGAAAAAAATAAAAATGATCATGGACAAAGTCCATGACCATAGTCAACTATGATTTAAATAAAATTTCCTTTTTTGGTCCAATCCTAAAATCAGGGGTCCTGTGATTGCACGGTCGATTGCTACATGTAACGTTGTACATGTACGAGGTGTTACAAATATTTATTATTGGAAAAACAATAAAAAAAATCACAAATTGCAAATCGAATACGTTGTTATTAAACAAATATATATACAAATTTAAAAATATTACACGCCTTAATAATTCACAGACCAAAACAAAATTGGGCAAAGTTTCCACTATTTTTTGGATATTCCAAACCCTGTAAATATAATACTTGCTTAATATAAAGGCCGCATGATCGTAAAATTTAACAATCAAATTATAAAAGCCCGCATGGCCATAAAACTAAATAATAAAAGCCCGTACGACTGTAACACATAAAAAGCATAATCTTGAATGTCCACAACATTATATAAACAATCTGCATGCCGTAAACCATTTCCTTCTTCATTTGTTCCACGTGCAAAAATCCTACAAATGATAAGATACAAAAAAATGATATCAGTAACTAAGTAGTTTTACAAAAAAATTATTCAAGCTGCAAAATTTAATATATGAGTTATAATTATCAACATATTAATGTTTTTATGCCTAAGTCTAGAGATATGCAAATTATCGTCATATTATAAAACCGAGAGTCCCGTGATCGCGCGGACAATTCCTACGAGTTACATTGGTCCCGTGCAAGGTGTTGGTACCAGTCACGGGGCCATTCGGGGGCATTTGGGTTTTCACCCACTAATGCCATGTTTTTATGTCTAAGTCTACAAATATGTAAATTATCATCATATTCTCAAATCGGGAGTCCCGTGATCGCGCGATAAGTTCCTACGAGTCACATTGGTCCCGTGCTAGGTGTTGGTTGATAACTTTCATTTTTGTGTGTCGTTGTTTGAAAGCCAAGTTAGCCAAAACCTCAAATACTTACAAAATAATATCAACTCAAGTGTAGCGGTAAGTAAGGGTATCAATACACTTCCAAGGGGGTAAGCTAGAGACAAATTCAATTGTAATTCACTTTTATTTTCTTTTTGGAATTTTTTCTAGCTTTTTCAATATTAAAATAATAGGGTGAGGTGAGGTTTTAAACTAAACTAAATAAAAGGGGGTAATTAAACAAAAAGTAAAATGGGAAAAAAATATAAACAAGTGTGTGATAAAAGTGAGTGGAGTGCAACTAAATGAGAGAAAATATTCAAGGGACGGAAAATCCACCCTCAATTCACACAAATTTATCTAACTTGCACAATTTAAATTTCATCAATTTCCAAAATATTTATTTAATTAAAAAGCTAATTCTTATTACACTAACGAATTAATTGAATATTCTTTTAGAAAAGTAAGTTTAATCCCCACAAGCACTACTCTAAATGAATTAAAATCAATTAAATGAATCACCCGCTAGGATCGATTCACCAAATTAATTTTAATTAGACAAAGTAAAAACAAGAGTAGATGAAAATTATACTAACATTTAAATCAAGTGATAAGACTATGTCTAGTTTGAATAAAATGATCAAATGATAATAAAATTTTCAATCCTTTCTCAAGGATTATTTTCCATTTCTCAATGTGAAAATAATTAGGAATTAAATTTACTAATCAAAGGAAACTAACAAAATTATAATTGACAATCAAACCAAATTAGATTCGTGAGGGTTTCAATTCATCCCTTGAATGGGATGATTAGCCATCCATAATCATCATCTAATAATAAATAGAATCAAATAAGATCATAAAATAAAAATTAGAGAGTGTATGGAGGCCAAAATTGTCTTCAATTGCATTAATTGTTCAATTCTTCATTCATCTCAATTAATTACAACACTCCATTTATTGAATTTTTTCTCCAATCTAAAAAAAAAACTAAGCTACTAAAAAATAAAAATGGCGTTTCTCTATATAATTATCTCTCTAGAAATTCCTATCCCAAAAGCTTCCTTTAAATGAGGTCTTCCATCCTTTAAATAGTAGATGCATGGAGCATGGGGGTAAAAATGGGAGGACAAGAGTGTATGGAATATGGAAGGAATTGAGGTCAGGGTGTTTAGGGAATTATTAGAGGTTGCATGTGGTTTTAGTGTGAGGTCATGAGAGTGGGGAGAATGAGGGTATTTTGGACATAAGGGGATAAGTTAGTTTTAAAACATGTTGGAGTTATGTTATTTTGGATTTTGTTTTGGGATTTTGTCTTTGAAACTTTGGCAGGTCATGGATTTTTATTTACAAGAATGGGTTTTGGTTTAAAGTGGGTCAAAGCAAGGTCGGGAGATGGGTTTTGTTGGACACGGCATCGGGTTGGGGACAACGGGTAAGACAGGATCGGGTATGGAGCGTCGGAGGTGGGTTTCAGGCTCAAAATCTTGGTGGAGATCTAGGTGGGTTGAGGACGGGTAAGGCAGTATGGTTCAGTGGCGGGGCGAGTTCAACCAGGTTTGGAGACGCCGACAGCTGGTGGACAACACGGGGGGGTTTCGGACTCGGGTTAGTCACCGGGGTTGGTAAGGCGAGGGGGTAGATTGTCGGCGGACTGGAGCTATAAGGGGGCTGGGTCGCAACTAGGCTCTGGTAGGGGAGCAGGTGGCGGCGCATGGGCTGCGCAAGGGGGCATAGGTGGTGACAGGGGCTGGTCTCTGGTGGGTTTGGTCCGGGGTAGTGTCGGGTTTATTCCGAGATGATGAAGGTGGATTGTGTGGTGGTTTTATTAATGGGGGAAGAGAGAGGAGAGAGAAAAAGGTTGTTGGGAATTTGAGGAAGATGAAGTCGAGGGTTTATTGTGTGAGATGGTGTAGGGGAGTTAGGTGGGGGTGAATAAGATGTTAGGTGTAGGTGAGTGTATGGTATGTGGGTGTGAGTGAGTTGAGGATAAGTGTGTGTGTTTAATTTGTGACCCTTAGAAGAATAAAATAAAAATAAAAATAAAAAATAAAAAATAAAATCTAAAAATAAAATAAACTAAAAACTATAAAATTAAAAATATCAAAACTAAAAAAATAAAATCCTAAGCTTACAAAAACTAAAATAAAACAAAAGAAATAAAAACTTAAAATCTAAATGAAAACTAAAGTCCTAAAAAAATCTAATAAACTAAAAATAAACTCCTAAAACCTAATCCTAATAAAACTAAAAACTAATAAAAATCAAAATAAAATAATATAAAATTACACTAATAAAATAAAAATGGAAAATAAAACCTAAAAATTCTAAATAAATCTAAAATAAATCCTAAAAATCGAAATGACTCAAATTAAAAATCTAAAAAATATAAGAAAGGGAGAAAGTAGACACACACGGGGCTCGGGGTAGGATTAGGCTCGGTTAAGGGTAGGCTAGGATACGGGGGAGGGAATTAGCACCATTCAACGCGCATTTGCCTCGATATATAGTTTTTGACACCGCAAACGGACGTTTGACCTACAAGATAAACATTTAAGCACATAAGACCCATATTGCCGAGATTTAGCAACTAAAGTACGTCGATTCGGGGTGTAAAATGTGAAAAACTGTTACTAAAGCCGTTTAATACAAGATTAAACAATTTAAGTAACTCCGAACTGGTTTTTGAAGAAACTCTTTTCTAGAAATCAAATCAGTTTAATCACAAGATGTGTTTAAAAATTATGCACAAGATCTATTCATGATTGATTAACAAGTTTTGAAAAACAAAACTAATTTTTTTTAAAAAATATCACACTAAACAAAAAGGGATGAGGAGATGTAGAAAGATTAATGACAAAATATTTTTAACGTGATAAAACATCACCCAACTGAGGAAACATCCACGACTCCCTCTACGGAGTAAACCAAAAATTTCACTAAAAACAAATTATAGTAGTTACAAACTATATAACACACATGCACACAAATCAGACCTATACAAGTTTAGGAATGTACCCACTGGTGTCCTTCTAATTTTTCTACAGTTCTGTTTGTTGATGTTGTTCTCCAGTTTGCTAACATCCAATTTGTTCCAGTTCTTTACGTCGACTCTTGTTCTTGAGACCTTATTACTAACACTTTTAGTGTGGTACGGTGATAGTGTTTGTGAAGGTGCTTTCGAACACATGCATGCACACACTCAAGCTGATTTTATACAAATAGTCCTATCAAATTATATATAAGATCTATATGCTGTGATTTTTAGTTTCTATCTTCTTAGGAAACGTTGAACCTTATTTGACCTTTAATATTAACCCAGAATCCACAGCTATCTTGCTCATAAGAAATTTTAAGATCTTAATCAATCTCAGGTTTTGAAAATATTTTTGAGATTGAAAATCACCAAGTGCGATTCCAACTAGGTCGAAGGTTTTGTTTCAAAAGAACTAGAAACATAAAATGTTTTTGTTGATTTTGAAGTTGAAAACATTTAAAGAAACAAATCAAGAAAAGTTTTCTCAAGACGAGAAACTATAAATGCAGTATGTAATATAACATGCAACAACTAGATCTAAGATTTCTATAAAAGTAGAAACACAGATCTAATAAAATATTTAAGTTGAAAACAAGATCTGAGAACGAAGAGGTTATAACATCAAACAACTAACAAACCAGCACTCAAAACTCTCAAACACTTAAGGTTGTGTTTCGTATAAACTGGTTTTTGAAAGAGGTTATGGTTTGAAAGATGTTCAGGACGATTTAGGGTTAGGGTTTCTAACTCTCTCTCTCTCTCTCTGGTTTCTCTCTCTCTTCTCTCTCTACTCTCTACTCTCTACTCTCTTCTCTATCTACTCTCTCTCTCTCTCTCTCTCTCTACAAATGATGAAATGACCAAAAGATCTCGAAAGGCTGAGAGTAAGGCTCCTTATATAGGGGGCTGAGAAGATTTGAGAATGCATATCCAAATTAAGGGCCATGATTTGGTCTAGGCAGTTTGACTTTGATCCAAGGGATTAAAAGAAGCGGTGGATTAAAACGATTGTGATTGGCCTGAAAGAGGTTCACAGGGATTGTATAAGGACACATGCAGATCGTCGATTAAAAACAATCCAAGGGCTGGAACTAACCACGACTAATGTCTCACATAGAAAACAAAAAATGGTTCAATGACAGCCTGACAGGTGTAAGGACATGACTGGATACCACACGCGCGTCCAAAAGAAATTATAAACGCACCCTGATGTCTCTAGCGCTTTTAAATTCTACCCAAGTGAACTTTCATCTAATAAAACCAACAATCCAAAATAGCAGAATGACCCCAACACTTTATAAAACCAATTTTTATTAAGAAAAAACTTGTTTTAAAAATTATTAAAATTCCCCAAAAAATATTAAAAATCAATTTGAGGGAAATTAATACACACAAACTATATGCAATCAATTTATGCAATAAAAGAACCATGTATGCAGTCCTAATTGTGTATGAGTGTTGGTACACATACCTTTGAATAGGCAAACACGAGGAATGAATCTTAGACAATTTCTGAGGCTTTTTGGATTCTAGGAAGGGACACAATTCTGTCACTTATTCCCAAACTAGATGAGCACTTATACAATGTAGACTCAAGTGAGTCAATACTATAAGGTGATTCAAAATTTACAGTTTTGGGTGCTTATCACACCACCCCTAAACAGAGCATTGCTCGTCCTCGAGCAATAAGATAGAGAGAAAAAGAAAGATAAGTAACCAAAAGTGTACCACTTTCGTGGGCACTTGCGATTGCACTTAGCTTGTGAAATAAGACTTTAAACCTATAGGTTGCCCTACAGGACTAGTTGTGTCTCGTGAGGGTTTGTCGGGAATATACCCACAAAATTCTTATTTGCAAAGAGCAGTCAATCTCTTATTAGATGTAGAATAGTCGCACAATCCATCATGAGAAAAATAATTTGAGAAATACAAGCTAGAATGTGTAAAAAGATTAAGCTAAGTAAATACCCAAGGTACATCCTTCCTAGAACTCAACGCGTGTGGTGTGAATCAGTCAAAATGGGTCGAGTATCATAAGAGAAATTCCTAGATTGCCTTTTCGGAATCAACACTTCAACTTCAAAATCTCACAGGATATAACTGTCTCAATCGAACTCACGAGATATGGGTTAATGTATCTCTCTTGTCTGTGAAGAGGTGAGTAAATGTAAGCAAGTTCAAACGTCTCACACACACATAAGAAAGAACGAACAATTAGAAATAAAAATGATCTCATGAAAGAATGCTAATCACTATAGTGAGAACATCAAGTTATTCACCACGTTGACTATCATTTGCCCGAACACTGAGGGGAAAATATGATGTATATGGGTGAGGGGGAAATGAAATGAGGGAGGATGGTATGGGGTAAGATAGGATAGAATGGTGATGGATGAGTGATGGATATGCGATGTGAGAGAGTGTATAGAGTTTTTAGGCACAAATGTCTTTATTACACAAGAAATAATTACAACTCTCTTTCTTTTCTTTTCTCTTTATTTTTTTTCGATTTTTCTTTTCTTTTTCTTATTTTTTTTTTCTCTTTTTTTTTCTTTCTATTTTGCTATTTTTCTTTTCTTTTTGTTTTTCTCACTTTTTTTATACTCTCAACACTGATGACATTTTTCATTTGAAAAACACTCTTTTATTTGAAAATGAAAGATGATATGGATATGATAGGTGATGGTGTGGGGAATATGTGTGAATAGGGTAGAATATGGTAATGTAATTGGTGAAGTGAATGGAAATGTGATATGGAAAAGTGGTAGGTGTATGGATCAAAACCTAGTGATCGGGAAAAATTTAAAGACACATATTTCTTACAACTCGAAAGTGATGTCGTTCTCAGTGATCAAGCCAAAATTTTAAAGAAGAAAAGTGAGATCATGCAACAATTTAAGTGCGGACCCAAAGGAAGTTGAATCAACTCATGACTCGGAGATTGTGTAAAACACTCTGACAGGGTGAAAGGCACGAATCTCACAAGCTAAAGTCTCTACTAGTGATCCTTAAGGTTCTCTTTAGAATTGTAGTACTCCTCAACTCTAAACTGTAGTGACGTGATAAGTGCGCAATTTTGTTGAGTCTAGAAATTCATAGTGCAACATGCCTTGTTACATATTACATAAGCTATTTATAAAAAAATATCCTCTAGCTTGATTCCTAGACTTTTGAAAGATGGATGATTGAAAATTCACACCAATAACTGAGATGAAAGAAACTGCACGAAATTTTAAAAATCAGGTTTAAAAATTAAAATTTTTCAAAAGAGGTACGATTTTGATAAAATTCCCCACCCCTAAACAAAAAGGAACATCGTCCTCGATGTTAGGTAAAATGATTTTTAAAATTGAGAGCATAGGGTAGGAAAGAGATTACCAGAATGAACCGCTAATGAAGTGGAAAGATGTAGACAAGAATAAACCTGAGTGAATGATTAGAAAAAAAGTGTACAAGTCTATAAACATGGAAAAACATAGGGTGATGTGAAACACCATTGCCAAACAGGATGAGACTAGTACAAGAAACAATGGGCTGCCTCCCGATAGCGCTAAGTTTAATGTCTTCAGCCAGACCGATGAAATCTCACCCTAAAGATAAGATCTATGAAAGCACGGGGCACCAAAAAAATTGGGTGATGAGAATCACCCCGAAACAAGACTGAAGCGTCAGTCTTGTTGGATTAGGGATAAAGTGGTCAATGCACTTGTATAGCAAAATGCATCACACCGATGCAAAGCATCGGTGGACCAAGGGTGGGTGGGTATTAGAGAAAGGGTAAGAAAGGAAAGGGTAAGGGTGAAGAGGTATCGGTCTCGGGCCTTGTTGAGCTTAAAAGTGAGGGTAACAAGGGCCCTATATGCATGGTGCTCTAATTGGGGAGGGAGGCGAAATGGTGTAGAAAGTGGAATGGGGTGGGGCTCATAGAAAGTACACGATCATTCTATGAATGGGAGATGATAATGGTCACGCCGTGACACGCTAGGGAGATGTTGAGAAGAAAAATTAACACCACAAGATAGTGGCGGGCATCGAGGAATAAGCTCGATGTCACAGAAGTAGAGAGTAGTACCACAAATACTCTCTTGGGTGGGGGATGGTTTCAGGTGAGGATCTAAAAATATATATGGAAACTTGAAATGTGTAAAATTAATATCCAAACCAGGTGGTAGGGTGGAAGGAACAATGGGTTGGGTAAAGGGTGGGATAAACGATGGATCGGGTGGGATAAATGGGGGAGGAAGATGATCCAACTCAAGAGTGGGAGACACACACTCCTCATGAGGCGCGGAGTGATCCACAAGGGAACTCGCAGGAGGAAGTGTGGAAATAAACAAGTGAGTGATCAACTTATCCATCATTATGTCGCCATTCGATATGGTGAAAGGGTCTAACGAGGCATTAAGATCCGAGATAGATGAATCAACATCAATATTCGTCTCAAGAGGATCCAAATATGATGGGGTAGGATTCATATCAAGAGAGGTAGGAACCATCTCTGACGCTATCTCGGTACAATGGTGAGCACTCGTAGCCGGAGCGAACCTAAATGATATGGTCATGTCAGAGACATAGGCAATTGGGTCATAAGGTAAAAACTCTAGAAAATTTTTGGATATCTCAGGAGTGGGAAACTCAAGTGTGGGTTCCGATGGACATGGTGGGATTGGATCAGGCTCGTTATCGAAAGGTAAGTCAACATAATTGTTGACTTGGGACTCGGACCATGGGATGGTCTCAACTTCGAGATTCTCGAGGTGGTAGGGTTGGTCACACTCAAAAGCCATGTCATAAGAGGACACATCATCATCACATTTGGTTGCAACGATGAGTGGACGCATGGGAATGTCTGACTCTCTCGCACACTCAAATTTATTTAATTGTTGTTCAAGCCTTTGGAGAGCTTGAGTTTGAATTTGGGTGTCTTGCTCTTGCTTGAGTATGAACTTTTGCAAGAGGCTTTTGAGAGCGGATGTGGATGGTGGTGGTGGAGTGACGGGTGGTGGCGGTGGTTGAGGTGGACACAACTCTCTATGGACAGGACTATATGAAGAATACTCAAATGAAGTGTGTGGAGTTGGGTCAAGTTCATCATACACGAAAGGATCGCTTTCATGATGGACAAATAGTTGAAATTCAGTGGGTGCGTAGTGAGGGAACTAATCGTGAATGGGTGGACAAGGTTTCCATGATGACTATTGGAACGTGTGAGGATCGACAACATCGGGTTGGGACTCGTATTGCGTGGGAGGGTGATCAAGCCTCCACGAATAACTCGGGTACTCACACCACTCGAAATTGGGTACATCGGGATAATAAGCCGAGGTGGGTTCCGAAACAGTGTCATATGGATACACATGTTCCAAGGGGGGTTCCGATGGATATGAATAGTATGGACACTCATGGGACATGTGATCGGCATAATAACAGTGGGTGCACAACAAAGGATGAGACATGTCAACACTTGACAACGAGGGTGATGGAGTAGGAGGTGCGTGCATAGATGGGTTAAGAGTATCAAGGGAACTTGTTAAAGAGCCGAAACCACGAAAAATCTCATAAAGAGACGGCTCAAGATCACTCTGACACGTGTCGTGTGTCAATGGGAAATGACCAAAGTAGTCCCGCAAAGGACGTTCTTCGGCCATGTGGATGGAAATATTTTTTGGAGTTTTTAATTTTTTGTTCAAAAGGAAAGAAAGAAAATATTTTTGGATTTTTCTAAAATGAAAGAAAGAAGATATTTTTGGATTTTTTTTATAAAAATGAAAGAAAATATTTTTGGATTTTTTGGAAGAAAAGGTGGGGAAAAATATGTGGACTCTTTGATTTGGACGAACCAACTAAAACCGACTACCAAAAAATGAATTGGACACACACATAAGTCAAGAAAATTTCCTAACTAGCACATAGCCAATTTTTATCTTTGAATTTTAGGTGAGAAGGTAGTCAAATTTTAATTAAGTCCATGGGGGAAAATAATTCAAGGAAATCTTTGTGATCGCCTTTGCAAAATGTTCTCATAGTGGGCTACCTAGTTAACTGATTTTAAATTTAATGATGGCTAGGGTAACACACAATTGGTAAGCGAGTGAGTCGGGTAATGAAATCCCTTCTCGAGAGTGACCGGGTGTAGGTCTTAGTCAATTAATTCATTACACCATTCGAAAATAAAATCAAGTAAGAGCACACAAAGCACACAAAGGAATTGACTCGCTAATAGGAGAGGCGCGAGGGTTTGAAAATATACCTCCCACGGTTTTTGAGCTGTGGGTGCCGAAAAGTTTGAGTCGACCGGGGGGAGATCACGCCTATCTCAGTCGTCCCTGGGAGTCCTACTGACCCAAAGTAGAGAGGCTTCTAAATCCTCGCCTTTGGACGCCCTCTATCTACCTTGTCCGATTTCCCTATCACGCTTTTCTTCAATTATTACAATTTTAAATGAAAAATAAATGGTGTCTCTATGCACCGCAATACAAGACAATAAGAGAATAATCCTAATACAAGCCTTCTAAAAATATAAAAATGCTACAAAAATAATAAAGTACAAAAAATAAATGAACTACAAGTTGAAATCTGCTCCAAGTGCTTCACGCTCCCAAGAATGGCAACGACGCCATTTGATAGAGTTTGCTTTTTATGAGTCGTTGTTTGAAAGCCAAGTTAGGAAAAACCTCAAATACCTACAAAATAATATCAACTCAAGTGTAGTGGTAAGTTAGGGTATCAATCCACTTCCAAGGTGGTAAGCTAGAGACAAATTCAATTGTAATTCACTTTTATTTTCTTTTTGTAATTTTTTCTTTTCTATTTTTTTTAGCTTTTTCAATATTAAAACAATAGGGTGAGGTGAGGTTTTAAACTAAACTAAATAAAAGGGGGTAATAAACTAAAAGTAAAATGAGAAAAAAAATATAAACAAGTGTGTGATAAAAGTGAGTGGAGTGCAACTAAATGAGAGAAAATATTCAAGGGACGGAAAATCCATCCTCAATTCACACAAATTTATCTAACTTGCACAATTTTAATTTCATCAATTTCCAAAATATTTATTTAATTCAAAAGTTAATTCTCATTACACTAATGAATTAATTCAATATTCTTTTAGAAAAGTAAGTTTAATCGCCACAAGCACTACTCTAAACGAATTAAAATCAATTAAATGAATCACCCGCTAGGATCGATTCACCAAACTAATTTTAATTAGATAAAGTAAAAACAAGAGTAGATGAAAATTATACTAACATTTAAATCAAGTGATACGTCTCTCTCTAGTTTGAATCAAATGATAATAAAATTTTCAATCCTTTCTCAAGGATGATTTTCCATTTCTCAATGTGAAAATAATTAGGAATTAAATTTACTAATAAAAGGAAGTTAACAAAATTATAATTGATAATGAAACCAAATTGGATTCATGAGGGTTTCAATTCATCCCTTGAATGCGATGATTAGCCCTCCATAATCATCATCCAATAAAAATTAGAATCAAATAAGAGCATAAAATGAAAATTAGAGAGGAGTAATCAAACCAAAATTGCCTTCAATTGCATTAATTCTTCAATTCTTCATTCATCTCAATTAATTACAACACTCAATTTATTAAATTTTTTCTCTGATATAAAAAAAACTAAGCTACTAAAAAATAAAAATGGTGTTTCTCTATATAATTCTCTCTCTAGATATTCCTATCCCAAAAGCTACCTTTAAATAGGGTCTTCCATCCTTTAAATAGTAGATGCATGGAGGATGGGGGGTAAAAATGGGAGGTCAAGAGTGTATGGAATATGGAAGGTATTGAGGTGAGGGTGTTTAGGGAATTATTAGAGGGTGCATGTGGTTTGGGTGTGAGGTCATGATAGTGGGGAGAATGAGGGTATTTTGGACATAAGGGGATACTTTAGCTTTAAAACACGTGGGAGTTATATTATTTTGGCTTTTGTTTTGGGATTTTGTCTTTTGAACTTTAGCAGGTCGTGGATTTTTATTTGGAAGAATGGGTTTTGGTTTAGAGTGGGTCAAATCAAGGTCGGGACATGGGGTTTGTTGGACACGGCATCTAGTTGGGGATAGCGGGTGAGGCGGTATCGGGTATGGAGCACCAGAGGTGGGTTTCGGGCTCGGAATCTGGGTGGAGGTCCAGGTGGGTTGAGGATGGGTAAGGCGGTATGGTTCGGTGGCGGGGCGAGTTCAACCGGGTTTGGAGATGCCGACAGCTGGTGGACAGCACCGGGGGGGGGGGGGGTTGGACTCGGGTCAGTCACCGGGGTTAGTAAGGCGAGGGGGTAGAGTGTCGGCGGACTGGAGTTATAAGGGGGCTGGCTCGCGACTTGGCTCTACTAGGGGAGCAGGTGGCGACGCATGGGCTGCGCAAGGGGGCGTCGGTGGTGATAGGGGCTGGTCTTCGGTTGGTTTGGTCCGGGGTAGTGTCGGGTTTATTTCGAGATGATGAAGGTGGATGGTGTGGTGGTTTTATTAATGGGACAAGAGAGAAGAGAGAGAAGAAGGTTGTTGGGGATTTGAGGAAGATGAAGTTGAGGGGTTATTGTGTGAGAGGGTGTAGGGGAGTTAGGTAGGGGTGAATAGGATGTTAGGTGGAGGTGAGTGTATGGTAGGTGGGTGTGTGTAAGGCCCTAAAACACGATTAGTAAGGTTAATTATACGATTAAGTATAAGTTATGAGTTATAAGTTATAAATTGGTTATGTGGTTAAATGCATCATGAAAAGATGTTTCTAAATGAATCATTATGTTTATAAAAAGTAAGATAGACTGTTGGTGAGAAAGTGGCGATGTTTGGTCGCCAAATGTGAAAGTTATGAAATTTTGAGTAAATAATTACTCTTCTGTTCGAGCCCAAATTAGGTGTACTAGTTTTATGATTTTGGGAAAACACAAGAACATGAAAGTTGTAGATGTTTAAGTTATATACTCATAGACACAAAGTGAGAGTAAATCGAGGCCCGAAATAGTGAGTTATGGTGATTTTATGAGGCCGGACAAATCTGTCATTAACGGAATTGTCCTATTGGACCCCTTCCCGAACGAATCGCATAATACCACCTTAAAGTGGTCCCATAGCCACGTGTTTTAGCTCATAAGGCAGAACTTATCATCTTTTTCATTTCCCATTACAAGCTTGAGAAAAAATATGCTTATGGAGAGAGAAAAACAAAGTTAAGGAAGAATTTCTTTGAAAATTCACCATAAATCGAGGAATTCTCGTAAGGTAATTACATCTTTATTAAAGTTTGTCACATGGATGAGTTCTATACTTGGCATGTTTTTATTCCTGATTTGGATATATATTTTAATGATACCCATATTGCTGAATTGTGTTGGAACAAGGATGGGTTAAGAACATATGTTAGAACCAGAGCTAGGATTGTAAATGCATACTTTAAAGTCCTAAATTTACATCATCTTTTCGTAAATCATTTTGATTTAGAAAATTCATGATTATGATGTATATTTATGCTAAAACATGTTTATTATATGTTTCCATGAATTATACTCAAGGCCAAGGTTATGTATGCTTAAAAATGTTAAGTTATGCCTTAATGTTGTATTTTGACCTAGTTGTGCTAAAAATGGCATAAATCATGGAATACTTATTGGAATTGAGTGATTCAAGTTGGAGAGTAAAATACACTCATACATGTATAACATATCCAAAAATTGTGTAAAAATACCAAGGAATGAACCCTTGGTGATAGTTTGAAGTCTTGTTTTAAAATCTTCCCTAAAGGAGCAAGAATGCATACCAGGTGTTTGACGTTTTGCTCGACATAGAAAATGAGCCCTAAAAATTATGAAACATTAAATTTTTATTATTCAATGTGTTTAATGATATTGGGTGGAATATCATAGAAAGTTATACTGTACAAAAATTATTAGAATTCTAGGAAGTTGAAGTTGTGTTGTTGTTTTACTTGAGAACCGATTTGGAAAAGGCTGTAATGAAATGGGCATAAATTTGTCTAGCAAATTTGTAATTTAATTCTGTAAATTGTGTTAGAACCCTAATTACTTGGGTTTTATAGAAATGTGAAGTATCATATTTATTTCCTCCTTTGTTATTTCTGATTGACCAAATGATGTGATGTATTACTAGGTTTAATGTTAATTGGTGTATTCAGATACTAATGACGTTGACTTGTTAGGTGGGGAAGCAACTAATACCACCATACCAAGGAAGTAGTTTGGTATTAATCTTAGCACCAAATCCAAGGTGAGTGAACTTTCCTATGAAATATACATGATCATATGTTCATATGGAAATGTGTAGTTCAATACATGTGTTAAAATGCTTAAGGGAGTGATGTTGTATCTAGGAAACATATGCATATGATTGAAATGTTAAGTGATGTTATTTAATGTTAAGGACTGTGGTGGGTCCTACAGGATGTGGCGGTCCTATTAATCCAACTTAAAGGTTTGTGTGCTCGGACCTAATAAAGGGATGTGGTGGTCCCCGATAACTGTGGTGGATTAATTGGACTGTGGCGGGTCCAGGCTTGCGAGAGTTTCACAATTCCTGTTGGGTTATATCATTAAAACAAAATAAAAATGGTTATTCAATTTGGTTATAGAGGTGGTATATGGTCATTCACTAAGCTTATATTGCTTACACTCCTGTAATGTTATGTTTCAGGTATGCCTACCGTTTGGAGTTCACTGCCAAGTTTGGACCTTAAAACGGGGGAGTGACGGATATTTAGTATGGTTTGAATATCATGATTTCTTTTGTGTAATTATTAAAATAAGGATCTTGGTTATGTAAAGTTATGCAGTACTTATTAGTTATAAGTAAAGACAGTTATGTTTTCATCTACACATACCTTTGGAAAAAAAAAATCTTATGCTATTTTCCTTAGAGATTTAAATTAAAGCATTGTTTAAGCCAATTTATCTCTGATTAAAAGTATAAGTTTAACAAAATTAAGTCGGGGCGCGACAGTGTGAGTGAGTTTAGGATAAGTGTGTGTGTTTAATTTGTGACCCTTAGAAGAATAAAATAAAAATAAATATAAAAAATAAAACAAACTAAAAACAATAAAAATGTAAATATGAAAGCTAAATAAAATAAAGTCCTAAGCTTATAAAAACTAAAATAAAACAAAAGAAATAATAACTTAAAATCTAAATGAAAACTAAAGTCCTAAAAAAAATCAAATAAACTAAAAATAAACTCCTAAAATCTAATCCTAAAAAAAAACAAAAAACTAATAAAAATCAAAATAAAATAAAATAATATTACACTAATAAAATAAAAATAGAGAATAAAATCTAGAAATTCTAAATAAATCTAAAATAAATCCTAAAAATAGAAATGACTCAAACTAAAAATCTAAAAAATATAAGAAAGGGACAAATTAGACACACACGGGTCTCGGGGTAGGCTTAGGCTCGGTTAAGGGTAGGCTAGGATATGGGGGAGGGAATTAGCACCATTCAACGCGCATTTGCCTCGATATATAGCTTTGACACCGCAAACGGACGTTTGACCTACAAGATAAACATTTAAGCATATAAGACCCATAATGCCGAGAATTAGCAAGTAAAGTACGCCTATTCGGGGTATAAAATGTACAGTTTTGGGTGCTTATCATTGGTGCCACTCACGGGGACGTTCGGGGACTGTTTCAGGTTCTCACATACTAACGCCATGTTTTTAAGCCTAAGTCAAGAAATAATTAAATTATCATCATATTCTCAAACTGGGAGTCCCGTGATCGCCCGATCAGTTCTTACGAGTTACATTGGTCTCGTGTGAGGTGTTGGTGTCATTCGCGGGGCCGTTCGGGGGCTGTTTCTGGTGTTCACTCGCTAACGCCATGTTTTACTTAAGTACTATTAGTTTTAAATTATCATCGTATTCTCAAACCAGGAGTCCTGTGATACCATGGTAAGTTCCTACGAGTTAGATTGGTCCCGTACGAGGTGTTGGTGCCACTCACGGGGCCGTTCAGGGACTGTTTTCGGTTTTTACCCACTAACACCATGTTTTTATGCATAAGTTTAGAAATATGCAAATCATCATCATTTTATTAAACCAGGAGTCCCGTGATTGCGCAGTCAGTTCCAATGAGTTACATTGGTCCCGTGGGAGGTGTTGATGCCACTCATGGGGCCGTTCGGGGGTTATTTTGGGTTTTCACCAGCTAACATCGTATTTTTAAATTTAAGTCTAGAAATATACAAATTATCATCGTATTATCCAACCGGGAGTCCCGTGAAGGCGCGGTCAGTTCCTATAAGTTACATTGCTCCGGAGCGAGGTGTCGGTGCCACTCACGGGGCCGTTCGGGGGCTATTTTGGGTTTTTTACCTTCTAACGCCATGTTTTTATGCCTAAGTCTAGAAATATAAAAATTATCATCGTATTCTCAAAATTGGAAACCCGGGATTACGCGTTAAGTTCATACGAGTTAGAATGGTCCCGTGCGAGGTGTTGGTGCCACTCATGGGGCCATTCTGGGGCTGCTTCGGATTTTCACCCACTAACGCTATGTTTTTATGCCTAACTCTAGAAATATGCAAATTATCATTGTATTCTCAAACCGAGAGTCCTGTGATCTCGTGATCAGTTCCTACGAGTTACATTGGTCCTGTGCGAGGCGTTGTTGCCAATCACAGAGTCGTTCGGGGGCTGTTTCGGGTTTTCACTAACTAACGCCATATTTTTAAACCTAAGTTTAGTAATAACCAAATTATCATCGTATTCTCAAGCTGGGAGTCCCGTGATCGTGCGCTCAGTTCCTACGAGTTACATTGGTCCCGCGCGAGGTGTTGGTGCCACTCACGGGGCTGTTCGGGGGCTATTTTGGGTTTTCACCCACTAACGCCATATTTTGCTTAAGTTCTGATATTTTTAACTTATCATTGTATTCTCAAAATGGGAGTCCCATGGCAGCGCGGTCAATTCCTACTAGTTATATGGATCTCGTGCGAGGTGTTGGTGCCATTCACGGGGTCATTCGGGCCATATTTCGGGTTTTCACCCACTAACGCCACGTTTTTAAGCCTAAATCTAGAAATATGCAAATTATCGTGGTATTCTCTAATCGGGGATCCCATGCTCGCGCGATCAGTTCCTACCAATTACATTGGTCCCGTACGAGGTGTTGGTGCCTCTCACAGGACCGTTTAGGGGCTATTTTGGTGTTTCTCCCTCTAATGCAATTTTTTAAGCCCTAGTCCTAATATATACAAATTATCCCCAAACTCTCAAACCGAGGGTCATGTGAGCGCGCGGTCTGTTCGTACGAGTTATATTAGTCCTGTGCGAGGTGTTGGTGCCTCTCATGGGACCATTCAGGGGTTATTTCGGGGTTTCGCCCTCTAATGCCATTTTTTAATCCTAGGTCTGTATATTTTGAAATTATTATCGTATTCTCAAACTAGGGGTCGAGTGATCGCGCGATCAGTTCCTACGAGTTTCATTAGTGCCGTGCGAGGTGTTGGTTCCTCTCACGGGACTGTTTCGGGGTTTCGCCCTCTAATTCCATTTTTTAAGCCTAAGTCTAGATATTTTTAAATTATCGTCGAATTCTCAAACCAGGATTCTCGTGATTGCGTGGTAAATTCCTACGTGTTACTTTGGTCCCGTGAGAGGTGTTGGTGCCACTCACATGACCGTTTGGGGGATGTTTCGGGGTTCTACCCACTAACACCATGTTTTTATGCATAAGTCTAGAAATATGCAAATTATCATCATTTTATTAAACCAGGAGTCCCGTGATTGCGCAGTCAGTTCCAATGAGTTACATTGGTGCCGTGGAGGTGTTGGTGCCACTCATGGTACCATTCGGGGGTTATTTTGGGGTTTCACCATCTAACATCGTGTTTTTAAGTTTAAGTCTAGAAATATACAAATTATCATCGTATTATCAAACCGGGTGTCCCATGAAGGTGCGGTCAGTTCCTATGAGTTATATTGCTCCGGAGCGAGGTGTCGGTGCCACTCACGGGGCCGTTCAGGGGCTATTTTGGGTTTTTACCTTCTAACGCCATGTTTTTATGCCTAAGTCTAGAAATATTCAAATTATCATCGTATTCTCAAAACCGAAATCCAGGGATTACGCGTTATACGAGTTAGAATGGTCCCGTGCGAGGTGTTGGTGCCACTCATGGGGCCATTCTGGGGCTGTTTTTGATTTTCACCCATTAACGCTATGTTTTTATGCCTAACTCTAGAAATAAGAAAATTATCGTTGTATTCTCAAATCGAGAGTCCCGTGATCCCACGATCAGTTCCTACGAGTTACATTGGTCCTGTGCGAGGTGTTGTTGCCAATCACGGAGCCGTTCGGGGGTTGTTTCGGGTTTTCACCAACTAACGTCATATTTTTAAGCCTAAGTCTAGAAATATACAAATTATCATTTTATTCTCAAATTGGGAGCCACGTGATCATGCGTGGAGTTCCTACGAGTTACATTGGTCCCGTGCAAGGTGTTAGTGCTACTCACAGGGCCGTTCGGGGGCTATTTTGGGTTTTCACCCACTAACGCCATGTTTTACTTAAGTCCTGATATTTTTAACTAATCGCCGTATTCTCAAATCGGGAGTACCATGGTTGCACGACCAATTCATACGAGTTATATTGGTTCCGTGCGAGGTGTTGGTGCCATTCACCGAGTCGTTCGGAGGCTATTTTGGGGTTTCACCCACTAACCCCATGTTTTTAAATCTAAGTATAGAAATATGCAAATTATCATTGTATTCTCAAATCGTGGGTTCCATGCTCACGCGGTTAGTTCGTACGAATTACATGGGTCCTGTACTATTTTTCTTAAGCATATGCCTCTCATGGGACCGTTCGGGGGTTGTTTTAGGGTTTCGCCCTCTAATGCCATTGTTTAAGCCTAAGTCCTGATATATACAAATTATCCTCAGACTCTCAAACCATGGGTCCCGTGATCACGCGATCAGTTCGTAAGAGTTACATTGGTCCCGTACGAGGTGTTGGTGCCTCTCTCGAGACCATTCGGGGTTGTTTTGAGGTTTAACCCTTTAATGCCATTTTTAAGCCTAAGTCCGTATATTTTGAAATTATCATCGTATTCTCAAACCGGGGGTCATGTGATCACGCAGTCAGTTCCTACGAGTTACATTAGTGCCGTGCGAGGTGTGGGTTCCTCTTATGGGACCGTTCCGGGGTTGTTTCGGGGTTTCGCCCTCTAATGCCACTTTTTAAGCCTAAGTCTAGATATTTTTAAATTATCATCGTATTATCAAACCTTAAGTCCCGTGATTGCGTGGTAAGTTCCTACGAGTTATATTGGTCTCGTGCGAGGTGTCAGTGCCACTCACGGGGCCGTTTGGGGGCTGTTTCTGGTTTTTACCCACTCATGCCATGTTTTTATGCGTAAGTCTAGAAACATGTAAATTATCCTTGTTTTCTTAAATCGGGAGTCCCGTGATCGCACGGTCAGGTCCTACGAGTTACATTGGTCCCGTGGGAGGTGTTAGTGCCACTCATGGGCCATTCGGGGGCTGTTTTGGGTTTTCACTCACTAACGCTATGTTTTTATGCCTAACTCTAGAAATATGCAAATTATCATTGTATTCTCAAATTGAGAGTCCTGTGATCGCGCGGTAAGTTCCTACGAGTTACATTGGTCCTGTGCGAGTTGTTGGTGCCACTCACGGAGCTGTTCGGGGACTATTTCGGGTTTTCACCCACTAACGCCATGTTTTAAGTCTAAGTCTAGAAATATGCAAATTATCGTCATATTCTCAAATCGGGAGTACTGTGATTGCGCGGTCAGTTCCTTCGAGTTACATTGGACCCGTGCGAGGTGTTGGTGCCATTCACGGGGTCGTTCGGGGGATGTTTCGAGTTTTCACCCACTAACACCATATTTTTCTTAAGCATTGATATTTTTTAAATTATCATCATATTCTAAAACTGGGAGTCCCGTGACTGCGTGATCGATTCCTGCAATTTACATTAGTCCCTTGTGAGATGTTGGTGCTACTCACGAGGCCGTTCGGGGTCTACTTTGGGATTTCGCCTTCTAATGCCATTTTTTAAGCCTAAGTCCTCATATACAAAACTTATACTCGTACTCTCAACCCGGGGGTCCCGTGATAACTCGATTAGTTCGTACGTATACATTAGTCCCGTGCGAGGTGGTGCCTCTCACGGGACCGTTCGGGGGTTATTTTGTGGTTTCTCCCTCTAATGCCTTTTTAAGACTAAGTCTATATATTTTGAAATTATCATCATATTCTCAAATCGGGGGTCATATGATCGCGCGGTCAGTTCCTACGAGATACATTGGTCCCACGCGAGGTGTTTGTTCCTTTCACGGGACCGTTTCGGGGGTGTTTCAGGGTTTCGCCCTCTAATGAAATTTTTCAATCCTAAGTCTAGATATATTTAAATAATCGTCGTATTAAAAGACTAGGAGTCTCGTCATCACGTGGTAAGTTCTTACGAGTTACATTGGTCCCGTGCGAGGTGTTGGTGCCACTCAGGGGGGCGTTCGGGGGCTATTTCGAGTTTTCACCCACTAACACCATGTTTTGCTTAAGTTCAGATATTTTTTAATTATCATCGCATTCTTAAACCGCGAGTCCCGTGACTGCGCGACCAGTTCCTATGAGTTACATTGGTCTCGTGCGAGGTGTTGGTGTCGCTCACGGGGCCGTTCGTGGGCTGTTTCGGGGTTTCACCCACTATCGCCATGTTTTTACGCCTAATTCTAGAAATATGAAAATTATCATCGCATTCTCAAATCAAGGGGTCCCGTGATCTCGCGGTCAGTTCGTACGAGTTACATTGGTCCCGTGCGAGGTGTTGGTGCCTCTCACGACCATTTGGGGGTTGTTTCGGGGTTTCACCCTCTAATGCCATTTTTAAGCCTAAGTCTATATATTTTGAAATTATCATCGTATTCTGAAACTGGGGGTCAAGTGGTCACGCGGACAAGTCATGCGAGTTACATTGGTTTCGTGCGAGGTGTTGGTTTCTCTCACGAAAACGTTTCGGGGTTATTTCGGCGTTTCACCATCTAATGCCATTTTTGTATGCCTAAGTCTAGATATTTTTAAATTATCATCGTATTCTCAAATCAAGAGTCCCGTGATCGCGTGGTATGTTCCTACGAGTTACACTGGTCTCGTGAGAGGTGTTGGTGTCACTCACGGGGCTTTTTGGAGGCTATTTCGGGTTTTTACCCACTAACGCCATGTTTTAATGCCTAAGTCTAAATATATGCAAATTATCATCATTTTCTCAAATCAGGAGTCCCGTGATCAGGTGGTAAGTTCCCACGAGTTACATTGGTCCTGTGTGAGGTGTTGGTGCCACTCACGGGGTCGTTTGGGGGCTGTTTTGGGTTTTCATCCGCTAATGCCAAGTTTTTAAGCTTAAGTCCAGAATATGAAAATTATCTTTGTATTCTCAAACTGCGAGTCCCGTGATTGCACGGTCAGTTCCTATGAGTTACACTGCTCCCAAGCGAGTTATTGGTGCCACTTACGGTCCCGTTCGGGGCTATTTCGGGATTTTACTTTCTAACGCTATGTTTTTATGCCTAAGTCTAGAAATATGAAAATTATCTTCAAATTCTAAAACACGAAGTCTGGTGATCGCGCGGTAAGTTCCTACGAGTTACATTAGTCCTACGCGAGGTGTTGGTGCCATTCACGGGGCCGTTTGGGGGTTGTTTCGGGTTTTCACCCAGTAACGCCATGTTCTTATGCCTAACTCTAAAAATATGCAAATTATCATCGTATTCTTAAATCAGAAGTTCCGTGATCGCGCGGTCAATTCCTACGAGTTACATTGGTCCCGTGTGAGGTGTTGGTTCCACTCACGGAGCCGTTCGGGGGCTGTTTTGGGTTTTCACCCACTAACGCCATGTTTTTAAGCCTAAGTCTAAAAATATGATAATTATCATTGTATTGTCAAACCGGGGGTCGCGTGATCGAACGGTCAGTTCTTATGAGTAACATTGGTCCCGTGCGAGGTGTTGGTTCCTCTCACGGGACCATTTCGGGGTTTCAGCCTCTAATACTATTTTTTAAGCCTAACTCTAGATATTTTAAAACTATCACCGTATTCTCATACCAAGAGTCCCGTGATTGCGTCGTCAGTCCCTACGAGTTACATTGGTTATGTGCGAATTGTTGGTGCCTCTCATGGGACCGTTCAGGGGTTGTTTCAGGATTTTGCCTTCTAATGCCATTTTTGAAGCCCAAGTCCTGATATATGCAAATTATCCTTTTGCTCTCAAATCGGTGTAACAACCAAGACTTTTGAGTGATTATTTTATATTAAATTTACCCGATGGGTTTAATAGATAAAATGGAGAAAGTTGGAGTAAATATTATTTTAACCGAGTTAAGAGATAATGTTTAAAAAGTTTTTCCTATTTACTGTTATGTGGATGTAAATAGCATTATGTTGTCCTTTATTGCGTCGTTGTGCTTTAAGCGACGGTTATGACTTATATTCAAAATTGAGCATTATTAATGAATTAAAATGGCGTTGGAACATAATATATTATACGTTACTCCGGATGACAATTTAGAGGGTCCGGTTAGTTTTGAAATAGTCGAGATATTAAAATAAGTGCCAAGTTGTATTTTTGAGTTCCGGGCACTTTTGATAGGTTATGACTCAATTATGTAGTTACGAGTCATTTTAATGATGTATCAACATTTAAAAGATGGGAATTAATGTTTAGTGCCTGTTTAAGTCTTCTAAAGCCCTTTTCTTTCTCATTTCCTGTTATAAGTTCAGAGAGAGAGAGAGAGAAGAGAGAGTTGGGAGAAAAGGGGAGAAAAGAGAGAGAAAATGAAGATTGGAGCTGGAAATCGTTGCTACGGGAAGAGAATCCGAGACTACACACTTGAGGAAAGTTTCTTATTTGCTAGAATATGATTTAATGTGGATAAATTTCATTTATAGTTGTGTTTTTGAAGTTTTTTCCATTTATGGGTTTTGGGGATTTTTGGTGTTTAAACCCTTATTATTGTAGTTTCATTTGATTTGAGTTGGGAATATTAGTTAGCAGTTGTGTAGGAATGGTTTAGTAGAATTATTAGTGGTTGATGTTGAAGAAAATTGAAGATTTGGGTTTTAGGGATTTTAGGGCTCATACAACCCGTAGCCCATTTCTGGGCAAGTCGAACAGGGCGATTCGATTCGCCCACCCTTGCGAATCGATTCCCTATAGTTGGGGGATACATGTCTAGGAAACCGAATCCATTCGGGTTAGGGCCGAATCAATTCGGACTGACACAGTAGGTAGATTTTCTTCGTCGAATCGATTCGTTTTAAGGCGAATCGATTCGCAGTAAGGGGCGAATCGATTCAGAAACCCTTCTGTTTTGTGAGGTTTTTCTAGCTTTGTTTTTAGTCCATTTATTTTAGGTTCAAGTCTTAGGAACCTTCTCTTGGGAAGTAATAAAGAGTATTAGAGGTTTATTTTAGGAAGACAAGTATCCTAGGCCAACTTGGGGTTATTTGGGCTTATCCCAAGGGTTAGTTCATAGGGTTTAATATTTCGTTTGATATAGGAAGTTAACCTAGTACTAACGGAAAGTAGTATGGTCATGTTTTGGACTTTTGGGAGACTAGTATCGAGGGAAATTACTTTTGATGAATTATGGTATTACTTTGGACTCTTGGAGACTAGTGTAAGGATAATTGTACTTTGAGTCCTAGGTATTTAATAAAATATGACTTCGAGAATAAGAAATTCATATTTCAAAATTGGTACTTAATCATTGAGTATAAATGGTTTTGAGAATGTAAAAAGTGAATATTTTCAAATGAGAAAATAATTTATAAATGATAATTTGCATATACACACCTCTCTAAATCTCTATCATATAGGAAGTTATGCGCATGAGGTGAAGTCCCCTGGCTAGTTAATGCAGGGTGAATATAGTCCTCGACCATAGGACCAGTTGTTATTGTGTGATTATTGTTCAAAGTGGGGTAATTTCGGATGTGGTTATGACTCACTGTGGAAGGTATATGGCCGCTTCCCGGCATTGCATTATAGGATGCCTGGGTTGTCTTGTGCGATAGGCCCTGGAAGATGATAGCCATTTAGGGGCGCGTCTAGTGAGGAAACTCGGAAGGACGGTCTTAGAATCATTATATATATATATATATGTGATTATAACTATTCTTAATAAAGTGGAAATGATAAAGCATTTTTTGTGATAACCGCTTTCAATATGTTTCCCAGAGAGAAAGGGAACTATAAAGTTAAATGGTATAAAACTATTTTGGTGAAGCATTTTGTGAAATAAATTGCTTTATATATATATTTCCTAAAGAGTAAACGGAACTATGCATGTACATTGTGAAAAACTGAAATGAAATCTCATTGAGTGAAAGTAGGTGATTTCTCCCATGCTAATATGAACATTGAGCATTATCTTTGATATTGCGCTAGGTTGTGCTTATAGAAGGAGAGGTGAGAAATTTTATGATTAATTGCGAGAGAAAGTTAAGTTCATGATGATTATTATATATTCATAATTGTCATGCATTTTATTCACATGGTGATCATATCAAATCGGGCCCTAACCCGTCTATATCTCTTTGTTTTGCATGAATTCTTTGTTCGTCCAGGTGCTCCTCCACAAGGAAGACCATATTGACCTCTCCATTCCCATTGTCCTAGAGCTATAGAATTTTGCGTATGGTGTAGGATATTCGTTATAGACGCTTCTATCTTTTGTACTGTAGCTAGGTTCAGTTTTCATATTCGGGCGTGTTTCCCATGTTTTGTACTCGTTTAAAATAATGTGATATTTAATTGTAATACTCGGTGTAACCTGCTTGTATTAGTCTGTTAATCGACATCTTATTCGGTTATTACTTTATCCATTATTGTTATACTATTACTTGTTGATTTTTATGTCCAAGTCCTTTTCAAATTGAATTGTTGAAATGTTTTTTTTAACTTATAAAATTAAATTTGATAATCCATTTTCTAAAATATTTGGTGGCTGTCACGTATTATTATTTTTACAATAGTGATGCTAAGAATGGACCATCTATGATTCCTGTAATTATTAGAGTATCGGGCTGGCCACCTCTTATTTTAGTAAGTGGGTTGTCACAGATGGTATCAGAGCATCGGGTTCTAGTGTCCTTAGAAATCTGTGCGAACGTACTATGCTTTTAGCGTTGCTTTTGATTTAACCCAGAGCCTTAGGATTCGGATTGTTACTCCCTCTTGTGAGATTTCATTCTCCTTCTATAACGTAAGAATTTAGAAGATCTTTTACGCGTTCGTTTTAGATTTGTATGTAGAATAATGAAGGGCGTCAGGGAAGGATGTTATGGGGGCGCCATGAGACGAGGTTGGTCAGAATTGTAAGTTATAGTCAGGGATGAGGGCCGCATAGGAGGTCACTCCCTTCGTAGCATTTTCTTATATTAATACCGCGACTACTAAGTACAGTAGATATAGTTTTTCGAGTATCACTACAAATAGAGAGTGGTACTAAGCTTAGGATTCCCAGCGACATTAAATTGAAGTTTAAAAGTCCTTGATAAGGGCCACACGTTGAAGTTAAGTTAGGTGGATGAAGTGTAACTTTATTCGATGGACGTATAACGCTCAGAAGCTTTCGCCTAGAGCGGGGTATAGAAATTCCCAGATGTGAAAAATTGAGGAAAATTTTTCACCCATTGAAGAAATGTCAAAATGGTGGGAACGGTAGTCGCCATATTTGGTGGAGCAGGAAGTTTGACTCATAGAGAAACCTGGTAGATGTTTTCAACAACGAGTTTACCTGAGATATCAGAGATGATGAGAAGGTAGACTCTCAAGTATTCACATAAGGTTCAATCAGAGGCCGACTATGAATAAAGAGTTATAGGGTTAAGGAAACCGTGCACCTAAATAAGGTAGGTACCAGGAAGAAAGAGTCCTTCAGTGTAATGATAGTCTCATGAGTAAGTGTTGCTAACACTTATGGAGAAGTCATGCTCACGAAACCCCATTGGTGGACATCCACCCCGGGAAATTGTTGTGGTAGAAGTTTTAAATTCTGAGATGTTGAAACCCTTAACACGGTTAGGGTGGCTAAAGATGGAAAAACGATCATGACGTGGAATGTAGAACAACTCGTTTTGATCTTGTCGATCAGAGTTAAAGGGCAAGAAGAGGATGCCTAGTCGGGGCATTGCTGGAAGTAGTTCTGGTTCAGATAAGACTAGAGTACTGTATCTGAGAACTATTGGAAGTGGCCAGGGTAATCAGTAAGAATGTTGTGGTAAATTACATCTTGGTTGAGGGTGGTGCATTCTGTCTGATAAAATGGAGTAGTATTATAATTTCCTTAGATTCGTGTGCATAATTTGAGCTTGTTCTAGTATCGACTTTAATATAGATAGTGTATCTATATGATTTCCGCGGTAGGGAGGTTCTATTATTTTCCTTCATACGCTATAAAGCGAGTGTTGATATTTTACAAGTATATGTGGTTTGCGCTACTCGTATTATATGTGTTATACGAGTGGAAATATTTTGGTTTGGTCGGAGCAATAGCAAGCAAATGATTGCGAGGCTATCGTAATTTTAGTTCCAGAGTTGAACTAGTTGTTCTATAATATTTCACCTGGATATGGGATTGAGACTTTATAAAGATGATTTAAGGTATGTAATAAATGTTTCTTTTATTTTTGTTTTGTTTGTGTTTGTTGTTGCCTTATCTCCACGACCAACAAAGTTAAGTAGTAGTGTATCGAAGGGGTTCCTTGTTTGGATTTCTCTTGCAAGACGCTCCACGCATGAACCTTAATGACGTTGGGAGTGGAGAGATGTTACTTTATGTTAGGATGTTGGTTTTGAGCGTTTTAGCCAAGAATCACGTGATTGATTAAGGGCTAATAAAAAGTTAATGTGCGGTGAGGAAGCACTAGAAATAGTTCTCTACTCTCATAGATGTGAGTGAGACAAATATAAGGAAGTCGGATCGAGACTTATAGTTAGGCCTTGATGAGAAGGCTATATATATATATATATATATATATATATATATATATATATATTTGGGTAAAGGATTCGTAACACTTTGCAGGAAGTAGGCGCCCGATTAGTTAGAATTTCATTTCGCCGAAATGGTAGGACATAGAAGTTAAAGCGTATTAGTAGGGTTACAAGTTAGGATTTTTATCGATCCTGATTTGGGTGCCTTAAGACGCTATATTTTGATGACCGACGAGGCGAGGTAGTAGTGTAACGGGAGGGTTCCTTGTTTGGATTTTGCTTTGCGAGACGTCCCACGCATGAAACCGAGCGAATGTCAGAAATTGAGAAAGGTTTTGGGAACTAGGGGTATAGTTAGTATAGTACCTATTCGACATGAGTAGGAAACACATCGACCTTAGGACTATTAGGATGTAAGGCCCATGGGTCATGTGATGCTGTTTTAGGAAGGCTATAGGGAGTTAACCACGAGTAGGTTTATGGGTGAACTCTAAGAAGGATTAGGTCCCTAGACATAAGAAGTATGGGATATCGAGTAATTCGGGACACTAGGATGAAAAGAAGATGAGGCCCCTCTTAGAAAGAGCGTTACGTCGATAACCTAGTTTTCAGGAGTTAAAAGGATGAGCTGACTTTTACTCCTGCACTCGTGTTATCAAGATAGAGAGTGGATTTCTCAGTATTAACGGACGAGTCTCTGCCTGGATTGGGAGGTGCATTAATACTAGAGCATGGGGTCATTGTTTATGTGTCTCACAAGCTTAAGCCCCGTGAGAAGTATTATCCCATGTTGATTTAGAGTTCACAACGGTAGTATTCGCCTTAAAGAAATAGAGGCACTACCTCTTGGGCACACGAACCACAAGTTATTGCAATATGATGTTGGGGCGACAGAGTTGGTTTTTGGAGTACGTAAAATACTATCAATTAGATATTCATTATCACCAAGGGAATACGAATTGAGTAGCGGATGCGTTGAGTAGAAAACCCATGGGGGGAGACTAACGAAGGCATGAAAAGCCAAGTAGAGCACGCTTAACCAAGAGGATGCTATAGAAAGAGCATTCATGTCAGTGATTGACCATTTCACCTACTAGTGTGAAGAGAGTAGTGGTAGAGCGAGGAAAAGGAACATTTATGAGTTTTCTCTCCCATCTGCCACTTGTCAATTGGTGAATGTAGATTACCAATGATCAATGGGATCGTTGTAACCGTCAGAGTACCAGTGTAGATATGGAAGGATATATCCATGAATATTCTCATTGAATTGCCGGCATCGCAATGGTTATAATCCTATTTGAGTAATTGTTAATCATTTGACCAGATCACTGCTTTTCCAGCCAATATGGGCGGACTATTTACAGAGGAGTACGCCCAACTCTTTATGGTGGAGTTATGGAACTGTATGAGGTTCCTATCAATATAGTGTTGGACCGAGACTAGATTTTCGTGTCAAAATTTTGGTAATGTTTCCAGGAAGTAATGGGAACCGAATTAAGGTTGGGTACAACCTACAACCCGTAAGTGGATGAATTAATGGAGAGAATGTGCGTGTTTAACTTAAAGGAAGGATGGGGGCAGTAGCTTTTAGGGGTCGAACTTTCATACAATAATTTGGACCGTTTCTCTATAGGTATGGCACATATGTGGCCTTGTGTTGTTGGCTGAGTAGTTCGTTTGCTCGTTGGGTAGAAATGACACACAATAAACTCTTTGGACTTGGAATGGTCTAGGAGTATTTCTTAAATGATTGAGTTCATTAAGCTCCATACTTTGAAGGACTTTGCCGACTCGAATAGAGGTCACTTAGTGTTGGAGTTAGGGGATCAAGTTTTAGTGCAGGTATTCTCGAGGAAGGGTATAACATGATTCAGGAGGAAAGGCAACTTGTACCGAGTTATGTAGGCATTTTCTTCTGTTGTTGAAGGGTAGGCTCAATAGTTCATGAGGAACGACTAGGTGCTATTTTAGATCATGAAGAGTGTAAACTAAGATTAAAAGTGGTATCTTTAAATCGAGTCCTGTAAGGGACACCACAATGCCTAGAAAATTTTAAAGATGAAGGAACGATATTTTAGATATGTACACCCTTGATCTTGTTATATGGTACGCCTGAATTTTGAGGTCAAAATTCCCTTGTATGGAGGGGAGTATGTAACAACCCAGACTTTTAAGTGATTATTTTATATTAAATTTACCCGATGGGTTAAATAGATAAAATGGAGAAAATTAGAGTAAATATTATTTTAAGTGAGTTAAGAGATAATATTTACCAAGTTTTTTCTATTTACTGTTATGTGGATGTAAATAGCATTATGTTGTGCCTTATTGCGTCGTTGTGCTTTAAGCGACGGTTATGACTTATATTCAAAATTGAGCATTATTAATGAATTAAAATGAAGTTGGAACATAAAATATTATACGTTACTCCGGATTCCAATTTAGAGGGTGCGGTTAGTTTTGAAATTGTCGAGATAGTAAAAATAAGTGCCAAGTTGTATTTTTGAGTTCCGGGCACTTTTGATAGGTTATGACCCAATTATATAGTTACGAGTCATTTTAATGGTTAATCAACATTTAAAAGATAGGAATTAATGTTTAGTGCCCGTTTAAGTCTTCCAAATCCCTTTTATTTCTCATTTCATGTTATAAGTTTAGAGAGAGAGAGAGAGAGAGAAGAGAGAGAGAGAGTTGGGAGAAAAGGGGAGAAAAGAGAGAGAAATTGAAGATTGGAGCTAGAAATCGTTGCTACGGGAAGAGAATACGAGACTACACACTTGAGGCAAGTTTTTTACTTGCTAGAGTTTGATTTAATGTGGATAAATTGCATTTATAGGTGTGTTTTTGAAGTTTTTGACATTTATGGGTTTTGGGGATTTTTGGTGTTTATACCCTTAATATTGTAGTTTCATTTGATTTGAGTTGGGAATATTAGTTAGCAGTTGTGTAGGAATGATTTGATAGAATTATTAGTGGTTGATAATGAAGAAAATTGAAGATTTGGGTTTTACTGATTTTAGGGCTCATACAACCCGTAACCCATTTCTAGGCAAATCGAACAGGGCGAATCGATTCGCCTCCCTTGCGAATCGATTCACTATAGTTGGGGGATACAGGTCTGGGAAATCGAATCGATTCGGGTTAGGGCTAAATCGATTCGGACTGAGGCAGTAGGTAGATTTTCTTAGCCGGATCGATTTATTTTTGGGCGAATCGATTCGCAGTCAGGGGCGAATCGATTCGTCCCTAGGAGAATTGATTCGAAAACCCTGCTATTTTGTGAGGTATTTCTAGCTTTGTTTTTAGTCCTTTTCTTTTAGGTTCAAGGCTTAGGAACCTTCTCTTGGGAAGTAATAAAGAGTATTAGAGGTTTATTTTAGGTAGACAAATATCCTAGGATAGCTTGGGGTTATTTGGGCTTATCCCAAGGGTTAGTTCATATGGGTTAATATTTCGTTTGATATAGGAAGTTAACCTAGAACTAACGGAAAGTAGAATGGTCACGTTTGGGACTTTTGGGAGACTACTATTGAGGGAAATTACTTTTGATGAATTATGGTATTACTTTGGACACTTGGAGACTAGTGTGAGGATAATTTCACTTCGGGTCCAAGGTCATTAATAAAATAGGAGTTTGAGAATTAAAATTATTACTTAATCATTGAGTATAAATAATTTTGAGAATGTAAAAAGTGAATGTTTTCAAATGAGAAAATAATTTGTAAATGATAATTTTCATATACACACCTCTCTAAATCGCTATCATATGGGAAGTTATGCGCATGAGGCTAAGTCCCCTAGCTAGTTAATGCAGGGAAAATATAGTCCTTGGCCATAGGACCGGTTATTATTCTGTGATTATTATTCAAAGTATGGTAATTCCGGGTGTTGTTATGACTCACTGTCGAAGGTATATGGCTGCTTCCTGGTGTTGCATTATAGGATTCTCGAGTTGTCTGGTGCGATTGGCCCTGAAAGATGATAGCCATTTAACGGCACGTCCAGTGGAAAAACTCGGAAGGACAGTCTTAGAATCGTTATGTATATGTGATTATAACTATTCTTAATAAAGTGGAAATGATAAAGCATTTTGTGTGATAACTGCTTTCAATATGTTTCCCAGAGAGAAAGGGAACTATAAAGTTAAACGGTATAAAACTGCTTTGCGAAGCGTTTTGTGAAATAAATTGCTTTATATATATATTTCCTAAAGAGAAAAAGGAACTATGCATGTACATTGTGAAAAACTGAAATGAAATCTCATTGAGTGAAAGTAGGTGATTTCTCCCATGCTGATATGAACATTGAGCATTATCTTTGATAGTGCGCTAGGCTACGTATAGAAGGAGAGGTGAGAAATTTTATGATTAATTGTGAGAGAAAGTTAAGTTCACGATGATGATTAGATATTCACAACTGTCATGCATTTTATTCACATGGTGATCATATCAAACCGGGCCCTGACCCGTCTATATCTATTTATTTTGCATGAATTCTTTGTTCGTCCAGGTGCTCCTCCGCAAGGACGACCGTATTGACCTCTCCATTCCCGTTTTCCTGGAGCTATATCATTTTGCGGATGTTGTAGGATATTCATTATAGACGCTTCTATCTTTTGTACTCTAGCTATGTTCAGTTTTCATATTCGGGCGTGTTGCCCATGTTTTGTACTCGTTTAAAATAATGTGATATTTAATTGTAATACTCGGTGTAACCTGCTTGTATTAGTCTGTTAACCGACAGCTTATTCGGGTGTTACTTTATGCATTATTATTATACTATTACTCGTTGATTTTTATATCCACCACCTTTTCAAATTGAATTGTCGGAGTGTTTTTTTTAACTTACAAAATTAAATTTGATAGTCCATTTTCTAAAATATTTGGTGGCAATCTCGTATTATTATTTTAATGATAGTGATGCTAAGAATGGACCATCTATGATTCCTATCATTATTGGAGTATCGGGCTGGCCACCTCTTATTTTAGTAAGAGGGTTGTCTCAATCGGGGGTCCCATGATCCCGCGGTTAGTTCGTAGGAGTTACATTGGTCCCATGAGAGGTGTTGGTGCCTCTCACGAGACCATTCGGGTTTTTTTTTGGGGTTTCCCCCTCTAATGCCATTTTTTATGCCTAAGTATCTATATTTTGAAATTTTCTTTGTATTCTCAAACCATAGGTCGCGTGATTGCGCGGTCAGTTGCTATGATTTACATTGGTTCCATGCGAAGTGTTGGTTCCACTCACGGGACCGTTCGGGGGTTGTTTCGGGATTTCGCCCTCTAATGCCATTTTTTAAGCCTAAGTCTAGATATTTTTAAATTATCATCGTATTCTCAAATTGAGAGTCTCGTGATCACATGGTAAGTTCCTACGAGTTACATTGGTCCCGGGCGAGGTACTGGTGCCACTCACGGGGCTTTTGGGGGGGATATTTCAACCCTTTACCCACTAACGCCATGTTTTAATGCCTAAGTCTAGATATATGAAAATTATCATCATTTTCTCAAATTGGGAGTCCCATGATCGCGCGATCAGTTCCTACGAGCTACATTGGTCCCGTGTGAGGTGTTGGTGCCACTCATGGGGCCGTTCAGGCGTTGTTTTCGATTTTCACCCGCTAACACCGTGTTTATAAGCTTAAGTCTAGAAATATGCAAATTATCATTTTATTCTCAAATCGGGATCCCCGTGATTGCGCGATCAATTCCTACGAGTTACATTGCTCCCAAGGGAATTGTTGGTGCCACTCACGGGTCTGTTTGGGGGCTGTTTCGGGTTTTTACCTTCTAACGCCATGTTTTTTTTAGCCTAAGTCTAGAAATATGAAAATTATCGTCGTATTCTAAACCCCAGAGTCCCGTGATCGCGTAATAAGTTCCTACGAGTTAGATTGGTCCCGTGCGAGGTGTTGGTGCCACTCATGGGGCTGTTCGGGGGTTGTTTCGAGTTTTCACACACTAATGCCATGTTTTTATGCCTAACTCTAGAAATATGCAAATTATCATCGTATTATCAAATCAGGAGTCCCTTGATTGCACGATCAGTTATTACTAGTTACATTGGTCCCTTGCGAGGTTTTGGTGCCACTCACGGAGCCGTTCGGAGGCTGTTTTGGGTTTTCACCCGCTAACGCCATGTTTTTAAGCCTAAGTATAGTATTATTAAAATTATCATCGTACTCTAAAACTGGGAGTCCCATGATTATGCGATCAGTTCCTACGAGTTACATAGGTCTCGTGCGAGGTGTGAGTTCCACTCACGGGATCGTTCAGGGGCTATTTCGAGTTTTTACCCACTAATGCCATGTCTTTATGCCTAAGTCTAGAAATATTCAAATTATCATCATTTTCTGAAATCGGGAGTCCCGTGATCGCACGGTCAGCTCCTACGAGTTATATTGGTCCCGTGCGAGGTATTGGTGCCACTCATGGGGCTGTTCGGGGACTGTTTTTGGTTTTCACCCGCTAACGCCATATTTTTAAGATTAAGTCTAAAAATATGCAAATTATCATCATATTCTCAAACCAGGAGTCCTGTGATTATGCAGTCAGTTCCTACGAGTTACATTGCTCCCGAGCGAGGTGTTGTTGCCACTCATGGGGTCGTTCGGGGATTGTTTCATGTTTTTACCTTCTAAAGCCGTGTTTTTATGCCTAAGTCTATTAATATTCAAATTATCGTCTTATTCGCAAACCCAGAGTCGCGTGATCGTGTGGTCAGTTCCTAGGAGTTACATTAGTTCCGTACGAGGTGTTGGTGCCACTCACGAAGCCGTTAGGGAATGTTTCGAGTTTTAACCCACTAACACCATGTTTTTAAGCTTAAGTCTAAAAATATACAAATTATCATCGTATTTTCAAATTGGGAGTCCCGTGATCTCGCGATCCATTCCTACGAGTTACATTGGTCCTGTGCGAGGTGTTGGTGCCAGTTACGGGGCCTTTTGGGGGCTGTTTCGGGTTTTCATCCACTAACGCCATGTTTTTCTTAAGTCCTGATATTTTTAAATTATCATCGTATTCTCAAATCGGGAGTCCTGTGACTGCGCAGTCAGTTCCTACGAGTTACATTGGTCCCTTGCGAGGTTTTGGTGCCACTCACGACAACGTTCAGGGGCTATTTCAGGTTTTCACCCACTAACGCCATGTTTTTAAGCCTAAGCTTAGAAATATGAAAATTATCATCGTCTTCTCAAACTGGAGGTTCTGTGCTTGCGTAGTCTGTTCCTACGAGTTACAGTGGTCCCATACGAGGCGTTGGTGCCTCTCACGGGACCGTTCGGGGTTATTTTGGGGTTTCGCCCTCTAATGCCATTTTTATACCCTACGCCTAGATATTTTCAAATTATCATCGTATTCTGAAATTGGGAGTTCCGTGATTGCATCGTCAGTCCCTACGAGTTACATTGGTCATGTGCGAGGTGTTGGTGCCTCTCACGGGACCATTCAAGGGTTATCTCAATATTTCCCCTTCTAATGCCATTTTTTAATCCAAAGTCCTGATATATGCAAATTATCCTCGTACTCTCAAACCGGGGGTCCCATGATCTCGCGGTCAGTTCGTAGGAGTTACATTGGTCCCCTATGAGGTATTGGTGCCTCTCACGGGACCATTCGGGGGTTGTTTCGGGATTTGCCCCTTTAATGCCATTTTTTATGCCTAAGTCTTTATATTTTGAAATTATCATCGTATTCTCAAACCGGAGGTCACGTGATTGCATAGTGAGTTACTAGGAGTTACATTGGTCCCATGCGAGGCGTTGGTTCGTCTCACGGGACTGTTCCGTGATTGTTTCTCTAATGCCATTTTTTAAGCCTAAGTCTAGATATTTTTAAATTATCGTCGTATTCTCAAATCGAGAGTCCCCTGATCATGTGGTATGTTCCTACGAGTTACATTGGTCCCGGACGAGGTGTTGGTGCCACCCACGAGGCTGTCGGGGGCTATTTCGGCCCTTTACCCACTAATGCCATGTTTTAATGCCTAAGTATGGATATATGCAAATTATTGTTGTTTTCTCAAATCGGGAGTCTCGTGACCGCACTGTGAGTTCCTACGAGCTACATTGGTCCTGTGTGAGGTGTTGGTGCCACTCACGGGGCCGTTCAGGCACTGTTTTTGATTTTCACCCGCTAACGCCGTGTTTATAAGCTTAAGTCTAGAAATATGAAAATTATCGTCATATTCTCAAAGCAGGTTCCCCGTGATTGCGTGGTCTGTTCCTACGAGTTACATTGCTCCTGAGCGAGGTGTTGGTGCCACTCATTGGGCTGTTCGGGGCATGTTTCAGGTTTTTACCTTTTAACGCCATATTTTTATGTCTAAGTGTAGAAATATGCAAATTAGCGTCGTATTCTCAACCCCGGAGTCCCGTGATCGCACGATAAGTTCCTACGAGTTAGATTGGTCTCGTGCGAGGTGTTGGTGCAACTCATGGGGCTGTTCGGGGGTTATTTCAAGTTTTCACCCACTAACGCCATATTTTTATGCCCAACTCTAAAAATATGAAAATTTTCATCGTATTGTCAAATCGGGAGTCCTGTGATTGCACGATCAGTTCCTACGAGTTACATAGGTCCCGTGCGAGGTGTTGGTTCCACTTATGGAGCCGTTCGAGGGATGTTACGGGTTTTCACCCGCTAACGCCATGTTTTTAAGCCTAAGTCTAGTATTATGCAAATTATCATTGTATTATCAAACCAGGAGTCCCGTGATTGCGCGACCAGTTTCTACGAGTTACATTGGTCTCGTGCGAGGTGTGGGTGCCACTCACGGGATCATTCGAGGGCAATTTCGAGTTTTTACGCACTAACACCATGTTTTTATGCCCAAGTATTGAAATATATAAATTATCATCAGTTTCTCAAATTGGGAGTCCCATGATCGCGCGGTCAATTCCTACGAGTTACATTGGTCCCATGCGAGGTGGTTGTGCCACTCATGGGGCCATTCGGGGACTATTTTTGGTTTTCACCCGCTAAATCCGTATTTTTAAGCTTAAGTCTAAAAATATGCAAATTATCGTCGTATTCTTAAATCGAAGTCCCATGATTGTGCGGTCAGTTCCAACGAGTTACATTACTGCCGAGCGAGGTGTTGATGCCACTCATGGGGCCGTTCAGGGGGTGTTTCGGGTTTTTACCTTCTAACGCCATATTTTTATGCCTAAGTCTAGTAATATTCGAATTATCATACTATTCTCAAACTCAGAGTCCCGTGGTCGCGCGGTAAGTTCCTACTAGTTAGATTGGTCCCGTGCGAGGTGTTGGTGACACTCATGGGGCAATTCGGGGGTTGTTTCAGGTTTTCACCCACTAACGCCATGTTTTTATGCCTAACTATATAAATATACAAATTATCATCACATTCTCAAATTGAGAGTCTCGTAATCGCGTGGTTAGTTCCTACGAGTTAAATTGGTTCCATGCGAGGTGTTGGTGCCACTCACGGAGCCTTTAGGGGATGTTTCGAGTTTTAACCCACTAACGCCATGTTTTTACACTTAAGTCTAGAAATATACAAATTATCATCATATTCTCAAAATGGGAGTCCCGTTATCATGCTGTCCGTTCCTACGAGTTACATTAGTCCCGTGCGAGGTGTTGGTGGAAGTCACGGGGCCGTTCGGGGGCTATTTCGAGTTTTCACCCACTAATGCCATGTTTTTCTTAAGTCTTGATATTTTTAAATTATCATCATATTCTTAAATCGGGAGTCCCATGACTGCGCGGCCAGTTCCTACGGGTTATATTGGTCCCTTGCGAGGTGTTGGTGCCACTCACGGGGCCGTTCGGGGGCTATTTCGGGTTTTCACTCACTAATGCCGTGTTTTTAAGCCTAAGTCTAGAAATATGCAAATTATATTCGTATTCTCAAACCGGAGGTTCTGTGCTCGCACGGTCTATTCCTAAGAGTTATAGTGGTCCCATACGAGGTGTTGGTACCTCTCATGGGATCGTTCGGAGGTTATTTCGGTGCTTCGCCCTTTAATGCCATTTTTAAACCCTAAGTCTAGATATTTTCAAATTATCTTCGTATTCTCAAATCGGGAGTTCCGTGACTGCATCGTCAGTCCTTACAAGTTAAATTGGTCACGTGCGAGGCGTTGGTGCATCTCACGGGACCGTTCAGGGGTTGTTTCAAGATTTCCCCTTCTAATTCCATTTTTTAAGCCCAAGTCCTAATATATGCAAATTATCCTCGTACTCTCAAACTGGATGTCTCATGGTCTTGCAGTCAGTTCGTACGAGTTACATTAGTCCCGTGCGAGGTGTGGTGCCTCTCACTGGACTATTCGGGGGTTGTTTCGGGGTTTCACCCTCTGATGCCATTTTTTAAGCCTAACTTTATATATTTTTAAATTATCATCGTATTCTACAACCGGGGGTCGCGTGATCGCGCGGTTAGTTCCTACGAGTTACATAGATCTTGTGCGAGGTGTTGGTTCCTCTCACGAGACTGTTTTGGGGTTATTTCGGGGTTTCAACCTCTAATGCCATTCTTTAAGTCTAAGTCCACATATTTTTAAATTATCATCGTATTCTCAAATCGAGAGTCCCGTGATCACGTGGTAAGTTACTACGAGTTACATTGGCCCCGTGCGAGGTGTTGGTGCCACTCACATGGCTTTTCGGGTTTTTACCCACTAATGCCATGTTTTAATGCCTAAGTCTAGATATATGAAAATTATCATCATTTTCTCAAACTCGAAGTCCCGTGATCGCGCGGTAAGTTCATACGAGCTACATTGGTCCTGTGTAATGTGTTGGTGCCACTCACGGGGCAGTTTGAGGTTTTCACTCGCTAATGCCGTGTTTTACATAAGTCCTGATATTTTTAAATTATCATTGTATTCTCAAACCGAGAGTCTTGTGATCACGTGGTAAGTTCCTACGAGTTTCCTTGGTTCCGTTTGAGGTGTTGGTGCCACTCAGGGGGTCGTTCGGGTTTTTACCTGCTAACGCCATGTTTTTCTTAAGTCCTGATATTTTTAAATTATCATCGTATTCTCATACCGGGAGTCCCATGATCGTATGGTCAGTTCCTACGAGTTACCTTGGTCCCGTGCGAGGTGTTTGTACCACTCACGGAGCCGTTTGGGGGCTGTTTCGGGTTTTCACCCACTAACGCCATGTTTTTTAGCCTAAGTCTAGAAATATTCAAATTATCATCATATTCTCAAACCGGGAGTCCCGTGATCGCGCGGTCTATTTCTACGAGTTACATTAGTCCCGTGTGAGGTGTTGTTGCCACTTACAGGGCCGTTCGGGGGCTGTTTCAGGTTTTCACCCACTAACGCCATGCTTTGCCTTAGTCATGATATTTCTAAATTATCATCGTATTCTCAAACTGAAAGTCCCGTGACTGCGCGACCGGTTCTTACGAGATACATTGGTCCCTTACGAGGTGTTAGTGCCACTCACTGGACCGTTCGGGGGCTATTTCGTGTTTTCACCCACTAATGCCATGTTTTTAAACTTAAGTCTAGAAATATGCAAATTATCATCGTATTCTCAAATCAGAGGTTCCGTGCTCGCGCGGTCTATTCCTATGAGTTACAGTGGTCCCATACGAGCTGTTGGTGCCTCTCACGGGACTGTTCGGGGGTTGTTTTGGGGTTTTGTCCTATAATGCCATTTTTAAACCCTAAGTCTAGATATTTTAAAATTATTGTCGTATTCTCAAACAGGAGTCTCGTGATTACGTCGTCAGTCCCTACGAGTTAAATTAGTCATGTTCGAGGTGTTGGTGCCTCTCACAGTACCGTTCAGGGATTATTTTGAGATTCCCCCTTCTAATGCCGTTTTTTAAACCCAAGTCCTAATATATACAAATTGTCCTCGTACTCTCAAACCGGAGGTCCCGTGATCTCGCGATCAGTTCGTACGAGTTACATTGGTCCCGTGTGAGGTGTGGTGCCTCTCACTGGACCATTCGAGGGTTGTTTCGGGGTTTCATCCTCTGATTCCATTTTTAAGCCTAAGTCTATATATTTTGAAATTATCTTCGTATTCTCAAACCGAGGGACGCGTGATCGCACAGTCAGTTCCTACGAGTTACATTAGTCTCATCCGAGGTGTTGGTTCCTCTCAAGGGACCATTCTGGAGTTGTTTCGGGGTTTCTCCCTCTAATGCCATTTTTTATGCCTAAGTCTATATATTTTTTAATTATCGTCGTATTCTCAAATCGAGTGTCCCATGATCGGGTGGTAAGTTTCTACGAGTTACATTGGTCCCGTGCGAGGTGTTGGTGACACTCATGGGGCTTTTCGGTGGCTATTTTGGGTTTTTATCGACTAACGCCTTGTTTTAATGCCTAAGTTTCATTATATGGATATTACCATCATTCTCTCAAATTGGGAGTCCCATGATCGCGCGGTAAGTTCATACGAGCTACATTGGTCCTGTGTAATGGGTTGGTGCCACTCACAGGGCCGTTCGGGGGCAGTTTGGGGTTTTCACCCGCTAACGTCGTGTTTTGCTTGAGTCCTAATATTTTTAAATTATCATTGTGTTCTTAAATTGGGAGTTCCATGATCGCGTCATAAGTTCCTACGAGTTAACTTGGTCCCGTGTGAAGTGTTGGTGCCACTCACGGGGCTGTTCGGGGGCTATTTCAGGTTTTCACCTGCTAATGCCATGTTTTGCTTAAGTCCTGATATTTTTAAATTATCATTGTATTCTCAAACCGGGAGTCCTGTGATCGCATGGTAAGTTCCTAAGAGTTACCTTGGTCCCGTGATCGTGTGGTAAGTTACCTAAGGTGTTGGTGCCACTCATGGAGCCGTTTGGGGGCTATTTCGGGTTTTCACCCACTAACGTCATGTTTTTCAGCCTAAGTCTAGAATTATACAAATTATCATCATATTCTCAAACCAGGAGTCCCGTGATCGTGCGGTCCGTTCCTATGAGTTACATTTGACCCGTACGAGGTGTTGGTGCCACTCACGGTGTCGTTCGGGGGCTGTTTCGAGTTTTCACCCACTAACGCCATATTTTTCTTAAGTCCTGATATTTTTAAATTATCATCATATTCTCAAACCGAGAGTCCCGTGATTGCGCGACCAGTTCCTACGAGTTACATTGGTCCATTGCAAGGTGTTCGGGCCACTTATGGGGTCGTTCGGGGGCCAATTCAGGTTTTCAGCCACTAATGCCATGTTTATCAGCCTATGTCTAGAAATATGCAAATTATCATCGTACTGTGAAACCGGGGGTTCCGTGCTCGTGTGGTCTATTCCTATGAGTTACATTGGTCCCATACGAGGTGTTGGTGCCTCTCACGGGACCGTTCAGTGGGTGTTTTGGGGTTTCTCCCTCTAATGCCATTTTTAAAGCCTCGGTCTAGATATTTTCAAATTATTGTCGTATTCTCAAATCGGGAGTCCCGTCATTGCATCATCAGTCCTTACAAGTTAAATTGGTCATGTGCGAGGTGTTGGTGGCTCTCACGGGACTGTTCAGGGGTTGTTTCAGGATTTCGCCTTCTAATGCCATTTTTTAATCCCAAGTCCTAGTATATGTAAATTATCCTCATACTCTCAAACCGGGGGTCCCGTGATCTCACGGTCAGTTCGTGCGAGTTACATTGGTCTCGTGCAAGGTGTGGTGCCTTTCACTAGACTATTCGAGGGTTATTTCGGGGTTTCACCCTCTAATGCCATTTTTAAGCCATTTTTAATCCTAAGTCTATATATTTTGAAATTATCATCGTATTCTGAAACTGGGTGTCGCGTGATCGCGCGGTCAATTCCTACGAGTTATATTGGTCTCACGCGAGGTGTTGGTTCCTCTCACGGGACCGTTCTAGGCTTATTTTGGGTTTCGCCCTCTAATGCCATTTTTAAGCCTAAGTCTAGATATTTTTAAATTATTATCGTATTCTCAAATCGAGAGTCCCGTGATCGGGTGGAGAGTTTCTACCAGTTACATTGGTCCCGTGTGAGGTGTTGCTGCCACTCACGGGGAGTTGCTGTTTCGGGTTTTTACCCACTAATGCCATGTTTTAATGTCTAACTCTAGATATATGCAAAATATCATTATTTTCTTAAATTGAGAGTCCTGTGATCGCGCGATAAGTTCATACGAGCTACGTTGGTCCTGTGTGATGTGTTGGTGCCACTCACAGGGCCGTTCGGGGCTATTTAGGGTTTTCACCTACTAACGCCGTGTTTTGCTTACGTCCTAATATTTTAAATTATTGTCATGTTCTAAAATTGGGAGTCTCATGATCGCGTCGTAAGTTCCTACGAGTTGGCTTGGTCCTGTGTGAGGTGTTGGTGCCATTCACGGGGCCGTTCGGGGGCTATTTTTGGGTTTTCACCCGCTAATGCCATTTTTTTCTTAAGTCTTGATATTTTTAAATTATCGTTGTATTCTCAAATCGAGACTCCCTTGATCGCGTGGTAAGTTCCAACGAGTTACGTTGGTCCCGTGCGAGGTGTTGGTGTCACTCACGAAGCCGTTCGAGGGCTGTTACGGGTTTTCACCCACTAAAGCCATGTTTTTAAGCTTAAGACTAGAAATTTACAAATATTATCGTTATTCTCAAACCGGAAGTCCCGTGATCACATAATCCATTCCTACAAGTTACATTTTTCCCGTGCGAGGTGTTGATGCCACTCACGAGGCCGTTCGACAGCTGTTTCGGGTTTTCACTCACTAACGCCATCTTTTGCGTAACTCTTAATATTTTTAAATTATCATCGTATTCTCAAACTGGGAGTCCCGTGATTGCGCGGCCAATTCCTATGAGTTACATTGGTCCCTTTTGAGGTGTTGGTGCCACTAACGAGGTTGTTCGGGGGCTATTTCAGTTTTCACCCACTAACGCTACGTTTATAAGCCTAAGTCTATAAATTTGCAAATTATCATCGTATTCCCAAATCGGGGGTTCCGTGCTTGTGCGGTCTGTTCCTACGAGTTAGATTGGTCCCATACGAGGTGTTGGTGCCTCTCACATGACCGTTCGGGGGGTTTATCCCTCTAATGCCATTTTTAAAGCCTAAGTCTAGATATTTTAAAATTATCATCGTATTCTCAAACTGGGAGTCCCGTGATTGCATCGTCAGTCCTTACTAGTTAAATTGGTCATGTGCGAGGTGTTCGTGCCTCTCATGGGACTGTTCAGGGGTTGTTTCAGGATTTTGCCTTTTAATGCCGTTTTTTAAGCCCAAGTCCTAATATATGCAAATTATCTTCATACTCTCAAACTGGGGGTCCCGTGATCTCGCGGTCAGTTTGTACGAGTTACATTGGTCCCGTGCGAGGTGTGGTGCCTCTCACTAGACCATTCGGGAGTTGTTTCGAGGTTTCAGCCTTTAATGCCATTTTTAAGCCTAAGTCTATATATTTTGAAATTATCATCGTATTCTGAAACTGGGGGTCCTGTGATTGCACGGTCAGTTCCTACGAGTTACATTGATCTCGTTTGAGGTGTTGGTTACCCTCACGGGACCGTTCTGGGGTTATTTTAGGGTTTCGCCCTCTAATGCCATTTTTTAAGACTAAGTCTAGATATTTTTAAATTATCGTCGTATTCTCAAATCGAGAGTCCCGTGATCGCGTGGTAAGTTCCTACGAGATACATTGGTCCCGTGCGAGGTGTTGGTGCCACTCAAGGGGCTTTTGCGGGTGCTATTTTGGGTTTTTACCTACTAACGTCATGTTTTAATGCCTAAGTCTAGATATATGCAAATTATCACCATTTTCTCAAATTGAGAGTCCCGTTATCGCGCGATAAGTTTATACGAGCTATGTTGGTCCTGTGGGATGTGTTGGTACCACTCACGGGGCCGTTCAGGGCTATTTGGGGATTTCACCTGCTAACGTCGTATTTTTCTTAAGTCCTAATATTTTTAAATTATCATCGTATTTTCAAACCGAGAGTCACTTGATCACCGTGGTAGGTTTCTACGAGTTACCTTGGTCCCATGTGAGGTGTTGGTTCCACTCACGGGGCCGTTTGGGGGAAATTTCAGGTTTTCACCCGCTAACGCCATGTTTTGTTTAAGTTCAGATATTTTTAAATTATCATTATATTCTCAAACCATAAGTCCCTTGATCGCGTGGTAAGTTCCTGCGAGTTACATTGTTCCCGTGCGAGGTGTTGGTACCACTCACGGAGCCGTTTGGGGGCTGTTTTGGGTTTTCACCCACTAACGCCATATTTTTAAGCTTAAGTCTAGAAATATACAAATTATTATCATATTCTCAAATCGGGAGTCCCGTGATCGCACAGTCCTTTCCTTCGAGTTACAATGGTCCTTTGCGAGGTGTTTGTGCCACTCACGGGGCCGTTCGGGGGCTGTTTCGGGTTTTCACCCACTAACGCCATGTTTTGCTTGAGTCCAGATATTTTTAAATTATCATCGTATTCTCAAACCGAGAGTCCCGTGACTGAGCCGCCAGTTCCTACGAGTTACATTGGTCCCTTGCGAGGTGTTGGTGCCACTCACGGGGCCGTTTGTGGACTATTTCTGGTTTTCATCCACTAACGCCATGTTTTTAAGCCTATGTATAGAAATATGCAAATTATCATCGTATTCTCAAACCGGGGGTTCCTTGCTCGCACTATCTATTCCTATGAGTTACATCGGTCCCATACGAGGTGTTGGAGCCTCTCATGGAACCGTTCGGGGGTTGTTTTTGGGTTTCACACTCTAATGCCATTTTTAAAGCCTAAGTCTAGGTATTTTGAAATTATCATCGTATTCTCGAACCAGGAGTCCCGTGATTGAATCGTCAGTCCTTACAAGTTAAATTGGTCATGTGCGAGGTGTTGGTGCCTCTTACGGGACCGTTCAGGGATTGTTTCTGGATTTCGCCTTCTAGTGCCGTTTTTTAATCCCAAGTCCTAATATATGCAAATTATCCTCATACTCTCAAATCGGGGGTCCCGTGATCTCGGGGTCAGTTCATACAAGTTACAGTGGTCCCGTACGAGGTGTGGTGCCTCTCACTGGACCATTCGGGGGTTGTTTTGGGGTATCACCCCCTAATGCCATTTTTAAGCCTAAGTCTATATATTTAGAAATTATCATCGTATTCTGAAACTGGGTGTCGCGTGATCACGCGGTCAGTTCCTACGAGTTACATTGGTCTTGTGCGAGGTGTTGGTTCCTCTCACGGGACCGTTCAGGGATTGTTCTGGGGTTTTTCCCTCTAATGCCATTTTTTAAGCCTAGGTCTAGATATTTTTAAATTATCTTCGTATTCTCAAGTCGAGAGTCCTGTGATCGCGTGGTAAGTTCCTACTAGTTATATTGTGTTGGAACGCGAGGCACCCGATTTTAAAATCTTCTACTTCAAAAAAAATAATTTTCCTTTTAAATGCGGAAGCATAAGATGGTTCAATTGAACAACAAATTTTAATTTCTTATCAAATTAAAATTAAACCAAGTGAAATAAGATTAAATCCAAACAAAATTTAATTTCACTTAAACACAATTAATTAATCCAAGTCCTACAAATTTGCCTAAGTCATATTTTCAATATTACTCAATTAGGCCAAACCAATTTTAAAAAATTAAATTAATGACTTGAATTAACTACACATTAACCAACTTTAATGTAGCACCAAATTCAACATGAGTAATGATTAAACAAAATTTTATCTTTTTACCTAAGCATGCATTCTAGGTGATATAGCAAGATAAAATTAAACAATGAATCACTTTGCCACGATGTACGAGGAAAAACCCACAACGGGAAAAACCCTCGGACGACCCTAGCCTCAAATCCACTAAGTATGGTTTTACAAATACACCTCCGCCTAGCGAGTAACCAAGGAGCTCCACCGCGGTCTCGGAATCCACCGATCGGACTTTATATGGTCACTTCCACCTAAACAAGTAGCCTTTCTCCAAGTGGGTAAATCAACGCAAACTTCTTATTTGTGGGATATAGAAGCAAACCCAAACAATCTCTTCTTAAATATGTAGAGATAAATCGGTGCCAAACTCCAAGCAAACTATATATATATATATATATATATATATATATATATATATATATATATATATATATATATATATATATATATATATATATGGATGAACTTGGATAAACAAACTTTGGGTGTAAAACAAGTGTTTAAAAGATTTTTCTTGAAAAATAAAAACACTTAAACAATGAACTTTTTCTTTTTGGAATTATGCTCTCAAACTCTCTCTGGGAGATGGAGGTTAGTGAAAAAGTTAAGTTAAAAAATTTGGTTCCCGCACTTAGATATTCAGGAAAAAAGTAGTGGGAATGAGGGAAAAAACTGCTCAAAATTGCCAATTAACCGTTCCCGTAAAAACTCGTTCGAGCGACATTTTCGTTCGAACGAAGTCTCATTCGAACAAGGCTTCTAAAGAAGTTCCAGCGTGAACTCGTTAGAAATCTCATTGGAAATCTCGTTCGAACATCATATTCATTTGAACGACACTTCGAACGACATTCCAGTGGCCTTTTGGGGAACTCATTGGCAAACTCGTTCGAATGACATATTTTTCGAACGACAAACTCGTTCGAACGACATTTCGAACGAACTTCCAGAAAGTTAAAAATTTTAGTTTTAGCCCAGAAACTTTATATACTTTATTTTAAAATTTTAATAAAATCTTTATGAAAATAAACAACCGTTTTAAATAAGTTTCACTCAATATAAAATGTTCCAAGCTCCTATATATATATATTCAAAATGCATTCATACCTCAAGAGTAAACAGAACATTGTTGATGATGTAGAAACGAGTCACTACAAATGCGAAATTTGATGAAGATTTAATATCTTGGCCGCTACGTCTTTAACTTTAGCGTGTCATAGGCTTGAAGGATGATTAATAACTCTATCCTATGACTCAAACGTTTTTTGTCCAGAATTAAGCCAAAACTACAAAGGACTCAATCAGAAATTTGTGTCCTTCCAATTCTCCCCCTTTGGCTATTCCGGGACAAAAACAAAACAAAAATTCTAAAGGGCCATCAAGCTCTATTAGACTGACAAAAATGTGCCACCCAAAATAAAAATACAATGCTTGGCTCAAACAACCCAAGGATCAATATCTTTGCCCGATGATGAATGTTGCCTTTAAGAACAATTTCGACACACTTAAGAGAACTATCAAACGCTTAGGGAGTATTAAAATATTAAATCCAATTAAAATAATTACGTCCCTTAAATTAATTCTCCCCTTTATCAAACAAATGTCCTACTTAGAAAGACGTCTCCCCCTAAGATAAATCTCCCCCAAACTAAGATACGATTACAATAGGATTAGATACCATTTATCCCCCAATCATTCTCCCCCTTTTTGTTCAGGAATAGACAAAGGCTAAAGAATCAAAACATTAACTTATCTTCCCAAATTAAAGCAAATACACCCCTTAAACTAAACAAGGGATAAATAGAATGGGATAACAAGCTAAACATGCATTAGTGCATAAAGTGATGAGAACATTAAAGCACATAGACAACAAAATCATAACTAATCCATACAAATGAATACCAACTATGTTGCGAAAACAAATGATACCAAATTGACAAATAAGATTCTAAACATGTGATATCAAACAAACTACGCAACAAACAAGGTACCAATTATGAATTGAAGCAGAAATGGACTAGCTAAACATGGAAAAGACTTAAACAAAATATCATATATATGTATACAAAATAGATCCAAGCTAAATATAAGTACACACATATAGATATAAACACCAAAATTACACAAAACAAAGATAATCTTTTCACACTTGTATGGCAAAAATGTGTCATATGGAGAAACGAAAGTGTTTGGGTGTGAACTAGTAATAATAAAATTTAGACACAATCACTTAAAACATGTTCACGGAGTTCTCAATTGATTGCAAACTTAATCAAATTTTAATATAACCTCATGCGACAATTTAGATTGAACTCAATGAACAAATATACACAATGCATAAAAGCCTAGCATGTTGATGATTCTACAAACCAATAGACTCATGACATTGAAAGTATAACTAGGATAAATGGACATTGTGAAAACCGTTGATATATCATCCAAATTCCCTCAATAAGAATATATATTATTCTTTTGAATGAATAAATCAACTAAACAAATTAGGCCTTGGCAAAACTATTTTTTTCTTTTAATGCCATATTTTCTTTTAGGCCTTTGGACCACATATTTCTTTTAGGTCCAAACAAACGGTGGATTACTATTCACAAAGGATAATAAATCATTTCGGAGCCCTTCCCCGTGCACATTTATATTTATCATTTTTTATTTCTCACAAATCTCACGTTCAACGGATTTTGACATGCACTAGTCCTCCTATGTCAAAAATATGTAGATGACAAGATTGGTAGGAGAACACCTCACAAAGCTAAAATATACATATGAAGTTAAAATTTCAAATGAGCTCGTGCATGTGTGAATAGAGGCATATAAAATTAGAATCCATTTAATCAATAAAAAATCCAACTACTCCATGTAAGCATGGTAAAGAACATAATAAGAATTGATAATCTAAACCAAAAGTTCTAGCCACATGGGAGAGAAAAAGATGGGATTCAAACATAATTATATGTCACATAAAGTGTGTTAAACTAAAATACTTTTTGAGTTTTCTTTTTTGAAAATTTTAACCAAAAATAAAAATATATACTCAAAAGACAAACAAAAAATCATTTGAATTTTTTATTAAGCTTAAATTACCAAGAGATAAAAACCCAAATGATAAACAACAATGTTTTTGTATTTTTCGTTTAATGCAAAGTAAAATGAAAGAATAAAATACAAAAGATAAACAAGTCATGATTTCTAGCATGAGATATGAAATAGAGCAATGACTAGAAAATGAAACATGCATACACCTAGAAATGATATATAATATGAAGCACAAAAAGCTAGACTATGCAGACAAAACTAACACATTCAACGTTTGAATTTAGCAAGGGAGGTTTCATGCGAAAGCAAATGAGAATCAATAAATCTAATATCTAGCGCGTCAAAGAATGATTTTCGAACCAATATAGATGTATATTTAAAATGATGGGATTTGGAAATTAATGAAATGCTAGACATAGACTTCATAGGTCTTATTTTAAGATCAAAACAAAATGACCTAAGGTGACCTTTCCTACCACAATGCAAGCATGTGAAAACATGAGGAATGTTACCTAAGGTGTGACCTTTTCTAAAGTCATTGGATAAAGTAGGCCCTCTAAAACAAATAATGGTTTTAGATTTAGCAACGGAAGCATTTGAACAAGATTTGCTAGAACCATTATCACAACTACTCGAGTCTTGAAAATCATTTTTCTTTTTTAAAATTTTGGACTCATGTAATAAATTAGACTCCTCAAATTTACGGGACTCCTTCTTTAAATTTTCAATTACACCTAGAAGGTTATCACGCTCCCCCTCAAAGTGAGCAAACTTGTCCCTAAGAGTCTTTTCTCGACAACCACTCTCTTTCTTGGACATTTCTAAAATATTATAATTGTGATTGATCTCCATGAGCTTTTCATAAAAAATATCTTTTTGAGATAGTGAGGTTTGAAAAAATTCAACTTTAGCTTTAAAACAAGAATTTTCATTTTCAAGAAATTTAATTCTTTTTGCAACTCTCAAATTTTATTCCCTTAATTTTTCGTTACACTTATTAAGCCCATTAAATTCCTCTCGAATAGTAAAAGCATCATTATCATTAGAAATGGACAAATGATCATTAAGGCGTCCCATCGAGAGATACAAAAAAATTGAGAGTGAGTAAAAAATGAACCACCTAAAAATACAAGAAGCACAAATATATAGAAGCCGAAAAACAAACCGGATATTTGACGCGATAAAATAACACTCCGGCTCTGATACCAATTTGAAACGCGAGGCCCCCAATTATAAAATCTTCTACTTCAAAAAAAATAATTTCCCTTTTAAATGCGGAAGCGAAAGATGGTTCAATTGAACAACAAATTTTATTTTCTTATCAAATTAAAATTAAACCAAGTGAAATAAGATTAAATCCAAAGAAAATTTAATTTTACTTAAACACAATTAATTAATCCAAGTCCTACAAATTTGCCTAAGTCATATTTTCAATATTACTCAATTAGGCCAAACCAATTTTAACAAATTAAATTAATGACTTGAATTAACTACACATTACCCAATTTTAATGTAGCACCAAATTAAACATAAGTAGGGATTAAACCAAATTTTATCTTTTTATCTAAGCATGAGTTCTTAGTGATATAACAAGACAAAATTAAACAATGAATCACTACACCGCGATGTATGAGGAAAAACCCACAACAGGAAAAAACTTTGGATAACCCTAGCCTCAAATCCACTAAGTATGGTTTTACAAATACAAGACAGTAGACTTACAACACTCGACTCGATACCTCTCAATCCCTGGCGCTCCTTCTTGTATACACCTCCGCCTAGCGAATAATCACGGAGCTCCACCGCGGTCTTGAAATCCACCGATCGGACTTTATATGGTCACTATCACCGGAACAAAGAGCCTTTCTCCAAGTGGGTTAATAACCGCCAAGTTCTTCTTCTTTGTGGGATATAAAAGAAAACCCAAACATTCTCTTCTTCAATATGTAGAGATAAACCGGTGCCAAACTCCAAGAAAAGAATATATATATATATATATATATATATATATATATGGATGAACTTGGATAAATAAACTTTGGGTGTAAAACAAGTGTTTAAAAGATTTTTCTTGAAAAACAAAAACACTTAAACAATGAACTTTTTCTTTTTGGAATTATGCTCTCAAACTCTCTCTTGGAGATGGAGGATAGTGAAAAATTTAAGTTAAAAAACTTGGTTCCCGCACTTAGATATTCAGAAAAAAAGTTAGTGGAAAAAGTGGTGGGAATGAGGGAAAAAACTGCTCAAAACTGCCAATTAACTGTTCCCACCAAAACTCGTTCGAACGAAGTCTCGTTCTAACGAAGTCTCATTCGAACGAGGCTTCTAACGAAGTTCCAGTATGAACTCGTTAGAAAGCTCATTCGAACATCATGTTCGTTCGAGCGATACTTCGAGCGACATTCCAGTGGCCTTTTGGGGAACTCGTTGGCAACCTCGTTCGAACGACATATTGTTCGAACGATAAACTCATTCGAACGACATTTCGAACGAACTTCCAGAAAGTTAAAACTTTTAGTTTTAGCCCAGAAACTTTGTATACTTTATTTTAAAGTTTTAATAAAATATTTCTGAAAATAAACAACAGTTTTAAATAAGTTACACCCAATAATGTTCCAAGCTTCTCTCTCTCTCTCTCTCTCTCTCTCTATATATATATATATATATATATATATATATATATATATATATATATATATATATATATATATATATATATATATATATATATATTTATATTCAAAATGCATTCATACATTATGAGTAAACGGAGCATTATTGATGACGTAGAAACGAGTCACTACAAACATGGCATTTGATGAAGTTTCAATATCTTGTCCACTACGTCTTCAACTTTAGTGTATCACAGGCTTGAAGGATAATCAATAACTCTATCCTATGACTCAAACATTTTTTGTTCGGAATTGAGCCAAAACTACAAAGGACTCAATTGGAACACATTGGTCTCGTACGAGGTGTTGGTGCCACTCATGAGGCATTTCGGGTTTTTACCCACTAACGCCATGTTTTAATGCCTAAGTCTAATTATAAGCAAATTATCATCATTTTCTCAAACCGGGAATCCCGTGATCTCGCGGTAAGTTCATACGAGCTACATTGGTCCTGTGTGATGTGCTGGTGCCACTCACGGGGCCGTTCAGGGGTTGTTTGGGGTTTTCACCCGCTAACTCCGTGTTTTGCTTAAGTCCTGATATTTTTAAATTATCTTCGTATTCTCAAACCGGGAGTCCCATGATCGCGTGGTAAGTTCCTACGAGTTACCTTGGTCCCGTGGGAGGTGTTTGTGCCACTCACGGGGTCGTTCGGGGGCTGTTTCGAGTTTTCACCTGCTAACGCCATGTTTTCCTTAAGTCTTGATATTTTTAAATTATCATTATATTCTCAAACCGGGAGTCCTGTGATCGTGTGGTAAGTTTCTACGAGTTCACCTTGACAAATTCACCTTGTCAAGGTCTGCCCATTTGTCAAGGTCATTGACCTTGACAAATTCACCAAAACTACACCAAATCTGCCCATTTGTCAAGGTCACTGACCTTGACAAATTCACCTTGTCAAGGTCAATGACCGTGACATTTCGAGGCGAGACAACTTTTTTTGTCACGGTCGTGTCACGGTCATTGACCTTGACAAAAAACTCACATTTTGTGTCACGATCGTGTCGAGGTCAATGACCGTGACACGTTTGTCACGGTTATAAACCATGACAAAGCCGTGACCCTTTTTTAAAAAATTGTCACGGTCATTGACCGTGACAATTCTGGGCAGAATTTAAAAAAAATCTGCTGGGCAGTATGGCCACTGCCACTGCCCAGCAGTATATTTGTACCTGTTATAGCAACGTTGTACCTGTTCCAAACATCATATATCAAACACAAACTAAAGATAATGCAAATATATATTCATGACAGTATAATCCAAATCTTCAAAGTAAAAATAATATACATGACGATATAATCCAAATATAATTAAAATGGACAAACTAGAAAATAATGTTACTACATGTCTTGGATAAAACTGAGGAGGTGAGTAGGCCACACGACATACGAATTGACGCACCCACTAATATACGTCGTGCCGCATTGTTCGCGCAACCACAATAGGGAGTTCTCCTTCCCGGTTATGACATGCGTGACGAGCACCCTGGACTTTATCTGTTGAAGCACACGTCCATGGACTATTCCACCCTCGACGATTTTCGAGTCCCTCAACCCCCGCCCTATCCACTGGCCATCAAATATGTCCAATATGAACACGCTCGGCCAACCAATTGTCGATAATGGTCTGTTGGAGGGCGTCAAATAGGGAAGTGGATCGTCGAAGTACGAACGTGTCGGTGATGAAGCAGCGAGGTCCACATCCTCATCATCCTGCGCCTCGTCCTCCCGCACCTCCTCGTCCTCCCGCACCTCCTCCTCCACCGCCTTCTCCTTCCCTTTCCATTTACCTTTCTCTTTACGGTCTCCACCCAACGTACGCTTCATGAATGCGTACATATCTTGGACCGTCGCCTCCAAACGGGACAGCTTCGCGTCGTGTGAATCCACCGTTCGAGCCAACCCGGTGTCGCTCGTCTCCAATCCGATGGTCCTAGATTTGGCCACCCGCGAGCTCACTCCCCTTATCCTCCCCTTGCGATAAGAGCCAAGCACTTGGCTGAGTGCTTCTGTGGACAAAGATGCCTTGTCGGCATCAGACTGCGACTCATGCACTTTCTTAAGCTTTGCCTGAAACGACAAAAAGCACATGATTAGTAAAATAAGTAAACTAACAAATTATAACGTAATTAACAATAATTAAACTGTCGGATTACTTACAATCGTGGCCGCGACGCTCGGGGACACCTCCTTGTCCTTCCCCTTCTTCGTTCGGAGAGCCACATAAGTATCGAGCCTATGTGGCTTACCCCCTGGCCCACTCCCTACCCCCTGAAATAAAATAAAGTAAAGTAAAATTAGTATTGGCCCCGCAAAGTAAAATAATATCCAATAATATATTTCTGTAGTTATAGATAAATTAAATATTACCTTCATCCTATGCTCCACCTCAGCGTAAGAGGTCCGGCCGGAGTAGTGCACGTCCATCTTTTTAGCCCGATTTTCCCTCCCCGATTGGCGAGATGCCAATTGTCGATCCTCGATCTCATTGTCAATGAACTTTTGCCATTGTGCCAATGAGATCGTCTCCTTGGGCGGGACGGATCCGCGCCATTGTAAAATGGTCTCTCGTGTTTTTCCAAAGTACCGTGTCGGCATATTTTTTTCCACGTCTTGTGTTGCTCCCTCAACTGCTCCAAGACGGAATCGCGTAGCTTTGTATCCAAGTTGAATTGTTCCTGTCCAACAAATACAATGTTAGTTGCGAATAAATATAAATATAAATATAAATATAAATATAAATATAAATATAAATATAAATATAAATATAAATATAAATATAAATATAAATATAAATATAAATATAAATTGAAATTGAAATATTCATATAAATATTACCTGTAGTGCCGCCCAAACAGCTAACTTGAGCTCATACGGCACCTCCTTCCAACTCATAAACCCCGGGCCGATGACCGTCTTTAGCAGCTCGAGGGATCTCGCTAAAAGCTCCGACTTGTTTTCGACGGTAATCCCAAATTTTCCATATTTGGGGAGCCTAGGGGCGGAGGAGCCCTCGTCGCCTCCGCTACCACCGAACCCAGACGACGACATCATCATAAACAACATCATCATCTTCGCCCTAACATCTGAAGGAGACATTTTTGCTATAAAAAAATGTTATTAGTACAGATAAAAAAAATGTTATTAGTACAGATAAAAAAATGTTCCGTCTATATTATAACGTATGTGTAAGTTCCGTCAATACCATTTCGTTTCAATTTTGTAATATTATATTTTTCCAAATATTTAAAGAGTTATTAAATGGGTGCCCCACCCCCACCCCCACCCCCTGCCCCCTCCCCCCGCCACACACACACGCACACATACGCACACACACACACACACACACACACATCCCACCCCTACCCACCCCTACCCACCCCACCCCCACCCCCTCCCCCCACCACGACCGTGACAATTACATATATTGTTTATCAATAAAATTATGACATGAGATAATTATAATTGTTGCATAAATTTCATTATCATGGGTTTTACCTAATTGAATTAATTTCATAAATAAAATTATTATCAATTTAAATGAAAATATCAATTATTATCCAATATTTTTGAATGAAATATTTATTTTGAATGAAAATATCAATTATTTATAAAATTGATGTCTACTTTTAGTGTTGTGTATATATGTTAGTCTACTTTTTTTTTTTTTTTTTAAATAATCAATTAACCAAATTTCATGATAGTGAATAAGGGTTAATCCTAGCCATTGATTAAGTGTATTATTAGTAAGTACAAAAATTAAATATGGACTCTTAATCTAGGATATAAGGAGTATTTGTTAGTGAAATAATAATTTAGTGATAAAAACACACTCGAACACTACCAAGTTTTGACGACACGGGTCTCTAGAAAGAAAAACAAGCATTTCCAAATTAATATTCCCTCTTTCTTGTTTAGTGTCTCGTGAAGTGATAGTATGATTTTAAAAATAGTATACAAAACCAGGTGAGATTTTAGAATTACACGTCGAAATAATACATGTTGTATAATAATAATACAAGTGCATGCTTTGCAATCAAAGGTATTTATCTTTATAAGGAAAAAATTATCTTAAAATGATTGGTAGGGAATGTCTATGAGGTGGATGATAATTTATTTTATTTCTTTTGGTTAGGTTATTAAGACTTTATTTGAATTGATATCTTAGTAATTATTATTTAATATTTATTTTGAGCAATTATCTTATAGTAGGATTATTATCCTAGAAACAATTCTAACATTCCATGAAGGAAAACTTTTATTGGATGGTTGAAAAGACAATAGTTCCAAATTTATTATATTCCATAACAATTTCATAGTTTCAATTCATAGTTCCACACACACACACCCCACCCCACCCCACCCCCTCCACCACCACACCCCACCACACACACACACACACCCCACCCCACCCCACCCCTCCACCACCCCCTCCACCACCACACACCACACACACACACACACCCCACCCCACCCCCTGCCCCCCTCCACCACCCCCTCCCCCTCCCCCACCACACACACACACACACACCCCAACCCACCCCACCCCTCCCCCACCACACACACACACACACACCCCACCCCACCCCCTGCCCCACCCCTCCACCAGCCCCTCCCCCACCACACACCACCCCACCCTGCCCCACCCCCTGCCCCCCTCCACCACCTCCTCCCCCACCCTGCCCCACCCCCCACCCCCTGCCCCCCTCCACGCACACACATACACACATATATATATACACACACACACATAAATATACACACACATAAATATACACACATAAATATATATATAAATGGAAGAGAGAGAGAGAGAGAGAGAGAGAAAATGGACCTGAAAGTAGAGAGAGAGAGAGAGAGAGAGATGGAGGCAACGGCGCGGGAGGGAAAAAAGAAGGGGGATAGGGTTTTTGCTGCGAACATTGTCACGGTCATGTCAAAGTCTTTGACCGTGACACGAATTGTCACGGTCAATGACTGTGACAATTCGTTGTCACGGTCGTGTCAAGGTCAATGACCGTGACATAAAACGCGTGTTTTTTTGTCACGGTCAATGACCTTGACAAGACTGGCCGGCTGAAAGGTGACAATTTGCCCATTTTGGTGTAGTGTTAAGTCTTGATATTTTTAAATTATCATTATATTCTCAAACCGGGAGTCCTGTGATCGTGTGGTAAGTTTCTACGAGTTACCTTGGTCCAGTGCGAGGTGTTGGTGCCTCCACGGAGCCGTTGCGGGGCTATTTTAGTTTTTCATCCACTAACGCCATGTTTTTAAGCCTAAGTCAAGAAATAGGCCAATTATCGTCGTATTGTCAAATTGATGGTCGTGTGATCGCACAGTCAGTTCTTACGAGTTACATTCACCCTGTGGGAGGTGTTTGTTCCTCTCACGGGACCGTTTCGATGTTATTTTGAAATTTCGCCCTCTAATGCCATTTTTTAAGCCCAACTCTAGATATTTTCAAATTATTGTCGTATTCTCAAACTGGGAGTCCCATGATGGCATTGTCAGTCCCTATGAGTTACATTGGTCATGCGCGATGTGTTGGTGCCTTTCACGGGACCGTTCAGGGGTTGTTTTTGGATTTCGCCTTTTAATGCCATTTTTAAGCCCTAGTCCTGATATATTAAACTTATCCTCGTACTCTTAAACCGGGGGTCCCGTGATCTCGCTGTTAGTTCATACGAGTTACATTAGTCCCGTGCAAGGTGTTGCTGCCTATCACAGGGCCATTCGGGGGTTGTTTCAGGGTTACACCCTCTAATGCCATTTTTTAAGCCTCGGTCTATATTCGCGTATTCTCAAACTGGAGGTCGCATGAACGCGCGGTCAGTTGCTACGAGTTACATTGGTCCCGTGCGAGGTGTTGGTTCCTCTCACAGGACCATTTCGGGGTTTCTCCCTTTAATGCCAGTTTTTAAGCCTAAGTCTAGATATTTTTAAATTATCGTCGTATTCTCAAACTGGAAGTCCCGTGATCTGGTGGTAAGTTCCTACGAGTTAAATTGGTCATGTGCAAGGTGTTGGTTCCACTCACGGGGCTATTCGGGGGTTGTTTTGGGTTTTCACCCAGTAACGCCATGTTTTTATGCCTAACTTTAGAAATATATAAATTATCATTGTATTGTCAAATTGGGAGTCCCGTGATCGCACGGTGAGTTCCTACGAGTAACATTGGTCCCGTGCGAGGTGTTAGTGCCACTCACGGAGCCATTCGGGGGATGTTTTGGATTTTCACCCACTCACGCCATGTTTTTAAGCATAACTATAGAACTATACAAATTATCATCGTATTCTCAAATCAGTAGTCCCGTGATCTCACGGTTTGTTCCTACGAGTTACATTGGTCCCGTGCGAGGTGTTGGTGCTACTCAAAGGGCCATTCGGGGGATGTTTTTTGTTTTCACCCACTAACGCCATATTTTTAAACCTAAGTCTAGAAATATGAAAATTATCATCGTATTCTCAAATTGGGAGTCCTGTGATCTTGCGATCAGTTCTTACGAGTTACATTGGTCCCGTACGAGGTGTGGGTTCCACTCATGGGACCATTCGGGGGATATTTCGAGTTTTTACCCACTAACGCCATGTTTTTAAGCCTAAGTCTAGAAATATGAAAATTATCATCATTTTCTCAAACAGGGAGTCCCGTTATCACACTGTTAGTTCCTACGAGTTACATTGGTCCTGTGCGAGGTGTTGGTGCCACTCACAGGGCCATTTGGGTGATGTTTCGAGTTTTCACCCACTAACGCCATGTTTTTATGCCTAAGTCTAGAAATATTCAAATTATCATCGTATTCTCAAACCCGGAGTCCCGAGATCGTGCGGTAAGTTCCTTCGAGTTAGATTGGTCCCGTGCGAGGTGTTGGTGCCACTGTCGGGGCCATTTGGGGGCTGTTTCGAGTTTTCACCAACTAACGCCATGTTTTTCTGCCTAAATCTAGAAATATGCAAATTATCATCGTATTCTCAAACCGAGAGTCTCGTGATTATGTGGTCAATTCCTACTAGTTATATTGGTCCCGTGCGAGGTGTGGGTGCCACTCACGGCGCCATTTGGGGGCTATTTCGAGTTTTCACCCACTAACGCCATGTTTTTAAGGTTAAGTCTAGAAATATACAAATTATCATTGTATTCTCAAATTGGAAGTCCCGTGGTCACGTGGTCCGTTTCTACGAGTTACATTGGTCCCGTGTGAGGTATTGGTGCCACTCACGAGGCCGTTCGGGGGCTATTTCGAGTTTTAATCCACTAACGCCATGTTTTTCTTAAGTCCTATTATTTTTAAATTATCATCGTATTCTGAAATTGGGAGTCTTGTGACTGTGCAATCAGTTCCTACAAGTTACATTGGTCCCGTGCGAGTTGTTGGTGCCACTCACGGGGCCGTTCGAGGGCTATTTCAGGTTTTCAACCACTAACGCCATGTTTTTAACTCCAAGTCTAGAAATAGGCAAATTATCATCGTCTTCTAAAATTGGGGGTCTCGTGCTCCCATGGTCTCTTCTACGAGTTACATTGGTCCCGTACGAGGTATTGGTGCCTCTCACGGGACCGTTCGGGGGTTGTTTTGGGGTTTCGCCCTCTAATGCCATTTTTAAAGGCTAAGTCTAGATATTTTCAAATTATCATCGTATTCTCAAATTGAGAGTCCCGTGATTGAGTCGTTAGTCCTTACGAGTTACATTGGTCATGTGCGAGGTGTTGGTGCCTCTCACGGTACCGTTCACGGGTAATTTCAGGATTTCGCCTTATAATGCTATTTTTTAAGCCTAAGTCCTGACATATGTAAATTATCCTCATACTTTCAAATCGGGGGTCCCATGATCGCATGGTCAGTTCGTACGAGTTACATTGGTCCCGTGGGAGGTGTTTGTGCCTCTCACGGGACCATTCAGGGCTTGTTTCGGGGTTTCGTCCTCTAATGCCATTTTTTAAGTTTAAGTTTATGTATTTTTAAATTATCATCGTATTCTCAAATCGGGAATCCCGTGATCACGTGGTAAGTTCCAAAGAGTTACATTTGTCCCGTGCGAGGTGTTAGTGCCACTCACGGGGCCGTTTGGGGGCTATTTCGGGTTTTTACCCACAAAGACTATGTTTTTATGCCTAAGTGTATAAATATACATATTATCATCATTTTCTCAAATCGGGAGTCCCGTGATCGCGCGGTCAGTTCCTACGAGTAAGATTGGTCCCATGCGAGGTGTTGGTGCCACTCACGGGGTCGTTAGGGGGCTGTTTTGGGTTTTCATCCGCTACGCCGTGTTTTAAGCTTAAATATAGAAATATGCAAATTATTATCGTATTATCAAATCGGGAGTACCGTGATTGAGCGGTTTGTTCCTACGAGTTACATTATTCTGGAGCAAGGTGTCGATGCCACTCATGAGGCCGTTCGGGGGCTGTTTTGAGTTTTTACCTTCTAACGCCATGTTTTTACGCCTAATTTTTAATATATGAAAATTATCATCGTATTCTCAAACTCGAAGTCCCGTGATCGCGCGATAAGTTCCTACGAGTTACATTGGTCCCGTGCGAGGTGTTGGTACCACTCACGGGGCCGTTCGAGGGCTGTTTTGGGTTTTCACCTAGTAACGCCATGTTTTTATGCCTAACTCTAGAAATATACAAATTATCATCGTATTCTCAAGCCAATAGTCTTATGCGGTCAGTTCCTACGAGTTACATTGGTCCCGTGCGAGGTGTTGGTGCCACTCACGGAGCTTTTTGGGGATGTTTCGGATTTTAACCCACTAACGCCATGTTTTAAGCCTAAGCATATAAATATGCAAATTATCATCATATTCTCAAATCGGGAGTCCCGTGATCATGCAATTAGTTCCTAAAAGTTACATTATTCCCGAGCGAGGTGCTGATGCCGCTCACAGGGCCATTCGTGGGCTGTTTCAGGTTTTTACCTTCTAACGCCATGTTTTTATGAAAATGTCTAGAAATATACAAATTATCATCGTATTCTCAAACCCAGAGTCACGTGATCACGCGGTAAGTTCCTACGAGTTACATTGGTCCCGTGAGAGGTGTTCGTGCCACTCAGAGGGCCGTTCGGGGGATGTTTATGGTTTTTACCCACTAACGCCATGTTTTTATGCTTAACTCTTGAAATATACAAATTATCATCGTATTATCAAACCGGGAGTCCCGTGATTACACGGTCCATTCCTATGAGTTAAATTGGTCCCGTGCAAGGTGTTAGTGCTACTCATGGAGCCGTTCGGGGGCTATTTTGGGTTTTCAGCCATTTACGCCATGTTTTTAAGTCTAAGTCTAGAAATATGCAAATTATCATCATATTTTCAAATCAGGAGTCTCGTGATTGCGCAGTCAGTTCCTATGAGTTACATTGGTCTCGGGCGAGGTGTTGGTTCCTCTCACAGGACCGTTTCGAAGTTGTTTCGGGGTTTCACCCTCTGATGCCATTTTTTAAGCCTAAGTCTAGATATTTTCAAATTATCATTGTATTCTCAAATCGGGGGTCCCGTGATCGCACGACTAGTTCCTATGAGTTACATTGGTTCCATGCGAGGTGTTGGTGCCACTCACAGGGCCGTTCAGGGGCTGTTTCGGGTTTTCACCCACTAACGCCATGTTTTTATGCCTAACTCTGGAAATATGCAAATTATCATCGTATTCTCAAACCGACAGTCACGTGATTGTGCGGTTAGTTACTTCGAGTTACATTGGTATCGTGCGAGGTGTTGGTGCCACTCAAGGAACATTATGCTGGTCGGAGTAGTTATATGGAGTACCAAATTCTTCCTAGGTTGTCATGTTTCATCATTAGCTCTAACTTTAAATTGAGATACGTCTCCTTCGTCAGATATCTCTCAAACGTTCCTTTGTCTATCGAGCTTCTAGTGTATACTTGTTTAGAGTCTTATATTCTTTAGAGCTTCCATTTATTCTTGTAAGTTCTTCTCATCTTCTCTTTGTTTCCAGTTCTGTGTTGTTCTCTATCTGTAGCTAGGGTTTTTCTTTGCTGTATTATCCATGGCTTTATTAGATAATACCTCAATAAAGGTATTTAGGAAAACTTGTACTATTCCTAAGTGGGTTGAAATCAACTATGCCCCTCTCTCTAACGATGTTCATGACATTGAACAGGGCACTGGACTCATATCTTGTTGATCACCTATGGTGGGTTGACATTTCCCCCAAACCCTTTTTTTTAATTTTTCAAATATTTTGATGTTGTCCCTACCGAGTGTGCCCCTAACATCTAGAAGATTGTGAATGGGGTACACAGAATAAACATGCTATATGGGACCAAGTTAGGTCTTGCTGAGCTCTGCTATTATTATTCTTGATCGCACACCAATGATGACATCCTATATTTTAAGACGGGGAGAGCAGATAAGGTTCTGGTTGTGAATATCCCTGACTCTCATAAAGATTACGGGGGTCACAGGTTTATTTCCAAAAATTGGCAGCATCCTCCCCTTCCTGAGGGCGAGAGATACTCGAGCCCTTACTTTGGGGAGAATCACATAGATCACTTTCCTTTTTTTCTACTGTTTACTTACTCTTTCTTCTTATTTTGTTCATTTACTCACTAATTATAATTTCTTGTTCTCTGATTGATGCTTTCTTCCTCCTTTTTGGAGCTCACACTAAAAACCAAGAGCCTGATTTGAGCGAGGTGAGTGATCCTGATCTCCTAAAGGCTTAGGTAATCGAGGAGAAACTTTCAAACGGTGAGTAACCACGCTCTGTAGCTTACTTGCTTGAGTATAAAATACTATCAGCAACTTTATTGCTCGGCTTGTCGATAAAACCCCTAACTTAAAGGTTCATAAAGTCAGGCCCATTGAAATAATTGTGTTAGAGGATGAGGAAAAAGAAGAGGAAGGAAAAGAAGAAGAGGGAGATGAATAAGAAAAAGAAGAACAAGAGGAAATATGGCACCCCCGTTAAGAGGAAAGTGCTAAGAATTGATGATGATGATGATCAGACGGTGTTGTCTAATAGAATAAAGTCCTTAAAGACGTCAAAGGTTGATTCCCCAAGGGCTAGTGGTTTTGGACCAGGAGCCAATGGGAAGGAAAGAGAGAGAGAGTTAAAGATAGAGAGAGAATAAAGAGAGGAGAAGAAGAAGAAAAAAAAAGAAAGAGGAGGCTAAAAGGAGGTTGGTATTAAAAGGCTCCTACTGCCCCTATTTTCTCTTCTGATGCCTAGGGGTCCTTTGTGGCCAATACCCTTGTCATTTCCCCTGACTTGCTAAAGGGGGATGTGCTCACAGCCAACTGTGAGCGTTCCTCGTGACCGAGGTCCATCCAGCTAGCACTAAAGTCTACTTAAGGACTTTCTATGGTAATTATCTTCCTTTTATCCTTGTGTCTCTTCCGTTCTACAATTTTATTCTCGCTCCAACTAAGCTTTTCTTTATTTTGTGTAGTTTTTAGCCTAGTTGACTACTCTCTTCGATGGTCATGATGACTATTCCAAAAATAACAAGGAGCTAAAATATGCCCTAAAAAAGTCTAATAAAGACTTGGCTGATTCCCGCGCTGCTTGGGGCCGGTAAAAGGAAAATGCGACAAAGGCATATGCCGACCTCCAGGCTGCCAAAGACTTGGTGGTGTCCTAGCAAAATAAGTTAGCCAAAGAAAATCTAAGACTGGCTGGAAAGGTTTAAAAGTTAGAGGAATAACTACCCAAAGAGAAAGATAACACTATTTGGCAGGTTGGAATGCGACATATGATGATGTCGATCTTCAGTTAGACTATGCAAAGAAGGTGTCCTTCAAGAAAGGATGGAATCAAGCACTAGAGGCCGTGAGAGGACCCTCTGACTCTGAGCTCTACAATCTCCATTTTCCTAGTCCCAACCCTCACATAGAAGAAAAGCCAAACATTGGCCATCCTGTCGACCAAACTGAGAACGAGTTTGCTGAGGTTAGAGTGACTGTTGACTAAGTAAAAAGGGCTGCTGAAAAGGGAAAGCTAGTAGATGACTCTGAGTAGATGAAGGAATAGGTCCCTCAGATTAGGACTTTTTTTTTGTCTTTTTTATGCCATGTAATCTTCTTTTCTCCATCTAGTTGTACTGGCCTTTGGTCCCCTTTATCAATTAATAGGAAAAAACTCTTTGCTTATATTGATTTAAATTGCTCACCACCCATAATTGGTCTAGGTCTTTATATGGTCTTTGTATTCTTGTAACTACATTTCCCAACTTTGCTAATGTATAAAGTTTAATTATCAACTCTTTTTATATTTTGAGAATGTGCCGACAAAATATGAGTTAATAATTTCCTTTGTGTTTTGACTGCTAATTTGTGAGAGTTGGTATTTCTTGACCACTTAGGACCTTTGTCATCTAAATAATTTTATCGATCACTTTATGCTTCTTGTTGATTAAATGAGTTTGTACTTATAATCAGTCATTTTGTGCTCCTAGCTGACTAAAGGAATCTATAGTAAGTGTTAACCATTTTAGGCTGTTAGCCGAATAAATGAGTTTACTAACTTGTTTTCGAACATTATCCCACTCCAATATGCCTTAGCAGTATAATTCCATTACCTTTTATGTCTTGTCATCACACTCCCTTAGGCCAAGGTAAGATGATGGCAATAATGTACCTGGACGGTGGGAAATATGCTCGATCAGATTTTTAAGTGACCAATTCAGTTGGTGACCAACCTAAGTAGCCTTTTTTACCTAATGATCCCCTGTGGGGCTTTTATTATTGCTGGAGAAACTCATAAGGCCTATTGTTCTTGCCACAAGGACCTAAGAGTTGTAATAATTGAAATACTTCATTAATTTCTTATAATTACAGTAAACCCTGCTCGGCATATGAGATTCCATGGTTGGAACAATTGGAATAACTTGTTGTAATCCCTAGGAGTTATTTTATACACGAGGAAGTTATTCGGGTAGGGTAAGCTGAGAAGCTCACTACAATTAAAGGTAACGTCTTCATGTGGTTAGAGGAGTTGTCATTTGGAAAGGTTACAAAATACTGAGATAAAGATGTTCAAAGTAGCCAATATCTGAGATCAAAGTGCAACAACCAACTGGACTTTATTCATTGAATAATAATTTGTAAGGGATATAAGTTTGAAATACAAATTTGCATAATTTGGTGATAGAAGATAAAGAAGACTAAAAGTAGAATTGCTTGAGATTGGTTGTGTTCGATGATCCTGGTGTCTTCCCTCCCTATAATATTTCAAGTGATATTCTCCCTGAAGGTCGTCCCTGATCACCTTAAAAGGTCCTTCCCAGTTTGGCCCAAGCTTGCCATTTGATGGTTTTATGGGACTACCAAGGACTTTTCTTTTGACATAGTCCCCTACTTCAAATTTCCTCGGATTGACTTTTTTTGTTGTACTACTTGGCCAACTGATGTTGGTAGAAAGTTAACTTGATTATGGTATGTTCTCGTCTCTCATCTGCTAAGTCAAGTTTAATGCATAACGCATCATCATTTAGGCCTTGGTAGACCAAGGTGGTTCTCATAGTAGGGAGACCCGCTTCATATTAGATAATAGTTTCCATCCCATAGGCGAGCACAAAGATCGTTTCACCATTTGGATTCCTAAGAGTAGTATGGTAGGCTCATAAAACACAGGGGAACTCTTCTACCCAGGTGCCATTTTCTCTTTCCAGCCTCTTCTTTAAGCCATTGAACATGGTTTTGTTGGAAGTTTCTACCTAACCATTGCTTTGGGAATATGTCACATAACTGAAGTGGTGCTTGATGCCATGTTCATCACAAAAACCTTGAAAGGGGATACTTTTAAATTGTGTGCCATTGTCGGTGATGATAGTCCTTGGTATCACAAAGCATGTTATGATGCTTTTCTATATGAACCTAGTCATGTATGCATCATGAGTATTTTCCAGTGGTTCTGCCTCTACCCACTTGGTGAAGTAATCTGTGCCGCCCAGTAGATACTAAAATTTCTAGGTACAGTAGGTAGTGGTCCCACGATATCTAGTCCCCATTATGCAAATGGACAAGGACTTGTTAGGAATTTCAGGTCGCTAGCTAGCTAGTAGATCATATATGAGAAAATTTTTTTCACTTCTCACATTTACGGACATAGGCACTTGTGTCCTTTTGCATATGGGGCCATCAGTGGACTTTCTTGATCTTTCAAAAAGCCAATGACCTCCTTCCTACATGACTCCCACAAATACCATCATGAAGTTCACTGAGAACTTACTCGATGTCATGTGGGTGGACGCATTGGAGGTAAGGTCCTGTGAATGATATTTTGTAGAGCTTTCCTCCTGGGGTGAGTTAGAAACGGATTTCTTTTACCCATACTTGGTGAGCTAATCTCTTGTCATCAGGTAGAAAGTCAGTCCATAAATAAGAAATGATGGGATCCATCCAACTAGGGGCATTTTCTGTGATGATGACTTGTTCATCGACCACTACCTGTTCAATGCTTGTATGGGCGAGGAACTCAATTTGGGTTATTCTTCCGAAATCGGAGTCTACCACTCAGATTAGGGACTCTAAGACATTAGTGTAACTGTTTATCCCCTGGTGGAACTGTTGAATATCAACCTTTTCGAATCCCTCCATATGTTCTTTTACTACAACGAGGTAGGTTTCCATGCTACCATCTTTTATGTTGAAATCTCCACTCACATGATTTAAGACCAATTTGGAATCACCGAATGCGTCGAGGCACCTTTCCCTTAGCATTTGGGCCTTCTGCAAGTCAGCAATCATTACTTCGTATTTACCTTCGTTGTTGGAGGCTTTAAATCCTAATCTAATTCCTTATGCGATGACATTGTCTTCTGGGGTGATGAGGACAACTCTAGCTCCTATCCCCTTGGAATTAGAGGCTCCATCAATGTATCGGGTCCAGTTCTTAGATTGTGCTTCCTCATTGGTTGACTGCTTAGTTTCATGTTGTTCTATAGGCTGGTCCCCCATAAATACGATGACAAAATTAACCAGGACTTGTCCATTAATTATCGTTTTTAGTTGGAATTAGATATCGAACCTTTCGAGATCGACCGAGTAATTGCATAATCGTCCAAAGAGGTTTCTTTTTCAAAGAATAGCTTTATAGGATAGGAAGTGATCACTGTTATTGAATGAGCTTTGAAGTAGTGTTTCAGCTTCCTTGAGGCAACCAATACTGCATATGCAAGCTTTTTCAAGGGCAAGTAGCATTATTCTTCATCGAGAAGTGTCTTAATGGTGTAATAAATGGGATACTGTCCTCTATCCTTCTCATATACTAGTGTCGAGCTTACAGTGTGGTCTGATACTGTGAGATGGAGATATAGTAGGTCCCCATCATTAGGAATCACCAATTGGGGCAGTTTACTGAGGTAGGACTTAATTTCCTCTAAAGATGTTGAACAATTATCATTCCAAATGAGGTCTTTGTCCTTCTTTAAAAGCTCAAATAATAGTCGACAACTCTCTAAGGACTCGGAGATAAAGGGATTGAGTACTATGAGCATACTAGTGAGATTTTGAACATCTCGCAACGTCTGTGTAGGATGGATCTTGGTGATTGCGTCAATCTAATTTGGGTTGGTCTAAATTCCTCTTTTGTAGACCAAATAGCCCAGATTTTTCTGACTGGACACTGAATGAACACTTACTTGCATTAAGATTTATCTAGTATTTCCTGAGGATTTTTAAGGTTCTGGCTAAGTCTGTGAGGTGGTCGTCTTTGTTTTTTCTCTTGACTAACATGTCATCGACGTAGGCCTCTATTGTGTCTCCTATATGTCGCTTGAACATCTTTGTGACCAAGCTCTGATAAGTTGCACCTACGTTCTTTAGGCTAAATACCATGACCTTATAGGAGTAGTTCGGGGCCGAATGAAACGATAGGACCCCCAATTTTTATATTCTAAACCAAAAGTAATTTCCTTTTAGATGCGGAATAGTGATGGTTAAAATAAACAAGTACACACCAAATTTTAATTTCTTTCAATTAAAAGTAAACATAAACACAATTTGAAATTAAATTAGTCATTAAATATATTTTCACTTAAACCAAATTAATTTAACTGAAGTCCTATAAATTTGCCTAACAATATTAATTCAATTTTGGAAATTTGGCCAAACCAAATTTTATCAAATTATATTATTTAGACTAGAATTAAATTAAGTTAAAAATTATCCAAATATTTAAACATGCACCAAATTAAATAATTAGTGATTTAAACCAAATTTTATCTTTTTACCTAAGCATGCATCTAAGGTGAATTATGCAAAAGATAAAATGAACAAATAAATCACTACGCCGCAATATACGAGGAAAAACCCACAACGGGAAAAAACCTCGGACGACCCTAGTCTCAAATCCACTAAGTACGGTATTACAAATACAAGACAATAAGAATTAAAACACTCTACTTGAATCCATCCAAGTCCCGACACTACTTCTTGTACACACATCTGCCTAACGAATAACCACGGATCTCCACCGCGGTCTCGGAATTCACCGATCAGACTTTAGGAAAAACCGTCATCCACACATGATGCCTTTAACATTGTGATAATTCCGCAGCAACAAACAACGAAACTTCTTCTTTGAGGGATGTAGAAGCAAACCCAAACTCTTTTTTACGGTAGAGATAAATCCAGTGCCAAAAAAACTCTCCAAGCAAGATCTATATATATATATATAGATAGATAGATAGATAGATAGATAGATAGATAGAAACTTGGATTAAAATAAACAATTGGGTGTAAACTTGGTTTTGTTCTTTGAATAATTCAATTTGAATAACAAACACCAAGGGAACTTTTTATGAAAGAATTAAGCTCACAAAACTTCTCTAGGAGATGGAAAAAGTTCTATTAAAAATTATGGTTCCAAATTCATTGAATTCTGTGAAAGAGTAGTGGGACAAAGTAATGGGAAAGTGCCAAAAAATGACCAAAAATTGTTCCCGCCAAAATCTCGTTCGAATGACATTTTCGTTTGAATAACATTTCATTCGAATGAACTTTCTAACGAAGTTCCAGTGGCAAGTCATTGGCAAACCTCGTTTGAACGAAATTCTCGTTCGAACGACAATTTCGAATGAAATACCATAAATCTTAAAATTCGATTTTTTTTAGCCCAGAAACATTATTTTAAAGTTTTAAAGAAACCTTATGAAAATAAACCTCAGTTTAAAATAAAAGTACACCCTTTATAAAATTATTCAAAGTTTCCCTATATATATAGATATCCATTCATACGTTTTGGAGACTATGGAATATGATGTTGATGACGTAGAAACTTGGCACTTGAAACTCAGCAATGATGATGCTTTATAAGTCTTGACTACTACGTCTTCAACTCTTGCATGTCATAGGCTTGGAGGATACTCACTCAATACTATGCTGTGTCACAAATGTTTTTGTCCAAAATTGAGCCAACACTACATTAAGACTCAACTGGAAATTTGTGTCCTTACAAATCTCCCCCTTTGGCTATTCCGGGAGAAAAACCAAAACAAAATCCTAATGGGATATCAAGATCACTAGACTAAAAAACATTCCACCCAAAATACAGAGTACATTGCTTGACTCGAATACCACTTTAGAATTAAACGCTTTACCACTATAAATAGATGCCGCTTTATAATACATGAACACTTAAGCAACACATTAAACGCATATGGAATATTAAACTATTAAATGCAATTTAAATAAGAATCCCCCTTAATTAATTCTCCCCCTTTATCAAATGATCTACTTAGAAGATGTCTCCCGCTAAGTTAAATCTCCCAAACTAAGATACGATTACAATATGATTAGATACCATTTCTCCCCCTATCCATTCTCCCCCTTTTTATTCAGGAATAGACAAAAGCTAAAGAATAAAAAATTAACTTATCTCCACCAATTAAAGCATATACACCCCCTAAACTAAACAAGGGATAAATAGGATGGGATAACAAGCTAAACATGCTATAGTGCATAAAGTGATGAGAACATTAAAGCACGTGGGAAACTAAAATTCAACTAATCCACATAAAGATATGAATATCAACTATGATGCGATAACAAAGATATCAATTGATTGTACTAAACTAAGCATGTGATATCAAAACAAAATTCACAACAAGATAGATGCCAAAAATGAATTAAAAGCATAAATGAACTAGCTAATCATGGAAAAGACTAAAAAATAAACAAAATATCATATATATGTATACACAATAGATTCAAACTAAGCATAAGTACACACATATAGATATAAACACCAAAATGACACAAAACTAAATAACATAAGTTTTTCACACTCTTATAGCATAAATGTGCCATATGGAAACGGAAGTGAAGGGTTCTGAACTAGATACTAATGAATTTAAAACCCAATCATTTAAACATGTTAACGGAGTTCGCACTTGATTGCAAAATTTTATCACATTTAGATATAGCCTCATGTGAGAATATAAATTGAACTCATTGAATAAACAAACACAATGCACACAAGCCTAACATGTTGATGATTCTACAAACCAATAGAGTCATGACATTGAAAGCGCAACTAGGATAAGCAAACATTGTGCAAACCGTTGATATACCATCCAAACTCCCTTAAAATATGTAAATTAATTATTTTGAATGAATATATCAAACTAAGCAAAATAGGCCTTGGAAAATATTTTTCTTTTAATTCCATTTATCTTTTAGGTCATTGGACCACGTATTTCTTTTAAGTCCATTATAAATGGTGGCTTACTCGCAAATGATTAATTTTATTTCGGAGCCCTTCCCCCCCCCCCCCCCCCCCACACACACACACACACATATATATATATATCGTTTTTATATCAAACAAATCTCACATGCAATGGATTTTGACATGCACTAGTCCTCCTAGGTTATAGTATGTAGATTACTAGATTGGTAGGAGAACACCTCACAAAGCTCAAATATAACATGTGAAGTTAAGGTTCAAAAAGCTCGTGCATGTGTGTAAAGGCATATAAAAGCGAATCCATTAAGCAAGTCAAACTTAAACTACTCCATGTAAGCATGATAAAGAACATTTTTAAGGATTAAAATTTTAAACAAAAGTTCTAGCCACATGGGAGCGAAAAGAGGGATTCAACACAAACATATGCCACAAAAGGTGTGTAAAACCAAAATACACATAAAAATAAAATCATTTTGAGTTTTTCAAAGTTTTTCACCAAACACAAATATTAATTCAAAAGATAAATAAAAATCAATTTGTATTTTTCATTTAATGCAAATTAAAATGAAAGAATAAAATACAAAAGATAAAAAAAAATCACAATTCTAGCATGTGATTGATTATGTAGCACAGACTAGAAAGATGATATACAAAACATACAACTAGCAAAAAATATATCATTATGCACAAAAGCTAGAGTATGTAAGACATGCAAGCAATTACTCATAAGATATGGCAAGAGACGAGTCATGTGCAAGTATGCGAGAACCATAAAACGTAGGAAATATTGAAAGAGGCATATATTTCGTTTTAAACAAAAATCCCAAAAATGACCTAAACGCAATAACTTAGCTCTCCCACTCTGATACCACTTTGAAATGACAGGACCCCCAATTTTTAGATTTTAAACCAAAAGTAATTTCCTTTTAGATGCGGAATAGTGACGGTTCAAATAAACAGGTACACACCAAATTTTAATTTCTTTCAAATAAAAATAAACATAAACACAAAGTGAAATTAAATTAGTCATCAAAAATATTTTCACTTAAACCAAATTCATTTAACTCAAGTCCTAGAAATTTTCCTAACAATATTAATTCATTTTTGCAAATTAGGCCAAACCAAATTTTATCAAATTATATTATTTAGACTAGAATTAAATTAAGTTGAACATTACCCAAATATTTAAACATGCACCAAATTAAATAAGTAGTGATTTAAACAAAATTTTATCTTTTTACCTAAGCATGCATCTAAGATGAATTTTGCAAAAGATAAAATGAACAAATAAATCACTACGCCACGATGTACAAGGAAATACTCACAATGGGAAAAAAACTCGGACGACCCTAGCCTCAAATCCACTAAGTACGGTTTTACAAATATAAGACAGTAAGACTTACAACACTCGACTTGACTCCGTCCAAGCCCCGACGCTCAGTCTTGTACACACCTCTGCCTAGCGAATAATCACGGAGCTCCACCGCGGTGTCGGAATTCACCGATCGAACTTTAGGAACAACCGTCAACCACACATGATCCCTTTCACCATGTGAGAATGCCGCAGCAACAAACAACGAAACTTCTTCTTTGAGGGTTGTAGAACCAAACCCAAACTCTCTTTTACGGTAGAGATAAATCCGGTGCCAAACAAACTCTCCAAGCAAGATGTTTATATATATAGAAAGAAACTTGGATTAAAACAAACAATTGGGTGTAAACTTGGTTTTGTTCTTTGAATAATTAAATTTGAATAACAAACACCAAGGGAACTTTTTGTGAAAGAATTAAGCTCACAAAACGTCTCTAAGAGATGGAAAAAGTTATATTTAAAATTCTAGTCCTGAAGTCATTAAATTCTGTGAAAGAGTAATGGGAAAGTGCCAAAAAACTGCCAAAACTGTTCCCGCTGAAATCTCGTTCGAACGACATTTTCGTTCGAACGAACTTTCTAATGAATTTCCAGTGGAAAGTCATTGGCAAAACCTCGTTCGAATGAAATTCTTATTCGAACGACAAACTTGTTCGAACGATAATTTCAAACGAAATTCCAGAAAGCTTAAAATTTGATTTTTTTTTTGCCCAGAAACTTTATTTTAAAGTTTTAAAGAAACCTTCTAAAAATAAACCACAGTTTAAAATAAAAGTACACCCTTTATAAAATTATTCCAAGTCTCCCTATACATATATATAGAAATGCATTCATACCTTTTGGAGAGTATGGAGTATGATGTTGATGATGTAGAAACATGGTACTTGAAACTCAGCAATGATGAAGATTTATAAGTCTTGGCCGATACGTCTTCAACTCTTTCATGTCATAGGCTTGGAGGATACTCAGTCAATACTATCCTATGATACAAATGTTTTTGTCTGAAATTGAGCCAACACTGTATTAAGACTCAATTGGAAATTTTTGTCCTTACACCAAACAATGGAATTTAATAGTGCCCTGAATAGGCATCTAAAAAACTTATCCCTTTCATGTGCTATCGTATCTTCAACCAGCTGATCAATCTTGGGCTGTGGGAAATTATCTTTGGGACATGACCTATTGAGATCAATGTAGTCAATACACCTTTCGATTTCCATTGATCTTCCGTATGACCATTGGGTTGGATAACCATTTAGAAAATTGAACTTCCTTAATGGATCCTGCATCCAGAAGCTTACCTACTTCATTCTCCACCGCTTTATCCGTTTCGAGGGCAATTCAGCGAGGCTTCTGAGTGATCGTCTTGAAGGCCGGGTCAATATACAGATGATGGCAAACTATATTGGGATCGATCCCAGGTAGATCATATGAATCCCAAGAAAAAATATCCAGATTGCTTATCAAAAAGGCAATTAGTTCTTTCTTTTTGTGATCAGTGAGTGAGGTTTGAATCCGGAACCTTCTTTCTAGCAAGCTGTCATCAGCTTCAAATTCTTCAAGGCTTTCAATGACCCTTCCAGTGGGTTGGACCCTGGTCTCCTCCACCCCTGGTCAGCCGTACTGTAATTGTTATTTATAGGGTATAGCCCCATCTTGGGCTTCTTCTAGAGCAGATTTTGGTTATTTTTTCTTTTCCTTTCTAAGACGGATGGCTGTAATGAAGCACTTCCTTGTAGTGGACTGGTCACAACAAATCTTTACCACACCCGAGTCGGTGACACATTTCAGCTTCTGATGGTTGGTGGGTGGTACGTCGCTCATGGTGTTCAACTTGCTTCTGCCTAGAATAACATGATATCGGGACTCTATTTCCACCACCAAAAATTCAATCAACTTTGAGATATTTCCTACCGTGGCTAGCTTTCCCAGTGGGATTATAATTCTCCCTAAGAAGCCGACCAATAGAACTTGTAAGGACATTTTGTCCATTATTAAATGTTATGTCCATTATTAAATGTAATGTCGCACGCCATTACACCGTTGAAGAAATTCAAGATTCATATCGTCATCAACGGATCTGAATATCAAAGAAGAAGAGGAATCAAAATTCTGACAGGCCGGACCGGTCCATCTGTTTCAAAAATGAACCGGTCCACCTACGGACCGATCCACCCTCAACCGGACTGATATTCTTGCTGAAGATCCACTAGACCCCGGACTGGTAGCGAACCGAATAGGGTCTTTTAGAAAACGAATCGATCCGACCCCCCAGACTAGTCCGTATTAGAGGCAGACTGGTCCGCCTGGGACAAACTCAAACAGATCGTGTTCAGATTTTTTAGGCTGAAAGTTTTCTTTTTAAACCCACTTCGGGGATTTGTTTAGCAAGACTTCTACACACGAGTTTTAGAGCTCATAAACTCAAGGTCTTCATCTTTATGAGTTATCAAACTCATGTTTTGATTCACACAAATTTGCAGATCATTTGTGAATCATTTTGAAACCCCAAAACAAAATATATTTTGCTGTTCGTACCCTTGTGGAGAAGACCGACCTTCTTCTTCATTGCTGCCCTCCTGGAAAGGGAAACTTCTAGCCGCCGACTATAGATCCGACGCTTGAGGGTAATTCTATCTCACCCTTGTATTTCATTGTAATCCGTGTAAATCGTACTTTACAAAATTATAGTGAAATAAATGGTTTTGCCCCTTTGGGGGATTTTTCCTCATTTGCGTGTGTTTGAATGTTCCTGCATGCTTTACATCTTATTCAATCACACCTAGATGCATCTATAGGATTTAACTGGGTTAAACTGTGTTTAATTATACAATTTCTTAATTTGAACGCAAGCGCAACTCCCTCAAATTGGTATCAGAGCAGGTTACACTAATTTATCGCGTGATCATGATTTATTGAAGATTTACTTTCTGATAAAATTTGTCTACTCACTCTTTCAAATTGGTATCAGAGCAGATTACACTAATCTATTGCATATTCGTAATTTTTGCAAAAATTTTCTAAGATATCATTTTTCTGAAAAATTGATTTTTTTAAAAAAGTTCTTGTTCAATGGAGAAATCATATAATAAAATGCCAATTTTTGACGGAACTAACTATGCATATTGGAAAGCCCGCATGAGGTCTTATTTAAAGGCCATAGATGAACGTGTTTGGATTCTAGTTGAAAGAGGGTGGACACCTCCCTCCGTCACTGTTGAAAACGTGACCAGTTTAAAACCTGTCATTTCATGGAGTGAAGATGAATTCAAATGGTCTTCTTTTAATTCTAAGGGTTTTAGTGCTATTTCCGAATCCATCACTCCTGATGAGTTCCGACGTATCATGACGTGAACCACGTCAAAAGAGGCATGGGATATTTTGCAACTTACCCATGAAGGAACTAATGCTGTGAAAGAATCTAAATTGCAAAATTTAAGAACTCAATTTGAGACCATCACGATGCTGGAAACTGAATGTTTTGATGATTTTTATGCTAGGCTATCTGATATTGTTAATACTAGCTTTAATGTTGGTGAACATATTCCTAAAGCAAGAGTTGTGAAAAAGATTCTTAGATCATTGCCTAAGCGTTTTATCCCTAAAGTCACTGTGCTAAATTCTATGGGTAATTTAAATACGCTAAAATTGGAGGAACTTGTAGGAGACTTGCAAACATATGAAATTAACATGTTTCCTAAATCTGCGAAGTCTAAAGATAAGGGAATTGCACTTAATGCCCAAGAGAGAAAAGTGAGGGGACGGCAAGAAAGAAAGTAGAGTCATCTATAAAGACATATAGTGAGACTTCTGATTCTTAGTGTGATTTTGACTTAGATGATTTGGCTCTTTTTGCAAAAAAATTCAAGAGGATTCTCAAATTTAAGAAAAATGGCAATTTTAAAGATAAAAAGAAATTTGAGAAAAATAAGTTTGAAAAGAAAAATGAAAAAGATTTTAAAGATCCTCCTAAGAAAGAAAGTAAGAGATGCTTTGAGTGCGGCGGTAGGGGTCATGGAGCCTTTGAGTGTGCCACACGTCTGAACAGAGAGAAAGGCAAAGCTGTCCTCAATGCTACCCTTAGTGATGACAGTGAGGTCAAGTTGGTGGACTGTGGAGATGAGTCACCGCATGATCATAACATCACTGTACTCATGGAAAGTCATGTGAGTACCTCCAATGCTTCTCACGACGATGAGGATGCTACATCACATGGAAACCTCGATAGTGAGAGCGATAAGAGTGAGGGGGAGGATGAGGCAAGTGAGAACGAGTGTGATATTCAACGCACTTACACTGAGTTATATTCTGAGTCATTTGAAACCAAGAAGCGTAATAAAGAGTTAGTTCTTAGGATCACCGCTTTAGAGAAAGATTTAAGATTGTTTGGAAAAGGAGAGAGTTGTGGTGAGAGTGGAAAAGAAAGAAAGATAGAACTTGAGAAGATAAGATGTTTTGAGTGCGATGGGATAGGGCACAAGAAATTTAAGTGTCCCACTAAACTTAGGAGAGAGCGTAAGAAAGATGCCACTCCCACTTCTCTAAGTGATAGTGAGGATGAGGATGGTGATGAAAGTGTCATTCGAAAAGCATTTAGAAAGTTGTTTATCGAGACCATGGAAATGAGAGAATGATGAGCTAAAAAGGGAAAAAGGTGACTTGACCAACACGGTGTCTAGTCTGACAACACGTGTATCCCATCTCAAGGATGATCTCAAACAAGCACGAGAAGTCCAACTCACATTAGAGAATGCATCTGAGAAGGTTGATAATATGGTTCCCTATCCCATTTTGAATGATGTTGGAAAAGGTAATGACGGTACATTCACTACTTTTAATGCACCCGAGCCTATATCCACCTTGGTGGGTGAGTCCCATAGGAGACCGTCTAGGAATGTTCATCCCAAAATTATTGACAAATTACTTCCTAGACCGGTTTATGTTTTCTCCCACTGCAAGAAGCGAGGACATCTTAGGGAATTTTGTTCCAAGTTGGGTTTTGTGCCATATCATGTCACTTCACACATTCATGCACATATACCCACTCATGACACTTTGCCTGCACATTATGATAGAGAGTTTGCACATATTCACGAGCAAGTGAAGTTTTTGATCAAGGAAACAGATGATCTAGTGGAGGTGGTTCAAAAGATATCACCATCTTTGGAAAACTTCACCGATTCTCCCGGTTGAGGTCCTGTCTTATTTTCTAGCATAGGTTGATTTTCATGATGTTTCTTTTGCCTATTGCTAGCATGTATCATTAGTGTATTTATTCTTTTTATATTTCTTTTGAAAAATACAAAAATATTTTCTTTTCGGAAAAATTCTAAGAAAAGCAGAAAAATATTTTATTTTGATAAAATTTTTGAAAAATCCAAAAAATTTTCATTTTGCACCTTTTATGGATGAGAATTTAAGATAGCCGAGTCACAATTTCATTCCATTTTATCCATGTGACTACTTGATAGAGATTTGAGACGCTACATCATTTTAGCCATGTGCTTTACATTGTTTCGAGTCTTTGAGATGTGATTAGTGATATCTTTCTACATGTTTGACTCCTATCTCCTTTATTGCACACATGCACGGCTATATTGATTATTGCACTTGTCTATCTCATATTGGCTTGAGTGTTTCCATCTCAATTCTGTCTATACAACGTTCAATATGAAATAAAACTTGAAAAGATTGGATTGCATGTGAAAACCGTTTTGGTGAGACTGTGTGTTTAAATTAATAACGGGGAGGGGCTGCGACAGGTAATCTTCTATCCTTTGCACAAAAGCCACCGTTAAAAAGGACCTAAAAAATTGAGAAATTTTATTATCCGAGGTCCAAAGAGGTTAAAAGAGCCCGAAAAAATTTAAAGGCAATAAAAAGCAATACATGCCAATCATGGGCCATTTAGGTTTCACTATCAATTCTCCAAAGTTTGAGAATTTAGCATACCTCTATTCAAAATATATATCTGAGGGAGTTTGGTTGGAGAATATTTAAACGGGTTTGGACTTCCTTGAAAGTCATCAAAAGCATAAAATCATTTTGGACGTTATTAGTGTGGAAATCATTTTGAGATTTGATTTGTTGATTTGATTAAGTCAATGTCTTAGTGCCCATCTTTTACACCAAAGGTAGCATTTGAGTTCATTCGTTAGGAATATCCAATATTCATCGTGCACACATGTCATGTTTTTATACATTGATTTTCCTATCGAGTTTATTCACACCCCTTCATTAACGCTATTACCGACTTGGTTGTTTTATGTTCATTCATGGTGTGATTTAGTCCTTGTGACACCCCGCACTTTCTTGGTTGATTTATTTCTCTCATTTGTCTATTTGGGGACATCATAAAAAGGGGGAGAATGAATTATCTTATTATGGGGGAGTTTTGAAAGTTTGAGTTTTCTCATAAATTGGTATATATGTTTATCTCATTTCAAACTTGATAAGTCACTTGGTATTTTCTTTATCTCATGTGTGTAGGTACTACATGGATTATCATTTACACACCCTGATGAGAAAAGCGTTGATATTTCTGAAGATTCGAAGAGCAACGTTGAAGTCTTATTCATTTGTATCGTTCCAATTTTGGGTTCATGGAAGGGTAGATATGTATAGGCATTTTTTATGTTTGATAATTCGGATGTTTGTTTTTATGTATGTACCGGCATAGACATAGGTGGAGATTTGTAAGGACATTTTGTTCATTATTAAATGTTATATCATACGCCGCTAAACCATTGAAGAAATTCAAGATTCATATCAACATCAACAGATCCGAATATCAAAGAAGAAGAGGAATCAAAATTCTGACAGGCCAGACTGGTCTGCCTATTTAAAAAATGAACCGGTCTGCCTAAGGACCGATCCTCCCTCAACCGGATCGATCCGCTTGCTGAAGATCCACTAGAGCCCAAAATTGTAGTGAACTGAATAGGGGATTTGAGAAAATGAACCGGTCCAACCCCCCAAACCGATCCGCATCAGAGGCAGATCGGTCCGCATCAGAGGCAGATCGGTCCACCTGGGATAAACTCAAACAGATCATGTTCAGATTTTTTAGGTTGAAAGTTTTCTTTTTAAATCGACTTCGGGGATTTGTTTAGCAAGACTTCTACACAAGATTTTCAGAGTTCATAAACTCAAAGTCTTCATCTTTGTGAGTTATCAAACTCATGTTTTGATTCCCACAAATTTCCAGATCATTTGTGAATCATTTTGAAACCCTAGAACACAATCTATTTTGTTGTTTGTACCCTTGTGGAGAAGACCGACCTTCTTCTTCATTGCTGCCCTCCTGGAAAGGGAAACTTCCAGCCGCCGACTAAAGATCCGATGCCTGAGGGTAATTCTGTGTCACCCTTGTATTTCATTATAATCCGTGTAAATCGTACTTTACAAAATTATAGTGAAATAAATGGTTTTGCCCCTTTGGGGGATTTTTTCTCTTTTGTGTGTTTTTGAATGTTCCTGTATGCTTTACATCTTATTCAATCACACCTAGATGCATGTATATGATTTAACTAGGTTAAACTGTGTTTAATTATATAATTTCTTAATTTGAACGCAAGCGCAACTCCCTCAGAACTATAGTCTCCCTGAGGTCGGCGAGGTTGATTTTTAACTTGTGGAACAACTCTAGGTACATAACCTCTGATAAGCTTCCCTAATCCACTAGCAGCTTGTCTATGCACCAATTTTCCATTCTGAGGGTTATCACAAGTTGATCCTTATATGGAGCCATCGCTTCAATTTAGTCTTCCTTAGTGAAGACGATGTGTTTGGTGTAATCGACGTCCTCTGGTCGTCGGCACTTGCCAGCTTAACTTTTTGTAAGGTCAATTTGTAATGCCTCCATGACAACAATGACCTTATCCAGCTCCATTCGAACATCGTTCCCTTGGATCTACTTTAGATATGATGCCCCATGAATCACCACGAATTCCTACCCATGTCGTCATTAAGGACGTTGTCTTGTTTATAATCGTTATTGGTTGGCACCTTGTCGACTTACTTCTCTATGTAATCATTAAGATGCCCTACTTGGGGTAATTCTTCCCAGTATGACTTTAGAGCCTTGCAATTCTCAATTCTATGGCCGCTATCTTTGTGGAATAGGCATATCAATGCATTTTTCCTTTTTGTTGGGTCGCCACCCATCTTCTTGGGCCACTTGATGAATACTTGATCCTTGATCTTTCTTAAGATATTATAAATTGGTTCCTTAAAGACTATGTTAATAGCCTGGAACGCTTTTGAGGGATTAGTCTTACTCTTATTCTTAGTGTCGTTCATGCCCCGTTCTTATTACCTTTCTTTTTAGTATCACTCTTATCTCCTCCTTTGGTTGCCTTTGCACGTCCATTATCCCTTACACTAGAGTGAACCACGTCCTCAACCTTGGTATATTTCTTAATATGGTCCATGAGGTTGTCGATGGCTTTGTCTTCTTTCTTTGTCAAGGATTGGTGCACCAGAGATGTGGTCAGTAGACCAATCTTGAAGGATGTGACAACGGCCTTCTTCGACCAGTCCTCTAGTTTATTGAAGACTACCTATTACCTCTTGGCATAATCATGCAGGTTTTCTTGTGGCTTTTTCTTCATCGTGAGCAGTGCATCCATCCGCTTGGAGTGAGAGTTGTTCGTAATTAAGTGAGTGGTAAAATCCTTTGATAGGGCCTTGAAGCTCTTTATTATCCTATGGGACAACTTCTTAAACCACTTTTGTGCTAGGTCATGTAGGTTAGAAGGGTAAATTTAACACATCAAGGCATCGTTGTGGCTCCATAGTGTCATCGCTTTCCTGTACTATCGAACGTGGTCTATGGGATCCATCTTTTCATCATCAATCTTGAATCTAAGAATGAAAAAATTCTTTAGGGGTGCTTCTTCCTCAATCTCCCTTGAATAAGGGATTTTATCTAATGTTGAGATCTATTGTGGATAGCTCCTTCATAGACTTGGCTCCTCATTGGGTTGGATGTTGATCTATCCCTCTACAAACCAAAATTCGAATGTTCTCATTTTGATGAGTATCACTTCTATGGCACCAGTCTGATTGGCCACGTTCTGATCGATCACACTCTAACCTATGATGTTCAGATCTGTCTTGGTCTACCCTAGATCTCCTCCATCGAGTGTGAGTGTTTTATTATATTTCTATGGAAATCTCTCTGTATCCTTTAATGTCGACTTCATAGGCGAGCATCTTTATCCACCTGTAGGCATATAGCCTCCTCTTATTACCGAGGCCTGGATTCATAAGCGTCAACCAGTCGGGAGATCTGGGTAGAACTAGGTGGTCTCTGACTTTAATTAAAATGTTGCCTTTCTTGGCAAAACTTGGGGTTTGGTTACTGGTGAATCTTTGACCTGACCATAAGTGGGACTGAGTCTTCATGCACATCGCCAACTTAAGGAATGTTGTGTAATACCCCGTATTTTTTGTGATATTTATTTATGGGATTAATTGAATTAAATGCGTATTAATTGGAAATTAATCAGGGTTAAAAATACTAACGAGATACGAGTTGGTATTTGATTATGTGCATATATGATTATATATGAATATTGAATTATGAAAATTTGTCGTGAGATTGAAATACGGCAATTTGTGAATTTTGTTGAGACGCGTGTGACAATCGCGTCATGGTATATAATTATGATAATTAAAAAGTGAATTTTAGTTCTATTAACCGTATGGTCGTTTTGAGTGTGCCAACGCGTCCGGAAGGGTCTAAATAGTCAGAAAACACTAGCCGGGGGTTTGGCTTGGGTCCCGGGGCATTTTTAGGCCATACCGACAATGTATAAGGGTAGTTTGGTAATTTTGAATTTTGGGGAATTAAAAGCTACGAAAATTGGGAGTTATTATCTGATTTGGCATTAATCCACTAAGCCCACTAATACCCAAATAGGCTACGGAGGTTATTGAAAGTTATTCCAATGAGTTCCTAAACCACAAAACCCTAGCCACCATTGTTACTTGGAGAAGAAAGCTTGTAGAAGGAGAGATAGAAGGATTCTGCAGAGAGAGAGAGAACCATCCATCAAATTCATCATCAAATCCAGAGTTACCATTAAGGCAAGTGATTTAATTTCGTTTTTATAGAGAATGTTTCTTCCATGTGTAGGAATTGATAAAAATCTGATTTGTTCTTGGGAGTTGATGAAAAACCCATGTAAATTGGAAATAGAAAGTACATTTTGATGAGGAAATCGCATGTAGATTGGTGTGTAATGATTATTCTGATGATATTACAATTAGTAGGAAACCAAAAATGGATTTAATTCAGTTCTTTGATGATTCATAAATTCTAGGGTTCATAGTTTTAAAATTGGGGAAAAATATGTAGAGATTTGATATTTGAATGATGCTAGGATGAATTAATACCCCCAAACATGTCAATATGTGAACTAAGTATGTTTAGGGACAATTATAGACCTTAAACAATTGATAGATTGAGGTTTGGATGAGATTTGGGGAGTAGAGAAGTTGGAAAAATAAAAATCAGAGATCTGGGCTCGAGTCTGGTCGCTCGTTAGAAGACCTGCCCAGGTCGTTCGAACGAACTCGTTCGAACGAGCTTCTAACGAGTTGACCATTGGCTTCTAACGAGGGTGAAGTTCGTTCGATGAGATCGTTCGAATGAGATCTCGTTAGAAAGCTCATTTCGTTCGAACGAGATCTCGTTAGAAGACTCAGTTCGTTCGAACGAAGTCTCGTTCGAAGCCTCGTTCGAACGAGACTTCGAACGAGTTGACAGTTTAGGCTTTTTAGCCTGTTTTGATCCCGAGTGCCCCGTAACCTTGTGTATAGGTAGAGATAGCCTTTCCTTGATGAGTAATTGATATATTTGGGATGTTTGGGATATTATGAGGACTCAAACCTAGAAGTGTAGTTTGAAGCTAAGGGAAAATATGAAGTAGGACGTGAGTGTCTATTACGATGTGAGCTATTGACGGCCTAATTAATTATATTAACCAGGAACATATAAATGGTGTAGTATTATATGTCAGTACGAGAAGAGATATGTACCAATATATTTTGGTGATTACTAAGACGTGTGCATACTTAGTATATGTATTGATTTTATATGTATGACATACCTACCATACTTGCTATCACGGGAGGTTCGCGTTCACTTAGGGCCCTCTAATCCTTGTGTTTCCCGGATTTAGACTGGTTACCTCGATGAACATAGGCCAGAGAAGGACTTATTGGGATGTTAATAAGTCTGCTGATCGTGGGAGCGCAGGTATGTGCGTGACCCATGTGATGTGACTGTGTTCGCCTCCATTATTTGTGATGTTGTTATCCGTGGACTATTCCTGAGAGATTCAGAATATGTGATCCTTATGTACGTGATGTACCGGGATGGATAGCAGAGTATGTGTGCACCGCAGCTAGTCTCGGGGTGCTTGTATTGTATATTTATGATGCGAATAATATACACATAATTATGGGAACTTTCATGTTAATATTGTGAATAAAATTATGGTATTGTTTTGAGAAAACATAACGGGTTAACCGATAGTGAAATGTATTACATATTGAATCTGAGTTTAAGTAAAATCCTCTATTTTATTTGATAACGCTAGAATGTATTATGGGAATCGAGTAGTAAGGGGTAGAACTTATTACGGGTTGGTTAGATATGGATGTCTTATAGATGGGTACGGTACGTTAGGAGTGCACATGTATTCGAGAGGTGAGAATTTCATGTGAGTGCACGTCCTAACATGTATTTTGCATTTAATGTTTTAATGATATTAAAACACTTGCTGTTTTCAAAATGTTTTCCACTTTCGGGCTCTGACCCATTTTCTTTCAAATCTACTTTTTTGTAAAAACCATTTTAGGTGCCCAGCCACAAGGACACCATGCATAGGATTCTCATTCAGGTGACGAGCTGTAGCTGTTTGTGGAAGTTACAGGGCCTTGCTTTTAGACGCTTCATCGATCTTGACTCGATATTCATCAGTTATCAGTTGTAGGGCATGTCGCCCATTTCTTTTAGAGACATTTCATTTATTTCAGTTATTCAGACTTTTGGCATGTAATTATTCAGGATTCAGACTTGTAGTATTATTTCCATTTGTTGGGATTGTTGTGAGGATTTTTCCTCCGGATTTATTATTATTATTGTTGGTTATTTCATTACTTCGTATGGTGAATGGATTATGTTGACTCTTCCATTATTCTTTTACTGCATGTTAATCAGACTTAACTTCAAATTTGGCACTTACTTTTTAAATACTAGGTGGTTAGTAATTATTAAAATGTTTTCGACAATGATGCTATTAACTGAACCAACTTGGCATTTTGAATTAATTTAATAAAGGAGTAGCTACCCGATATTTAATTAGTCGGGGTGTCAAATGTTGCTATTGTGGTGAGACATACGGGCTTTTTATTAATGAATGTTTTCACTAGAATACAAATCATTTCTCACGGATGACACCAATTATGAGTGCATGGAATATCACAATAAAGATTCACGAAAATAATTATAACTACAGAAAGTAAAGGCCACACATAAAATAATGGTATAGGTGGTTCGACAACTTGCCTATGTCCACGGAGAGGTTACTATATTCTTATTAGTGTTTCTCAATGCTCCAGGTTACATCCCTTTGCCATGAGTCAGGGTTTACAATTTCTAGATGTGTAAATATAAGAGATTGAGTTGTACAAGTGACTCAATTAACACATGGATAACTCATGGTGTCCCTGAATTCTCCTCCAAGATTGTTGGTAACCAGTTTGAGTAATATTCTAAGTGTTTAAGTGCTTGTCAAATACATAAGTCTTTACTGGAACTGATTTGGGCTGGATAGTCCTTTTATCCATGCTGGGTTGGTCGACTACTATCTGGGTTGAAAATAAACAAGCCCCCATATATATATATATATATATATATATATATATGTTACACCCACTATTAGGATTCAATATTAAGACACAATAATGTGTCATCATTACATTGAATTATGTGTAGGTCACATGGGTTCCACTAAAAACATCACCCAATGTGACGATGACACATCACTGGGTTTTAAAATTGGGACTGAAAACTGAGTTTCCCTGGCATTTTCCATTGATTGACATGACTGTCGGCCCTGAGAATATGGAACCAATGCGAACCCTTTTTTTAAATGAGTTCTCGTAATTTTTTTAATATACAAAAAATATAATTATCTCTTATTATAATAATATCTTATAATTAATATATTTTGATCTCGAAATTTAAATGTGTGCTAGAATTTAAATTAAAATATCATATAAAAACAAATGGGTAGATTATGAAAACTAGAAAAAATATTAATTTCGGTGGGTTTTGAGTTAAGGTTTAGATTAATTTAATTTAAATTATTTAAGCAAATGTAGATTAAATTAATTGATATACAAAATAATAGTCATAATAAAATCTAAAAGTAAAAAAAAATAAATATTTTAGGACTCTAAAATGTGGTATTAGAATTAATTTTTCCGTTACTTGTCTTCCTCTTTGCTAGGGGTGAAAATGAATATTCAAAAATTCGAATCCGTCTGGTGTTCGTATCCAAATTTAGCGAATATTCATCCAAGTAAGTATTCGATAGAGCGGATTTGGATCGACATTTAAATATCTTGAAAAACGAATTCGAATACTGATAATGCTTGTATCCGTGAGGGATAATCCGTATTCGAGACAAATTATCCATATTAAGGGATATCCATTTTGCGGATATCCATATCCATTAAATAATTATATTTATTAATTATTATAATAATATTTATATATTAATAATATATAAGTAAAAATTTAAACCCACTAAAAAAAATTAAGAGCAGGCCACTTACTCTTCCCATTCCCACATGCACGCTCGCAAACTCTACCCAATAACATCAGTTCTTTTATCTTCTCCTCTCTCTCACCTAACCTATGATAGTTACACCTCCGAATTCCCATTCCTCTTCTATCTCTCACATCAATCTACACCTCCGTCTTTTCTTCACCAACGATCAAACCTGACTAGTACTAACTTCTCCTTCCGATGTTTTTTCCTTTGGACTAGTAATCTCTCTCTCTCCCTCACCCCAACCCCATATATATATATATATATATATATATGATTTTTTATATCTAGATAAGTAAAGCATATCATACGATTCTGTATAAGCAAAACATCTTAATGGGTTTGGGTATGGGATCTCTTTTGGTTTAATAAAGCACCAATTTTTTTTATTAATAAGTGTTACATCCGATTTGTTGATTTCCACATAGCATCAGATTTGTTGATTCATGAGTTCCTTCCAATTTTTGAAATAAACAAGGTTAGATTTTTTTCTCTGAATTGAAGATTGTTGATAATTATTTACAAACTTATATCTCCCGGGTCTGCCTGAAAAGGTATAAGATTTTGAATTTCTCTTATATCTTAACTTAAAATATAAAAGATAAAAATGCCAATTAGTATTTGGTAGTACCTTATCAATTTTGAAGGTTATATTTCCTTTTTTCTCTATTGTTGGTTCTACTTATGTTTAATTTTAATTTTAGTTTATAAATAAATATGTGCTTATAGTTGTTTTCAATGAGTAACTATCTGCCATCTTTTGCTTTCCTTTACTTCATTAATATATCCTTTCCATTACTATTATCCGAAAAAGGATATTATTCGAATTCAGGAAATCTGATAGGATACAAATAAGGATAGTTATGATTACTATCCGGGGGGATATGAATACTGATAATGCCTCTCTAAACGGATACAAATATGGATACTATGGTATCCGTTTCATATTTGTCCATTTTACACCCCTACTCTCCGCATAATTGGATAAAAGGTGACTTGTTTTATGAAAAATAAAATAACATAATGGAGCTCCTTAGGATTGAACAAGGGAGCTCATGCTTCTTTAAATAAGTATATGGTCAATTGGGTTACTAGCTTTATTTCTTAAGTAGTTGCATTGATTTTAATAAATTTATATGAAAATATAATTAATTAATAATCAGGGACCCCAAAATTGACAAAAATTCTGGGTCTTGAGGGGGGCGCCTCTCTCGCATTCCCTCAAGGGCGGCCCCGATTTGCAAGCATGTATTTATATAGTAAAATTATTTCAATGCCATAATGTTATTTTTCTTAAGTATTTTTAATTTTAAAATAAATGTCCTCTCACTCTAGTAGTTTTCACTAATCTTTACTCAGTTCATTGCTTTATATTTTATGGTTAGTTGAACCTACCGTATGTTTAATAAAAATAGAAAATAATTTTTTTTTAATGAAATTTTTTACTAATTTTTTCTATTTTTCATGTTTGATTGTAGTCGTGTAAAAAATGGAGAATAAAAGGTTTATTTAACCCTAAACAATTAAATGATTTTTTTTCTTTGGGGTGAGATAAAAAACTAAAAGTTGAAAAAGCAAATTTTCATGCTTTATGAATTTGTATATTCTTTATGATGGAAAATATTTCAAAGTAAATTTGTTTGAAGATGAAAATATGAAATCTTTCACATTTGACATGACACATATTGCCTATCATTCGGTGCCTAATGCATGACCTTTCAAATAAGAAAATGATTAAAAATTAAAAAAGACATAAAAATCATTTTTCTCTCTTCAATCTACCACCAACACCACTAGCAAAGGGAAACTACTACAACATGGGGCATATATCTCAATAATCAAAGAATAAATAACAAGCAACAATCTGGTACAACTCTCCAAATCAAATTAATATATATGGGAATGTACCCATTTATACTCAAATTTATTTGTATGTATGGGTTACCTTTTTAGTTAAACACATCTTTGAATATTGGAATGAATTCCACTACAAATTTTGAGTCCATATTTAATTATTATATCTATGAATTTGGATATGGTTTTGTCTATAATTATCAATGTATATCTTTATGATGGTTGTGAATATAAGCGGTGGCGGTGATCTCATTATTGGGGGTTTGAAGAATGTATAATGATATGAGTCCCAAAGGTATCCCCCAAACCTCCTCCAAAGTGCATTAAGTGTTTGTGCAATAGGGTGGATCCCACAAATGGTACATGCACTTAATGCTTTTGGGGGGATGTGCTGGGGGGATATTTTTGAATGCTTAACATTACTCTTGAAGAACACATGGTAATGTGACTAGTAGGGTATGGGGAGGAATAATAAATTTTAAAAAATAAAAAATAAAGATACAAGCACTTACATTTGGTACCATCATAATATTAAATGTCTTTTGCATGTATTTACTATAATGAAACCCACACTATGATGTTGGAATTTATGGATTCATGTAGGTTGACAAAATCTTATTTTGGTCAACTTTGGGTTCTATTTAATATGGGACCCATACATCTTTCGAGACTATTTCATGTTAAAATGTGTTCTTCTTTGTAAGGAGTATAATGTGGCATAATCAAATGTTAAAAATCATAACTTGATGAATGACAAATCATTGTCCAAAGTACTCATTTGTAACATGGAACTTGATTGAAGTTTAATGGAAAGCTAAAGTCCCACCCACATAGATAAAATATGAGAAATGAGTATGATATATTATGACCCAATTTTTCTTATGGATTTATTTCCATTGGGGTATCTCAACTCTTTTAAGGAGGGATGACCTACATGGGTTTGGATTATCTTTCAAGTCTAAACGCGCGTGCAACTTGCTCAGCATGGCATGATCGTGGGTCGTGGCCAACTTTTATTGGGATTTCTATATTATTTTCAATCTAAATTTTTGGTATGTCTTTTATTTTTGCTGACCCAGTTTAATTCCATTTCTATTTTTAAGTTGTCCAAACATTGTGACAGTTATGAGTGATTACAACCTCTCCTAAATACTAGTTGAAAAACTATATATTTGCCCCTTGCATATATTTTTCAAGTCAGTTTCAGACATTATTTTCAAACATACTTTGTCTGTCTCATTTCATAATAAAAGAGATTTATTTCATTATTGGTCCTCCTAGTGTTCTTGTTATTTAAAAAGTTAATATTTCAAGATGTTGATTGTTATATCTTGGAAGACGATTCTCATTGAGTCCGTGGAGCATCATTATATGAAAATTTTCATCTTAAGTACAAAGTGCTGAATACTTGACTCAATCATGTTTCTCTCCATATAATCACAGTAGATATATGTCTGTACATATTTATTATGTATATATTTGTGTATACTTTCTGTAATTAGTCAAATAATTTTTTTATTAACAATCTTAATATGAAATTTTTAATTATATTATTCTCCATAATGATTTTATGTCAAAAATAATTACAAATTCTGTGTAATAATAATAATCTGTCTGTTTCAAAAATATTTTTGTATGATTCGAAAACTAGTTATATTGCTACTTGTTTATAAATAATCATTTACATACAATGTTTCATTAAAAACTTAATTGATATTTACATTCGATAACAATTATGTAATTAGAATTTTTTAATCTCTCCTCTCATATATCCTATGATAAATTCATATTTATTAATATTTATGTTCAAAACATAAATGACTTCTACTTGTGCCTACAAATGTTGGTCATGGTAAAAAGCGTGAAAAGTTTAAAGAGACACATTTTAAATGTTGACAACATCAAATGTTATTTTATCTGATCACATTGACCTTGGCTGAATTCTTTCACGAAGATGCACTAACTCTGAAACAAGATGAGAGTGACTGATAGGTTATTACTGTCGTGGATATATGGGAACATGTCGATTTTCAATGAAAAAAATATCTCATCAGTTGTTTAGGAAAAATCATTGTATAATGTCCATAACCCACTTAAAATGGATAATAAGGCATGGGAGTATTTGGAAAAAAGATACAAATTGGAATATGATGACATGAAGAAATTCATTGTCGATATATTATTGAGTTTTAAAATGATTGATTCAAAGACTGTCAAGACTCAAGTGCTATTTCTCTAATTAATTTATCATGAAATGTTTTCTGGAAAAATGAAATAGAGTGAATCATTTTAAGTGGCTGCAATGATTGAAAAAATTTCACCATCTAGGAAAGATTTTAAAAATTATTTAAAACATAAACATAAATAAATGGGGCTTGATTACTTGATTGGGAGATTGAGGATGTAAGAGGATAATCGTGCATCCTAGAAGAAAACTAAAAATCCTATGGAATTAAAAGAACATGTTGTGAAAAAAGGGCAAGGTGGAAAGAACAAGAAAAGAAAGAGTGTGAACTAAGTTGTTCCTTTCAAAGGGATGAACAACATGAAGATCAAAATGTTTGATGGAAAATGCTTCGTGTATGAAAAGTTGGTACATCGTGCTAAAGATTTTTGTAAGAACAAAAACTAATGGAACAAGAAACATAATCCTGAACAAGCCAATGTCATTAAGGGGGAGAACCTTTCAGACGATATCACTGATATTAGCCTTTTGGTCATGGTTTTTAAAGTCAACATGGTGGGTAACACTTGAGAATCATGGGTGGATAAAGGGTCTTCTCGCCACATTTGTTCTGATAATAATATGTTTACTTCCTCTTAAGACTCTAATCAGGGGTAGATATTTTTATGGGAAATTCATCTATGTCCAAGGTTGAAGGGAAAGGAAAGTTTTACTCAAGATGATGTTGAGAAATGAGAATATTCAATGACGCACTTCATGTCCAGACATTTGAAAGAACTTGGTTTGTGGATCTTTGATTAACAAGAATGGATTTAAAATAGTGTTTGAATCAAATAAATTTTTACTTATTAAAAGTGGTATGTATGTGGGAAACGAATATTTGGGTGATGGTCGCTTTAAACTCAATCTAACGACGATGATGCATAATAATAATAATAATAATAATAATATAATTATTATTATTATTATTATTATTATTATTATTATTATTATTATTATTATTATTATTATTATTATTAGTAGTAGTAGTAGTAGTAGTAGTAGTAGTAGTAGTAGTAGTAGTAGTAGTAGTAGTAGTAGTAGTAGTAGTAGTAGTAGTAGCAGTAGCAGTAGCAGTAGTAGTAGTAGTAGCAGTAGCAGTAGCAGCAGCAGCAGCAGCAGCAGCAGCAGTAACAGTAGTAGTAGTGGTAGTAGTAGTGGTAGTGGTAGTGGTAGTGGTAGTGCTAGTAGTAGTAGTAGTAGTAGTAGTAGTAGAAGCAGCAGCAGTAACAATGTATCTTATGCTTATTTTCTTAAGTCTTGTAATGCGTGGAATTGTAGATTAGGCCATATTAATTATGATACTATTCGTAGATTAATTGATTTAGACATAATACATAAAATTAATATTTACTCAAATCACAAGTGTGAAACCTGTGTGGAATCAAAATAAATAAGAACTCATTTTTCATTAATTAAAAGAAGTTCTAACCTCTTGAAATAATTCATAGTGATATATATGACTTGAAATTTGTGCAAACAAGAGGAGCAAAAAAATATTTTATTACTTTTGCAGATGATCGCACAAGATATTATTATGTTTACTTGCTAACAAGAAAGGATGAGGCTGTAAATATCTTCGAAGACTATAAAACAGAAGTCAAAAATCAACTTAGCGAAAATATTAAAGTGGTAAGAAGAGATAGAGGTGGTGAATATGATTTCCTCTTTGAATAATTTTATACCAAATCTGTAATTATTCTTTAAACTACCGACCCTTACTCACCTAAATTTAGAAGGTATTGTCGAACGGAAAAACCTAACACTAAAAGAGATAATGAATGTTACGTTGATAAGTTTATTTTTACCACAAAACTTGTGGGAAAAAGCCTTACCTTCTATCAACTACCTTCTTAATAAAATGTCTCATAAGAAAACCAATAAGACATCATATGAATTGTGAAAAGGTCGAATACTTTCTTAAAAATATTTTAAAGTGTGGGCGTGCCTTTTAAATGTAGTGGTTACTAATCCTAAAAGGGTTAAAATGCGAGAACAAATTATTGACTGCATTTTCATTGGATATTAAATTAAAATTAATGCTTACATACTTCTTGTTCATAAATAAGATATTCCTGATATACACGTAAACATAATCATTGAATCTAGAAATGCATATTTCTTCGAAGATATATTCCCTCATAATAAGGCACTCGTTTCAAGTTCTTATAAAAGATCTAACTTCTTTTAGTATTCATCAAAATAATATATATATAAATAATATATTGATAAAGATGAAGACATCAAACCTAAACATAATAAAATGACAAATACATCAATGTCTTTTGGTCCATATGTTAATGTTATAATATGAGGTTTAAAGGTTTAATGAAGTAATGTTAACTCTATAAGCTCGTTTTTGGAAAAAAGTACATCAATAGTGAAATTGATCCATCATGCAAAGTCATACTTAGAATTGTGGATCTTTCACCAGGAAATAAATCTCTTAGATGTAAGGGGATATTAAAGAGAAATTTGAAGCTAGATGGATCAATTGAAAAATAAAAAACAACACTTGTGGCTAAAGTCCATAAGAAAGATGAAGGATTTGATCATTTTGATATTTACTTATCCTTTATGAGAATGATATCCATTAAAATGTTAATAGCTATTGCAGCATTAGATAATATTTAGGTACATCAAACGAATGTCAAAATCGCGTCCTTAAATGGCATATTAGATGGAGATATATACATGGAACAACTAGAAAGGTTTAAAATTCTAAGGCAAGAGGGGAAAGTGTGTAGTCTCGTTAAATTTCTCTATCGATTAAAACAAGCACCTAAACAATGGTATAGTAAATTTGACAATGTAATGATGTAATTGGATTTTAAATAAATGAGTGTGATAAATGTGTTTATGTTGAAAACACTCAAAGTGGTTATGTCATTGTTTGTCTTTATATCGACGATGTGATTACTATTGGAAGTAATAAGGATATCATTAAATCTACTGAGAGAATCTTATCCAGTAAATTTGACATGAAAGATATGGGTATCACAGATATTACATTATGAATTAAAGTTTCTAAAACATCATATGGACTTGTCTTGTATCAATCTCATTATATTGATAAGATACTTGATAAGTTCGATAAAGGTAGTGATATAATAGATAAAACACATATTGCACCAAATCTTCCTTTATATAAAAATATTGAGAATGGTATATCTCAATTAGAGTACTTTCGTATCATGGGTAGTTTAATGTATGTCATGAAATGCACTCATCCAAATATTGCTTACTTAGTTAGCAAATTGAGTAGGTATAGAATAAATCTGGTGGAAAACCATTAGAAAGATATTATAAGGATTCTGTAGACACCCTATCATACTGTCATCCAAATACCTCCATAGGTCCCTAACACTTTTACTTTCACCCTAAGACCCCAAGTCCTACTCCAAACCACGACCTAGAGGCTATTGGACGTTTTAGAGCTCTGTTTGATATTGGTCAACTCTCCAACCCGAGTGTAGCTCATTTTAATTTCATTAGACTCCGATTAACCATTCCAACGGTCCATAAAGTGAGAAAATCATCCTTGTGATTCTCACTACTTTCCTTTTTGTTATAAACCTTGACCAAGAAGTTGTCGAATGCTTCTGAGTTCCATTTGACTTTAGTCAACCCTCCAACTCGGGTGTAGCTCATTTTACTTCCCTAGGTCTCTTAATTTTCTTTCCATTGGTCCCTACGATGAACGGATTGGACTTGCGATACATGCGTACTTCCTTTTTACTCAGAGAACCCTCATCTAGAGGCCACTGGGTTCTTTCGAGCCCAATTTGACTTTGGTCAACTCTCAAACCCGAGAGTGGCATAATAGATTTTTATAAGGATCTGAATACCCTTTCCAATGATCCCGCCATGCATGATTCGGTCTCATGGTTGGCATTTCATGTTTATTTTTTTGAAAAGTCCTTTTTGGACTGCCTATAGAAACCTCAGAACGCTTTGCTTATAGTCAGAGGGGTACTTTACTTCTTCAACTAGCCAGGGTTACGCCGATAAACTAGGTCTTATTTTGATCGGCAGACACCCCAACCCTAATTTTTGCTATTTAAGGAGGCCATAACCTTATTTTAGGGGCCCTTTTTCTAGTTATTAGAATATTCTCTGCCTCAAAATCAGTGCGCCATGATCCAAAAAATTCCATATTCTAAACATTCTCCCAACCTTTTTTACATCACAAGCACCTCACTTTTCCCACTTATTTTACCATTACTCCACCACCATTAAATCACCATAAAAATCTATTTACACAACCTCAAAATAAGTAGCAATGTTATTTAGGAGGTCTACCCTTATCTTTTTACATATCATTTAATTAGTACGATTTATTACTTTTTTCTTCACTCTTGGTATATTTTTGCTTTATTTCACTTTTTCACCCCAACTAATCTCTTTTTTATTATTTATATGCACAAACATAATTTTATAAAACCAAAAAAGATAAAAAAGAGAGTTTATCTTTATACCCTAAAGTAGAATTCCTTACTTTTTTAACACTCTCTACACTCGTGCAAATTTCTTTAACAAGCTAAAGGAAATTCTAATTTCAGGTTCATGGGTTAAACCCCACCCTTGCTTATTATTGAACGACGTGGAATTTGATACCTTTTAAGCTTCATAGGCATCCCGAGTCATCCTCGGGGTTTGAGTTCTATTTGCTTATTTCATTACTTTACTTGTTCTCCAATTTAGTAGTATTGCGTATACATATATGTACTAGTGATCCCGTTGGACATGCATACTCACTTCCTTATAATGAATAATGATCTAGTGGTTACTCACAACACATGTTCATATTATTTTATTATATTTCCCTTTTTGCAATCCCATTAGATATGCATATCCACTTGCTCATAATGGATTATGGTCCGTTGTATATCACATATCGTAGCCCTTTTCTTTATTATATTTTTAGTGGGCCCTATCATACATGAATATTCCATTCTTCGTGATGGATTAAGATCCATTGCGCTGCTTATTACATGTATATACTACATTTTCTATCACACACCTCATGCTTTATTCACTTGTGTATAGTTACCATGCTTCACTCCAGTTACTTACACATGATTAATATCACTTGTAACTATCCATGATTAATCATGCTAGCACACGCTTCCACCGTTCTCTCACTTGTATATATCCTCACATTTCCTTCACTTACACGTATTCCCAAGTCACTCTCACTTTACACATACATTCTACCCACTTGTGTATATTCACATGCCTCACACTTTATATATACCATCACACTTTGCATATGCTCTATGATTGATGTACATAATTTCTAGTTTTACTCTTCATGTTTATACCCCTAATCCCATGTTAACTCGTGTATATTCCATGCTCTACCTCATTGTAATAATATTTCTATCAATTGTCATACATAAAACTCTCCATAAGATGCTAATTAAGGCTCATGCCTTCTTGCAAACTTGTAAAATTTATGTGATATTGATTAAATATGTATTCACAAATTCTAATTAGCTACTTATTTAATCACTTGTCATTTTTAAACAAAATTAAATCAACCCCCAAAACAAAAACAAGTACATGGATAAAATCAAACCATCATAAATAAATTTTTCTCATACACAAATTTCAGGAATTTCAATTAATAATACTCACAAGATTACAAGTGAAATCTGCAATGAATATCATCAAATACCCACAAGAACATGCAGTTCTGAATCGAAAATTGAATTGCACAGCAACTCCACAAGTCAGAAAGGATCACCCATGAGTACTCCCAAAGACCTCAGTAATAGTTAGCCTAACACCTCCCACATGTAGAACTTAATCAGCAGTACGAAATCTTACCTTCAAGAGAAACTCTAACAAAGATCGTATCTTGGGTTCCAAAACAATTCACTAAATTATTGGGATTTTTTTGAATTGAAAAATAAAGGTTTAAACCCTAAATTTAATAAGACAAAAGTATTCTACAGTTTGCAGTTTTTGTGTATCGAAAAATGTCAGGTCTTCTCAAGAAACAATGCTCAATTAACACACTATTTATAAGAAAATGAGTCAGCAAATCGCTCAAACGAAGTACAAATGTCGCTCGAACGAGAGGCAATGTCGTTTGAATGACATTGCACGACATCCTTATGTCACTCGAATGACATATTGATTTCGTTTGAAAGACGTGTACGTCAAATTTTATTCGCCTCAATACTTAGAAAAAATTCGATTTGACGAAAAAACAATGCCTCGGCTGATTAAAAACAATTTAGAAGTATTTCCCCAACACTTAGAAAAATTATCCCAACACTTTAAATGAATCGTTAAGGGACTAAATACAACCTTACCAAAATTCATCTCGTAGAGGCTTCTGTTGAAGAATGTTGATATTCGGATCCATCTCAATACGTGATTAAACTAGAATAAATCTTCGACGGTTGTAGCGGTATACGACGTACACTAATGTAAATAAAAAAAATGTATATTATGTCCTTAAAAATCTCCCCTTAAGTCTACACCGGTACAAACTAAAAACATCTGAATTATCAAATCTGAATTCCTATACAAATATAATACCCTCCCATGAACCCAAAACTGAAAATGTACTAAACATGAAAGTCTTAAACTTTCTTCACAAATCTTCAACTTAAAATCTTAAAATATTTTTTTTTGTCATCATTAGGGTGTGCAAGATGTATCTTTAATTTTGTACCTACACACATGAGACAAGAAACAATACCTTAGTGATGTATTGAGTTTGGAATGAGATAAACGTAAATCAAAACAAATATAAAATTCAATTCTCCCCCATAATTAAAAACTCCCCCATAAAATCATAATTCGATCTTCCCGTTTTTGTTTGTAAAATATAGATTAGAAAAACAATGAACAAAATAAACATAGAGTGTCACGACAAATAAAGAAAAAAACTACGATCATCAAGGATATACTTGAAAGTATTCCACCAACTATTTTTGATTTTTCATAATGATAAAAAGACTTTTGCATGTATTTCTTTCTTTGTCGTTGCTTGAAAAGTCCTTCTAATCAAAACCTTATGTACCTACAAATAATAATAAACTCAAGTGTAGAGGTAAGTAAGGGTATCAATCCACTTTCTAGGGAGTAAAGCAAATGGAACAAATTCAAATGTAATTCACTATTTATTTTCTTTTTGTGCTTTTTCACTTTTCTATTTTTTTAGCTTTTTCAATATTAAAACAAAAGGGTGAGGTGAGATCTAAACTAAAATAAACTAAATGTAAAATGATAATAACTAACTAGAAAGTAACTAAAATGAAAATAAAGTCTAACACTGAAATAAAAGATAAAGTGAGGCAAATAATTGTGAGAGCAATCAAGGAATGGAATTACACCACAAATTTTAATTATTTTAATTAATTAATTTAATTAGTTGAATTCTCCCAAATTAATATTAAAATTACAAACCAACTCTCGTAGCAAGTGTAATTAGAATAGTAATCTTTTAGAAAGTTAAAATTAACACCCCACAACTCTAGAAAATTAGATCTACACTCCTTTTAGTTAATCACCCGCGAGGATCGATCAATTAGAATTTATGTCAATCTTAGAAATTAAATTTAGAGTTGAAATTCAAATGATAATACCCCACTTAAGAGACCCCTATCTCTAGTTCGAATCTAAAATGGGTATTATCACTAGAATTTCGATTTTCTCTCGAAAATCATTTACCCTCTCTCTCGAGGCGTAAATCTAAGGGTGGGGGATCAAATTTAACATTCAAAGGGAAATTTCAAGTAAGCAAACTAATTAAACTAAAATAATATCAAATAAGGGTTTCACCCCACCCATTGAAAGGGGATTTAGCCTAACATGGTATGAAATATGACAAATTAATAATCAAAGGCATAAACAAATAAAATAGAAGGGTAAGAGGACAAATCTTCAAACAAGTCTCCTTGATTTGCAAAATTGGACTCTAATCCTCCATTGAAATTGATCAACATCTATTCCAAATGAGCTTTCCACCATATTCAATTACATACAAATACTCATTTGAATTGCTCAACAATTAATCTCTCACAAATATCTAAAAAGATAAAAATAAAATTATTTACAAAAATATTCTACCTAATTTATTTTTTACTCTAACCTATCTCTCTCTAGAATTTTCTCTCTACAAAGCTCTTCTTCCATTACTATGGCCTTGAGGTCTTCTTTTATATGCAATTGGAGCGAAGGGGTTAAATTGGTAACATAAAAATGTGCACATGAGGAGTGTGAGGTCATGTGGGTGAGGGTGGTGAGGATCAAATCTGATTTGTTTGCACATGGGGGTAATTTGGGAAAAAGGGGATAAAGGTTAGTTGGGGGGGTATAATAGGAAAAGGGGTAAAGTGGGTTTTAAGTGGGTTGACTTGGTCTTGGAAATTTAGTTTGCATTTTGCTGTTTGTGCACGATTTGGTCTCATATGAGAGAAATGGTGAAAATGGGTGAAGGTGAATTGGGTCTTGCAGGGGGGTGAGGAATAGGAGTTGGCAGGGGCGACGGCGCAGGAGCGGAGGTCGGCGGGAGGTGGTCGAACGCCGGCGGAGGCAAGGGGTACCGTCCTGGGCGACGGGTTCGCCGGTTGGGGAGAGTGTGGCAACGGGTTGACAAGCTGGCCGGAGGTGGCTTGGGTTCGTGCCGCCGGGGATGGGTTTTCAGGGGCTGCCGGCGTCGGGGGGGTTGGTTGGGCACACCGGTAGTGGGGTCGTGAGTTTTGGTTATGGTGAGAGGGGTGGTGTGGTGATTTTGATGAGAGAGAGAGATGGGTGAGTTGGGTGTTAATGGTGGTTGGAGGAGAGGGAGGTGAGAGAGAAAGAGGTGGGAGGTTAATTTTGTTGGTTATGGAGGTTGGGCATGAAAATGGTGAAAGAGAGAGGAGAGAGGAGAGAGGGGGTGATGGGAGGTTGAAGAAGAAGGAGGATAGGTTATGGTATGTGTGAGGTGTAGGGTGTATGGTGAGGATGAGGGTGTATTTGGGTGAGGCTTAGGGTGTAGGATAGGTTAGTGGGTATAGGAGTGTAGGATAAGGGGTGTGTATTTTATGTGTGTGTGTTTAATTGTGACCCTAAAAAAAACAAATTAATAAAGACTCAAATAAAAATAAAACTAAAACTAAAAAAATAAAATCTAACTAAAAATAAAACAAAATAAAAACAATAAAAAAAATAAAATCCTAAGCTATATAAAAACTAAAATAATAAAACAAAATAAAAAATGAAAAATCTAATAAAAACAAAAGTCCTAAAAAAAATATAAAATCTAATAAACTAAAAAACTAAACTACTAAAACTAAAAATAAGACTAAACTAAAAACTAATCAAAATCGAAATAAAATAACATTATATTAATAAAAATAAAATAGAAAAATAAAAAATAAAATCTAAAAATTCTTAAATAAATCAAAAATAAATCCTAAAAATAGAAAAGACTCAAACTAGAAATCTAAAAAATAATAAAATGACACAAATAAAACACACACGGTCTTAGGGTAAGTTTGGCTAGGTTTAGGCTCGGTTACGGGATAAGGGTATTTAGCTCCATGAAATGCACAATTGCCTTGAAATACGCGTTTAAACACCGCAACGTGCATTTGACCTACAAGATAAACAATTAAGCACATAAGACCCATATTGTCGAGAATTACCAATTAAAATACATCTATTTGGGGCATAAATTGTACAGTTTTGGGTGCTTATCACATAATTTTCAAACAAAAATGCAAAAAATATTTTACAAAAATTCACACACCATGAATTTACACTAAGATAACCAAATCATGAAAATGGAATGAATGGTTGTGTGCAATTTCGATAGGAAAATCAATGCAATCAAACATAACATATGTGCATGATGAATATGGATACTCCTAAGGAATGATATCAAAATCGTACGTAGGTGTCAAATAATGTGAATTCATATGACATCGACTCAATCTAATCGACACATCAAAGTCTAAAATGATTTCCACACCAATAATGTCTAAAACTATGTAATGCTTTTTCAAGACTTTGCCAGGTTTACATTTCCAACCAAACTCCCTCATAAATAATTTATCTTTTATTTTTCTTTTGAGGTGATCTAAAACCTATTGTCCCCTTTTGGCATATTTATCTTTTTATTGCCTTTAAATTTTTTTGGGCTCTTTTTAAATGGTGACTTTCACAACGTGTTAACTTTGTACTCGCGCAGCCCTTTCCCGTGTTCGCTCATCTTTTTTTGTAATTTAAATCCTCATGGTAAACAGTTATTAAATGCACTACTTTCATTATCGAGTTTTATCGCATATGGTTCGTTTTAATGATAAGATTAAGATGGAAACACTTCAACAAACATGCGATAAACAAGTACAATAATCAAACAAATTTGTGCAAGTGTGCATTAAAGGAGACTAAGAGTCAAACATGTAGGTAGTAATCTCAAATTATATCTTAATGACTCTGAACATTATAAAGCACAAAAATAAAATGATGATGCATATCAAAACACTATCAAATAGTCACATGAATATGAAATGAAATTGTGACTTGATCATCCTAAATGTCCATTCATTTATGGTGTAAAAAATATACGAAACTCTTTTTGTCTTTTTCCAAAAATTTAATCAAAATAAAATCTTTTTGGCTTTTCCAAATTTTTTACTCAAAAACTAGAAAATATTTTTGGATTTTTCAAAAAAATTCAAAAATGAAAATCTTTTTATTTTTTTGAAAAATGTATCAAAAATGAAAAATATAAATACAAAAATGGTACACTAGAAATAGACATGAAATATCATTAAGAAGGTCATCATATGCTAGCAAACAAGTCTAAACCTCAGCTGTTAGGTGCGGAGGAGTTTTCCAAAGATGGTGACATCCTATGAAAAACATCCATCAAATCATATGAAGTTTTGACCAAAAACTTTGCTTGACCCCTAATATGTGAAAACTCTCTCATGTAATCATCCGGGGCATCCAAAGTATCATGTGTGGGTGCATGTGTCGTGGAAACTCGTGTAGTAGCAAATCGTGACACATTACCCAACTTAAAGAAAAAATCCATATGGTGTCCTCTCTTTTTGCAATGGGTGCAAACATACACGGGCCTAGGAACAACTCTATCAAAACGTCTATGACACACTCTCCTATCTGGTATGGTACGCTAAGGTGGGTTAGGTTGAGAGCTATATGGATCAATCACAAACTCGGGAATCAGATTGGGTGAAACGTGGGAAGTGGACACACCGTTATGACCTATTCCTAGTCTCTCAACATTACAAAAAGCGAGGCCGAGGAGCATCTTTCCTAAGTTCTTATATGTGTCCTCTATAGTTACCATACATCCCGGGCATGTTCAAGATCTCTCTCTAATGGTGTCACATGGTCTATAAGTTCACTCTTTTCCCGATTTACGATGATTAACTTCTCACTCAAAGAAACCTTCACCTTCTCGAGTTGACTTGTTAACGCCTCAAATACCCTCAAACTCTCTATCTCTCTCTCCAAATCAATCACCATAAGACCTAACTCCTTATTCAACTTCTTTGTCTTTATGGTCTCGGCGTATAAATCTCTAAACACAATTTAAAGGTTACGATCACCCTCACTAGCGCACTCACTCCCACACTCGCTAGAAACACTCAAACTATCCTCGGGGGTCTCACGTTCACAAGTATCATCATCGCCATGGAAAAAACTAGGTATGCTCACGTGACAAGCTAAAGAGGCAACAAACATCCCATGTGAAGATTCATCCTCGGAATCCTTAACCTCTTCCTCATTATCGTTAAGATTGGTTGGCGTGGCAATATTTTTACCCTTTCTTTTTAGCCTAATGGGGCACTCAAACGCCTTATGCCCCTTACACCTACATTCAAAACATTTATATTCCTTCTCTTTCTCTTTCTCACCCTCTTTCTCACCGCTCTCTTTGGCCTCCTCCTTCTTTTTATTTTTCTCAAAAAATCTATTATTGGAAGAATTTTCTTTGGAAAATTTGAGAAACGTTTAAAAAAAAATCACAAGTAAGGCTATATCAAAATCAAACACTCCCTCAGACTCGGACTCACAAACTTTCCATTTTTTTCTTATCTCTCTTAGACACTTCCTTTCCCCTCCTAGACTGAGCTCTCATTGTTATCCCTTTATCCTTAGGCTTGACAGTGTCTGGAAACATGTCAATTTCATATGTCTGGAAGTCTCCTACTAGCTCTTCTAACTTTAATTTTCTCAAATTACATAAGGAATTGAAAACAGTCACTTTAGGGATAAAAAAGTTAGGCAACGATCTCAAAATCTTTTTAACAACTCGTGCATCGGGAATGTGCTCACCAAGATTGAAACTAGTGTTGACAATATCATATAAACGTATTTAAAAATCATCAAAACACTCACATTCAAGCATGATTATTGGTTCAAATTGAGTAGTTAAATTTTGAAGTTTAGACTCTTTGACTGCATTAATGCCTTCTTAGGTAAGTTATAAAACATCCCGTGTTTGTTGAGACGTTAGGAGGACAAATTGGATGGGTTAAAAGGATAGAATAAAAACTTTTCCATATAGAAATGACTTCTCACTACCTAAGACTGGGGCTGAGGCTAGATGGGAACAAATGGAAGTAATACAGTATGAGGCATCCCTCTCAAATTAGAGGATTGCTATCTTAAAAATAATGATTACTATGAAAACGATTGTGACACCCCGTCCAATTAAATATCGGTTGATCAGTCATTTATAAAATTTATAACAGAATGTTCGGTTGGTTCATTCTTAGCATCACTGTCGAAAACTTAAATCCAATTAATTACCTAACATTTAATTAAGCTAGTGTCAAAATATTTTCCAATTAAACTTTAAACCAATTAATTCATATAATAAATTTCTGAACATGTAATTATATACCATACAAAAGAATTTAATGTCGACTGAATCAATTACTGAATAATTAAGACTGGATAAAAACCTCCAGTTCAAAGTCACAAACCAAACCATAATAAATACTCAATCCAACATAAACGAACTACAAAGGAACTGAGTACAAATTCGCTAATGCGAATGGGCGACACATGCCCTAACTAGGAATTGAATGAACTGGAAGAAGCATCTAATCTCTGCAACTTCCACAATAGTTGCAGCTCGACAAACCATCCAAGTATCTAGAACCGGTGTCCTTGTGGCTGGGCACCTGTACTAATATATATATATATATAGCAAAAGGGAGAAGAAATGCAAGAGACGGGTCAGAGCCCGATGTTTTTAAAAATATTTATTAGCAACTATTTAAAACTACATTAAAGCAAGCATCATATGCATGCTAGTTCGAACTCTCACGTGAAATTATCACCTCTCGATTAGAGTGCATGCCTAATGTACATCTAATACAGCCTAGCCATTTCACACACTCTTAACTAGGAAAAGGCTTATCCTACTAGTTACCCCTCGTAGTAGTATCCCGTATTTGATCTCGACATTTATCATTTTAAATAAGTGTTATCACCCTAAAGCCAAGAATTTACTATTTACGTTACTGAAGATTTCACTATCTTAATAATCCGATATTATCTCATTTTAGGTGTACCAAAAGCATAAATATATATCTTTCACTATTATATATGTATTACATAATCTTAATAGCCTATAAGTATCACATTGTAAGTATAACACAAGTATATATAAATATCCACCACTATTATATATATACTAACACAGCACCCCAAGGCTATACCTGTAGTGCATTGCATACTCTGCTATCATGTCCCGGTACATTTCGTACTCAAACAAGGACTATCGGTTCGATAATCTCCCACGAACAATATAAACAAATCACACGTATTGGCGGCGAACATGGTTCACATACCTATGGGTCACGCACATACCTACACTCCCATAGTCAGCGACTTATCAACTCATAAATAAGTCTTCATAGTCCTATGTTCTGAGATACAAGTCAAATATCCCCTCGAAGGTCACTCAGGATAAGACCGTCTCTACACAACCCCCCGCGATAGCAAGCAGATAGGTATGCCATACACATAATATCAAATATAGGTATACACATAACCCATCAATCAAACGGTATACACACAACCAAATGTCATATTTCATACGTAGTATTTCTATCACTAAATATTATCAACGTATTTTTAAATTACGATATTCCCTCTTTCGTAATATATATATAGGCCACCCGAAAATCCTTAATACAAAATCATAAGAAGTCCCATAAGTAACCACTAATTTTTATTCGTATATGTTCCATATCTTCAAAACTAATAGCGTAAGTATTCATCATGTAATATTCTCAACGCATATACAATTACGATTATCTCTCTCTCGTAATCTTAAAGGTAAACTCACCGTCCAAAATATTTAAATCATTACACCAAAACAACTCCTAATAATTTTGCACTATTTTAGGTTCATCAAACACTAATTTTTCCTCACTCAAATTGACTATATCCCAAATAGGGACGAAATAGGAAAGCCTCTAAAAATTAGAAATCTCGCTCGAACGAGAAAGCTAAGTCGTTTGAATGACTTAAACTTGTCACTCGAACCAATCTTCACGTGACATCTCAATAACGCTCTATCTACTTCTCACGAGATACCAATCTCGTTTGAATGACCTACTTCGCACGACTTCGCGCGACATCGCGTGAGATGGTGTTGTTTCGTCTTCAACCTTTAACAACTCCATTTTCCCTCACTTTTACACCTAAAAACCTCTAAAGATCAAGCCCAATCTTCCAACAATCAATACCAAATATTATTCTAACATATATATGTGATTTCCCATAACTTAACATCATTAAATCATCACCAATCATCCATATAATTCGAAATCCACAATTTATTATCAAAAACCCTAGTTCTTAAATTGATATACATAACTTCTAAATTAAACCCAGATTGGTTCATAAATATTATCATAAATTTTTAGGCATCATCCTATCTACTCGTGGGATTCAAATTCTAATCAAATCAGCCCTAGTTTATGATATAGTTCTCCAATTTCACCCAAATTAACTTCCATAACAAAGGTTTATTAACCTAGACTAACATGAACACATTTATCGCTAAAGAAAGAAAGAAATAAACACTTGCCTCGATTTCGAAGGTCTGGTCCGTTGGTGTTGTTGGTATGGATGCGTTCCTTGTGTTTCGATCTACACGATGGTGGTGGTGGTTGTGCAAGGTGGTGAACATAACTTCTCCCCCTTTGGAATTTGCTCTCCCTCACTCAGTGTGGCTCTCTGTTGATTTTGGTGTAACCTAACCCTAATTGTCCCCAATTAGCTGATATATTATTTCTCCAATTTTCGTCCATTTAATTCCTCCAAAAATCCAAATTACAAAACTACCCCTACCGAGTGCTGGCTTGGCCTAAAAATATCTCGGAGCCCAAATAGAATACTCGGGTAGAGTTTTCTGACTATCTCGACCCCTCCGGACTCAACATAGCACTAGAAATGATCATACGAGTTACTTAAAATAATTTACCTTTTTATTCCACTTAATTAGTCCTGACACGACTCACACGCGCGTCCATGACTTATTATACCAAACTGTCATATTTCTCTCTCACGACAAGTTATATAAAATCGTCATCCCATATTACATATTCTCACAGTAATATCAATAATTACTACCTTCTCGTCACGCTAGTAAATATTCAAATTTAATCCGGAATAATAATTAGTCTTCACATTTTAATCTAATTAATCCCATAATAATAATAAATCACATAATTATTTAAATCTTCGAAAATACGGGGTATTACATACTTTCCCCCTACTAACGGAATTTCGTCCCAAAATTCAGAGAATAAAGCATTTCTGGTAACGATAACTCCGAGTATTAACCTCACATCTCATGTAATCTACGCAGTTTCGCCCATACAATACATTACCGAATACCCTTAATAATGAATACCTCACTGATGTTATAATTTACTCTTCAATCCTTACCGTTTAAGTTTCACTACTTACATTTTAGGTAATTTCTATCCAACCTCCGACTACTCGCACTAGATGATTAATCAGTATTTAGATATATACGGGTTTGTCTTACTACTATGTTTCATCAGTAGTTTTTTTTTTGCTTGTACGGTATATACTTTACACATAATATATACTATAAATGTTAACACATTTTCACCATACTGCCTCCGCAAGGGACTATGGAATCCAAGCATGTATGCTACCGGCTCAAACTTAATCGTAATAGGAAAAGATCCCACATCACTCGGTACCAATTCCCTCATTCCAACATGCAATAATGCAACTCCTAATCATTTCCATCCTGGTTAACGGGCACTAAAATTCCTCTGGACCTAGCAGATTATTTTCCTCCTATCTATCCAATAAGCACAAGGATGACAATGATTGATATATAACACCTCAAATGGAATCCTATTGATAATGAGTTGAGGGGAGTAGTCTTACACTAAACCTTCCCATAATTGTAAATGCAAAATACCTCGTAATGTGCAACTAAAACTCTTAGTCTTCCCATTCGCCTGCGAGTGTGCTAGGCCAGATACGTTCGCATCTTGATATTCATGGCCTCCCGAAAACTCTTCCCAATAATTGATTCATAACTCTCTTGACTCTATCGGACAAAAACTCTAATTGTACCCCATATGACCTTATTATCCTTGGAATAATGGTTGGGGTTTACTATTACACGTTATGATTTGTCCTAACTTAGCATAACGTGAGATACTTTAATTACCAGGCCCACTTTCACGCACATAGGGTCGTGATCCCATTGCGAAGTAATTAACTCTATAATGGTTCAGGGATTCACTCTCCTATTAGTACCAAGGAATTCCTAATGCTGAAGGAACTCTATTATTTCCTGATGGTCCACTTCCAATTGGAGCTCAGTAATGTCTTGCTTTGCTTAGGCCATCCCTACTACAACTTTATATCATTATGCATTTTACCTTTCCTATAACTACATCCATATCAATGGCTCAGACGACAGTGTCATCACTGAATGTCGCAAGTCCTTCCCCCTCACTCTCTAAGCTTCAGATTCTCGTTAAACATGCTCTCTCCATGTCCTATCAAGTAAGTTTCAACTTCCCCGAGTTAAACATTATCGAATTCTTCCTATACTATCCTCATGGAAAATCTGGGAATTAACGGTCCTAACTCCCTAACCCATCAAACAGCTAAGTTCTGATGTCACACTCTTCTACATTCAGTTACCTCTCGCAATACGCATTGTGCCACAATTCTCAATTATGGAAAATACTATAATTAAACTATCTAGGGCACCCATACACCCTATATTTTATGCATTGCTGTACCACCGTACTAGATATTTTATATAAATAACCAATTATGCCCCACATACTTGTCATGACTATATGGTAAGGTCCTACTCAGTCACCCTACCTTTTCCACCTAATCATATCTTTGATTGTCCCACTGGTCTGCTCATGGTGTCAACGATTGGTAACATTATCACATATTAATCTTATACGGCTCTATCAGTCTTGGTTTGTAATATAACCATTACTAACGATGTGCTAGTGAGAAAAAAGAAATCTCGTTAGAAGTCTCGTTCGAATGACTTGGGAATCTCGTTCGAATGAGATTCCAGTTCGTTCCAACGACTTGTCAGAAAATAGAATATTCTTTTTAAGCCCAAAACTTTTTATGAACAGTTCTAAAAAAATATTTTCTGAGTAAAACAAAGTCGTTAAAACTATTTTATAAAAAAAATTATAAAATACACCCAATAAATTTTCAAGCTCCTATGTATATATAAAATGCATTCATATCATAGGAGCAGTGGAACCAATGTTGTTGATGTAGAAACGAGGCACAATAAACTCAATATAAGATGAAGCTTTATAATCTTGGCCGCTACGTCTTCAACTAACTCGTCATAGACTTGGATGGATACACTTGAACACTATCCTATGACTCAAATGTTTTTATCCGGAATTGAGCCAACACTACATTAAGACTCAATCGGAGACTTGTGTCCTTAAAAATCTCCCCCTTTGGCTATTCTGGGACAAAAACTAAACAAAAATCCTAAAGGGCCGTCAAGCTCTACTAGACTTAAAAAGTATCCCACCCAAGATGAAAAATTACATAGCTTGACTCAAAACCCAAGGATCAATTTCTTTGCCAATGAGAGTTTTCATTTAGAAGAATTCCTTCACACTTATGGAAACTATCAAACACATATGGAATAAGAAGATTAAATGCAAAATAAATACTCCCCCAAAATTAATTCTCCCATTTATCAAATAAATGACCTACTTAGAAAGATGTCTCCCCCTAAGTTAAATCTCCCAAACTAAGATACGATTAAAATAGGATTATACAACATTTCTCCCCCTATCATTCTCCCACCTTTTGTTCAGGAATAGATAAAGGATAAAACTAATTTAAATAAGAGGACTCTTAGAGTGATAAGAGCATGAAAGCACATGGACAACAAAATCATAACTAAACCATACAAATAATAACGGATTCCAACGAAGATACAACAAAATTATACTAATGTAATACATAAGATACTAAACATGTGATATCAACAACAATATGCAACAAGATAGATACCAATTATTAATTAGAAGTGTGATGGACTGGAAAGCGAGGCAAAGAAAAAAAATACCATATATATGTAGACATAATGGCTATCACTAACGCACACACACTTATAGGTAGGTATAAACACCACACATGACACAAAATGCAATGGTTTTTTCACACTCGTATGGCAAAAATGTGTCATATGGAAACGAAAGTGTAGAGGTGTGAACTAGTAACAATTAAATTTAGACCCAATCACTTAAAACATGTTCACGGAGTTCTCATTTGATTACAAACTTTATCACATTTCAATATAACCTCATGTGACAGTATAGGTTGAACTCAATGAACAAACATATAATATGCATACAAGCCTAGAATTTTGATGATTCTACAAATCAATAGAGTCATGACATTGAAAGTACAACTAGGATAAACGGACATTGTGCAAACCATTGATATACCATCCAAACTCCCTCAATTTAAGCATTTTATTTTAATCTTTTGAATGAATAAATCAACTAAAGAAAATAGGACTTGACAAATATTTTATTTTTAATGCCATTATTCTTTTAGGCTTTTAGACCACGTATTTCTTTTAGGTCCAAGCAAATGGTGGCTTACTCACAAAGGATGATATTTCCTTTTGGATCCCTTCCCCGTGCACATTATATATATATATATATATATATATATATATATATATATATTATCTTTTATCCCTCAATTCTCGCCTGCAACGGGTTTTAACATGCACTAGTCCCCCTTGGTTACATAACATGTAGATGACAAGATTGGTAGGAGAACACCTCACAAAGCTCAAATATACATATGAAGTTATAATTTCAAGTGAGATCGTGCATGTGTGAATTGAGGCATATAAAAATAGAATTCATTATAGCAACACAAAATCCAACTACTCCATGTAATCATGGTAAAAAATATTTTAAGGATTGTAAATATTAACCAAAAGTTCTAGCCACATGGGAGCGAAAAAGAAGGGATTCAAACACAAGTATATGCCACTTAGAGTGTGTCAAACTAAAATACACACAAAACAAAAATCTTTTTGAGTTTTTGACATTTTTTAACCAAACAAACAAAAATATTTACTCAAAAGACAAACAAAAATCATTTGTAATTTTTCATTAAGTCTAAATTACTAAAAGGTGAAACAAAAATGATAAACAAAAATCTTTTTATATTTTTCATTTAATGCAAACTAAACTAAATATAATACAAAAGATAAACAAAGATCATAATTCTAGCATGAGATATGTGGTAAAGCAATGACTATAAAATGATTTAAACATGCATACACTTAGCAATGATATATAATATGAAACCCAAAAATCTAGAGTATGCAAACAACTAACACATTCAACCTTTGGATTTAGCAAGGGAGGAATCATGTGAAAGTAAATGAAAATAAAAAATCCTATTTTGTAAAACTGCCAAGCCGTATCTCCTAACCCAAACTAATGATGCATGACGATCTCAGGATATAGGAATCTTGGCTACCTCGGTTGCCTTACGTAGGAATTTTCTAGGACCTCCTTTAAGATCAAAGAAAAACTTCCTAAGAGTACCTTTTCGACCACAATGTGAGCACCTAAAGACTCGGTGAAAAGACTTTCCTAAGGAATGATCTATAACATTGTTCCTAGAGGATTCTCTTAAAAATTTATTTTGACTTTAATAGTTGACTCTTTATAAGTACCGAAGCCTAAACCACAAGTGTCATTTTTTATTTGAAAGGTTCCTAATATTTTATCTAATTTCTCCGAACGACACTCCAAATCAAATTTGACTTTACTAGAGTCTTTTAATTTATTTTCTTATTCTAAAATGTTAGACTCTAAGAAAACATTCCGCTCTTCAAACGTAAGAAGCTCCTTTTTCAAGGATTCCATTAAACTTTTAAGGCTATCTCTCTCACCTTCTACATATTCAAGCTTCTCACGAAGAGCTCTCTCACGTCTCCTAAGGTATTCCAATAAAACACTCTCATTAATGACCTCGACACGCTCTTTCAAACTAGCTTCTAACTTCAAATTTGTTCTTTTTAATTTAATAGATTCTTCATATAATTCTTGAAAAGAAAATTAAAGTTCACTCACATCAACCTCCTCATCACTTTCACTCTCTCTTTCTTCTCTACTCTCACTACCATCATCTCTTTGGGATTCACAAATTATGACCTTGGAAGTGTCATGTGTTACAATTTCATCAATTAACGAGTTCTCACTTTAACTCACATGACTTGCCATAAAAGCTACAAAGTCGGGCTTAGTGGGAAAATCGGGTCCCACTTCCTTATCACTATCACTAAGGGTTGCATTGTAGGAAATTGGTTTCTTACCCTCTCTCCTTAGTTTTGTGGGACACTCTCTTGCCCTATGGCCATAATCCTCACAACCGTAACACCTATTTGACTTGTCACTATTTAAATTTTCATTAAACGTTTTAGGGATCTTCTCGGCTTTGTCATGCTTAGAATTTTCAAATTTCTTAAAATCCTTTTTAAATTTATCTTTGTTAAATTTAAGAAATTTATGAAACTTCATAGCAAACATAACCATATCTTTTGAGTCACTCTCACTTTCACCCTCTACTACTTGTTTTTCGTCCTTTCGGGATTTCAAAGCAACGCCCTTATCTATTTTCTTTCAGTTTCAGAGAGAAACATGTATAGTTCATAGGTTTGTAAATCACATACGAGCTCTTCTAATTTCGTAGAGGCTAAAGTGGGTAACGAATTTAACACGGTCACCTTGGGAATAAATTTAACAGATAGGGACCTTAAAATTTTCTTTACTACACGATTGTCGGGTATTTTCTCTCCCAAATTAAAAGATGAATTAACTATATCGAAAAGTCTAGCATAAAATTCATCAAATGTTTCTTTTTCATTCATTTTGATGGTTTCAAATTGAGTGCTGAGGTTTTGAAGTTTTGAAGATTTTATGTAAATAGTTCCTTCATGAGTGAGTTGTAAAATATCCCAAGCTTCTTTAGCGGTTTCACATGTCATAATGCTTCGGAATTCATCCGATGTGACCGTGCTAAACAATGCATTTAAACCTCGGGAATTAAAGTTTTCAAGTTTAAATTCATTCTCACTCCATACATCGGTTTGGGAACACGTTCATTTTTAACTAAATATGTAGGTGGAGACCACCCGTTAACGACTGATAACCAAACCCTCTCATCTAGAGACCTAAGTGCCGAACGCATACATGCTTTTCAATATGCGTAATTAGACCATTGAAAATAGGAAATTTTAAAAACGAGGAAAATTCCATTTTTAACCAAAAATATTTAAAAGAACTTTAACGGAATGAATTAGCACTCCGGCTTTGATACCAATTTGAAAACGACAGGATCCCGAATTTTTAAAATCTGTCTCTTTAAAACTCAATTTTCTTTAAATGCGGAAGAGAGATGGTTCAACTAAACAACACGCAAACAACAAATTTTAATTTTTTCAAATTAAAATTAAACTAGGCACAAAGTGGAATTAAATTAAAAAATAAAAACATTTACTTAAACATATTCACTCAACCCAAGTCCTAGATATTTACCTAACAAAAATAATTAATCCCTTTTTTCAAATTAGGCCAAACAAAATTTTATCCAATAAAATTAATGACTTGAATTAATTTAATATTTATCCAAATTAAATTAGCACCAAATTAAATATACCAATTTTATCTTTTTACCTAAGCAAGCATCTAATTTGATATTCCAAAAGATAAAATAAGTAGACAACCATTACGTCGCGATATAAGAGGAAAAACCCACAACGGGAAAAAACCTCGGATGACCCTAGACTTAATTCCACTAAGTATGATTTATGATTACCAGACAGATGACTTACACAACTCGACTTGACTCCATCCAAGCCCCTGACGCATCTTCTAGCAACTATCTCCGCCTAGCTGAAAATCCCGAAATCCCCCGGAACGTTGAAATCCACCAATAAATCTTTTAGGAACCCATCAACTACACACGGTGCCTTTCACCATATGAGAATGCTGAATCCAAAACAATGAACTTCTTCTTTGTGGGATGTAGAAGTAAACCCAAACTTCTCTTCTTTGAGGTGTAGAGATAAACCCGGTGACAAACACTCCAAGCAAAGATATATATGAAGAAACTAGGAATAAACTCTTATGGGTGTAAACAATAGTGTATTAGAAAGATTTTCTTGAAAAAAATACACTCAAAACATCAACTCGATAAATTAGAGAAACCCGGTCTGATACCAATTTGAAAAAGCTATGTGATATTGATTAAATATGGATTCACAATTCCAATTAAATACTTATTTAATCACTTGTTAATTTTAAAACAAATTAAATCACCCCCCCAAACACAAACTACATGGGTCAAATCAAACCATCATAAATAAATTTGTTGACACACAAATTTCAGGAAAAAAACCAAAAGGGAAAACCTTTTTATTTCACTTAATAATACTCACAAGATTACAAGCAAAATCTGTAATGAATATCCGCAGATACCCATAAGAACACACAGTTTTGAATTCGCAATGGAATTTCGTAGCAACTCCAAATGTCAACAAGGATCACCCACGATTACTCCCAAAGACTTCAACCGTAGTCATCCTAGCACCTCCCTCATGTGGTACTTAATCATAAGTAGGAAATCTTCCCTATAAGAGAAACTCAAACAAAGATCGTATCTTGGGTTCCAAAATAATTCACTAAACTATTGGCATTTTTATGAATTGAAAAACAAAGGTTTGAACCCTAAATTGAAGAACATAAAAGTATTTTGCAGTTTGTAGTTCCGTGTATCGAAAATTGTTAGATCTTCTCAATTAAAAAATGACTCATTTAACACGCTATTTATAAAAAATGATTCGGAAGATCGCTCGAATGAAGTAGAAATTTCACTCGAATGAGAAGCAATGTCATTTAAACACCATCGCGTTACATCCTTATGTCGCTCGAATGACATACTGATGTCATTATTGACATCGTTTGAATGAAGTGTACGTCAAATTTTTTTGCCTCAACACTTAACAAAAATTCCATTTGACGAAAAATAGCGCCTTAACTGATTAAAAACAATTTAGAAAAAATTTCCCAACACTTAGAAAAATTATCCCAACACTTTAAATGAATCGTAAAGGGACTAAAATACAACCTTACCAAAATTTATCTCGTAGAGGCTTTTTTGTTGAAGAATGTTCATATTCAGATCCGTCTCGATGCATGATTGAACTTGATAAATCTTCGACGGTTGTAGCATTATACATCATACACTAATGTAAATCGGAAAATGTAAACTATGTCCTTACAACACAACGTCACATGAGCATTACACTTTGACGAAAATTTTATCCGAAACTGGGAGACTACTTTGTGATGGGTGTTGGTCTTATGGGGAACAATTAACTTATGAGATATGATTCTCACCTTCCATTGGCCTAGTACCTTTGATGTATATCAAACGTTTCTACTCAAATCGTACTGCTTGATCGAACTCACAATGAGAGGTATATTGAATTATCTCTCACACGTACCATCTACACGAGGTATATCGTGAGTTAATTCACCTTCACTCAGGTGTATCAAATGGATTTTCCACATGTACCAATGAATGATTTCCCTTATAGGAAAGAGGTATGATGGAAGTCATGATAAAAGGAGGAACCTTTCCACTAACCTCCCAATATATTTGCCTCATATATTTGTCTGCCCTATGACACTCATACCTAGTTTTTCAATTTTAATGTGAAACTCTGTCACAATTTTGGGTTGCCTTATTGCCCAAAATTTTATGTTATTTTCCCATGTTAAAAATAGGACCCTGATCATGAGTCTGAAAACAAGTCAAATCGTGTCTTGCATACCATATCTTTTCCCAAACTCAGATCTTGTCCAACATTTGACTTGCACCCTATGCGAAAGATAATACAAGTGGAAATTAATAATAGCAACTACAATAGGGAATTTCCTCCTCTCTTTTTTTAACTAAAAGTATTTTTCAAAATACCAAAAATATTTCTCCCTTTTTCGAAATACCAAAAATATTCTCTTTCTTTAATACATAAACACACACACACACACACACACACACACGCCACAAATATTCATTTTTCCATTAATATAAAAAAAATCCTTTTTCCTTCTCAGGTATGATCGTATACCCTAGTGTTGGCCCGACTCCCTATTGGCTCAGATCTTATATCAATCCACCTCAGAGTTCCACTGCTTTCTATGATTTTTCTATAGAATTTAAGTTGTCCCTATGAAGACTATTGACGGAGAACGTTGACCAGAATGCTAATGTCCAGCCAAACCAGATTGTAGTCCTCACTCAGCTTATTATCAAGATTGATAATGTTCATGCAGAGGTCCAAGAGATGCAAGTAAATAGGGTTTTGAGACTCCCGAGGCTCCCAAGCCAGACATCATCTTCCACCTTGCTATAGGTACACACGATGGAGAGCTGATATGTGTTCAAAAAGAGTATAAAAATGTCCCGCGTGCCCCACTTGCTAACGGGTCACCACCAGCTCAGCTACTAATACCCAATCTTGACCAGTCAGGGGTAATTTTCTAATGCTTATCCTTATTAATCCTAAAGAAGAAGAGTTATGCAAGGTAAAGAGGACCTCAAATTTCTATCCAAAAAGTTCTACCCAGTCAAAATCTTAGATAACTATGTGGATTACACCCACATGCCCCCTATCCTAAAGCTAGATTGGCATAGAAGTTACAAATGCAAGATATTTAAAAGTTTAGAGGCAACAGACGTCCCATTATACACTTATGCATTTACCATCGTTCTACAACTCTTCTTGGATCATCAGAAGAGATGATGGCACAAGTGTTCTAGTGGACTCTCAAAGAAAGTGCTCTTCGATGGTTCCTGTCACTAGAGGAATCCAGAATTCATAGTTATCAGGATGTGGCTGGAGAATTAATGACCTAGTATAATTACAACAAGGAGCTAGACTCCGAGACCTTGATCTACTCAAGTGAAACATTGGTGAGTTAGTTAGTACTTTTATCGGACGTTGGATGGAAAAGGTTGCTACCATGACAAATCGAACGTTCGAAGCCGAGTAGGTGGAAATTGTGAAAAATAATTCCCACCACATATCAGAACCTCAATGGGAAGATAGTACTAACCCCATTTTAGAGCCATCTAGGAGGAATGGGTCCATATTAAAGAAGGGGTCATCAGTTAAAAGGAAGATTTTTAGATAAAGAGACCAATCGGGTAGTACATCCATTAGAAGTATCATAAGACGGTCAACAACTCACTCTGAACCATCAATAATTTCTCTCAACCATCTATCTTATGGACACCCTAAAATCATCCTTTTATGGTCAAAATGGAATATACCGGACTCTATGCCCCCTGTCAAGAGTTTACCAAGCCCCCTAGCCTAAATTCTTATCAAGCCTCTAGAATCTTAACCATTACCGTAACCACATCCTCAAAATTCCAAGCATGAAGCTCATTGGGACTTACATCAAATCATTGGGTATACCATTGATCAATGCTTTCACTTGAAGACATATATGTCAAGGCTATTAAAGTCGTAAGATATATTGGCTTTACGTGGAAAGATGATATTATTTCCACTTTATGGGGTGATGATTCAGACAGATCAAGCGATGAACCGGAGGGTGAAGACTTACCATTCTATGGAATCCCCGTGCAATGGTACGGCCTTATGGATAAGAAAATGAAGGAAGGACTAGAGATTTTCTTTGGAAATGAAGTCAACTGGGATGAATACTAGAAATACGAGGAAGAGCCGCTGGCCATTAAAGTCCTGGAAAGAAATAAAAACTCTGAAGGCAGTATGATGATGAGTCGTTAGATCTCCATACACTAGGTATGGATCTCTGTATGATTCCCATAAAGGTCGAGACATTTGATCTTCCCAATAAGATCATCCAAACTAAGAAGCCACTCCTTAACTGTCATAATATTCCTATTAATACTGCCCAAACAAATCCGAACCCTGTTATTCACTCACTCCAAAATGAATGAAGTCTATCTTTTATCTTTCTATCATTAATAAGATTGTAAATGATACCTCCTTTGATGAGGTTCTCATTGCTATATTTCGGAGGGATGTTTTTAACAAAATGAATGATGATTTTAAGAATCTTGTTGTTCCTAATATTAATTATATTGGTTCTAATAAAGCAATTGATGAAGTTGATCTAATCAATGAAAAATTCTAAGGTGATCTCAATAAGAAAAAAATTAAACAATGTAATCATGTTCAAACTAATGATGATGAGACTATTATTATCATTCTTAGTTCTAATAGAAATTAACACGAGATTAGGATAGGGTCCACCCTCAACGAGCATGAGAGATCATAATTTTAAGAACTATTGAAAAAATTTATGGACGTCTTTGCCTGATCCTATAATAACATGCTTGATATTGACCCCAAAATCGCACAATAAGAGATTCCTACCTTCCTAGAAAGAAAGCCTATCAAGAAAAAAATGAGAAAGATTCGAACATAGTGGTCCTTCAAAGTCAAAGGCGAAGTGGTAAAATAGTTTCATATAGGTTTCATCCATGTGGTCGAATATCCTACATAGCTTGCTGACATCGTCTCTGTAACAAAATTTGGAGTAAAAGTTTGCATATTCGCCGACTATCGAGACTGGAACAAAGCATACCTAAAGGATGTTTACCTCTACCCAACATCGACATGATTATTGATAACACTTCCAGTCATGTCTTCAAATCATTTATTGACGATTTCGTCGGGTATAATCAAATTATGATGCATCCTGACCATCAAGAGAAGATTTCCTTTATCACTTCATGGGTAACTTTTGTTACACTATTATGTCGTTTGGTCTAAAACATGATAGAGCTATCTACAAAGGGTAGTTACAACCATTTTTCATGATCTTATCCAGAAAGAGGTTATAGTTTATTTTGATGATATGATCATTAACTCCAAAATCCATGAAGGTCAGATCCCTACCTTGAGGAAATTCTTTATATGACTGCAGCAGTTTCAGATGATCTTAACCCTCAAAAATGATTTTTTAGTGTCATGAAAGACAAACTCCTTGGCTTCATGGTTAGCGAGAAGAGGATCGATGCGGACCCTACTAAACTCAGAGAAATTCTCAAAATGCCAGTACCTCGAATAGAAAAATAAGTTCGCAGCTTCCTAAGCAAACTCTAATATATCAATCGGTTCATTAGCTAACTGACCTCGATCTGGTGAACCCATTTTCAAACTTCTTCAAAAGGATTAAACCACATTTTGGAATAAGGTGTGTTAAGAAGCCTTTGATAAGATCAAACGATCCCTTACCCGACCTTTGGTGATCATACCTCGTCATTAAGGTCTTCCCATCCTTCTATATCTCGCCGTCACGGACACCGTTATAAGGGCTATGCTAGACCAATACATCAAAGAATCGCACAAAGAAAGAACCGTCTACTATGCTAGTCGAAAGCTAGTAAGGTATGAAGTGAACTATATCGGTTTTGAAAAACATGTATCACCTTAGTCTTGGTCACGTCGAATCTCCATCATTAAATTCTCGCATTCCCTAAAAAATTAGTGTTCTAATGGATCGAATGAAATACTTATTGGAGAATTGTACCTTATCTAATAACATGGATCGATGGTTGATATTACTAGATAAATTTGACGTCACGTATTTTACTAAAAAGGCTATGAAGGGAAGAGATATTTATGTCTATCTTTCCGATAATCCCATGAGGGGAGGAGTCGAGAAATGGATTTTTGAGTTCTCAAACATTCTTTACACTTCCCATAAGAGTTCAAATGGTGTATTATTTTAACGGGGATGCTAATAAGAAAGGATACAATATTGGGATACTTCTGATCGCTTATAGCGATTCTCACACTCCCATCACCATCAAGTTGGACTTACCTTATCTTAACAACATGATAGATTATAAAGAGTATGCCGTAGGTCTCAAGATCACCCTTGAGAGAAGAATCAGGTGCATCGATGTCAATGGAGTTTCAACTCTCATCGTAGGGTAAATCTTTATAAAGTGGAAAGTAAAAGACAAAAAATCCTACCTGTCTATGCTCAACTTGAAGATCTTGTCTCTTAGTTTGAAGATGTCACCTTCCACTAACTTCCTCGCTCAAGATATATCTTATCTGTCCATTGGCAACCCTTGCCTCTATGGTCAACATATCAGAGGGAGTAACAGTGGCTCCCTTTCTAGTCTAAAAACAGGCAACGCCCACTCATTTCTACCATATAGAAATCGCAACAGAAGAAGATCTGGACATTATTGAATTATGGTATTATGAAATTTGGAGCCTCCTCAAGCATGGTAAATATCCTTAGGATGCTAACAAGAAAGACCGCGCGACCTTCGCAGGCTTCTGACTCAGTACATCACCTATGACAAGGTACTCTTCAAGAGAATTTTTTATATAACCCTTCTGCATTTCATAGTAGGGGGATGGGGTGGAGGACATGATATAAAAAATCATAGCGAGGAATGTAGACACCACATAAATAGTCATATTCTTTCCAAGAAGATCACCCGTTAGGGATATTACTGGACCACTATGGTTCAAAACTGTGTTGCTTATGTTAAAAGAAATATTATTAGTTGGACAATCTTCAGAACTTGCATCCTCGAGATTTGTAAAACATGACTTGGCCTTGGAATTTCTCAACTTAGGGCATAGACATTATCGGGAAAGTCACTCCTAAGGCATCAAACGAACACGAGTTCATCCTAATTGACATTGATTATTTTACTAAATGAGTTGAAGACAAGTTATCTACATTATTGAATGTAAATAAAGAAACCAAGTTCATTAGAAAGGATATCATCCACCGCTAAGAATTTCCCTATGAGCTGGTATCAGACAACAAGCTCCATTTTCAAGCCAAAGCCATAGAGTTAGTTGATGAGTAAGGAATTAAAAGGCATAAGTCCTCTCCCTACTCACCGCAAACTAATGGGGATATCGAATCCACCACCAACAAGCTCAAGTCCATAATAAAAAAAATGACCAAAGTTTTAGAGATTGGGAAGAAGGATCCCATATGATCTCTGGGGCTACCATATATCCATTAAAACACCCAGTGGAGATACCCGCTACTCCCGTGTATACAACATGGGGGAAATCTTACTTGTTGAAATTGAAATATTTCCTTGTGAGTTATGCTTGAAAGTCAGGTCAGTGAGGTATATTGTCAAAAAATCCGCTATGACGAACTTGTACTTTTGGATGATATAAAATTAAAAACCTTATACCATATACAAGTGTATCATCACCATATCGCGCGATCATTCAAAAAAATGTCAAAGAATGATTTGTGCAAGAAGGGGATCTCACCCTCAAAGAAATTATAGAACCCATCTGGGTTCCAAGAAGGAATTCAAACCTAATTGGGGTGGGCCATACATCATGAAAAAAATTCTTTCAGGTGGCGCCATTATGCTCACATACCTCGATGAAGAAGAGATGGTGCATCCAGTCAATTTGGTTCGTCTTAAAAAAATCTACCCCAAGCCTAACTCTCATTGAACCACGACTCTTCTCACCTCCCTTCTATTCTAGAAAAATTATCTTCTCTCTTCTCAGAATGACGTGGAACATGATCCTCTCAAAATCACCTTTTCAAAGAAAAACTCGCAATTTCCTACCCACATAATTACATAGGAAGCCCATAAGACACTTTGGGCACGATCCTTTATCTTTCACAAAATTCTATTCTTTTCTCCCAAGGAAAACATTTGTATCTCTCATCATTTTAAAGAATAAAAGGATTATGTATTCTTTAGCGATCAATATAGATAATTCAAGCAAAAGAGATTCTTCAAAGTCATAACAAAATATGTCAAAAACATCATCCCATTATTTTATTAAATAAGAAAATGGTAATTATATGATGTATCAATCACAAAAGCAAAAAAAAAAGACCTTACCACCCCCATAAATCGACCTACACACAAACACATCTATTGCCAAACGTTTCCTCATATTCCCACAAAATTCACTTCAAATTATAGACGAGCCCACCTTATCATCATTACAAGTCTGTTGAGGACCCCCGATAATCCCAATCTTGACTACACTTCCATATGCGCTCCGTGAGATGGTAGAATGTCTCCTCTAGAGCCTCAAACATCACAAGACATCTCTACCCTGTATCCTCATCAAAGAAGTACAGAAACACCTTCTTCCATGGAGAATTATATAGTCCCCCAGGTATAAACCAAGGCTCCCCATCGGACTGGGGTAGACATCTTGACGGTCAATGGTGCTTCCACAAAGGTCCCAAAATTGTTCTCAAAGTTTCTGTAAGATCTTTTATCATAAAGAAGTTGGTTACACGAGGGGGAAAAATCTTCTCCTAGCCTAATTGATGCAGTAGTCACCAATTGCAAAAATGTTGTAGGTCGCCCCATTATGGTACTGAGCAACTAGGATTTCTAGCCCCATGCTCCACATGCCAACTTAACCAGTTCTCCACAGATGGGACAAATTTGTAAAATGACATGCAAAGAAGTTGGGGACACCCATCAGAGGGTACGCAGGAGGAACCACCAGGCAAAGTCTCTCTGATAATGACATGAACATCATCATGAGACTGCCTTGTAAAAAGTTAGCTCGATCTCCTTTCCAATTGTCCAGTTCATTCAGAGTTTCCGTCATATGATAATAATTGTATTACAATGATGAGACATCCACATCATAATCGTGTCCACCTAAGGAACTATCGTCATATCATTGGTTACTAAGAGTAGTTTGATAGTACTCCCAAAGCTACAACAAGAACAAAAATATTATCGGTATCGTCTCTCCGATACACTGAATTCAACACAATCAGAAGGATGATAACCCCGTGCACGAGTGGTCGGGCAACTAAAGGAAAAATGTGAAGTAATTCGGCTAGCGATGCCCGAGGGGAATGGGACAGGTTCGGTAAAGCTGCAACAATAGTAGGGCTGACACTTAACATTGTAAAAAACTCCTAATATGTGGGACATACTTAATCAAGGACAAAGTAAAATTTATGGTCCTCAGAGTACCAAAACACAATGCTGCTTCTAAAAGTTTCCATTCCCTGGAACGCTTACGCCATAAGGTGATTGGACACAAGTTAAAAGCCTAATAGTTAATGTTGTAAAGGCACATGGGCTCCAAAACCTCAAGGTCAGCTATGAATGCTTCAGTCATGGGAACCTCCATCTCATGGGAGAAAAAACACTAGGGGAATAAAAAGAAAGAAGGTGAAGTGTGGTGTGAAACTCTTTACCAATAGGCTTTTTTATACCCAAAACCACTCATAAAAGACAAAATGGATGGGCCTCCTATTTTAAACTGTTTCCATGTACACCCAAGTGAATAAGGAGTACAATAATTATTGAAAAAAGTTATTTAAACTTGATTAGTATGCCGATTGGAAGGACAAGGAGTTTGTCAATCGGCATCCCCTTATTTTGGGAAATATTCTACCTCTTATTTTGCCCATCTTTACAATAAATCCTTCTTTGTCAAAATAACCTATTAGCAAAGATTTTCTTGAGTATTACTCCCTAGAGAAAAATTTCCAAAAAATAATAATACATGTTTTCAAATCCTTTCTTCCTATGCAATAAATAAAACCCCAGTGAAAAATTAATGTGCATAGACATAAGGCCACTTAATTCAATTTAAATCGAGAGAAGTAAAATTATAATGCCCAGGAGAGAAAGAGTGAGGGGTCGGTAAGAAAGAGGGGAGAGTCATCTATAAAAAGAGAGACAGATACGTCAGATTCTGAGTGTGATTTTGACTTAGATGATTTGGCCCTATTTGCTAAAAAATTCAAAAGAATTCTAAAATTCAAGAAAAATGGTAATTTTAAAGATAAAAAAAAGTTTGAGAAAAATAAGTTTGAAAAGAAAAATGAAAAATATTTTAAAGATCCTCCTAAGAAAGAAAGTGAGAGATGCTTTGAGTGCGACGGTAGGGGTCATAGAGCTTTTGAGTGTGCTACTAGGCTAAACAGAGAAAAGGGCAAAGTTGTCCATAATGCTACCCTTAGTGATGACAGTGAGGTCGAGATGATGGATTCTGGAGATGAGTCACCGCATGAGTCTAACTTCACTACATTCATGGCTAGTCATGTGAGTACTTCTAGTTCTCCTCACGACGATGAGGATGCTTCTTCACAGGTACACCTCGACAGTGAGATCGATATGAGTGAGGGAGAGGATGAATCAAGTGAGAGCGAGAGTGATATTCAACGTGCCTACGCCGAGCTATATTCTGAGTCATTTAAAACTAAAAAGCGTAACAAAGCGTTAGTTCTTAGAATCACCGCTTTAGAGAAATAATTAAGATTGTTTGGAGAGAGAGAAAGTTTTTGTGAGAAAGAAAAAGAGAGAAAGGAAAACCTTGAGAAAATAAGATGTTTTGTGTGTGATGGGACAGGGGACAAGAAATTTGAGTGTCCCACCAGACTTAGGAGAGAGGTTAAGAAAGTTGCCATGCCCGCTACCCTAAGCGATAGTGAGGATGAGAAGGGTGATGAAAGTGTGATCCAAAAAGCTTTTAGAAAGTTGTTTATCAAGACCATGGAAACAAAAAGGTCTAATAGAACTCTAGGTCTTCAGATTTGTGAGTTGAAGGAAGAGAATGTTGAGCTAAAAAGGGAAAAATTTGACTTTACCAGCACGGTGTCTAGTCTGACGACATGTGAATCCCATCTTGAGGATGATCTCATACAAACATGGTAAGTCCAAGTCTCATTAGAGAATGCATCTAAGAAGGTTGATCAGATGGTTCCCTATCCCAGTTTGAATAAGGGTGAGAATGTTGGAAAAGGTCATGACGGTTCATTCACTACTAATGCGCTCGAGCCTATCTCCACTTTGGTGAGTGATTCTCATGGGTGTCCGTCTAGGATAGTTCATTCCAAAATTTTTGATAAATTAGTTCCTAGACCGGTTTATGTTTGCTCCCACTACAAGAAACGAGGACATCATAGGGAGTTTTGTTCTAAGTTGGGTTTTGTGTCACATTATTCCACTTCACTCATTCATGCACATGCACCCACTCGTGATACCTTTCTTGCACATAATGATAGAGAGTTTGCACACATTCGCGAGCAAGTGAAGTTTTTTATCAAGACCACACATGATCTTATGGAGTTGGTCCAAAAGATGTCACCATCTTTGGAAAACTCCACCGCTCTTCCTGTTTGAGGTCTTGACATGTCTGCTAGCATAGGGTGGTTTTCATGATGTCTCCTTTGACTATTGCTAGCATGTACCATTAATTTGTATTATTTTTTTTGTTTTAAAAAAAATCCAAAAAGATTTTCTTTTATAAAATGTTTAGAAAAGCTTAAAAAGATTTTTGTATTTTATTTGCACCTTTTATGGATGAGTGTTTAAGATAGCTGAGTCACAATTTCATTCCATTTATCCATGTGACTGTTAGATAGAGAATTGAGATGCTACATCATTTCATCCATGTGCTTTACATTGTTTGGAGTCTTTGAGATGTGATTAGTGATATATTTCTACATGTTTGACTCCTATATCCTTTATTTCACATATGCACAACTTTATTTGATTATTGTACTTGTCTATCACATATTGGCTTGAGTGTTTCCATCTCAATTCTGCCTATACAACTAACAATATGCGATAACACTTGACAAGATTGGATTGCATGCAAAAATCATTTTGGTGAGACTGTGTGTTTATTTGAAAATGGGGAAGGTATGCGAAAGGTTCATTTAACTTATGCGATTCTAAGACACCATTATAAAGGACCTAAAAAATTGAGGAATTTTACTATCTGGGGTCTAAAGAGGTTAAAAGATCCTGAAAAACAATAAAAAGAAAAATATTCCATCTATGGGCCATTAGGTTTCACCATCAATTCTCCAAAGTTTGAGAATTTATAACGCCTCTATTCAAAATATATATCTGAGGGAGTTTGGTTGGAGAATATAAATCGGTTTGCACTTCCTTGAAAGTCCTGAAAAAACATGAAATAGTTTTGGATGTTATTGGTGTGGAAATCACTTTGAGCTTTTATTTGTTGATTTGATTAAGTCAATGTCTCATATTACCAACTTTTTACACCAAAGGAATATTTTGAGTTCATTCATTAGGAGTATCTGATATTCATCGTTCACATATGTCATGTTTGTCTGCATTGATTTTCCTATCGAATTTGATCACACCCCTACATTTACACTATCATCGACTTGGTTGTTTTTGTGTTCTTTCATGGTGTGATTCTTTGTTGTATATTATGTGTGAAAATTTAAAAAAAAATACATAAATAACAGTTTATTCCCGTGTGTCATTCTCCATATGCATTCATTTATGCTTCTCATATTTGTCTATTTGGGGACATCATAAAAAGAGGGAGAAGAATTATGGGGGAGAATTGTTTTGGTGTTTGGTTGATTTATAAATGATTTTCTTAAGCCCAATTCATCATCAATTTTTGCATATCATTATATTTCAAATTGTTGCTTGTCACGGGTATTTTCTTTATCTCATGTGTGTAGGTATAACATTGCTCATTATTTGATTACACACCCTGATGAGAAAAGCTTTGGAAGTCTCTGAAGAGCTGAAGATTTGGAAGACATGTCATTTAGTATTCTCAGTTTAAGGGTTTAATGGGGACATTATCTTGTATGTCATTTGATTGCATAATTCGTATTTTTTTATTTATGTATCGGCATAGACATAGGGGAGATTTGTAAGGACATAATTTTATAAATGTCCGGGGTAGAATCTAGGAATTTTCTATTTTCTCCTAGATCACAGTTTGTATGTCTGATACTGCTACATTCAGCACGTCAACACGATCATCCTCGACGGCCTTTATCCGAATTCAATGCATCCATTATCTTCACATGCATCATGCTACATGCGACGTGCTTCTCAGCTCATTCCCACTACTCCACTACGCATTATCGGTAAAATGGTTTATTAGTGCTTTAATATTTGCATAAATATTTGGGAAATTATTTAGAAAATTATTTTTGAAGTCTGGATTAATTTTTATCAAAAGCATAATTTTTTTCTATGTGTAGAAGCGAAGTGTCTTGAACGACGAGCTCACTCAAAAGACTTTGACTGTCGTTCGCACGAGATAGGCATGTCGCACGATCTCGTTCGAATGACATCTGTCCTTCGTTTGAGTGACATTGCTATCTCGTTCGAACGATCCACCACATCGATTTTCGTATAAATACATGTTCACCTTCTACACGATTTTCAAGTCTTTCTGCAATCTTAAAATTCTGCGAAAACAGTCCACAATAAGACTTCATTTTTTTAAGGTTTTCTAAACCTTTGTGATTCACAAACCATTCCCATATATGTGTGTGAATCTTTAAACCTTCAAGACGATCATTTACTCATCTCGAGTAATTTTTGAGGAAGTCGTTCTCTTCTTCATTGCTGCCCTACTTAAAAGGGATAGTTTCAGCCGATGACATCAGAACCGACACAAGAGGGTATTTCTGTGTCACATATTTTCATTTTAATCCGTGTAAGCCATTTTCTTACAAAATTATAGTGAAAATAAAAGGTTTTACCCCTTTGGGGGATTTTTTCTCATTTGTGTGTGTTTGAATCAATCACACCTAGATGCATGTTTAGGACTTAATTGATAAAAACTGAGTTTAATTAAATAACTTCCTTGTTTGAATGCAAGAGAACTCTTCTCATGGTTTGGTACCTAGCTTATGGCCATAGATATTTGGATGAAAGATAAGATCATTGTCTAAGTATAGAGTCTCATTGTAGCCATCGAAGTCATGGCTAGGTGAGAGTTAAGCCTAGTGTGAGAGTAGTTTATTATCATTTTGGGGTGCCCATATGACTAATTATATGTGGAATCATTGGAAACAAAAGTTGACTTATTACCACGAACTGAGATGTTTTGTGGTCAAGTTGCACCACATGTGGAATCTCATGGACTAGTGTCTTTGGGAGCACCAAGTAATCATGATGTTGGTGTTGAAAGGTTTGTACAACCCACCTATAATGATAGAGGTATGGATGATGGAATCTTGTCGGGTCTTGAGGACTATTACATAAAATGTGTTTGGTGTCGTTGGGAGACCAGTTAAGTTAGGTATGAAGAAGAATTAGCATCCAAGTAATGATTATGTTGAGGGTCAGGTAATGATCTCGTATTTGATGGTCAGGGTTTAGAAGAGTCGTATAGTGTACGTATTGGGTGTGGCTTCCCGAATTGGCACAAATTGGTGAGTGTAATCCATATGGTAAGATGATAGCATGTGTCATTATAGGCGTGATGATCGGATGTCATGAAATAACTAGTACTGGTGTTATGACACTCATTTTGGAGCTGTAATAGGAAATATATTCGCGATTTAGGTTTATGACACCTTGTGATGATTTAAAATTGCAACCAAGGTGGGTGATTTCGAAGCATGATAGAATGTTGGCGAGCATCGATGGTATATTCTAGAATAGTCTTAGCCAGGTCTAGATTAGTTCTTAGCACATACTGCCAAGATGGTACAGATTACAAGGCGTAGCCCTATGTAGTACTTTCTACCCTTAGAATACTAATGGAGACTGGTGTGGTTGCCACGTAAAATCAGTTCGGGTAGAACCCCAAAGTAGGCATGGATTCAATCTCGCATGGCTAAGGACACGATAAGGTGAATGTCTCTCTTGAACCGAGTAATGCCTATGAGAATTTGGGATTTTGATTACAATTTGAGAAGGTAGATAGTAAACTCTGTGTAGTAGGTTGGTGATGTCAACAATGATAAGTGGATTAGGTCAACATAGGTAAGGGTGAAAGTCATCCGCCAATCGAAGTGGTTCGTGTGTACTAAGGATATGAGGGGTATGGACTTACTCCCAAAGAGGGAAGTTGGACATTAACTCCCTAGAGAACTAAATATTAGTATATTGCTTTTGTGTTACAAAAATGAATAGTTATGATTTGATTCATCAAAATTAGTGACCCAAGCCAGAGTATGTTGCTAGTTTCGGTACACAATAAGAACGTCGGGAATGAGTGACATAACCTCTAGCATATGGCGTCGGTTCGCTTTCATAAATCTTAGTCGAACGCTTATGGGAGGAATTTCTCTAGACAATTTCTCATTCCTTCGAACTCTCGAGTGTCCCTATCGATTTTGGTAATCGAGGATTGGTATTCTCACATATGTGGTAACTTAGATTGGTTCCATGTTATGGTACGATACGATTGGGCCAAGCAGAGTGCGGTGGACTGGGTATGGTCAATGAAACTCGATAACTGGGTGCACCCTATCCGAGGTATTCTTTCTATTGCATGAATTTCGATGTACGAGTGGTTGCACTTTCATCCACACGACTTTCTCGTAGTAATGAATCTTCTTAGGATTAGCAGACTTTCAACTGGCAGGCCCGACAGTCATTAGTTATGGTTTGAAAGAGCAGAATGATGACTTAATGATATGGAATAGTGTTAGAAATTGAAGAAAACTTAACATACAGTGTTGCTTTACCACGGTGAGTGGATTAGACCAAGGCTCTAGCAAGTGATCAAAGGTGAGATGCCTAGAGTAATACTAGGGTCATCAGAGTGACACAACGAAAGGTATATGCCGAATGCACGGTGATGACTTTGTAAGAATATTACTTCTTGGAGTGAGAAATTATCATAGTATGTTATTGGAAGCTTATGCAAGTTGTGTATCAGAATATCCCAAAGACTTATGGGATGCGGGATGTGCGGTCCTAATATGGGATTGACATTAGTGATGAATACGATGATGGGATGTATTACGGTTTATATTAGGTGAGTGTAGATTAATAGAGCAAGTCCCCGTGGAGGCATTGTCATGACTTGGATACTATCATCGGTAGTGTTAAATTTTTTTTGGACATGATCATCACGTGAGCGAAGACTCGAAGTCAATTATGCGACGTTTAGGGTTAGCAAGATGGCCAGCGTTAGAACACATCGCATGTTGGTTATTTGGTGATAAACCCGTGTGGGGGAGCGTAGTGTGACCTTAGTATTAAGAACTTCGATGATTTTGTCTTGGAGGATTTATATGGCTTATAATAGCAGTTGGTGAACCCCTTAAGTTTAAGGATAGGTGGATCAAGAATTTCAAGGACAAAATTCCCCAAGGAGGGTAGTTTGTAATACCCTGCCCCAATATTTCATCTAAATTTTGTATAAATTGTAATGAAGTGAGGTTTGATGGTAGTTATTAGAAGTTGTGGGTAAAAATTGAAGGAAATAAAAGAACTAGTAGAAAGGGGTCATTCAAACGACATAAGGTTTCGTTAAAAGTGATAACTAGTGTCGTACAAAGGTCGCTTGAAGCAGAGGTTCAAATGACCTTCGAGTGAGATCTCACTACCTTACATCCCTAAGTCGCGTGAAGGTCACGTAAAGCCATATATCGAATGAGATGTACATGTCATTCGAACGACATGCTTCGAAAATGTAAAATCTAACTTGCCCTTGTGTGCTGTCATGTTTCTAGCCCTTGGATATTTAAATTGTCAAAATCTGGTGAACGGGAGTTTTGGGTGTTTTAACGGTTTTATAAGGGTCATTTGGGCTCATTTGTGTTGTTGTAGTTGGAAGGAGAGAGAGAGAGAGAGAGAGAGAGAGAGAGAGAGAGAGTGGAAGGGGTGGTCTTCCTCCACCATTTTAACCTTCCGACAGTCTCCCACAACCACAAACCCCCATGCTACCACCAACCCTCCACCTTATATCCCGATAGTTTTTCTATGAAATTCATCATCTTTGGCCTTAAAATTGGAGATATAAATCATATTCATGGGTAGGGATGATAATACACTTGATCCCTTATACATGTAGGAAGAATTTGATGGAAAATATCATAAAATTTACAAAGAAATATGGAATTATGTTAAGGTTCTTGAACAATAATAATAATCTAGGGTTTTTAGAGATTAATCTAGATTAAATCCAATTAGAGGTTGTTTTGTAAATATTTAATGATTATTTTACATTAAATGTGACACTCCGCCCAATTATTATCGGGTGATCAGTCCTTAATTAATTAATCTCAGAATATCAAGTTTGTTCAGATAATGCATCACTATCGAAAACTCAATTTTAATTTAATAAAAACTAACCACCTAATATTTAAAAAGGGTTGGTGTCAAAATTTTATCTTGTTATTAACCACCATCATTAAAGGGAAATAATTACTCATTACCATACATCACACTAGCATAAGGAAAGAACTAACTGAATTTAAATAAAGAATTGCATTAAACACATCCAGTCAAAATCCCATACAATAATCCAATAACATTAAATCAAAGTCTAATGATAGAATAAAATAACTCTAAATCTATCAATGTAAAATAGGAGGGATGACATGTCCAACTGAAATAAATGACTGATAGATACGGAGAAATAGACTAGAAGCATCTACTAGCAATATCCTGTAGCTTCCACATCAGCTACAACTCGGCAAATGAATGAGATCTCCGAAGTGTGGTGTCCTTGTGGATGAGAACCTAAAATAATAAAACAAGAAAAGAGATTTACAGAAAAACAGGTCAGAGCCCGAGTAGAAAATAGTTTAAATATAGCAAGTTCTTAAATTGGTTAATTAGTACAAATATTATTCATGTTAACTTAGCGTACTCACTTGGGGAAATCACCTCTCATCTAATGTGCACACCTAGCAAGCCTAGCTACCCATATGAGTCACGATACTCTAGCTAACTATACATAATAGGTGTTCACGTAACCTAATTACCATAGTACGTAGGTAATATTAACATCACTACTTTCCACGATATCCATTTATATATAACCTCTCTAGGACTCACCTTCTCTCCTAGGTTTCCATAAAAGTTCAATACCTCAAGGATCATTACACCCTTAATTCCATTAAACTTTGGAATTTAAGTCACCTGTTATTCACATAGGTTAATACACTCGGATAAGCCTAGAATGATTTTTAACTCGACCGAACAATAAAAACCCATTATGTAATCTCTTTAGAAGTCAAGGGATTCTCGTTCGAATGAACTTCTCATTTATAACGAACTTCAACATCTAATTAGAAGTGTCATTGGATTGCTTGTTAGAAAACTCATTCGAACGAGTTCGTTCGAATGACCTGGGTCGGTGTTTTAACGAAAAAATTGAATAGGCGCAGTTCTTCCCCAAACTCGATTTTTCCAACAAAACTCACTTCAAACTCAAACCAAATTTCATCCAACATCCAATTAGATAGTCCTAAACAATTCCTAATCATTATGGGAAACTTTCTAACACAAATTAGTGTTCAAATATTTTTGTTTTCAAAGGAAAACCCAACAATTTCTTAAATCTCTTAAAATTTGCCTAGCATGAACCCAGCAATTTAAGTATTCAAAAACTCGTATTATAATTCGTGATTAAGAAAAAAAATCCCCAAATTTAATAGTCTAACAAATGGCAAAACCTCTACATTCATACCCATCTCCAATTCATAAAATTTCTTTATAATTCAGTCTAATTAACCCTAAGATTTCCTTGCACTATGTTTATTACATCTAATCTAATCAGGAGGAATAATATTTGCTAAAAGAGGGGCAAGATAAACACTTGCCCTGGAATAGATTTATGATTCTCGGGTTGAAATTGATATGTGGTTGATCCTCACGTTGCGATCAACACTTTGGCGCAACTTTGGTGTGAAATCTCTTGAGTTTGCACCTTTTTCTCCTATTGTTCTTCTTCCTCTTTGGTTCTCCCTCTCCTTCTCTCTCTTTCTCACCTAAGTTGAAACTGACAGACCACTAACCCTCAATGTTTCTATTTTAATCCTATTTTTGGTCATTTAATTATCCAAAAATCCCAAAATACCAAAATACCCCCAGGGGTGTCGTTTTGGGCTAAAATGCCCCGGAGTCCAAATAAAACACCCGAGTAGTGTTTTTTGACTATTTCGACCCTTTTGGTCACACTGGCGCACTCAAAACAGGCTATATAAAAATAATTTACCTTTTTAACCCCCAAATAGATAATAGTGACACGACTCATACGCGCATCCCAAATAATTATATCTTAACTTCCGTGTATCTCGTCCTCGACCATAATATTATTTCGAAACCATCTATTACATTACTCACTACGTAATGCTCAACAAAGTTATTATTCAACATGATTTCAACATAAATATTTTTTATAACTACTAACTCTCGTCACGCTAGTACTTATTACCATTACGCCGGATTAAATATAATTTAAATTTTCTCTTTTAAATTACTTAATCCTAATTTTCATAATTTCATAATAAAATAAATATGCGTAAAATTCGGGGTATTACATACTTTCCCCCTAATAATAGAATTTCGTCCTGAAATTTAGAAATGAAAGTATGCCTGGCAAGAATAACTCTGGATAACGTCCACGCGTGTCATTCTCGTGCTGCCAGGTTGATTCCTCAACATTATGGTGTCGCCACTGAATTCGGACTAGCGTACTATCTTCGACCTCAACTTCCTCTCGCTACGGTCTAGGATAGCAATCGACCCCTCCTCGTAGGATCTATCAAGTAGTAAGTCGATCTCCTCCAATGCAATGTGAGTGTGGGCCAAATCATCCCGAAGATATCTCCTCAGGGAAGAGATATGGAACACATCATGGACTCTATGCAAGTGCTCCAATAACCCAAGTCTATAAGCAACCGACCCAATCCTCTCGATAATGTGGAATCATTCTACATATCTAGGTGCCAACTTCCCCTTATTCCCAAAACGCATAACTCCCTTAATAGGAGACACTCAAAGTAAAACCTGATCCTCAATATTGAAGTCTCTGAATTACCTCTTAGCATCGGTTTAGCTCTTCTACCTATCCTGAGCAACCCAAATATGGCTTCGTATCAACTCTATCCTCGTCGAAGTATCCTGAATCACCTTTAGGTCAAGTAATTTGTTATCCCCCACCTCTAACAAACATGCTGGGGAACGAGAAGGTCTACCGTAAAGTGCCTCTAATGGATCCATGATGATAGTAAACTGGTAGGAGTTGCTATAGGCAAATTCCACGAGGGGAAGATACTACTCCCAGCCTCTGCCAAAATCAATGATGCACATACATAATGTGTCCTCTAACATCTGATTTGTCCAATCGGTTTATCCATCCGTCTACGGGTGATAGGTTATGCTCAATCGCAACTCCATACCCATCTCTTCCTGAAACATTTCCCAAAACTGAGACATAAACACTTTATTTCTGTCAGACACAATGTTTAGAGGTACTCCGTGAAGTCTCTCTATCTCTACTCTCCTGAGGTGTAATTCGTCCAGACTGGAAGAAAGAGGGCTACCTTGGTCACGGGATTACTTACATCCCATGTTGAACCATGACCCCTCTGCGATGTAAGTAATTTTGTGATGAAGTCCATGGAAATTCTTTCCCATTTCCAGATAGGAACCTCTAATGGCTGTAGAAGTCCTGCCAGTCTCTCATAGTCCACCTTTACTAGATGACAAGAGGCACATTTTAAGATGAACTTGGCAATATACTTCTTCATCCCTCTCCACCAGTACTGTCTTCGCATATCCTGGTACATCTTATCCCCACCGGGATGTACCGCAAATCGTGAACTGTGAGATTTTGTCATCACCTCGTGTCGTAAGTCTTCTCCCTTAAGAACAACTAACCTTCCATTGAAATGAAAACCCCCATCTGAACCCATAATGTAGGACTCGGGCCCCTCTGCTAGAAACTGCACTATCTGACTCTAGAAGAAAGGATCAGCTACCTGAGCCTGTACTACTCTAGTAATAATATGGGGCATAACTATCATCACAGACATAAAAGATCGAGCCACCGCATCTTGGTGTCCTAACTCCTTCCATTTTTCTTTCCATACCTTGGCCACCTCATCTACTGGCCTACGACTCAAAGCGTCTGCTACCACGTTAGCCTTCCCCGGGTGGTATTGGATATCAAATTGATAATCCTTCACAAACTCAAGCCATCGACGTTGACACATATTTAACTCCTTCTGGGTAAAGAGGTACTGTAGTGACTTATAGTCCGTGAACAAGAAAAATTTCTCTCCCGAGAGGTAATTTCTCCAAATCCAAAGTGCAAACTCTAACACTGCTAACTTCGAGACGTGGGTGGGGTAATTCCTCTCGTCAGGCTTAATCTTGAGGGAGGCATAAGCTATAGCCTGATCCTCCTGCTTAAGTACACTCCCAAGTCCTAATAAGGACGCATTAGTGTAGACTAGATACTCCACTCCCGACCTGGGCAATGCTAACACCGGTGCCGAGGTTAACTTGTCTTTCAACTCATCAAAGGCCAACTAACAGGCATCGCTCCAGATAAATGGGACCCATTTACGAGCGAGGTGTGTCAACGGACCCGCTATTTTTGAAAACCCTCAAATGGACCTCGTATAGTATCCAGCTAGGCCCAAGAAACTGCATATCTCGATCGGTGTCGTGGACTGTCCCCACTCCCTCACCACTGACACTATCCCCAGATCCACGAATATCCCTCTGTTAGAGATGATATGACCCCAAAACTAGACCTCCTTCAGCCAAAACCCATATTTATCGTACTTTGCGTACAACGCATGATGGTGCAGTTTCTAAAAAACTTACCTCAAGTGCTCGTCATGTTCCTCCTCAGTTTGCAAGTAAACCAGAATGTCATCTATGAAGACGATGATGAACTAGTCTAAGAACTCTGTGAACACCCTGTTCATTAGGTCCATAAACACGACTGGGGCGTTGGTTAGCCCGAAAGGCATAACCCTGAACTCATAGGAACTATATCTTGTCAGGAAGGCTGTCTTTGACGCATCCTGCTCCCTGATACATAACTGATGGTATCCCGATCTCAAGTCAATCTTTGAGAAGAAGGCAACTCATCTCAACTGGTCAAATAAATCATCGATTTGAGGAAATGAATATTTGTTCTATATCGTGACTTTATTTGACTCTCGGTAATCGACACATAACCTCAATGACCCATCCCTATTCTAAATGAATATTATTGGGGCACCCCATGGTGATGTACTCATACGGATAAACCTCTTCCCCAATAACTTCTCAATCTAGTCACATAACTCCTCCATCTCTGTTGGAGTCACACGGTAAGGTGCGTGAGCTATCAGCCGACTATCCGGCATTAAATCAATGACTAAGTCTATCTCTATACTCAGTGCTAACCCTAAAATCTCCTAAAACACATCGACAAACTATCGAACAACAGGAATCGAGTTAAGCGGCCACCACCGTAGAAGACTCCTCCTATATATAGTATAAAAGAGTGGACGAACCTCCCTCAAAGCGAGGCATAACCACTAGGAACATATCCTGATTGGGTTTGGAAAAAACTATACTCCTACTAAAACAATCAATCATTGCCCTATATTTGACAAGCCAATCCATAGCTACAATTGCGTCATACCCGAACATATCCAATACGAGCATGTTAGCAGGTAAGATAGAAATCCCAATCTCTATACCCACTCCCCGACAAATAAAAGAAATAACAAAACCTCTAATCAATGATGAATCCACACAAGTAACCATACTCTATGTCGTATCAAATAATCCTGTAGTACGTGCAAACCCCGTGGCAATAAAATAGTGTGTGGACCCTATGTCAAATAAAATGAGCCCCCAAGTCCCCTGGATAGAAAGCATACCCTCAATCGCGGATGGGTCCTACGGGACTGCGACCTGATAAAGATTGTAGACTCATCCATACTAAAGCTGCCCCTGCTGAATTAGGACGGCTGTAATGGGTGGCAGTGCTAGCATTTGTGGGGGTGCTGGGAGAGCTGCGGGAAATAACAGTTTCTGGGGCTCTTGGCGAGCACCCTACTGCTGCTACTGCTGGCCCTTACCCTTCTAAGGGTCATAATAATGCTTGTGGCCGGTGGTGCTATAAGTAAAACATCTCCCTGAGAAGGGTCCTCCCCTCTATCCCTACTTTCCCCGACCCTGATGGCCGTTTCCACCCCTCCCTTGGCCATGCTGGCCCTACTGAACCTGCTGTTGGCCCTGCTGGCCCTGTGGACCCTGATGGCCATGTCTAAAGCCTCCTTGTCTATGTCTAAATCATCATGACCTGAACCTCATAGGATCCCCTTGCTGGGAACCCTGATCACTGTGCCTATGCTGACCCTAGACTGTTTGTGCCCCACTGTCACCATTTCCTCCTATCCTGCCGTACTAACTGGACTCTCATACTCGCTTAACCTCTATTAGATGAAAATGGTGGTCCTGGCAATGGAGTAATGTTGCATTAACCACATCCGAATATGTGACGAAAGATAGATTTCCTATCAAATGCTGGAGGATCCTCCATAATAACCCATCCATAAAGCACTGAATCTTCTTCTCCTCAATCGGGATCTCATATGGTATAATGTTCAGAAGGTTGATAAATTCTACCACATATTTTGCCACCGTCTTTCCCTCCTGCTTCAAGTTCACCAATTTCAATCTCATGTATATCTAGACGGTCGAGGGTAAATACTTGCGATCGAACCGCACCCAAAAGTCTCGAATAGTGAGTGTGTCTCTCTTCTCAGCGGTGGTAATAGACTCCCACTACTGCAGTGCTGCTCCCATTAACTTGAACGTGGCCAATATATGAATTTGCACCTCTGTGCACTCATGCATCCTCAAATGCCTCTAGATATCCTTTTTCCATTGGCCCGCCACTACCACATCGAAGCTCTCGATAAGCTCTGGAGGATGTACCTTCTAGAAGGCATCCCTAACACGTTCCCAAGAAGATGGGAAGGCCTAGGCCTGAACTGGGCCCACCACTAGTGCTTGTGGTGGTGCCTGCTGTACAACTGCCAATGCCGTATTTATCGCTTGAGCTACAATAGCAAAAACTTCAGTGGCATTCATCACACCCTGAGATGGTGCAGGCTGAGGCTCGGTCTGGGCATCCCTAGGAACTCTCTATGCACATCTAGGAGGCATCTGAAAGGAGAAAAGGTTTTATAAGTCTATAGTTATTATCTCAAAGTAGCGGAAGAACGTAAAATACATAAAGATTACAACAATACTAAAATATAGGGCTCTATATCAAAGGATGCTACGCGGAAACATAATAAGTTGTACAGATCCTAAAAACACTACAACCTGATGCTCTGATACCACCAATTACACCGCGCGTAATTAATTACTGGGTGATCGGTCCTTAATTAATCTCAGAATATGAAGTTGGTTCAGATAATGCATCACTGTCGAAAACTCAATTTTGATTTAAGAAAAACTAACCACCTAATATTTAAAAAGGGTTGGTGTAAAAATTTTATCTTGTCATTAACTATCATCATTAAAGGGAAATAATTACTCATCACCATACATCACAATAGCATAAGGAAAGAACTTACTGAATTTAAATAAAGAACTGGAGTAAACACATCCAGTCAAAATCCCGTACAATAATCCAATAATATGAAATCAAAGTCGAATGATAGAATAAAATAACTTTAAATGTTTGAATGTAAAATAGGAGGGACGACATGTCCAACTAAAATAAATGGCTCATATATAAGGAGAAATATACCCAAAAGCATGTACTAGCAATATCCTGTAGCTTCCATATCATCTACAGCTCGACAAATGAATGGGATCTACTAAATCTGGTGTCCCTGTGGCTGAGTAACTAAAATAATAAAAGATGAAAAGAGATTTGCAGAAAAATGAGTTAGAGCTCGAGAAGAAAACATTTTAAATATAACAAGTTCTTAAATTAGTTAATTAACACAAATATTATTCATGTTAACTTAGCGTACTCACTTGGGGTGCTCACCTCTCATCTAATGTGCACACCTAGCGAGCTTATCTACCCATACTAGTCACGATAGTGTACCTGACTATACATAGTATAACCCCTATGCTGGATAAACTATATAAATAACCCGAAGACAATATATCTCCATTATTTAGGAATAGGCTTAAAGATACTATAACTCATTCTCATAGCATTCTTAATTCTCAACTGGTGACCCAATAAGTATATACTTTAATAAAGTAGCCAACATGAAACATAGAATATGAAGTCATTTTACATATAAAAATATCACTATGTATACATACTAATACATATATATCAATATTGCACCCATGGTTAAGAAACCCATAGTGCTAGGCATACTCGGCTATCTAGTCACATTGCAATACTCACGCATAACGTACAATAGGTTCAATCTCTTAAGAACCAATAAAACATATACACATATTGGAGGCGAACATAGTCCCAATCCGATGTGCTACATACATACCTTTGCACCCATAAGATTGTCATCACTATCGTTTTCACATATTGCCCGTACTTAGGTTCCATACTTTAGTGGTAAGACTCAAAATCCCTCTAAGGCACACAAGATATGGTCGTCCACAATGCGCTAACCCCTGTTTCATAGCCATTAGCTAGGTATGTCATACATATAACATTCCAAGTAATAAGCAATCACACAACTTATATAACATAATAGGTGTTCACGCAACCTAATTACGATAGTACGTAGGTAATATTAACATCACTACTTTCCACGATATTCATTTATATATAACCTCTCTAGGACTCACCTTCTCTCCTAGGTTTCCATACATGTTCAATAACTCAAGGATCATTAAACCCTTAATTCCCTAAAATTTTGGAATTTAAGTCACCCGTTACTCACGTAGGTTAATACACTCGCTTGGATAAGCTTAGGATGACTTTTAACTCGACCGGACCCTAAAAACCCATTCTGGAATCTCGTTAGAAGTTAAGGGATTCTCGTTCGAATGAGTTATTTTGGACCAACTTCTCACTTCAACATCTCATTAGAAGGGTCATTGGATTTCTCAATAGAAGGTTCGTTCGAATGAGGTCGTTCAAATGACCTGGGCTGGTCTTCTAACGAAAAATCCGAACAGGCCCAATTATTCCCCAAATTCGATTTTTCCAACATAACACACTTCAAACTTAACCCAAATTTCATCCAACAACCAATTATATAGTTCTAAACTATTCCTAATCATTATGGGATACTTTCTAACACAAATTAGTGTTCAAATCTTTATGTCTAAAAAAGGGAAACCCAATAATTTCCAAAATCTCTAAAACTTTGCCTAACATGAACCCAACAATTTAAGTATTCAAAAACTCGTATTATAATTTGTGATTAGGACGTAAAATCTCCAAATTTAATAGCCTACCAAATGGAAAAACCTCTACATGCATACCCATCTCCAACTCATAAGATTTCTTTACAATTCAGTCTAATTAACCCTAAGATTTCATTGCACTAAGTTTATAACATCTAATCTAAATCAACAAGAATAATATTTGCTAAAAGAGGAGAAAGATAAATAATTTCCTTGGAATGAATTTATGATTCTCTGGTTGAAATTGATACGTGGTTGATCCTCACGTCGCAATCTACAGTTTGGCGCAACTTTGGTGTGAAATCTCTTAAGTTTGCCCCTTTTTTTCCTATGGTTCTTCTTACTCTTTGGTTCTCCCGCTCCTTCTCTCTCTTTCTCACACAAGTTGAAACTGACAGACCACTAACCCTCAATGTTTCTATTTTAATCCTATTTTCATCCATTTAATTACCTAAAAATCCCAAAATGCCCCCCCGGGGTGTCGTTTTGGGCTAAAATGCCTCAGACTCCAAATAAAACACACGAGTAGTGTTTTCTGACTATTTCAACCCTTTTGGTCACACCGGCGCACTCAAAACGGCCATACAAGCTATATAAAAATAATTTACCTTTTTAACCCCCAAATAGATAATAGTGACGCGACTCATACATGCGTCGCAAATAATTATATCTTAACTGTCGTGTATCTCGTCCCCGGCCATATTATTATTTCCAAAACCATCTATTACATTACTCACTACATAATGCTCACCGTAGTTATTACTAAACATGATTTCAACATAATTATTTTATAACTAATAACTCTCGTCGCGCTAGTAATTATTACCATTACGTCGGATTAATTATAATTTAAATTTTCTCTTTTAAATGAATTAATCCCAATTTCCATAATTTCATAATAAAATAAATATGCATAAAAATATGATGTATTACATTAAAAATCGTTAATACATGTTACTATAATGTTAGAGACCTTTGGTTGGGAGTTTGGGATAGTGTACTCTTGGTTTAGAGGTTTAACAATGGATAAAACATGTAGCAGGAAAAATATGAAAACCCAGGTACAACGAACTAGTTCGCATGTCCCCCCAAACTAGTTTGAATGTACCCTCGAACCGGTTCACATTTTCCCCTAAATTGATTGAGGGGACCTGACACTTCTGGGTCTTGGTTTAATTAATTTTTGGTAGGTTTGAGTTGAGATTTCTTTTCGATTGAAGATAAATATAAATAAAAAAATGAGTGGCATATTTAATATATAATCTCACATAATTTCTGATGGGGATTGAAGAATACGAGTGAACCATAAGTTTTAATTTACATTAGATAATCTCTCGTAAGTTAGAATGGTTCACGAGAAGGGTGAGTGAATATACGACCAGACCAGTGGTTGGAGAATATTTTAACTACTGAAATAATCAAATGGAGTGGTTAGGACTCTTCGAGTAGTGAGAAAAATGCTTGGGAAGAATATGATAAATAGTTGAATGGTGAATTGAAAATATGTAGGATATTCGAGTGTTATATATACTATGTATGAGGCATATGATATAGGTTGAGTTTATACCTGTATTAATGTTATAAATATATATACATAGAATGTGTGAATGCCTATTATGTATAATTTTATATGTAAACATACCAAGGATACTTGCTATCATGGGAGGTTTTTGCACTATGGACAGTCTTATCCTGATGAGCCCATTGTGGCAGATTATAACTAGTACCCCAAGGACATAGAACCTAGGTACGTGCTATATAAGTGTATGATAGTTTTGACGGTCAATTGGACAAGTTAGATGTGTGCGCGACCCATAAACTTAGAACTATATTCGTCAACAATATATGTGATTTGATTTATGGTTCGAGGGTGATATCCAGACCAATGTCCTTATTTAGTACGTGATGTACCAGGACTTGATATCAGAGTATGCCCGCATCGCAGCTCTCCACCTAGGGATGTCGTATAAGTATATATTACATTAGTGATGTAAATATATATATATATATATATATATATATATATATATATATATATATATATATATATATATATATATATATATTCACGTGATTGATTCTACTATGGGTGTATTAGTAGATAAAATAAATAGTGATATTCAAATTACTCTAAGTGTGTGAAAACTTATTTATAAACTGGTGATTATAGATAAATAAAAAGATTGGGAATGTGGTTTAGTAGTGTATGGGGAATATGGGTGGTCACTATAAATTATTAGACGAGAACAAATGTACGCTAGAATAGTCACTCGGGTAGCATTACTAGGTGTGTTAGAGTAATACGTTAGGCGTGCACATTAGTTGAGGGGTGAGGATCTCAAGTGAGGGCACACAGTACTAACATGTATTTAATATAATATCTTAATGCATTTAAGCAATTGCTAAACTTTTTCAAACTGTTTTACTTGGGCTCTGACCCGTTTTAAATCCTCTTTGTAAAAACAATTTTAGGTGCCCAACCACAAGGATGCCAGTTATAGGAGTTCTAATATTTGACGTTATGTAGCTAATTAATGTGAAAGTTGCAAGACCTCGCTATTAGACGCCTCCATGTTTATTCAGCTCTTAGTTGTCCTTATTTATCTCAGTCGGGTATGTCGCCTATTCTTAGTTGGATATTATTTGCAGAGACTTTGTATTTCCAGTTATTTACAGTATTGACTTAGACTTTACTTATGGATGATTGTATTGGAATTTTATCTGGAGTGTTATTCCAGACTCAATTGTTTATTATGTTGGTATCTCATTATTTATTATTATGTGCATGAAATTTTATTCCTTTTATATTTACTGCATGTTAATAATACGAATTTAAAATAATTGACACCGTGTTATTAGGGTATTACTACTTGAATTGAATTCCGGCAGTGATGCTAACAATGACACCATTAATGATTCCTATTTAATTAATAATGGACTGACCACCCAGGATTAGAATAGGCGGGGTGTCACACACATCCACTTCCAAATGGAGATTATGGACAGGTGTTACGACATTCATGGAAACGAGTGCGCACAAGACAATGATCTTACTATTAGATAAGGCCTGTATATAATAGTCCTCGCTATACTCATCATGCATAGACAACAATGATCCAAAAATTTAAGAGGAGGAGGAGGATCTTGGGAGGTGAATATAACAAGAAGCATTTGGGAGGGGGAAGTTCTAGTAGGAGGCATTTCGGAGGATAATATTCTAGAAGGATGCATTTTGTACGGAAAACCTTGAGGTGTAGGATAGGGGAATATTTAATGAGACATCAGAGAGGGGATAACATGTTGTAAAGTACAAAATCATATCAACCCCTTGATTTCATTCGTTAGAATTTCCATGTTGTTGCTAACATTTCCCAACTTCCTTTGAAGCTCTAATAGCTTTCCTTTTGTCCTAGTTTTTTTTCCTCTTAGATCGACATGTGGCTCCTCATCGAAGAGATCTCGTCCAACAGAGGTGCAGTGTGATGTATTTTCTACTTGGCATATATGAGATCATACCACTTTTCCTCCCCCTTTTGTCCCTCCTAAGTACCTTGGTTAGGGCAACTACTTTAGTGTTATTGGCGTTGCACTCAGACTGACTTCTCGACGTACCTTTTATCATTTACTATAATATAATATTATATTCATGACTACGACTTTAATAATATTTTATTATAATGGGTATATATATATATATATATATATATATATATATATATATATATATATATATATATATATATATATATATATATATATATAACTAAATTCAAACTCATTATAGTAGGAGCCAATTTGTCTAGTAATTTACTGGTCCCTTTTTCTCATCGGGCATGCAATTACATGTTGACCCAATTAAGCTTTTTACCTTCTTCCAGATTCCCCTTTGTTTGGTCCGTCCATTTACCTTTTAGATCATCATAATATTTTTCGCCAAGTTTTTAGACATCAACTTTCTTTGACCTTTTGTGTTTATGTCTCTCCGTATCAGTCAATTTTCCCTCCTTAGCCTCATTCTCTAAGAAATTATTCCATTATTCCGCGGACACTTCAAACATTTTGGGGAACTCTGTCTTTAAAATCCAAAATATTAGAACTCGTTTCCCTCTTGGGAAAAAATTCTTTTGAAGGTTCTTCCGATAGGTTTTTAAGTCACAAGCTACTCAGAAAAGAACCTTTTCCTTCGAATACACTAGGAATGAAAAACTCTTATCAAGTTATCCCCACACTACATCCTTTATGGAAGGATCGAACTTCTTCGAGTTGTCTGAGCCACCTATGCCCACTTTCATCTTTCCGAGAGACAAATAATTTTTTAAAAAAATTTTAACGGACTTGTTATCGGTAGGATGATTCCCGACCAAGGAGAACCCAATGGGATTCTTAGGATTTTCTTGGGATTCCTCAGTAGAATGAGGTGGGGTGTTAGATCAATAGGGGTTGTTGAGTTTGATGACTCGGAGATGGAGCGGTAGACTAAATCTCCGACGGAGTAGATTATTTATAACACATATGAGATGGGAATTGAAGTTGGGGTGTAGGAGAGTTACCAGTTGGTGGTGTTCTACTATTTAGTTGATTATTTTCATTCATGTTCGACATTTCCTATAATTAAGAAAATAGCAAAGAATGTACGAAGTCATGTTTACGACTATATATGTATATACCTTTTTTACAATTTTTAAAACATACCCGATGTGTCTGATTTCCATCCAATCAGTATTACTTATTAATAATCTATGAAAATTTAGAGTGGACAACAGGATGGACGTGTATCCATGATTGACATATAAAGGTCTATGACATGAACAAGAAATCATTTATTCTTTAACTTATTTGCAAGCTCATTTTTAATGTGCATATGTCACAAGATGTAACCATCTCGCTGAATTTTCTCTTTATGGATTCATATCCACAATGGATGAATATGTTTTTGAGCCTTTTCTAATAATGTCACCAACATCAGTTCCTTATCGGGATCATGAAGGCGAAATATATTCTCTATTGCCTCATCCCAACATTCTAAAAAGGAAAAAAGAATATGATTAATTCAGTATTCTTGTGTGAGATTAACTCCACGATGTGTAAGGTAATTAAATTATTCAGTTTTTGTATTCCCATACATGTAAATAGAAGTTCCCAGTATATGGCATGCACTAATAAATGATGTTTTAGTGCGGTCCAGTCATACCCTCGCATACTCTTATTGGAAGAAATTACTATCGTGACTCATTTTTTTGAGAAAATATATAAAAAGAGGGTATGAATATGAGTCCTAAAGGCAATGTCTTTAATTATTCCTAAATTAATAATTTATTTCCATCCGATTAATCATGCATAATAAGTCCAAATTAAGTTCATTTTAATTAAACTAAACTTAATATTAATATTAGTCCAGCAATTGCGCAAGCCTTCCACCAATTTTTGTTCACCCAAACAATAACCACTTAAAAAAGGGGTGAACACGGCCACAACAAGTTAACCAAATAGATATATGCATTAATATCCTTCTTCGAAGTATGAACAAGTAAAATTAAGTTCATTTTAATTAAATTTCCTAAAATTACTATCTATGAACTAATTTTTGTTCATCCAAACAATGACCACTTAAGAAAGGGGTGAACATGACCACAACAAGTTATATGTATATATAATATTGTTACATAAAAGAAATGATAAATAAAATTACCTAATAAAAGAAAACACCTAGAATCAGTTGAGCTTTAATAATTGTTTTTAGCTACTTGTGCACATAGAACGAGAAGAAAACATGTTAACATATTATTCAATCTAAAATTTTATCAAATGACTTTATCTTAAACATGTAATTTATGTATCTCAGCAGTTGCTCAAAACTTAGAAAGTTTATTCATTATATATACTCGTATGTGTATATAAATGTGCGTGTGTGAATATATGTGTATGAGTGTATGTTTATATACGCACATGAGAGTACATGTGCGTATGTGTATGTGTATTTACGTTTAAATATATGTTAAATTTCATATGCCCAATTCATATGTACGTGTATACCCAATTTCATATGTGCACGTATGCCGTATAAATATGTGCGCATGTGAATGTGTGTGTGTGTTCCCAATACATATGTGCGTGTATACCCTATTTCATATGTGTGCATATACCCAATTTCATATGTGCGCATATATCCAATTTCATATGTGCGTGTATACCCAATTTCAATTTCAATATACCATTTAAATTTCAATGTACCAATTCCAAATATCAATATACCAATTTCAATATCAAATTAGCATTCATATATCAATTTCAATATCAATATACCATTTCAAATTAACATTCACAAATAAACACACACACACACACATTCATGTACTAATTTCAATTTAACATTAATATTCTGCACATAAACACCCCCCCCCCCCCACACACACATAGAGAAACACACACACATACACATATATATGTATACAAAGAGAGATATATCTTGGTCAAGACAAAGAGAGATAAATGTTTATCGATGATGAGGGTCACTGTTAGTGGTTGCCGGCGGTAAGGGGAAGAGGGCCTAGATAGAGGATGCGAGTCATAGGGGGGGGGAGAGAGAGAGAGAGAGAGAGAGAGAGAGAGAAATTTTAGATGTGGTAAATGAAATCTGACTTAGATTGTGTAATTATACTCCAAAATTGGTCACATGTTTTTGTCCATGACCTCTCCTGTGACTATAGAACACTGAAGTATGGTCACGGCTTCCGTTCGTGACCACACCTGTGACCACATCACACTGACCTATGGTCATGGTTTGGGAATGTGACCATGTGGACCTGGATACTTTAAAATAAATTTATGGGTCACGGTTCTAAACCATGACCACTATTCATTAAAGATTGGTCACGTCTAGGTCATAGTTCAGAACTGTGACCATCGGCATGGCATTTTTTGCATGAACAGTTGTGCCTAAAGAGTCATGGGTTTGTCAAAGTTTGGAGCCGTGACTAGTGTGGTCACGGTCTATATTACCCTATTGATATAATGCTTTCAATTTATCACATGAATGGTAATGATTTTTAGAAGAGGGTCATGGTTCTTAACAGTGACCAATTGATTGTGGTAATCCTCAATATTTGTTTATTTTTAGAGTATTTTACAATAACCCACTTGGATTTCCAAGATATATGTTATGTTTATCCTAACTAGGAAAGATTATTTTATTATAGGAATAGATATGAGTTTGAGAACTCACCATTGCTCACTCAAAGAGTCAATCAATATTCGGTTGTCCATTTGAACCTATGTATTGGGGTCTCCAGTCATCTAGGTAGGATTACCATTAAGACAACTCTTTATTTTATTGGATTTAATCCCATTCATCTCGACAAATGATATACTTCATCTCTATTCAAACCTTTAGTTAACCGAAATGCGATATTATCCTTAAACTTAACATAATTAGTGGAAAATCGTCCATTAGAGAGAAATTCTTTTACTGAATTATGGCTTCGACACATATGTTGAGACTTAATGTTATACATATTACTCCGTGATCTGCCAACTGTTGATTGTCTATCATAATGTATGAAAATTAAGGTCACATGTCTTGGCCATAACAGAATATCCTCTAAAAATTATGAAGCTACTCTACTTCTTCTCCAACTTTATCTAAAGATATAAATTCAGATTCTATAGTAGATCGGTCAATTTAAGTTTATTTTGAGGATTTATAAGGCCTTGTATCTCTACTAAGAGTAAATACATATCCACTTGTGAATATAATCCTTAGAGTCAGATATCAAGTTGAAGTCACTATATCCCCCAAGTATAATTGAATATTTTGTGTTGTATAATCCATAGTTAAGGGTATATCTTAAATATATAAGAACCTCTGGCCATATGGGATTTCTCCAGTATTGGATTGAAATGAAAAAGATAAACACTCGACGTGTGCAGGGATCAAATACGCTTTTCGCCACTCACATGATCTTCACAGGCTCCCACGGGTGTAAATCGTCCATCATCAAAAGGAAATGAAAAGATAGAAAATAGAGTCGCTAGCCTATTTTGCTCAAAGAAGGAAAAAGATGTAGTCGTCCCCAAAGAAACAATATCAAAATCAAACGGATGCATACGACGGCCGTCCTCGAATAGATCGAAGGTCTGCGGACTATGTTATGAAATGGGAAGGTGTTAAGAAATCATATTATCCTTTTAGTCTCTCATGGGCTATGACAATATTCTCACTTTTGTTCAAAATGTAAATCATGTGTATAATGTGTGTGATGTAAAAATATGTGAGAAAAAAGAAATGATTATACTCTCGTTATGGGAAGGACGGAGATGAGCCATTCTAGAGAGTATAAAAAGAAAGAAAATAATACGAAAAGGTAGCTAAAATATGAGTAGCACAACGAATCATAATTCTTCACGAAGATTGGAATATTCATGTCTCATGGGGTCACTAAAAATATAATAAAGAAAAATGGCTACGCTATGTTACATACACTGAACCATAATCAACTACGAGGAAGTGGATATGCATATCTAACGGGATTGCAAAACAGGGAAATATAATAAAAGACTATGAAAATATGATGTGAGTAACCACCAGATCATGATTCACTATAAGGAATTGAATATGCATGTTTGATGTGGTCACTAGTACATATATGTATATATATACACACAATACTTCTAAATATGAGAACAAGCAAAGTAACGAAATAATCAAATAGGACTTGAACCCCGAGGATGACTTGGGATGCCTATGTAGCCAAAAAGGTATCAAAGTCTACATAGTTATTTAACAAGAAAGGGTGGGGTTTAACCCATAAACATGAAATTCAAATTTCCGTTAGTTTGCTAAAGAAAAGTGCACGAGTGTAGAGAGAGTGAAAAAAGTGGGAAAACTCTACTTTAGGGTTTAAAGGTGAGCCCTAGCTTTTTGGATTTTCTGGTTTTATAAAATTATGTTTGGGGAATATAAATAATAAAAAGAGATTAGTTGGGGTGATAAAGTGAAATAAAGAAAAAATTCACTAAGAGTGAAGAAAAAAATTAATAAATCATACTAACTAAATGAGATATAAAAAATAAGGGTAGAGCTCCTATGGAACTCGGGTATTGCTTTTGAGGTGGTGTAGGCTACTTTTATGGTGATTGAATGGTGGTAGAGTAATGGTAAAATAGGTGGGAAATTGGGTTAAATGTGATGTAAGAAAATTGGGGAGAATGTTTAGAATATGGAATTTTTAGGATGATGGGCACTGATTTCGAGGCAGAGAATGTTCGGATTTCAGAAAAGGGACCCTTGGAATGACTTCATGGCCTCCTTAAATAGAAAAAATTAGGGTTAAGGTGTCAACTAATCTAAATAGGCCCTGGCCTACCTATCAGCATACTCTTGGTTTGCTAGCAAAGTAAAGTGCCCATTTACTTATAGGCAGCGGGTCTGGCTTGTTGGCGTAAAATACAAATCGTAAGTCCAATAGTTCATTGATATGACCATTTGAAATGATATTCAGAGCTCTATGAAAATCTATTCGTACACTAAATTCAAAAAGGGGCTCGAAAGAGCCCGGTGACCTCTAGGCGGGGGTTCTCGAAGTAAAAATGTAAGTTCACGCGAACCATAAGGTCGATTCATCCATGATAAGGATCGTTCGAAAGGGTTTTCAAAGCTCTGTGGAAGTGAAATGAGATACGATCAGGTTAAAGGGTTGAGCAATGTCAAACGGATCTCAAAAACATCTAGCAGCCTCTTAGTCAAGGTCAAGAGTAAAAAGGCAAGTACGTGAAAACGGTAAGACCAAGTCAAGCATGATATGGACCATTGGAAAGGGAATTTAGGGCCCTCTAAAATTTCAATGAGCTATGCTCGGGTTGGAGAGGTGTTCAAAGTCAAATGACTCTCAGAAGCATCTGACAAACTCTAGGTCCTGGTTTGGAGTATGACCCGAGGTCTTAGATTGAAAGGAAAAGTGTTAGGGGCTGAAGGAGGTATTTGGATGCTAATTGGATGGGGTGTCGATAGATACCTCAATGGACAAAATTGGGGCAAGTTGAGGTCATTAAAATATATACACCCCCTTGAAGTCTATGACTTTTGAGGGTAAATGATTGATGCATAAGACTAAAGGATTGTGGTTCACCAATTTAGTGGGTCTATGCTTTTAAGGGGGTAGCGAACATTTGGAGACGATAAAGGTTGAATATTCAAACCTAGGTCAATTCTATTGACCTAAAGAGTGAAATCAATTGATTCAGAGGGTCGAGACGATTTCTGCAGACCTATGCTAATTCCGAGAACCTAAAGAGTGATAATGATTTAATCTAGAGAATCGAGGCCAATTCTACGGTCCTAAAGAGTGAAGGAGACCGATTTAGAGGCTCGATGCCAGTTTTGTGGAACTAGATCAATTATGCAAGACTAAAAGGTTAAGTAAATCAATTTAGATGGTCGAGGTCGATTCTACAAGCCTAGGTCAATTTTGCAAACCTAAAGAAATAAAAGAGTTCATAAAAATGACTGGTAATCTATCATTGTGATAGGCAGGGATCTTTTATTCTATTCCTTCTCGGGAGTTTGCCACTACAAAATTTTTAATTTTTTTTTTGTTTTTCGACAAACGAGTGTTTTTGGAGTTTCGTGACCTTTTGAAGATTTGGGGGATTTTTTGTAATCTTTGTGGAAATTTATTTGGAATTTTTCTGACAAAATTTAGAGGGGATGCCGATAGGCATAAAGAGAGTTATTCCTATCCGAGTAGGGAAATGAATTTTTGGCTTCCCAGGGAAGGTAAAAGGTCACTATTGATAGTCATTACCAGAGGATTGCCGATCGAAATACCCCCTGGACCATTATAAAAAGGGGGTGCGGGCTCCTCATTTCTTACACTTTAAAAAAATGAACTATCTTTTTCCCCTCTCTCTCTCTCTCTCTCTCTCTCTCTCTCTTTATATATATATATATATATATATCATCTTTAGACGCTTTTGTTTAGAAAGAACTCATGAAAGGCATGGAGAACAACCCTTTCAACTGGATGGTGAATAGATCGTCTCAGTGCCTCATCATCCTCAAGCAATGATACACAGCTTCACTCCCCTTTTCAAGGAGTTTCTCCAGAGAGAGGCGACTTTAATTTTTTATTTTCTATTTTTTTGAATTTTTTCTCTATTATTGACTTTCTCACTCATGATGGACTGATTCTTATGCAGACTATTTGTGTATCGACATCGTGTCTACGGGACATTCGAGACTGGATCGCTTAAGTGTCTGATCACGTGAGGAAGACATCCCGATCTTGTATGGTTCCACCGACCACTTCTAAGGAGAGTTCTAGTTCGGGGAGTAAGCACATTCACCAAGGTTTTTGAGGCGACGGTTTTAATTATCAGGGTTTCGGAATGTCTGGGCTACATCCTTACAAATTTTTTGACCTTTTTTTCTTTTTCTCTTTTGTACCTGAAAATGTAAGCGTAATGATGAATATATAAAAGGTAAAGTGCAATTCCCTTATCTTTAGACTTGACAGATTTAAGAAACATATCAATTTCATATGTTTGTAAGTCTCCTACAAGTTCTTCCAATTTAAGCGTATTTAAATTACCCATGGATATTAACACAGTGACTTTGGGGATAAAACGCTTAGGTAGTGATCTAAGAATCTTTTTAACAACTCTAGCATTAGGAATGTGTTCACCAAGATTAAATCTAGTGTTAACAATATCAGACAGTCTAGCATAAAATTCATCAAAACATTTAGATTCAATCATGGTGATTGTTTCAAATTGAGTTGTTAAATTTTGCAGTTTAGACTCTTTCACAGCATTAGTTCCTTCATGGGTAAGTTGCAAAACATCTCATGCCTCTTTTGACGTGGTGCACGTCATTATGCGTTTGAACTCATCAGGTGTGACAGACCCATAAATAGCACTTAAACCCTCAGAATTAAAAGATGACCATTTAAATTCTTCTTCAGTCCATGTAGTAACATGCTTTAAATTGGTCACGTTTTCAAGAGTGACGGAGGGAGGTGTCCACCCTCTTTCAACCAAAATCCAGACACGTTCATCAATGGCTTTTAATGCAGAACTCATGCGGACTTTCCAGTTTGCATAGTTTGTACCATCAAAAATTGGCATTTTATTAAATAACTTCTCCATTATGAACACACTTGTTTTCAAAAATTAATTTTTCAGAAAATTGATATCTTAGAAAATTTTTACCGAAAATTACACGGTAAAATTGTGTAACTTGCTCTGATACCAATTTGAGAAGAGTGCTCATGCGTTCAAATAAGGAAGTTATTTAATTAAACCCGGTTTTTATCAATTAAGTCCTAAACATGCATCTAGGTGTGATTGATGATGATAAAAATCAAGCAAGAACATTAAAACACACACAAATGAGGAAAAATCCCCCAAAGGGGCAAAACCTTTTATTTTGACTATAATTTTGTAAGAAAATAGCTTACACGGATTACAATGAAACTATGTGACACATAAATACCCTCGGGTGTCAGTTCTGATGTTGTCGGATGGAACTATCCCTTTCCAGTAGGGAAGCAATGAAGAAGAGAATGACTTCCTCACAAATTACTCCAGATGAGTAAATGATCCTCTTGAAGGTTTAAAGATTCACACACATATATGGGAATGGTTTTGTGAATAAAAAAGGTTTAGAAAACCTTAAAAAAATGAAGTCTTATTCTGGACTGTTTTCAGATAATTTTGAGATTGCAGAAAGATTTGAAAATCGTGTAGAAGGCGAACAAGTATTTATACAAAAATTGAGGTGGTGGATCGCTTGAACGAGATAGCCATGTTAGTCGAACGAAGGACAGATGTCGTTCGAGCCAGATCGTGCGATATACCTATCTCGCACGAACGACAGTCAAAGTCATTTGAGCGAGCTCATCGTTCAAGACACTTCGCTTCTACACTTAGAAAAAAATTCTGCTTTTGATAAAAATTAATCCAGACTTCAAAAATAATTTTCTAAAAAAATTCCCAAATATTTATGCAAATATTAAAGATCCAATAGACCATTTTACAAGATAATGCGTAGTGGAGTAGTGGGAATGAGCTGAGCATCACGTCGCATGTAGCATGATGCACGTGAAGATAATGGATGCATTGAATACGGATAAAGGCCATCTAGGATGATTGTGTTGACGTCCCGAATGTAGTGGTATCAGACATACAAACTGTGATCTAGAAGAAAACAGAAGATTCGTAGATTCTACCCCGGACATGCATCTAGGTGTGATTGATGATTATGGAAGGATAAAGGACGTCACCTACAACCTATAAACCTTTAGGTCCGCATCACTAAAGATCCTACTCCATGGAATAACGTTACAATTACTAAAACCCCATCATAAAAGACAACTTTGAGTTCACTCCTATGTCTCCTCAACATTCATTGTTGCACACGTAATATACTTATTGTAATTTTCCCGTAATTCTCATCATACCCTACAAGGTACAACTTTCAACCAATAATCACCATGGCATGTAATCATAACGTTACTATCTTACCGACTTAGATTGAGTACACATCCAAAATGTTGACCAACACGATCATCACGCCTACTTAAGTACTCACCCACAAGGTTAGCATCTTATGAACTAAGACTGAATGTACCTAACCTCAAACTTTAACCCATACAAATTTATGAGTTCATTGACTATCCACCAATTACGATATTACTCCAAGGATTTAAATATGACTAAGTGCCACACGTAGGGATTATGTACATTTTAATCATTAATCAGCATTGCTTAGTTATGACACCCTAACTATCAACCCTTATCGTTGATCATACACAATTCGTGCCACTTTCCCGATGGGAATCATCTCGTTCTATTGACATCTCAAAAGATTTTACGTCATCAAGGATTAAACAAGAGCATCTCAGAATAATAAACACAATGTCACAACTATTGGCTTGCAAGGACACTTGTAAATTACTAACATATAATCAGAAGCGCGAAAGAGATTTAACAACTATCAGTTCGATTGTGTGCCACCTGACACTAAATTACTTATCATGCTAACCTCTTTGACTTTACCGTCAAGAACACGAGCTAAACTGTTACCAAAATAAGCGTGCCCAGCCCAAAACCAACACCGATGCCGAAAGATCCACTACCGATCTCGCCACTTCACTCCCAAAGGAACATTGAACCTAGAGCTTTGATACCATTTGTAACGCACCAACCCAGATTTATAGGTTACCCATAGTTAACTCGGTCTAACCCGAGCATTAAGTGTGAAGTGAAATGAGACAACCTATATACTGTTCTTAATCTATTTTTACTTTAATTAACATTTCATTTATTTAGCATGCGATTCCAATTTCAAGTCAAACTACATGAGTGACTCGTGGGAAGAACCCCCGGAGCCCAAGCATATAGACCAACTAACGTATAATTAAATAAAATACTTACCTATGTAACGCTCTCAAACCTGTCATAAAAAAGATGAGGGTGTGAGCCAATGCCCAATGGGGATATTCAAAATAAAGTATAAAAACGAACAGCAGAAAGAAAACTCTAACATGTTATACCTACGTGCATATGCAGCTACCTTGTGTATATATATATATATATATATATATATACACACACACACACACACACACACACACACACACACACACTATATGCATGAAACTATTTTACCTCCAAAAATATTGTTTTAGTTTGATCAATTTACATTAATCGCATAAAGGATTCCTTCTCTCTTAACTCGACATTACCTTTGTTCAACACCCATGGTTAAATGCTTGAAACAACGACACTATATTTAATCGAAAACCATTTCTTTACCAAGATTTCCCTTTTTATTTAAACAATGTACTTTAGTATTTTCATTTGAAAATCACCCTTTCAACACACATGAACACCGTGTTAGAAAATTCTTATTTAGCCTTTAACACTTGTTCCAACACACCCTTGTGTTAATTATGGTTAAAGCTTCTTAATTTGCTCATCTCATCCATTTAAACTTCATACTTTATTGTTTCCTTACTTTATGGCCACTAATAAATTTAAAAATTTCTTGTCCACTTTAACCTTTATCGGAACAATTTATTAATTCACACAAGTTAGGTTGTCTAAACACAATTTCACCACATAACCAATTTCTTTGCATGTTACTCATTCCTATATCTTTTCTCGGATTCTTCTAATAAACTACGTACTTTAACGGGTTCCATACCGCCGGCGATGCCACCATACTCTCTGGTAATTGGTTTTGGGTATTTCACACCGGGCTCCGGGCCCTCCATAATTATCCCAATGTCATCAAAGCTCCTTTTATATGTTTTAACATTTTACAAATGTCCACATTATTCCTTATTTCCCTTTTTACCCGGCCAAAGTCAATCCCGAGGTTTGACCGTAATTTGTGTTACACTTTGATATTATCATTTCATGTCCTTTACACCTTAACTTTGATTTTCTTCAAAAATCATATTCATCTAGGACCTATTAGTGTATCACCCTTCCCAACATTTTTATTTCATAAAAAAATTCCATTTTAAGTAAAATCACCATTTTACCCATTTGTTTCCAAGCTTTTCATTTTCCTCAATTTTTCAAGTGTTATTTTCCTCAAACACTGTTTAGTTACTCATAACACTTCTTAAGTGCTTCCAGCACTATAATATGTTTTTAACATTTGTAGTATCATTCATCTCAAGTTTGAAACCTCTTTATTACATTACTTCTTTTCCAAATTCATAAGTGTTGATCTTTCAAAACATTATTAAACTACGCACACCAACTTCCCAATGTTTAACCATTAACACTTATCCAGCACCTTTACTAACTATATTTACAAATTATACATTTATTTAATTTAGTTATTCAAGAGATCTAATTACTCTTTAAGACTAATTTTATAAGAAAATATTATTTTCCTTTTATTAATGCATGTAGTCTTGCAACCTTATAATCATCACACCTTCAACCCCATTTTCATACACTTTGGAGACTAAAATTTCTACTTTTCTTATTTCTTGTTTAAATCCAACAAAACCTCCTTTAAACTTATCCATGTATTCATTACTAAAATTCTATAAGTTTATATACATGAGAAAATGAATTTTAAATACTAAAATCGTATTAAAAGGGGCAAACATACATTTCATTCTAGAAATTCATAATACTTTGAAACTGCACTTCCAAGTCCGAAACGATATTTTACTTCTTCAAACTAAACAATTCTTCATCTTTTATAAACCTGACATTTTTTCAAGAAACTTTGAAACATTATTTCAGTAATGTTTTAGCAAAATCAATCATCATTTTCAAACATTTTATTTCATAAAATGTTTAACATAGATTTTCAAGAAAATACACCATTTTCATAAAAATCCCAATCTTCATTTCAAGAAACTTTGAAATATTTACTTATCATTTATTTTTTCAACAAAATAACAGTTTTTAATATTTTTATTCCATAAAAATTTATATTATTTTCTACACATGATTTTCATCATTTAATCAAATGCACCTTACTCATGTAGTCTATCAACAAGACTACAAATACAAAAAATAGAGTCTTAATACTAAAAGTAAGATTTCCTACCTCAAAGACTTCATATGGTGGTAGAGATGTTTTTATAGGAGGAGCAACTGCCACCTCCAAAGGTGGCCTTAAGGGGTCACCAAGTGCATCCTCCATGAGTGCTCCATTTAAGCTTCCAAGAAAAGTCCCAATAATACTCTCTTCAAACTCCATGAAAGCTCACATCTTCATCTTTAAGAACTCCCGAAAATAACTCCATAAATTCATAATTCTCCTCATCCATGGTGGAAATGGGTGTATATGGTTAAAATACGGTGGAATACATAACAGATTTGGTGATATAAGGTGGAGGGGTGGTGGTAGCATGGTGGTTTATGGTAGTGGGAGAGTGTTGGAAGGCTAAAATAGTGGAGTAAGACCACCCATTCCACTCTCTCTCTTCTTCTAACTCCAGCAACACAAATGCGTCCAAATGACCCTTTTAAAACACCCAAAAATCTCTTTTTTTCCCATTTGAGTTCACCAAATTTTGACAACTCAAAGATCCTAGGGCTAGAAACGTGACAGCGCACAGAGGCAAGTCAGATTTTACATTTTTAAAGCACATCATTCGAACGACACGAGCCTCGTTCGAACAACATGTCCATCTCATTCGATATATGTCTTCGCGTGACCTAAGACTGTAAGGCAATGAGATATCGCTTAAAGGTCATTTGAACCTCTACTTCGAGCGACCTTCGTGCGACACTGGTTCTCCCTTCTCATGACACCCTATGTCATTTGAATGATCCCTTTCTACCAATTCTTTTATTTCCTTCAATTTCAGCCCATAACTTCATTACAATTTATACAAAATTTAAATGAAATATTCGGGCAGGGCATTACAAACCACTTGTATATTAATCTCACTAAAATCATGAACGAGTTTAATCAACACATTAATCCTCTCCCCATCTAAGAGTTACACAATCTTAAGTTTGCCTCAATTATCTACTTAAAATGGTCACCATTGCCTCAATACGCCACTCTTGCCAAGCAGGGAAACCTTTATACAAGCGTTCTATAAGTCCCTAATTTCTATTTTTTCCTATTTTCTCTTCTATAAAGACCAAAGGCATTATTTTTCCCTTAAATTATTCCTCGCTATTGTGGTGAACATTATTTTTCAACTAGCAATAGTACACTCGAGTATTAACTCTAACCAAACCCATAAAATCAACACTAGCAGTTATGATTTGCTTGCCAGTCCATCCCTAGGATACTATCGTACTATGACGTTACTTATGCAAATAGGTCTATCGTAACCCTAACCCATCTCAAGGTTAATCCCTATATCTCTACACATGAAGTAACATAGATGCCTGCCCCTCAACTCGTGGGTGATATAATGTGAAGTGCTATATAAAAAATAAAGTCTAACCTCCTTGATGAACTAATAAGGTAGTATTGACAATGGAGTACTATGAGCTAGTACTAAACTAAGCATATCTTAAAATATAAAAAATTAGGGAACATACCATCCACTATCTATGTTGGCGTTGGTCCTCTCCTGGTGCGACATGGTACACACGTCCATACTACAACCATAACTATTGTCTCTGAGGTGGAGCTAGTTGTGCTGGTAAGGATAGAATTATGGTAACTGGTTGGTCCTTCATTGGTTGACACTGCCCCTAAGGTTCCTGGTGTCCTCACTATCCCCCTAGACCATGTGCTACTTAATTTCCCTGAGGTCATTTCCTTTCAAAACACCCCTTCTCACTAAAAACATAACAATTCGCATTGAGATGATACCCATCTGTTGTTCACCCCTATTAGTCTTTCCCCTATTGCCACTGGCCCTAGTGGCCTCTCTATTATTGGCCGCAACCCTATTAGCCCTATTTGGGTTAGTTCCCTAGATTTGTAGGAATTAACTTACTAAAATTGAAATGCAAGATTATAGTTAATTTAAATATAGATCTCCCATTGTCGCTCACATACAAAAATTTTCTCATCTCTCACCTAGGTGCAATTACTAATCATATTATATCCCCAGAAAAAAGAGCATTATTAAACCTATGATTCATCTAGAATAAATTATGTATTAGTCATATCATTGTCCATACCCTTGTCCCCATTTCCCGAGTACTTTAGTCACGCTAGTTATAATAGTGTCATAACCATCCCTTATGTATACTACGTAGTATTAAGTTTATAATTAATGTTCCACATCCTTAGTGTTAGATAAGTAACTTCACTGCATTCATAGGTTTACATTTATGTGTATGTATATACACAAATGTAAACCTGTGAAAGCAGTGAAGTTATATATATATATATATATATATATATATATATATATATATATATATATATATATATATATATATATATATATATATATATATATATATATATATACACTTCATGGCACTACCATATGTGTCTCATTAATGCTCTATCGGTATGCTCGAAGGAATCCCCTATCCAGATCGAATGTCACAAAACACACACAAGCAGGACGGTCCCTACGCAATACACCATTTTACGGCCCATACCCACTGATGATGATGGATCCTAGCATCTATGCCTATCTCTCATAAGTGGCGTTGCTACGTAGTACCTAGGTAATGACGTTGACGTGTGATACGGTCCCGAACGTGCATAAACCCAACTGATAGGACTATCAACAAACATAAGTATGTTTCACACAATAAATAATTACATATCATTCCTATTACGAAATATGTATACATAATTACTATAATTACCCCTGTGATATACTATTGGTTTGGCCAATAATAATTCCCCAGTTAATTAACCATCTTGTTAATTATTAGTCTTTATATTTAAATAATAATCCCAACATTAATAGAATTTGTCCCTAATTAATTTAGGTATTTACCAACCTTTCCATTAAATCTAAATTCCTTCTATTTTAAATAGTCATTCAATCATTACTGAATTTCTACAAATTATTTGGGTAGTCACCCGTCCTCCCGAGTCGTATCGTAAACTCCCATAATTCCATATCTCGGATCCTATTGTCGACTAAACTAAGGAATATATTATCTTACCAATTTTTTCAAAAATTCTCGGCTATCCCAAATGGGTATATTTTAATCCTACTACTGTTCAATAGGTGTTAAAATAATATTTCATAACTCCTACATTTATCGGGACCTTAGGAGATTAGCCTAAAATAATAACTGACCAACCTGAGGTGAATAGGGAACCCGAACCAGTTCACCCCTGGATTTGGGTAAATTCAGGGTTGTTATTTGTTTAGGTGTAATTCACACAATTTTCTTCATAAATTACCCATTGTTCGTCCTCAAAAGTTGTTCTAACGCCTTACATTATCATTGACTGATTTTATATTGTCTAGTAACAATTATTACATGAAAATCACTACTAATTCATAATCAATTCATAAGAATACAAGTTCCTAAAAAATTATAAAGGGAGTGTGTCGTAGTTTTCAAGATATATTATTTTTCATGAATTTGTGACAAGAAACAATCTTTTTCAGGGGTATTTGCTAAATATACACTATCACCCTATAGTATCAGAAGATCTATCTTTAAATCATTATTATTATTATTTTTGAATTTTCGAATCAATCTTTCAATTCTACAATTTTCTAATCATCACACTGACATTCTCTTCATGCATATAGTGAAACCTATTGTATAATATCAATTACAAACCAAATCCATAAATCTACATGGGAGCCTACACAATTAAATTAAGAAATAACTTGGAAATTAAAGTAAGCAAGAAAATTCTCGCCATGGAATGAAAGTGAGAATCCCACTTCTTGAATCTCTAATCTCCTCCTTCTTGTTGACTTTAATATCTCCTGTCTAGGGGTGGGTCCACTGGGGTTTTCTTACAAGAGTAAAATGAGTTTAAATTAGTCTGTTAATTAGTTTATAAACTCCAAAATACCAAGTTGGGCTTTTACCCCCACTTTTAGGCCTCAAAATGAGCCCGAATCCCTAACAAGAATGGCCCAATAACCTCCAAAGTAGTATACATATACCCCGGTCCCTTTCTTTAAAGGTCTAAAACACCTAAACAAGTTCATAAATCCTTCTGGAATGCACCCGAATGATTTTTACTCGACATACAAATTTTTATTATGTTTAAACACAACGTAACCATAAGTAAATTGCTATTCAATTTATTTTCCACGTGTGAACCCATCATGCCCAATTGAGTCAAATAATTATGTAATAATTAACAAAAATTTGTTCTCAATTTGAATATCACCCATTTAAATTCAAATCCATCCAACTTAATTTATTCCCAAAATTAATCCAAAATTATTAAATTGATTTCCCTCATAATATTTATTTTGAGAACACGGGGTGTTACAACCAGTCCCTTAGGTCTTTACGTTGACTTATCAGTCAAGTTATCCAGAGAACACCCGTACAAAAAAGTATGTGAAGTGTACGACAGTGAAAGTATAATGTGATATGGTTTGAATGAAGATGCAAGATACTCACTCACACTTAGGCTACAAAGAGTCCTAACAAATTACAGCTTGAGTCTAAAAGACTAGATTTGAACTTATATCAAGAAATTGCTTAAAATATTTTAGATCTGGTAATATCAGTAAAGAGTAGATCAAAACTGTTATATACCAGAAAACAGATTCAAAAGATATCAAGTCAGGTTTTCTAAAATTCCAAATTTAAACCCAAAAAATTAATTTATGATATATTTTGTTCTTAAACTAGAAAATTATGGATGCAAAGAAATAAGCATTATGAAAAGAAATATCCAAAACAAAATATCTCAATATGTAAAAAATGTTTAGAAAAAGTTTTAACTCTGGTATTTCTAACAATATTCAACTCTAGTGTGTGAAAGATGTATCACAGTGTCAAAACCTTTATGTATAAACAAATATCAAGATCTACATACGAGTGAAGGTTAATTTAAGGAGAGCTAGACATTAAAGGAGTATAAAACTCAAAACTCATAAATCTAATACTCAAATGTTTTTAGAAAACCTTAGATAGTATATCACTCAAAAATATATATTTTTTTCTCTATTTTCTCTCAAGGTTTCACACTGAAATTATTATCAATCAAAATTTTCTAAAGGTTTTTCTCTCCAGAAATATTTTCTCTCAAAGTCTTTCTCTCTCTAACCTCTTCTCTCATTTTTTCTCTCTCTCTAACTGAGCCAAAAATCTAATAGACTCAAAACAAAATATTAATCTCAATAAACTGAGATCAAATGTTGATCTCTAATAGACTGTTTTGGTTCACTCATTGATCTCAGCCGTTGGTTCACTCTGAAAATATTGATCTCAATCGTTATTTTTTACTATTTACCATTGAGGTGCTCGACTCTAAAAAATAAAATTTTGTCATAATATCCAAACTAGATGAAAGACCTATGTAATATAAACTCAAAATATATCCTTGTAAGTCAACTGAATAGGGTGTTTAAAGGTAAGACACAAGATTGGAAGAAGATTTGTATTCCTAGTGTGTCTGGTGAGACTTCTCAATCAGTGAGTCTCCATCTACTCCGTGTCCTTCTATATGACGTTGAAACCTTCGATGTCCCATCATCGTAACTAGGAGTTTCCATTCCACATAGGTCGATTGATGCATTATTTAAGACATCATCATGTAATATAATTTCATGTGATCATTATTCAGGTTATGAGAAGAGCGTCAACTGATATAGGAGGTGAGGCTTTGCCATATGGGAGGTTAATCACTGGACATATATATTCCTTAGGGGTTCCTTGGTTATTGACATTTTAGGTTGCGAATATTATTGGTCCCATTTTGAGATACTTATTCACTCTCATTATACCAGCCTCCTCATCGTCCATCTTTATATCTCATTGATCTAGATGCATCGACAATGACTGCTACCCCATAACCTCAGCACCCACCTGAGCCACATGCACGTCAATGTCAAAGAGCTTTCATGGCAACTCAGTTTTCATACATGGGAGGTAAGTTTGTGAGATCAAAGATGAGATGACAATTTTTTACATTATTTTGATGCGATTGATCGAAACCAGGCTAGCATATACACCGATGCTACATTTATTATGGGTCATTTTAGGTTATTTAACCTTTTATTTGATTTTTTTATTACTACTCCACCACCCGTTGTTAATCCTCCTCCTGCACATATTGCACCCGTGGATGTTGATGATGGTGAGTACATTTCTGGTGATGATTAGAGGTTATGTTTCTTTCTTTATATTAATTGTATTCCTTTGATAGTACCACCTGTGGTACTTAGCTACATTTGGTCTAGCTTGGAGAATTTTATATCTTTTGTTGATACTTTGGTAGGATTGATACTTTTGATGTTTTTAGATACTTTGTTTGGTGTATGGATATTATGTTAATGTTTATTGATCATCCTTTCTTTTATCCATATCACTTATACTTATATGGTTATATCCATGTTATTTAGATGTTTGTTTTATGATCTCATATTACTAGTTAGATTTATTGTATATCACATATCCTTCTTTTATTCTTATTGATAGATATCACTTATTTTCTAGTATTTGTCTCTGAGATTCATATTGTGATACATATGTATATGCTCATTTCATGTTCCCATGATATAACTTTGGTAGTTAACAAGCTTTACTAGATTTTGACTTGATAGCTTCTCTTTACCATTATGTCTTTGATTATTATCATACTATAACCTTTATCTATGATAGTTCCTTCTCTTCGGACTCTTTAGTGTCAAAAAGGGGGAGAAAAAATTATTTCCTTTCATTATCCATTATCAAAAAGGGGACTATGTTTATTTCACTTTGTTATAAAGAGGGAGAAATACCGATTATGGGGGAGTTGAATCATAAGGAGAGTTATTGATTTTCTTGGGGATAGGCCATATAGGCGAGCTTTATTAAATTGTGTCATCATTGATATTAAATTATGTTTCTTCATATCTCACATGTTCACAACATTATTTCATATTTATTTCATCTATATCGCTTTGATATTTTCAAAGGATTCCTAAGTATGGATATTTTCTCCTTGCGCATGCTATTATCTATGTGATTTTCTTTGGTGTTTCATGAGAATTTAGGTGTAGCTATGTTGATTCTGAATCCGACCCATTGTTCAAACTTGACTATTAATGTGTTGTTGGTCGATTTTATTGATTTATGAATTATTTTCAACTATTCTCATTATATGTCTAATGAGGTGTGAGTTTTATAGGGCTAATCTAGGTTATTTTGGGTTTTGGGGGTTTTTCCATGCAATAGACAAAGTGCGATATTTAAAAAGTATTTTTTTATCATATATATTAGATGCTTTATTCTCGTGTAAAAAATTTGAATCGTTTGAGTCAATTGATCCACATCGATTTGATACGATTGAGTGAAGCGCATTCACTATCTTAAATGGACCATTGAAGATTGAAGATCATACAAACCGTTCATCAAATCGCAAGTCTTCCATTGTCACACACTTGATTTCAAGACTATATCCTTTTTTTAGTTTTATGATTTGTCTATAGATAACACACAAGTGCACGATGTTTTTAAAAATGCATGAGTTTTTTCTAAAATTGGATGAAGAATTTTATTTTTTACTCAGAGCTTTGTAAAAACTATTTTGGGAGTTGACCATTTTGACTTGGTGTAGTTAAAAGCTATTTTGAATTATTTTCCCTTTGACCATTTGCACAACCCTTGATTGGACTCACGTGCACGACCCCGTTCGCATGACCATAATTTGGCCTTCATAACTTCGTATGCACGAAAAAAGTGAACCGTGTGCATGACATAGATGCATTTTGAAAATTTTATATAAATAGGGATTTTACCTACCATTTCATAAGATCTTAAAGTTACAGAATGTAAAAACATCTTAGAGAATATTTTCGTAGTTGAGAGCTATTTTTGCTTCTCTTTTACACTAAATTCACTTGTTCCTCAAAAACTAATTCAAACCTAGATCGATGACTTGATCTTAGTGTTTTGGAGTGAATTTAGAGTCATTTTATTTAGATCATCATTAGCCTATTAAAATTTAACAATCTATTTTTTAATTGAAATGATATCATACTCCTAGATCTCAAAGTGGAGTCACTTTGATTCATTAGAGAAGTTAAAGTGTATCATTGATTTTAAGGAGGAAATTGGAGTTCCTTATTCACATCGTGGAGCTCGATGTGGATTTCTATCATTTACGAGGGAAAGTTGAAAGGTCCATAGGTAACCACATGATATATTTGTACGAGAGGTATACATCTTTTCAATTAGAAATAGAACTTGGAGTGCATCAAGATTTTTTCCCCCTAGTGGGGGTTTTTCCTCATAAAGTCTATCTTGTTAATGCTTGTGGTTGTTTTCTACTCAATTGCACACCTTGGATCACACACACCACTTAGATCTCACCTAGATCCAGTATGACGTCTTAAAATATAACTTAGGCTATGTTTTCTAGTTATTCTCTCTATATGTACCTAATAAAACTTGTCGTGTTAATAATTTAAGACATATTACATATGACTTAGTTGATACATGTGTTAGGAGACTTAAATTTCCAATCAAAATCATTTCATTTAAAAAATTAGTCATAAAATACAATCAAACCTATTGATCCCTACATGTTTTTTTAGGTTAATCACTTGCATTAATAACACACATCGTCAGTAGTCACATCATCATGTTGCTACATACCAATTACTCAATGGATCAAGTCATCCACGAATCCCTATCATGAAATGGTGACCAGCTAAACATAGGCTAAAAACATCAACCTCCACATCGTATGTTGCATTAGCTAGGGGTGCAGTACCCAGTCCAACAATCCACTTATTTCCACAACCCCGCCGATAAATTCCCCACAAGCCAAATACATATATATGGTATGTCTACAAATATCACACAAATATATATATATATATATATATATATATATATATATATATATATATATAGTTACAATACATATTTCTAACGGTGTAGACAGATACATTATACCTTCCTAAATGGGCCTAAAGGAATTCATGCATCCCCATGACTAATCCTAAATCTTATATACATAATCCCCCTAAAACTTAGTAAGCTTAAATCCCCAAATATTCTAATTGAAACCTTCGATGAAGTTCTAAGGGAAAAGAAGGTTCTATTAAAAAAAGACCTCCACATTCTGCATGAATTCGTGGGCACGGGGCTGTTATGTAACCTTATGCATGAGACTCTGTTCCAAACCTTCTACCAACATCTATGAGTATGGGGATATTTTACATTCGTGCACACGGGACCCTATTCGTATCCCAATAAACTAAAAATGAGGATATAACATTCCAACTTGCCCAAAACATATCCAACTCGACTTTCTTCACCCCTGTCTTCTTTATACATTTTCTTGACACTAAAGCCATTCTAAAATACCTTAAACGTGATCTCTAAACAACAAAAACATGTTTCTAAAAATATATGGTCATTACTTACATCAAAAAATCAAATAAGGCTTAAATCATCAATTTTAACATGAAAAGTAATTACGGTTCATCTTAATTTGGGGTTTAATTAATAAAGTGGGTTCTTAAATCATCGAAGACCGTTTTAAATACTTGATTCTTCAATCCTAATTGGATTTATAATAGAGATAAACAAGTTCTAAGCATATGATCATTATAATAGCCAAGGTATAATCCATTTATGCATTATATTTAGTTTCTCATCATAAAATCCTCATAACGATCACATTAACCTACTAATATAATGTATATAAACTTCGCATGTGTCTAGTCGACAAATTTATTTGATATAACAATCGAAACATAAATAAATTATATATCAAACTATGATAGATCAAGATATTTCTGGGTTGTTAATACGGGTTGAAGGTACTATCTCTGAATCTTTCTTGTGATCTCCTAATTATTCCCAAAAGACTTCTTTAGTTCACCCCAAATTATGAGTTGTTGGGGATTATGTTTTAGTTTTAAAGTAGATAGCTAATGAGGATTAATGATACTTTTATACACTTAATCCCGCAGGTCTATAAAAGGCCTACTTTTGGACTCTATTTGAGCCCAAAATGTTATCCACCTTGGCCTAAAACTTAGCCCAAATATATACCTACACCTGGGGACCAATCCAAAATACTGAAAATACCACTCCAGGCCTTTGTTCCACCCTAGATTACGTTCGAAATCATAACTACTCACAACAAAAAATAAAATACACGACTTTAATATTTTATGAGTTAACATCTCATAATTAATTAATTTATAACATGTCATCTAAATGGCACATAACATAAAAAATTTAATTTCAAATAAATTATGTACATATTATTACATCTTCCACAAGTAATAATTATTCATATTTAATATTTATCCTCAATAAATAATAAATAATGCCAAATAAAATATGAGGTATTACGATATATTGGCATATGGATTGATCCATCGGATAGATAACTCCCAGAGTTCAAATGCCTCCACTCCCTTCCTGGCAATTACCCATAATGGTTTATGATCTTATAAATACTTCTACCAATAGTTGGAACACCTCTCTTATTTTTTTTTTGTTCTTTGAATCTTTTTATTGCATTTGGTGTTTCCATCATACAATTACTTGCCACTTTTGCTAAAGATTTTTTTTTCTTTTGGCCTCACAAAGCTAATGGTCTTTTTTCCTCTAAATCAAACTATATTTAGGAAAACTCTCACCTATTTAATTTTACTCCTCATTCTCCATCCCATAAGTAATTGGAAGTCCGTTTGGAAAGATAAAATTCAGGAGCATTTCAAATTACCATTTGGAGATTAGTAGAAAATTCCCCATTAATGACGTCTCTTGTCATTTTCTTATCTCATGAAGAAACATGTAAGAACAAATTTCTCTTGTTGTCATAATTTCAGGTTAACAAAACTTAGGTTAGGTGTGTCGGAGTTATTGAGGATCTTCCACCTGATCGAATTCATGTCAATGACAAAGAGGCATCAAAACATTCATCATAGCAAAGTAAAAGTCACACAATTTGTTATACAAGTGGGAAAATTAAGTTTTGAAATATAAAATTAAACTAGATTTTGACTAATTTTAAAAAGAATTGTTAAACTATTCTTTGAATTTTTTAAATCAGTTTTAAGTGGATTTTTCTAATTGTTTATGTACACTATTTAATGACATATTTTTATTAACACTTAAAAAATTCTCTTAAGTTTTTTCACCAACAGGTGTTTTGTAAAAGCTAAAAGAGAAAAGTGAGATTTCCAACAAATGGGATTCGTGAGCCTCTCGTGGCTTAGCTGTGAGACTAGACCCCTGCAGTAGCATGGTGTATAGATGCAAGCATAGGATTATAGAGCATGACCACAACCGTTTTAGGCATGAGATATGGTCATCTCTAGGGGGAATTTGTGTTAAACCTCTTTTTCTTAACTTGTTTAAGAGTTTTAATTACTCACAACTCTTCATTGCTTATCTTGAAAACCCTGTTTAAGATATATTTCATGAATAATATTTCAAGACCTCAATTTTTGTTTGTAGTGAATTTCGTGATCTCTTTTAAACCCAAAAATATCCCAATCCTTATGCTTCATATTTGTTTTATCTTTTGAGGTCTTAGAAACCCCTTTTCACATTAAAAATATATATTAATGGTGTTTCTAAAATATAATGCCCCCATATATTACTATCAAATTTGTGTTGATGTTAATTTTGGTTCCGATCGAAGCTTATCAAGGGGTGAGATCTTAGACACATTCATGATACTAGTGAGCCAGAAGTAGAAGTTACTATGGATATTTGAGCATATGCATCCATTTGACGAATCATTAAACACTAAGGCCTAAGGTATGTTTATGTCCCGTCAAACTTGTCGTGGATATTGACAAAGCTACTACGGAGGTTGAAGGTTAAAAAAGGCAACGATTTTGTGGATATAGTCAAATATGGATCATAATTCATGTATGTCCCTTGTGAAAATCAGAAAAACATTATGTACTTGTTAACTTATATTTGGGGTGGGTGTATTTGACTTTTTCCCAAAAGGGTTTTTATATTAAATGATTGTGTCCTTATTTTGTGTGATTGCTTTTCTTTTTCACCATCGTTAATTGGTCTCACCTTGTATGAAATTTGGACCTAATTAATTAATTTGATAAATTAAAACTTTTTGCTTAATTAATTTAATTGGGAACAAATTAAATATATTATTTAATTTGCACTATATTTGTTTCTTTTAATTAATTATTATTGAATTAATAATTTTGACCCTAAGATAAATTATCAATCGAAATTAAAATTAATATAATTAATTTTGAGATTAATTTGGTTTAGCGATCCATAGGTAGAACCTGTTTGTGTACATCATTCAAACTTGTATCATAGTCATTATCTAAAATTTACCAAAGCTTGAATCCGATCTTATTTTATTTTATTTATTTATTTATGGAGGGTCAATCCATTTCTACGTCACCTTTATTTGATGGATCTAATTACGTGTATTGAAAGGCTCTTATGAATTTTTTCTTAAGCCTTTAATGAGTGGGTTCGCGTAGCTTCAGAAAAGGGATTGAAATATCCCATGACTAATGAAGGGTACAAAATTATCTCTAACCTCGTAGAGAGTGGGAGTGAAAATAACCATAGGTTATGTAACCATAATTATCGAGGCTTAACGCTTTCTTTATTGCAGTCAAATTGTAAGAGTTCCATCGGACTATGGTGTGTGAAATATCTATGGAGGCATGGGAGATACTCCAAGATCTCCACGAGGGTACCGATTCCATACGAGTATTAAGGCTCTAAAATATCATCACCTAATTCAAGATGTTATCGATGTATGAGAATGATACTTTTGATGAGTTCTACTCTAAACCATCCTATATAGTTAACTCTTGTTTTGATTTGGGAAAGAACATTATGGATAATAAGGTAGTGCATAAAACATTGAGGCCTTTACGACCTATATTTCTTCCACACATCACAGCCTTAAATGTTTTAGGTAACATCCATAGGATTAGGGTTGAGTAACTCATAGGATCAATCCAAACTTTTGAGTTTGAAAATTATAATTCGCTAAAAAAGGATAAGGGCATCACTTTAAAATCGCATAGGGTGGATGCAACCGATTCCAACGATGAATTCAGAAGTGGAAAGGATAATTTTACCCTTTTGGTTAAAAAATTTAGAAAAATTCTGAAAGAAATTCAAAGTCTAAAAACTTTGACAAAAATAAAACCAATAAGCTAGATAAATCTTTGGGGATCCAAAAAAATATATATAATTCGGGTAGGTACTGTGAGTGTGAGGGTATAAGCCATAAGTCATTTGAGTCTCCCACAAAACTAAAACATGGGTGGGGGGGGGGTAATAAAAAGGAATTAAATGCCACGTTTATTGCTAGTAAGTATAAGTTCGATGCTAGTAAGTCATCATGTGACCATAACTATAGTACTTTTATCATCAACATGGACTTAGACAAAGCTAGTCCTGAATCATCACTTATTAAAGATAAGGTTGACATCGAACATGTTACATTGAGATTTATGAGATACCTCTTCAATTGAATAAGATGAACCTTGCACTAGGCTCCAAGATTAAGACATATAAAGAGGATATTTGTGTCCCTAGGGAGAAAGAGACACTTTTATGAATTTTACATACACGTGGGGATACTTTTATTGTGAGTCTTTAAGAAGGGTATGGAGAGAAATATCTCTTATATGAGAGCGTCTCTAGAGTAAATCAAGCATTACTTGAGTCATCCCGAACTCAAATGTTGCATGAATAAGGGAATGCTAGGCTAAAGAAAGACCTAGATGTGTCTTTACAATTAAAGTTTGACCTTGAATATAGATCTGAGAAGCTTGAGATATGATTTTAACACGGACTGAATCCACTAATGATAATATTATCCTTGGCTATAAAAAGACTTCATAGTTTATCCCAAAAATTTAGGTCAATATTGTCAAAGTTCCTAACTTGACAACCTCTCATCCCTCACATAAAAATGTCCCTAAGCCAATGATGGTGATGACCCCTCAACCATATGTTTCCTCCTAGAGGATGACATTGGTAGATCTACTAATTCGCATTTTTTTTAAAATCTACACGAGTGCTTAAAATACCTATTTAAGACTTACCAACAACTCATAGGTGAGTTAAAGAAGTCCTCTCATCCCCAAGAGGGTAGAGTTAAGAGAAGGATTAGGCATATGAGAAGGAGGAATAATGATGAGTGAGATATTTATATTTTATTGGTTAGGAATTTTGTCTTTTTAATTGATTTCATCACATTTATATTCTACCTAGATATGTATTATATGTACTATATATTATTTTTTCTCTTTTGTATTTTTTTTTTGTTTCTTTTGTTTTGGTTTTAAAATTAAAAATATCAAAAAACATTTTTTGTTTCGAAAAATTTCTGAAAATTCAAAAAATATTTTTATTTGTTGGTTTGGTGGATAGCTAGTGTTTTGGGATGATTGAAAATTTATTAACACATCATGTTATCTTATACCTAATTCTTGATTAAACTCTAAAGATGGTAGATCGACTTTACTTTTATTTTTCTTGACCTGTTTAGGAGTTCTTCAAGAAACACTCACATTACATATGTAGTAGTTTTATCCATATCGCACTCACTTACAAGAGTTGAACTAGGGTGTAACTTCAATTTTTATTTCATGTGTTTTCATTCAATTAGGTCACATATTTTTTTCTAGGTTGTTGAAATTGTGCATGTAAGAACCATTGCATGTGAGGTTAACTATAAAAAAAATGATGAGAGATGCAACAGGAAATGTTGCTCAAAGTGAGGTGAAAGATCTATTGGAAAGAAACTTATTTTTATGTTCTTATGGAAGAAAACAGAAAAATAATTATCTCTATTCAAAATGCATACTCTCAAAAAATAATAAAGAATAATGTACAAAGCATATTTTTTAGGGAGATATAAGTTGAAGACCAATAGGTATAAGTAGATTTCGTCAAGCATATTACTTGTCCACCCTATTGAACTGCTTAACTTTTGGATGTTATCTTTAGGTCTTAGTTGGCATGAAACATTTACGAACTTATATTTTTTAAGTATGGTTGACTTTTTATGCGTTCAACTATGGGTTGACTCTAGGGTTACTGTAAAACATGGGTGGGTAATCTATATTTTTCGGGTTGTGATATTATTTACATTATAGTTAGACAACTTGTGTCGGGTTACCGATTTTGGATATGTATGTCACATCAGTAAACCACTCATGTTTTCATCATTATTTTTTTGTTTTGTTTTGTATAAATAGGGACATTAAATCATTTGACTTAAATGATTATAATGTTATGTTCAATGTTATATCATGACTGTTATATATATCTTTATATGCTTCATATTTCATTCCATATATTTCAATAACTTCAATTCTAGCAATTTTATGTTTCCACGATCCTATTAGTAATATCTCAAGTTTTAGTTGAGTTTGAAGAATATACCACATTTTTTTCTTTTCTCTTTTCTCTTTATCTATTCGTGACAAAAGGGGGAGAGATTTTAGAGTGTATGGGAGAGAATTTTGGTAATAATTATAGGGGGTTGAATTTTTACTTACTCATCTTGGTTATTTATTATGACCTCTATTTTATCTTTTGTACTTCATGAGGTGTGATACATATACAAGAAACATGAATCGTCAACAAATAATGAAGCGGATCAAGCTTTTAAATCCTATCGTGCAGATCAAGTCTACGGGGTTTGAGGACTGAGTAAAAATTGATGTATAGGATGATAATTTTGATTTTGTTCTATTATTTTGGATCGTTTTGATTTATTTATGTCAAGTCATTTTTTGTTTTCTCATGGAATTAACAGAGGGGGGTATTTTTAAGAATAAATTCCTCTTGTTGTCATAATGCTTGGTTAACAAAATGTAGCTTAGGAGTGTAGTATTTATTGAATATCTTCCAATGGTTAAATTCCATGTGAACGATAAAGTGACATCGAAACATCCATCGAACCAAATTACAAGCCACCCAACAAGTAGTACAAGTGAGAAAATTAATTTTTGAAATATAAAAATAATCTAACTTTGGTGGAATTTTTAAAAGGGTTTTTAAAATATTTTTTAATTGAGTTTTAAATTGATTTTTTTAAGTGTTTATGTGAAGTATTTCTAGCAACACTTTAAAATGTCCTTAAATGTTTTCCACCTACAAGTGTCTTATTAAATCCTAAAAATAAAGATTTCCAAATAAAGGGCTCTGCAACCCTCCCGCGGCCTAGCCGCAAGACCAAACCCAGCAGCCTCGAGGTCTATAAGCGCGAGCACAGGATTATAAGATGAGGGTGTGACCTCTTTAGACATAGGCAAGGGTTAGCTAGTGGATTTTTTTATTAAAACTCTGTTTTACACTTTTTTAAGATCTTTAATTACCCACAACGCTTCATAGGTTTTTTTAATAATCGCTTAGTGAGATATTTCATGAGTAATTCTTTAAGATCTCAATTTTTGTTACAGAGAGCTTTTGTATGCTCTTTTAACCCCCAAAATCTTCCAAGCCTTCTACTTGATATTTTTTTTCTTAGACATTAAAATTAACATCTTAAAGGTGTTTTCTAAAACATAAGTTTCCCAACATGTTACTATCAAATATGTGGTAGTGCTGCCTTTGGTGGTGTTCGAAGCTTACCGAGGTTTAGAATATCGGTGACCTCTATTTTATCTTTAATGTCTTCTATATCTTATAACACCCCATACCCACATTGCTTGATAAGGCATGTGCACAGAGATTTCTATATCTGATTCAGTCTTCCCTGCTTCCCATTCCTTACTTTCTTCAATAATTTCTTTTGAAATTTCAGTTTATTCTTTGATAACGTACAATTGTCTTGATTTGTATCAATTCCCAGGTTTATAAACTTCCTCACAATAATATCAAATCCCCTTTTCTCTTCTTGCCTCCATATCCTTCTTAGAAATAAATTTATCAGGTAAAGAAGTGATTTTTTGTTGACGTTCTTAAAATTATTGTTTAGGTAGGAAGAAATATTGTGGGTTCTTTCTGAGAGCGTTCACTATTCGGATAGTATTTCTGCAACCTCAGTTGCCTCTGTATCAGGGACACTGACGATCTCCTCTTGTTCTCTTCTCAGCTCCTTAATGTAATGATCCGACTTATTTTGTGTCGCGAGGTACCCGCCGAGTCCCATGGAAATTGCATCAGTGGCGACCTCAGCGATGCCGGCAGTGATAATGATAGATGAGGAGGCATTGGCATCTAAAAATTCGACCACGAGTGCAAAGGGAACAACAAGGCCGTCCGATACGCTGATGATGATATCACGCACAATCTAAGAAAAAAAATGTTGATCAACAGTATAGATAATCAAATGTAAAATAAGTCTAAACCACCACACCTAATATATAAACCAAACCACGGAATGATATAATCAATGAAAACATATTCTTAATATTTAACTGAGCTCCAGTAGGCTTGCTCACTTGCAACCGGGAAAATGCAAGACCAAATATATATCAATAGCATAAAAATTCAAAGAAACTTACATCTTCAAAGGCATTTATATATCTCCCCTCGGGTATGTCACGTTTCTGCAACAGCTTAATCCCCGAGCACTCTTTGTATAACCTGTAGCCACCATATGAGTTCCAATCAAGAACTAAGGATTCAAACGATTTTGTTGGTTTGTTTACTATTTTGTCTTGATCTTTATGCTTTGTGAACCTCTATTCAATATAAGTAATTTTTTGTGTTTGATATGTGTCATTCGGAAATGGATTCAAAGATAATTTAATAATATCACAGCGTAATAAAAATGGATTTATAATAAAAGTGAACTAAGAAATTAAAGGCATTACCTCACTACCTATGCTCTGCAAAGCAAAATAAGAAATTGCAACTTGTACAGATTAAAGTAAAGAGCATTCTTGCACACATGTCATGTTAACCCATAAACCTAGTAATCTAATGAGACACCCGGTCTGTGTACACTCATATGTTTGAAGATCAACGCTGATAACTTACAAGGCCACATAATCCCATAAACCCATCCATAAAACTATAAACCTCATACTGTCAAGGTCGTGTAAACCTAGTAGAACAAAAACTTGTAGAAACGTAATTGGTAGTAGAAATACCCCCAAAAATCACAAAGAATCAATAAAAATCGTACCATTACATTATGTATAAATCTGAAATATGTACAGCTATCAATTATGTACAACCATCAAATCTATTTTCCAATGTATCAAATTTGTTTTATAATATATGAATAGGTCTAGGTTTTAAAAAAAACAAAAAGATTAGAAACATATTGTTTAGTAGCCCCAAAAAATACCACAAAGAAATACCCCAAATGAGGAGAACAAAAATTATCATGTATCAAATTTGTATGTTGAACCCTTGTTTCATCAACATTTAAGAAAAAACAAAATTGTAAATTAAAGGTATACTAAACCCTAGAGAGTACCTTTCGGCGACCGTGGAGAAGAAGCTTGGGTCGAGAGAGAGAGAGTATACTAAACCCTCCCTATCGTCTCAACCCTCAACCCCCAAACCCTTGTCATTTCCACCTCGGATCATCCCTAAACTACCAAACCCTTTTCGTTTCCTAATCCTAAACCAACAATAGAGGCATTTACACTTAAGATCTAAATACACGGTGAGAGAGAGGTTTAAGGAGAGAGAAACTTGAGGAGGGAGAAACTTGAAATGAAAATCTAGTTTACAAAGAGAGGGAGGTTTGGTTAGAGAGCCCTTTACCTCGAGCCTTGTGTTGTAGGTGTAAATGACCTCCTCCCTTATTTGTCTTGTATCCTTGAAGAAATTACGTGGAACTCAAATTTTTAAGGGGTAAAAGAGGGAACAAAGAAAAAATTCATCTCAAGTGACATCATCAATCAAATTTATGACATACATAAACCTTATCTTGCAAGTTTTAATTTGACAAAATACCTTCAAAGTTCCACATGAGGGGATAGTTGGATATATAACCAAATATACAAACTTATACTTAAAAAATATGTGCCAGATCATCCACTACTGTTTCTACTTGCATCCACTACTGCTCCTAGTTATATACAAAAATATATAAAAAAAAAGTTCAGCGATGGTTTAACTTATTAACACCATTATCTCAATATTAACTAAAAAATTTAAAATACATAACCAAGTGCTTCAGATTCATGTTAAATGAAAAGTAGAAAAGAATACGAAAGTAGATCATATCTAAGTAAAGACCAATAAATAATGAATAAAGACTAATCAAATTTTGATGTCCTAGTGATATAACAGAGGCTTTTGGTACAAAAATGAAGAAGCGTTAACATTACAAACAATAATGGGACCAAAACTAATATATATATATATATATATATATAAACCATAATAAAAAGAACGCAAAATCCTAAATCATAAGAACACAAACATATTTATTAATCGCATACCTTTACACCATTTCAAACAACCAAAGTTGGAATTTAGGGTCTCCTAAAAAATCAAGCTTTGAAACAAACACATAACTGAATGGACATCTTACATAAATATAAACAAAAAATAAATGAGAAGAATACATAAAAGTAATAAATTAATTAAAAACACTGGTTTAAAGCCTTAAGAACATAGTGCATACCTGATTCCACTCGTTGTGTGATGAATCAAAGGGGAAGACCTGTACGGCAACATAACATACGAACATATTATAATTTTTGTAAAATCTGGCAGATAAGGTAACATTAATATTGAAAATTGAATAGAAGGTCTTCAGATCTGAGGATTTTGCCCATCCTTTATAAATTTGAAAAAAATAGAAAAGTAATAAATTAATTAAAAATATTGCGATCGACGCTCCACGCACCAGTTTGTAGAGCCGACGCACTTGTTTGCACCTATACGAAAAAGTTCACGACCCATAAAGCTTTATCCCATTAACCCTAAGAAACAAAAAAATAACAAATGTGCAATAAAATAACAACTTTATGCAAGGACATTACCTCAATGTTGTGAATCATCAGAAAATTAAAATTGCCTAGTGATGGAAAACATGAAGGCTGTGTGTAGTTTTCATGGAGGAATGAAGGAGATACAATGGTCTTAATGGATATTGAGGAAAAGGAGAGTAAAAAACATGGTGTTTGGGGGATTTGTGGTGGATCGCGACCAAGGGAGAGAAGAGAAAACTTCGGAACCTGGAGAGAGAAATGGGCTACGAAAGAGAGAAAGTGAGGATGGGATGTTCAAAAGTGAGATCAAAATGGTATAATGACCTTTTACCCCTATTTTTGAATTTTGAAGAAAGGGGGAAATAAGTTAGAGTGTGTTAAAAGAGGGGGGAAATCAAATATTTAAGGGGTAAAAATGGTAAGAGGGGTATTTTAATCTCAACCCTTCATTTCGTACCTTGTTGGCTTCGATCTAAACCGTAAAGTGTCTCCCCATCTTATGAATAGTGAAAACACCATTGTAACTTATTATTTATATATATATATATATTTATCCATGATAAACATGCATGACATTTTATATCTTGCATGCTTGCATGCATACATACATACATCATTATTTTATTATTTTTTATTTAAATATTTTAAATATATATATATATATATATATTAAGTTTTTTAAAAGTTTTTTTTAAAAGGCGGGTTATTATGCGCTGAGTTTTATCATGGGAACAAATTTATCGCGGTGCCCTCGGACACGGGCATCCGCTAGTATATATATATATATATATATATATATATATATATATATATATATATGTGGAGAGAGAGAGAGAGAGAGAGAGAGAGAGAGAGAGAGAGGCAGACACCTGTGCTTACTAAGTTTGCATAAGTGCTGGCGCACACTAATTTTTTTAAAATATTAAAAAATATATTTTTGAGTTGATTTTTTATGCGATATTTAAATATTTCAACAGACCCATAAAAAAATTTAGCTAAATTTTTTTTTGTTTTTTTTTAAATCGGTCAAACTTTTGTAGCTTTCAAAGTGCTTAAATGTAGTGAAAGTTTGACCGATTTTTTAAAAATAGCAAAAAAAAAATTTGGGTGAATTTTTTTAGCTGGGTTCCTTAAAATGTTTAAATATCACACACAAAAAATGAGCTCAATTTTTTTTTTTACTATTTTAAAAAAATGATGTGCAAACTTAGTGTGCACATGAGACTGACTCAATATATATATATATATATGTGTGTGTGTGTGTGTGTGTGTGTGTGTGTGTGTGTGTGTGTGTTCCACGAAATCAAGGACCTAACTGTAAGATATGTTCTTGACCGAAAATTATGGAATCGAGGTTGATAAAAAAAAGGGGACCGAATGAAGCACCATTGAGTTCCTAGCCATGGATGTCAGCGAGATACTACCTCTTATTGACATACAAAACTTGTAATATATATAAACTTACTCCCCAAAAAATAAAAAAAGCACCATAAAAATAGGTAATAAAAAGGCATCTCATCCTTACTTCCTGTATGAGAAAACTGATTAGATTCAACCAACTTCCATGGCGCTCATCCATATCAACCTCTTTATGTTCTTTTGCGAGAGTAAGAACTGATGTGATCTATAGTATTATATCCAAGTAAAATTTACATCAACCACCACCATTTATTTTTGTAATCCAAAAAGATGTTTACTCAAACGCTCATTCGACCCAATATCAAATATCCTAGAAAGAGGTAAAGTGAGTGGCCAACCATCAAATATGCTAGCAAAAAAATGATTTAGGATTTTAGTTGTTGCCTTTAGCCTCATAAAGTTCACCTGATTTGGGATTTAAGTAGTTAACTCTGTGTTTTTTTTATGAAGAGATAAAAGTAAAGAAATGAAACACATTTACAAAGAGGTAATAAATTGAAGAAATGATCAAATGAAAAAACCCATATGTAACTGGGAATCGCTAAACCCAACTATAACCATACAATCAAAATCAGCGAACATACGAATTGGTAGGGCCGCTACATCTACCATCTCCTCTTCTTATTCTTATTCTTCTTCTACTTCTGGGTTGTCACTTCCCATCCCCATCCCCATCCCCATCGTCTTTTAACTTGGTCTTGAGGACCCATTTGTACCCTATAAGATGCATCCCATGCTGATATGGTGCCAAATCCCGTGTGTGATTATGGTGAAGGGCAACAAGTTCGTTTGTCATAGGTGTGATCAGTGGCGTACCCAGGATTTTGAGTGAGTGGGTGCGGAACATATGATGAATGTCGGGGGTTTAGGGGAGGGATCCCCCGAGCTAATTTTTTTAGGGTTATTTTCTTTTTAAATTAAATTCAATGTAATGTCAATTACTCAAATAGTTATTCCTAAATACAAAGTCAATAAAACCATGAATTTTCAAACCTTAAATTTCAAGCCTTAAATGACAATACCCAATTAAATTGAAGCCATAAATAACAACACTAAATTAACTTTAAAATCTGAATAGCTCCGCCCAAATAATTCTATTTTTCATCCATTTCTGATATAAAAAACAGAATATTACATCAATTTTAACAATTAATTACTATCAATTTCAAGCCCTAAAATAAAATTACCCAAACACCACTTCTTCTAATTTTTTCAATTTCTTAAATTAAAAACAAAATCTTATAAAAAATGTGAACAGAAAAATGAAAAAATAACATACATTATTGTTGAAAAAAAACATGCATTTTTGTAAACAAACATAAACTAATTCCTAGCACTAAATTCATTATAAAGCTGAAATAACTAAGAAAAAAGAAAGATATAACTTACCCATTAAAACATCTTTGAGGAAGAAAAAGGTATGTGGTTACCGACTTTGATTTGGGGTTCGTTGGGGGTTTTGAAAGCTCTTAGGGTTCTTAAAGTGGGAGTTGGGTATTTTGGAAACTTTTGAAGAAACCCATTTTGAAATGTCACTGATAAGTCGTGAAGCGTGTTTTTTCAATTATTATGAACATAGCCCCTCAAGTATAAGAAAATTGTAATAAGACAACTTTAGTTTTAGAAAATTATCCTATGGTTTATATATTTAAAAAAATACCACATATACATAAAAAAATCAAAAAATTACCGGGTGCGGCCGCACCCGCTCGGGACTGAATAGGGACGCCCCTGGGTGCGATCCACTAAGGTTGAGAGATAACATCCGTGACGGTAGTTGGTTCAAAGAGATCATGTGCGAATGCATCCATAAGAAGGTGAGGGATGGAGGTCACTTTTGCCTTGGACATTATGGTAGCAGGTGGGAGCGTCAAGAGAGGACGTGCTAGAGGACTAACATGAAGATCCACAACTATGTTGATACCGTTTTCGTCACTTTGCGTCGATGCATATAGAGGAGAAAACGTAGCCATAGAGATAAGAAAGTGAAGAGACATGGTCGCATCTCAAGATGCATGAATGGGAGAGAGATATATATTATTGGGTATCTGATAAGTCTTTGGCTTTGATAAGGGAAGAGTTTCACGATAGGGCATTTGCCATAAATTCTATTAATACCTCTAATACTATTAACGATAGGGCATTTGCCATAACGATAGGGCATTTTCCATAAATGCTATTAATACCTCTAATACTATCGTATTAGAGATATAACTAGCATGTAACCCGTGCGATGCGTGGGCAATTTTTTGAATTTACCTAAATAATAGATAAATAAATTTAAAAAAAAAGGTAAACAACAAATACCAGTATTACTAACTACATATTTTCACAAACTAACCCATGAATTTGGCATTGACTAATTCGCATAGGTAAAATGACTTATAAAACCTTATTTTAAAATTAACATTTAAAGTTCTTATCCAACAAATTAAAAATACTACAAATAATTAATTCCATGCTTACATTTTTTATAACAACAAGGAAAAACTTGGGAAATGAGTAACATTATCAATCTAATATACTAACCGTAAATCATCAACAATGGTAAGATAGTTATCAACCAAAAAATTGAAAGTGAGATGGAAACTATAACAATAACCCAGACGAACCATCCACTTTTGGAGGAAAAAGCTTGAAAAACTCTCAATTCTAACACGCACCATCACCTCAACCCGCACATCAGTAACTGTAACTGCACACCACTATAAGCCAAATCATTTATTGAAGAAATTTAACTCCAAATATTTTGTGAACAAATTCCAACAAATCAAAAACAAAAACAAAAATGTTTGAATAAGTCCAAACCAAACAAATACCCCAAATCGTTTATCAAAGAGAACCAAAATAAAAATCTCCCTACCATATTCGGACCACACAAAGAGAAGGAAGAAAAAGCTAACTCAATTTAGTGAAAGAAATCAAAATGAGAGAGAGAGTGAGAGAGAGAGAGAGATCAACTTCTTTGGGTGAAGTCCTATGAAAAAGAAAAACTGTGACGGAGAGAGGGATAACAATTTAAAAAAATCAAATTATAAGGGTGAAATAGTAATAAACATGAAATTCATGACATGAAGAAGACAGCTTGAAAAACAAACTTTATCATTGGATCATGTTAAATTATCAAAAGAAAAAAACTCACATAAAGGTAGATGTTTACTATTGGATCGTACCAAATTATCATAATGGAACTTCGCATAGCATAAACTTGAATTTATACTTTCTTTTAATGAAGCGCAACACATTATTTTCACACCCTCCATGTACATGTAAATACAACTTATAAAAGGATTACATGTAAGAACATCCACGTAATAATCAGTGAGACAAAAGAATAAGACAAAAAAAAATAACTCTTGTGATTAACACAGATGAAGAAAAAGCACATTGGTTTACCTTCATGATCTCAGCATCCTTTTGGGTTCATAATTTGTTAAAACATAATAGTGGGTTCTATACTTATATATGAAATGGGAGAATATTAGAAGGCACCACATATTAAGAGAAGAGAGAGAAAGGGTGAGGAAAAAAAGGACAGTTGCCATTTGAAAGGGAGGACGATATGAAAGGTTATGTCAGTTCATATCCTGAAAAGGGGGACTTTAGTAAGTATAAATATGAGACCCATCTCTCATTTTGGGAATCAACAAACAAGTGAGAGAAAGTAAAATCAAGTGAGTGTCCAAATAAATAGTGTGTCTTTAGAGTAAGCGAGGTGTGTTTTGAGTAATAAAATTGTGTCCTAAATATTGAGTAAGTTTTGTAATATTAGTGGATCACTTGAGTGAGTATTTTGTGAGTCAATAATTGTAGTAAAATATTTACAATTATTTTTTGTGTAATAAATGATATGCCCAAAGTGCACGTGCCAGCTCAGAGACATTAACCTCGGCTTGTATGACGACCGAGGTAATAATAGCTCAGGATTACCCATCAGCAATGTCATCCTTCACCAGGTTGGCCACAACCGATGTTGCAAGTACCACCATGAGTGGGCATCAACCGAGGTCTGCATGACTCATGGGGTCAGTTATCCATTTGGTCGGCCACAACTGACATTACAAGTATCACCTCTGTGAGGGCATCATCCGAGGTAAGTTTGGACATGGGTTATCCATCAGCATCACCATCAACACCGGCCATAGCCGACGTTACAAGTTTCACCTAAGATCAACAAAACCTTGCAGCCTCAGCATCAAGTGTCAAGACAACATCGGCCCTGGCCGATGATTAAGATATCTAACCTCGGCTGGCATCCCAGCTAAGGTCATCATATAATCCCCAGCCAAGGTAGGGGTCGTACTTCACCAACCTCGTACTCATTCAGGACGAGGTTAGTACCAAGCAAAGACAAACAAGCATCTACGCGCACATGTAGGTCTTGGAACACGTGGACAAATCTGTTATGACTGAATCATTCCCTCCACATGAGGGAATATTGAGGTCATCAATACTTAGTTGAGATCAGCCAGGTGTCATCCTTGCACTAGCTGGATCTCCATGCACTAGCACATTTCATGCTTGGGGGGCACATTACACCCCCCAAGAAGTATATATTGAGGTCATCCTCAACATTGTAAAGGATCGATATTTTACAACCCTAGCTGAAACTCTGTTAATTTACATAGTGGAGAGAGAAAGCTTGAGAGATTGTATCCATGGCCATTAGTTCCTTATTTCAATGACATTACTCACTCACTTCACAGTGGACGTAGGCCTAATTGTCTTATCCACTTATATATTGGTGTTTATCCTCTTCTCCTCACCTCCTTCTACATATGCACTTGTGTTCTCCTGTGCTGCCATTGTTATCACTTGCTTGATCTTGTTAACACCTTATCTGGTGTTGTTGTTTCCAGCATCATCATTTTGGCGCCGTCTGTGGGAACAAGAAGCTGTCTCTTCCACTTTTTTGCTACTTATCCTCACCGGAGACTTTGGTGGTGAACCAGGCCTCACCCCTTGCGTGGAGCTATTTCACCGTTAAAAGAGGTCCTTTAAAGGTATTATGTTCATCTTCTTCTCAAGATCTTTAGTTTCAACATATGGAACTAGAGTTACCACCACCTCCTCCACCATCCGGTGTTGGAGGACCTAGTTCCAGCCAGGCACCACCCCAGTCCAAAATGGCTGAGGTGGCTACAGCCTTAAGATCTTTGGCTGTAACACAACAAGCAATATAGAAGAAATTTGCAAAGCTCAGTCAAAATATGATTATGCCACCTGGGGTCTCACCGGAGATGATTACTCTGGAAGTTATTCAACCCCATCCTGAAGCCAGGGGACCACCCCAGGCACCGCGAAAAGACCAGCCTATGCCTCAACAGAGAAGGGACGTTATTGACCTTAGGCATTTATGTCTGGGGAGGCAAGGAAACCCTTGACCTGAGGATAAGTATGAATATATGGAGGCAGAGGATGCTCCAGAAGATTGCTGGAAGCCGTGTGAGGTTTTGAATAAAACGGTATATCCTATCCAGCAGAGTAGAGGTTGTGGGGGCAGAAGAGTTGGGGGTACCCAATAAAGAGGATTAACTTTTGATCGCTTGAGCAGAGGGTCAGCCTTTGAAGGTATCGACCCAGTTAATGAGCTAAGACAGAGGTTATCTAGGTCTAGAAGTGTAGAAGGTTCACAAAGGGAAGATGGTGAACATCGGCCTCATCAGGGCCGACCCCAATATGGCCGAGATAGGGAACATGAAGTGGTAATTAGCCGATGTTGTGCAGCGACTGGGGAACCCTCAGTTCACCCCTTGGAGGTGGCTGGGGACAACCTCGGCCAGGACGACGTTGCAAAGCCATGTAACAATTCCATTCAATGTCTTGAAGAGAAGATAGGGGACTTCATCAAAAGCCGAGACCCACTACAAAGAAGGTTCTCATAGGGTTCCCCATTCGTGGCAAGGATAGTGAACTTACCTACCCCTACCAAGTTCAAACCACCTATGGTGTCTCCAAATTATGATGGTAGTACCAACCCTGTGCATCATATTGAGATGTACCAGTCCACGGTAGACATTTATTCAATCCCAGAGTGTCGGACTTTCTCTGGGACTTTAACGGGAGCTACATATATTTGGTTTACCTCCCTTTCGAAGAACTTTGTCGAGAACTTTAAGATCCTAGAAGAACGATTTATTCACAATTTCTGTTTTGGGGTAAGACCTCAGAAGAAGACCACTCATCTTTTGTATGTCAAGCAAGGCAAGAATAAGATCCTAAGAAACTACATTGCTAGATTCAACAAAGAAAAATTAGAGGTTGAAGATTACGAAGAGAATATAGCTATGACACCCCTCATCGAAGGACTCTAGAAGGGGAAGTTGTTGTGGAAGCTTATTGAAGACCCTCCCAAGTCTATGGCAGAGCTATTAGCAACTGCAGGAAGGGTCATGAACACTGAAGAGGCTATGGATGCAAAGTATGAGGATGAGAACGGAAGTAGCAGAAGGAAATTCCAAAGGAAGAAAGACGAAAAAAAGAGGTCTGCAGATGAAAATTTTGCACACTATACTCCTTTGACCATGAGCTATAAACACATCCTCAATGAGATAAAGAATGAAGGGTCCCTAAGATGGATAAAAAAGCTAAAAGCTCCTCCACATAAGCGGAATAAAAACCTACAGTGCGAGTTACACCGGGATCATGGCCATGAGATCGACAGGTGCTTTGCGTTGAAGGATGAGATCGATCAGATGTTGAAGCTCGGAAAGCTCTGGAAGTATGTCGACGATAAAGCTCCTAAAAGGGGAAGAGATGACCCTAAAAAGAAGAAGAACGACAGATGTCGAGAAGATCCCCCAACAAGAAGATATGATGACTCAGATGGGGATGATGAGTACGATCCTAACCTCCCACTGAAAGGCGATAATTCCCCTATGATAAAGGATTGGTATGATCTCCTTCGGTGTTAACACCATATGTGGAGGACTAACAGGGGTGGCTCCAAAGTAGATGATCGTAAAGCTCATGTGGAAGAGGCTAAGTCAGTGACCAAAGTAGAGGTTGTAAATCTGGCATCTTTAGAGGCTAAGCAGAAGATAAAGAAGGTAGATATGGATACTCTTACAGTTGGATTCTCCCGACTCGACTTTAAAGGTATTTTGGCTCCGCATGATGACCCTTTGGTAATAACAATAAGAGTGCATGGATATGAGTACAGAGAATCCTTGTAGATGGAGGAAGTTCAGTAGATGTAATATTCTGGCCCTATTTAAGAGCCTAGGCCTCAACCGAACTAGGCTGGTACCATATCAACATATGTTGATGGGCTTCAGGGGTAAAAAGGTCCATCCATTGGGCATGTATGAGATGGATGTACGAATGGAAGACGAGTGGCCTCAGAGGTTGACCCAGAAGATCAATTTTTTCATTATGGATGAAAATATCTTCTCGGCCTATAACCTCATCATAGGACGAGTAGCCCTTAAGGAGTTTGAGGCCGTGCCGTCGACGGTCCACCAAATGCTAAAATTATTGACCCCTTATGGGGTAGGGGAAGTGTAGGGAGAACATACCTCGGTGCAAGAATGCTACTTCAACTCGACGAAGGAGAGAGACGCCCATAAAAGGGAAACAACAACATATAACATTGATACACTTGATCCTAGGGATGAAACAAAACTAAATAAGGGAGAAGCCACGGAAGAGGTAGAATCCATCATCCTCAATGAGGACGAGCCAAAAAAAATCATCCAAATTGGCAAATCCCTAAGACCCAAAATCAAATAAGAGCTGGTAAAGCTTCTAAAGAAGAGACAGAGTGTCTTCGCCTGGAGACATACAGATATTTAAGGAATTCACCCAGAGATTATGTGTCATTAGCGGAAGATGATAAGCCAATCACGGAAAGAAGAGGATTTTACTCTAGAGAAAAGTACGATGTCATCAAGGAAGAAGTCAGAAAGCTAAAAGAGGCAAAATTCATCAGGGAGGTCATATACCCTGAGTGGTTATCTAATGCTATCATCGTGCCAAAAGCTAATGGAAAATGGATGATGTGCATAGACTTCACTAACCTAAATAAGTCTTGCCTAAATGACAGTTATCCCTTACCTCAAATTGATCAGATGGTAGATGCCACGATAGGGCATGAACTTATGAGCTTCATGGATGCGTATTCAGGCTATAATCAGATCTTCATGGATGCCGAAGATGCAGAGAAGAAAACATTCATCACATACAAGGGGACCTGTTGCTATAAGGTTATGCCCTTCGACTTGAAGAATATAAGGGCCACGTATCAATGTCTTGTAAATAACATGTTTGAAGATCATATTGGCAAGACCATAGAGGTATATGTAGATGACATGTTAACGAAAAGCTTGAAGGTCTGCACTCATGTAGCCGACCTGGAGAGGACTTTTGACACCATTGACTTATATAGGATAAAGCTTAATCCTGCCAAGTGTGTCTTCGGAGTAGGAGCAGGAAAGTTTCTTAGATTTATCGTCAATCAAAGGGGTATATAGTCTAACCCCGAGAAGATTAAAGATTTTCTTGAAATGAAGACTTCGAGAACTATAAAAGACATTCAGAGGCTAACTTGAAGAGTTACTGCACTTAACAGGTTTGTCTCACGAGCTACAGACAAGTGTCTTCCTTTTTTCAATGTGCTTGGAAAGGCCTTCGAATGGGACGAGGCGTGTGACAAAGACTTTAAAGATATCAAATCCTACCTTAGATCCCCTCTACTCTTATCTCGGCCCATTCTGGGAGAGAAGCTGTATGTTTATCTGGCAGTCTCAGAATCAGCCATCAGTGCGGCCATAGTAAGAGTAGACGATGGAGTGCAGAGGACGGTATATTTCATTAGTAAGGCCCTTCAAGGGTCTGAATAGAATTATCCTCGAATGGAAAAGTTAGCAGATGCCCTAATATACGCCTCCAGGAAGATGAAGCCATATTTCCAAGCTCACTCTATGGTCATCCTCACTGATTCACCACTAAGACAAGTCCTCCACAAGTCCTAAAAGTTGGGCAGATTAATGACCTGGGCCATCGAGTTGGGGCAGTATGACATTATTTATCAACCAAGGGTTACCATCAAGGGACAGGCTCTTACAAATTTTATAGAAGAGTTTACCTAGGAAGAGGATGAGATTGAGAATAGCCTAGAGATTTCAGAGGGATAATACAGTAACGTATTCCAAAACTCAAAAGAGGTTGTGTCCAGCAGAGCCAGAAAAGGAGTAGCTGAGAATGAGGAAGACAGGTACCTCTTCAAGCAAGGGACCCTGTTAGAGGATAACTTCTCTTCAAATGAAGATGTTTGGAACCTCTTTATTGATGGGTCTTCTTGCGAAAGTGGAAGAGGCATAGAGCTGATACTGATAGTTTCGGATGGTATCGACATTGAATATGCGCTAAGATTTAACTTAAAGGCTTCAAACAACGAGTCCGAGTATGAGGCGCTGATAGTGGGGATCTCCTTGGCAAAATCCCTTAGAGTTGGCCGACTCCTACTACACAGTGACTCGAGGTTAGTTATCAACCAAGTACTTGGAGTATATGAGGCCAAGGATGAAAGGATGGACAAATACCTGAAGAGGGTAAGAATGATGCTAGAAGGCTTTGAAGAGGTGAAGATGAAGAGGGTACCTCAGCAAGACAACAATCGTGCAAATGCAGTAGCAAGGTTGGCTTTAGCAACAAGGATAGGCATCAGAAGGACAATACCAGTCGAGATCTTGCTCAAACCGACCATTAAGGAAAAAGAGGTTACCAGCTCTTACCTCAACTTGAACCTTGGGGACTTATGTATTGACCCCCTTATCAGACATATCAGACAGGGAGAGCTTCCAGAGTCGAAGTTAAAAAGGAGGAAATTGAGGTACACAACTGCCAAGTTCTCAATAATAGGAGATGTCCTATATAAAAAGGATTCCTACTACCTCTCCTCAGATGTGTCCATCCCACATAGGTCCCCCACATCCTACAGAATGTACACGAGGGTTCTTACTCCAGTCATATAGGAGGAAGACCTTTAGCCAAGAGGATAATTATGCAGGGATATTGGTGGCCGACCTTGGCCAAAGATGTTGCTGCATACGTGAAGAGGTGTGACAAGTGCCAGAGATTCTCCATTATCACTTATCAACCTCATCAACCTATGATGTCAATCAGTTATCCTTGGCCATTTGTAGTATGGGGGATTGACTTAGTTGGACCATTTCCAAGAGATGCTAATAACTATCTATTTCTGATATTAGAAATTGGTTACTTCTCCAAATGGGTAGAGGCTGAGTCGATGATCGTGATTACAAAGAAGAAGTCCTTTTAGCTCATTTGTAAGAGCATCATATGCCGACATGGCCTTCCAAACACCCTCATCTCAGACAACAAAACCCAGTTCAAGAATTTTTCCTTAGAAAAATATTATGAAAGAGTGGGGATTAAGCAGTTCTTCTCCTCTCCTGGATGACCCCAGGTAAATGGGCAGACTGAAGTCACGAACCGAATAATACTTAATGGGATTATGCAGAGGTTGGAAGAAGCCACGGGGAGATGGACAAAATAGGTTTATGCAGTATTATGGGCCTACAGAACAACGATAAGGACACCAATGGTAGAGACCCAATTTATGTTGGCCCATGGCTCAGAAGTAGGACCCCCCACCCACAGATTTTAGACCTATGACCCTCAGAGGAAAGGGGAAGAAAGAAGATTTGATTTAGATATAATTGGGGAGAGAAGGGAAGACGTTGAGATCAGACAGGCAGCCTACCAGCATAGAATAACAAAGTTCTATAATCAAAGGGGGAAGTCAATACCTATAGCTATATGAGACCAGGTGCTAAAGAAGATGTTGCAGAAAATAAACAAGCTCCACCCGATCTGGCATGGTCCTTATAAAGTAGTCGATGAGGTTATACCCGATACCTACCAGCTAAAAAATCTCAAAGGGGAACCTTTCTTCAATCCATGGAATGCTGATCACCTGAAGAAGTATTACATATGATGTTGCATTTGTTTCTTTGTAATACATGTATCATTTTATGAAGAGGATATTAATGAAAAGAGCAGTTCCTGTGTCAATAGTGTTTCATTAAGCTTAAACATCAATAATTTGGTGAAATGATGAGGTGAAACATCATATTTTGGTGACCTCGGACCTTAAACACTATAATTTGGTGTTAAGGTATGAGGTGAGACATCATAAATTGATGACCTTAAACCTTAAAACATCATTAGTTGGTGAAATTATGAGGGTAAACATCATAAATTGATGAGCTCAGACCTTAAAACATCATAATTTGGTGACAACTTATGAGGGTAGACATCATATTTTGGTGACCTCAGACCTTAAACATCATTATTTAGTGATAAGGTCTGAGGTGAGACATCATAATTTGATGACCTCGGGACTTAAACATCATTAATTTGGTGAAATTTATGAGGTGAAACATCATATTTTGGTGACCTCGAACCTTAAACATCATAATTTGGTGGTAATTTATGAGGTTAACATCATAAATTGATGACCTCAGACCATAAAACATCATTAGTTGGTGAAATTATGAGGGTAAACATCATAAATTGATGACCTCGGACCTTGAAACATCATAATTTGGTGACAACTTATGAGGGTAGACATCATATTTTGGTGACCTGAGACCTTAAAAATCATAATTTGGTGACAAGGTCTGAGGTGAGACATCATAAATTGATGACCTCGGACCTTAAAACATCATAATTTGGTGACAAATTATGAGGGTAAACATTATATTTTGGTGACCTCAGACCTTAAAACATCATTAATTGGTGAAATTATGAGGGTAAACATAATAAATTGATGACCTCCGACCTTAAAACATCATAATTTGGTGACAACTTATGAGGGTAGAAATCATATTTTGGTGACCTCGGACCTTAAACATCATTAATTTTGTCATAAATTATGAGGGTAAACATCATAAATTGGTGACCTCAAACCTTTAAGAGAAGTTCATTATATGACTAAAACAACATTCAAGAGATCATTCATTGAAAGAAGAAAAATCATCTGAAGAAGATGGTATTACATGAAGAAGTCAGTTACAAATCAAACATGATCCAAAGTATGTCATCAGAGTTTACAAAAAATTACAGATGAAAAATAAAAAAATCACAAGTTAATGCCCAAGGGTCGGCAGCTCTAGACGTGCTACTTGGACATCATGGGTAACCTCAGCTCCATCATCTCGTGGGCTAACATACTTAGTCTTTGTGGCCTCTAACGGTGACATCTTTACAGGAGCAACACCTTCCTCCTCAACCTCTTGCAAGGCCTGAGCAAAGAGAGGATCACCAAAGCCTAGACTGATAAAGTCTGAGGCAGATAAGCTCCTTGAATCCTGTTCCTTTCAAGCTTCCCACTTTCGAGTTGCTTTAATACCTCTTTCAAGGTATTCAAATTCGAAACTGATGAACTCATCAGAGACCTTGTAGTTAGTAAGGATCTTCTCTGAGGTATCCTCCAGTGAGGCTTTGACCGCAGTATTAACTTTGGATTGAAGGGCATCATCTTTGGCCTTCAGGGCCACTTCATGGTCCTTATTGAGGGCGGCAATGTCCCTATCCCTCTACTTGGTCAGTTTATCTGCCTCTTTGAGTTCCTCCTTCAGACACTCAACTTCAACATTCAACGAGGCCTTGACCTTCAAGGCTCCTTTTCCCTTCTCAATAAGGGGCATCTTCCTTAGAGTCCAATCAACGAATTGATGCATAGACAGAATACCCTGCAATGGAAAGCTAAATGTATGAGTTAATGTTTTAACCTATACCTAGGCCAAGGTTACACTTGGAAGAAGAAAAAAGCAGAAGTTGGTACCTAAATTTACCTATGAAGGCTAAACTCGACCAGCAAGGGGGTATCCATGGAGCATAGGAAACGCTTGTCTGCATCGGTCATTATTGAGATAATGGCATCCATTATCTTCAGACCATGACCTATCAAACAATCACTGGTCTTCAGTTGGGCCAGACGAGCAGCCAAATAATTATCCGTTCAGATAAGGATGGAACGGTCTCCCTTTTGGTTTTTTCTCAGCCTCTGATCCTTCGAGTCAGTGGTAGTCTTCCTCTTCTTTGTAACACCGTCCTTGGATGTGCTGACATTATGCTTGGGTGGAGGAGGGGCTACATTATTCCGTGCTTTCTTTATCAGCTTAACAAGGCTTGGGGATGACATCTCCCCGAGCTCGTAAGAGATACCTTCTGGGCGTTCTGCAAAAAGAAACATCTGATTCAGTAAAGAAGAGGTATGAAAACTCAGAGGTACAACTTATAAAAAATAATACTGACGAAGCTCAGTCAAAGGACATCCCCCAGGCCAGTCTCAAAGAGGTAATGTGGGGTCATCAGATGTTCTTACTTGACTAGCCAACAGTGATCCCCCTGATCTTAAAGATCCTTAACCTTTTGTAAGTTATCCTGGCTAAGACTAGGATCGGCCTTGGCAGCAAGTGACACCTTCCCCCACCTCAGAGGTTTCCTCGGCTTCAATGATGAAGTGGTGGCACAAGGACCAAATTCCCATGCCCCCAAAGCAAAGAAATACCATGGTTTCCAGTTATGATTTGAAGTCTGGGTCACCAACAGCATCTTCTTATCTGACTTCCTAGATAGGAAGTTCTAGTAGCTGGGGTGGTTTTGGTAGAGGATGGGATATAGCATCCTGTGAAGACCCTAACTGGAAGGTTTGAATGATGGACCGCCCTCCGAATGATGATAGCCCCAATCATCACCCTCTAGGCATTTGGGGATAATTGTGAAGGGGCTAGGTTGATATGGGATAGTATTGCTCTAATTGAAGAATGTATGGGGAGACGAAAGCCAAACTTGAACATCTACTCATAGACACAGATCTCCCCATCTCGGCCATCAAAGGCCCTCTCACCCCTTATAGGTCTCCTAATCTTGATGGAAGGACCTATAGAATAGATGTGCCTAAAGTCTAAGAGGTCATACTCGGTGAAAGAGCTCCCTATCTCAGCCACCTCTAAGGTGTCAATATCATTTTCATGACCATCATCCTCATCCCTGGTAACATCGGTCTGGGGAGATGAAAAGACACCATCAAGAAATCTCTGAACGAACTCAGTCCTGGTGGCCTCCGACAGAGGGATAGCATCAATGGGTGGGGGAACAGCCACACCCGACCCCACAACCTCGACATCAGAAGAAGTTTGTGAGGTGCTAGCACCATTATGGGACGAGGCATGACTTTGGACCTCATCCTAATCAGGGACCTGATGTTGCCTAATAGAGAAGTACATAGCCTCTTGGAGTGAGTCTACATACATATGTTTTGAGGTAGACGCCTCAGACTCAGACATGGGAGAAATGTCAATTGGATCCTCTGCTGGCTCATCAGGCTCAGCTGACTCAAGGTAAATCAACTTTAGAGGTGGAGGGAATATAGGTCTGAGGGGGAAGGCCTCAGCCCTATGAGCTTCCTCTTAGGCAAGATCTATCTGCCTAATTTTTTCAAAGGTCTTCTCTCTAAGAGAAGGGAAATCTTCTATAAGATTGTATAGAGGTCTGAGAATAAGTTAGACGACCCTACACTTAAGACTCTAAACCACAAATAAACAGCTGGGCACAACTTAAACTAAAGACTAAACTTGGATTTTTAAAGACTTCAAACCAAGAACAATCCCACCAAAAACTTCAAAGAGTCGCCAGAAAAGCCTTAAACTACAACCGAAAAACCCTAAACTACAATCGAAAAATGCAAGAAATGGAAATAAAGGGCTGAAAATGGAAAGGCAAGGTGAAAATGATACCTGAGGGAGTAGAAGATGAGGAATAAGAGGATAGAGCATAAATACACAAACACGGCCTCGATTAAGTTCTTGAAGAGAAAGAGAAAATGCAAAAGGCATGTAACACCCCGCATTTTTCATGCATTAAATATTTAATTAATTCGGGAATTGAAAATTACTTGTGAGTCGTAATTTAATTGAATTAATTAGGGAAATTTTATTTAAATATTAATCGAGGAGTAAATGGTTAATATTTATGGAAAGTTATTTACTAAGTGAATAGTAATTATTTATTTAAGTCATTTCGAGTATTAATGACAGGGTATGCACTTATCTCAACCGGGAGTCGGTATAGACTAAAGGGGTGAGGGGATAAATATTTTTATAAATTAATTCGGATGCCAATTCTGAGTGTACGGTTGAGTCCGGATGGGCCGAGATAGTCGGAAAAGTGTACCCGGGGGTAGTAAACGGGTCACGGGGCATTTTTAGACATAGTCAGGCCTACACGGGGGCATTTGGGTCACTTGGGCTTGACCCATTAGGCAAAAAACGGGATTAGGTAAATTAAGGAATTGGGAGGAATGATAAAACGGCTGATAGGGTTTTAGAAAAGGCTAAGTGTATTAAGAAACCTAATAGTAGCTAAGGGCAGCTTTGGGATCACTAGAGAGCCAATAAGGATCGTCTTCAACCTTGGAAATTCATCTCTGAATCAGACACTACGAAACCTATGGCAAGTGGATAACTTGCAATAGTATTGAACCTGTTTTTGAAATTCATATTCATGTGATGTGTTTGATAAAAATTCATTTTGGGTGTTCATGGCATAAACATGAGGTTTTGAAAAATAATAATCTGATTTACGAATTTGAATGACGATTCTTGTAGAAATCTGATATTATAAATTGATACATATCTGGTAGGATGATATCTGGATAACTTGAAAAGAATTTGGTGAATGGATTTGGGATGTAAATGTGTAAGGAATTAAAGATGGATATTTCCCCAAATTCAGAAATTGTAGTTAATGGACGAATTAATGATGTTGGTGGACATTCTGGAGGTCCCTAATAAGGTTTCTAACATGTATTAATGCTAAGAGGGCTTGAGGTTACTGGTAGAAGGAATTAGGGTTTGAGAATTTTCGTCCATGGCTGATTCTGCCTTCGCGAAGAAGACAAAGACCTGCTCGATCGATCGATCGAAGGTCTGGGGTCGATCGATCGAAGGTCAGCAGATTTCGACAATTCTGCCCAGTTATGTATATAAAAGAAAATTTATATAATAAATCTTTATGTAATAAATTATGGGGAAATTAATACATGAGTTTAAACCTAATTAATCATGAGTAAAGTTAATTAGGATTTGAGGAATTTTTGGGTGTCACGTAATGATTAAAAATTCGGGAGTCGGGAATTTAGACTCGGGTGAGGTTATTTCGGACTACGAGAGTAAGTCCAATTTTATGGAGGGGGCGATACCAAAGGTGACTTAATTAATTAATGTGCGAATTAATTAATAATTAGAGTTGGGCCATAAACTCTTAATAAACTAAATGGGCTTATGTTACGGGTTTTGTACATGGTGTAGCCGGGACGTTTTATATATATACAGAGTGTGGTAGTATATATATATATATAGTGTGTGTGCATTAATATCAGTGATTGAATATTATTAGTATGTACTCTAGTGCTATAGGGGGAGGTTGCGCGCAGTGGATGAACCCCCTGCCTTGAGGAGTAGGGCGAGCATAATCCCAGGTCATAGCGTCCGTTGTATGGGTGAGGGGTATCTCACTTTCATGGAAGGAATATGACCGCCTCCAATTCGTATATTAAACTAAGTTAGTGAGCGAATATAACTTGGATAACTAGGTTACGTGAATACACCTAGTGGGATAGCACTTGGAAAAATTTATATTTTGTGAGTATTCTTACTCGGTCGAAAGTTTGTATTAAATGTTATTTCAGTATGTTTGTGAATACTGTAATATGATTAAATATATAATTAGGTAAATAATTATATAGGGGATAATTAATACATAGTGAAAAATGTATTATGTGCATAACAGGTGTGAATGTTATATGAAATTAAAAGGAGTAATGATTCAATTAAGTTGACGTTTATAATAACTTAAAAATCATGAATTAAGGCATACTCAGTTAGAGTAGGTCAAATTCAAGGGTTAAAATAAGCATTGGGTCAGGAGCGTAGGACCTAGTAAATTAATTTGAAGCGTTAGTAGTGCACATTAGAGGAGGGGTGAGGAAGTACTCAAGAGAGTGCGACACTAACTAAAATATGAAGAGCATGCATATTTATTTATTACTGCAAGTTAATCATTTGTTAAATGTTTTCAAATATTTTTGGGTACTAACCCTTGCTATATAAAATTTTAAAAACCTTTTAGGTGTCCAACCACAAAGGCGCCATACTTGACTCTATTCCAGGTATCCTTGCTGCAGCACATGTGGATGTTGCGGGGTTTTGCTAGACACCTCTTTCTTCCATTCTTGTAGGGACTCTCTAGTAGTTATCTGAGCTTGTCGCTCACAATTCATTTATCAGTAGTAGACTTGTTGAGATGTTTTCTGATATTTACTTGTATTGGATATTTGGACCGATGGTTTATTCGGTTAAGTGTTTTTAATTGTGGATGGTTATTTTAATTAACTGTGATTGTGTATTATTGTGTGTTCCGCACGAGTTTTATTTAATTAATTGAAAGATAAAAATTGGCACCAGTCTAATTTTCTCACTTAGGTGGTTAGTAATTAAAAAGACGACAGTGATGTTAAGAATGGACCAACTGAGAAACCTTTTCTAACTTGATTTAGGACTGATCACCCGCGATTAATTAGGTAGGGTGTCACAAGGCACATGCGAGAAAGGAGCAAGGAGTGAAAAAGAAGGAGAGGAAAAGGGTTTTAAACACTCAAAATGTCTTGCACGCATCCCAAGGCCCATCACTGCCTTGGGAGCCCAAAAGACAATCAGCATCATTACACTTATCAGGCACACAACCCACTTCAGAAGTGGACACTTATCAAGGAAATATTGGTACATAAAGAAATACAGCCTCGGACATACTTACCCCTTAGTCACCTACTTACATAGGTAACTAAGGGCTTGGGGATGATTGATATGCCCAAAGTGCACCTTCTAGCTCAGAGACATTAACCTCGGCCTGTATGACGACAAAGGTAACAATAACTCAAGATTACCCATCAGCGATGTCGTCCTTCACCAGGTCGGCCAGAGTCGATGTTGCAAGTACCACCATGATTCAGCATCCTCCGAGGTCTGCATGACTCATGGGTTCAGTTATCCATCAGGTCAGCCATAGCTGACGTTACAAGTATCACCTCTGTGAGGGCATCATTCAAGGTAAGTATCATCAGTATCACCATAAACGTCGGCCATAGACGACGTTACAAGTTTCACCTAAGATCAGCAAAGACTTATAGGCTCAGCATCAAGTGTCAAGACAACATTAGCCCTGGTCGGTGTTCCACATATCTAACCTCGACTGACATCCTAGCCAAGGTCATCATATAATCCCCATCCAAGGCAGGGGTCTTACTTCACCAACCTCATACTCATCTAGGACGAGGTTGGTACCAAGAAAAGACAACCGAGCATCTATGCGCACATGTATGTCTTGGAACACGTGGATAAATATGAATTATTCCCTCCACGTGAGGGAATATTGAAGTCATCATTACTTAGTTGATATTATCCAGGTGTCATCCTTGCACTGGATGGATCTCCATGCACATGCACACTGCATTCTTAGGGGGCACATTACACCCCCCAAGCACTATATATTGAGGTCATCCTCAACATTGTAAAGGATCGATATTTTACAACCCTAGCTGAAATTCTGTCAATTTACACAGTAAAGAGAAAAATCTTGAGAGATTGTATCCATGGTCGTTAGTGCCTTATTTCAGTGACATTACTCACTCACTTACACAGTGGACGTAGACCTAATTGGTTGAGCCACTTACATATTAGTGTTCATCCTCTTCTACTCACCTCCTTCTACATATACACTTGTGTTCTCCTGTGCTTCTATTATTACTTGTCAACACCTTATCTGGTGGTGTTGGTTCCAGCATCATCAATAAAATAGTTTTATTTAAGGTTCACCTCCTGGGAAATTGTTTTTACTCAACAATTTAGCATTAGAGCCAAACGGTCAGGACCACTGTAAGGGTGCTACTAAAATGAAGTACTGTTAACGAATTGAAAACAATATGGGAAAGTGTCAGCATAATTAGCCATGGACCAGTTTAAGGACGTGATTATGGCAGACTTGGATAAAGCGTTTGGTGGAGGGTTTGGAAAATTAAACCACACCAATTACGAAATTTAGAGCACCTGCATGATGTCCTACTTAGAAGGACAAGATCTTTGGGAGATGGTTGGTGGTAGAGATACTACACCACCATCTCAGGAAAATGCTTAGGCTTTAAATGTAAAATAAAATCAGGTAAATCTATGTACGTACTCGAAATATCAGTAGACCCAAAATTTTTGGGGTATATCAAGGATGCAAGGACATGTAGGACACTCTTGCCTCTCTCTTCTCAAAGATTAATGATGCACGCTTGTAGATGTTAGAGAACGAATTGATGACTACCACTCAGGAAGATATGACCATCAGTTAATAATTGAAGAAAATTAAAGATTTATGTCAAGAAATTTCTTTGCTTGATCCCGAATCTAAAATTAATGAACCACGTATAAGGAGAATAATTATTCTTGGCCTAAAGCCTCAATATAATGGATTTATTATGGTAATACGTGGTTGGACAACTCAGCCCACCCTAACTGAGTTGGAAAATTTATTAGCTAATCAAGAGATATTAATGAAACAAATGATCGGGATTTGAATAAATAGTAGCGGGGAGGCACTTTTCAGCAATGGAAGAAGGAGAGCTGGAGGCCAGAATGCTACAAGAGGATTTCATCACGAGAAAAGCTTTAGAAAGCATGGCTCAACCTCACGGCAACAAGAAAGGAGTTCACGTGTAGGGGGAGCTCAATCAAACAAAGGAAGGGACCACAATCACTCATAAAACCTTAAGAAACATAACAATTAATGTTACAAATGCGATAAGAAGGGACACTATGCTAGAGATTGTTGGCATAAGAAGAAGAAGAAGTCTATAGAAGGTAATGTTACAACATTAAAAAGCTAAGAGACTCACGATGAAGAAGAATGGGATTTTGAAGCATCATTCTCAGTATTTGAGTCCATCGCGATAATCTCTCCAATAGAAGATACAGATTCAGAGTTTTCTCTCACCGCATCTCCCAAGTCTGACACTATCAACTATGAAAAGTATTGGATTATTGATTGAGTATTCTCCCATAATATGATTGGAGACAAAAAAAAGTTGTCAGATGTGTTCGAGTATAGAGGAAGGCAAGTTATTGTGACCTTTAATCACTCAAAGCTACCAATCTCACATATTGGGGAAACAATTATTGTTCCTCACTTCAGTTCTAATCATGATCAACTACAGGATGTCTATCACATGCTTAGAATGAAGAAGAACTTATTATCAATATCACAATTAACATTTTCAGGATATTATGTGGTGTTCGACCCAAAAGATGTCAAGGTGTATAGAGATCTAAATCCTCTAGGAACGCTTGTTATGGAAGGAAGACGACTACAGTATATCTATGTGATGTTAGTTGAATATGAATATATAGATAAGACTCGAAAAAATGAGACCACAGATTTATGGAATCCAAGGCTAGGTCATGTTAGCTACCATAAGCTGAAAATGATGATGAATAAGGAGATACTCAAAGGCCTTCCTGTACAGGCTGGCAATATGGAAAGGCATACCAACTACCTTATGAATACTCTAAGTTTAAGGATAAAGAACCTTTGGAGCTTGTCAACTCAGATGTGATTGGACCGATAAAGAAAGTTACAACTAGTGGAATGCGTTACATGGTAACGTTCATCAATGAATTCTCAAGGTATGTGTTGGTTTATTTCCTAAAAGAGAAAGGGGAAGTATGAATAAAGTTCAAGGAATTTAAATAAAAAATTAAAGAAAAATTTGGGAATAAGATACAGTGTCTACGCACAGACAATGGGGGATAATATACATCAATAAAATTCTCCGACTTCCTTAAAGATTGTAACATTCAGAGACAGCTAGCATGTCCAGGAATTCCATAACAAAACGGGGTTACAAAAAGGAAGAACTTCCATACTTCTAAAACTCGTAGTAGTATGATCTATGCTAAGAATACTCCAGGTCAATTTTGGGTCGAGTGCATGAAGACAGCAGTGCATATGATCCACAGACTGTCGTAGGCAAGGCTGGGAAATTTGTCACCATTCGAAAAGTTATAGAACATCTGACCTACTGTAAGTCACTTTAGATTCTTTGGATGTGTGTGCTATGTGTTTATACCAGATCATCTACATACTAAATTTGATAAAAAGGCAATACCGTACATCTTCATGGGTTACGATAGTGAGAGAAAAGGATGAAGATGTTATGACCTGATAACTAATCGATGCTACACATCCATAAATATGGTGTTTAATGAAACTTCCTCTTGGTGGTCTTCACAATTCAAGACATCAAATACTAAAAACTTAGAAGACGAGATGCAAGAGAAATTAGGGCAACAATCAAAAGAAAGATTGCCTATCATAGAAGTTCCCAATGAAAAAGAAGAGTCTGAGCATTATTCACCAACGGCTCTAAGTCACTGGAGAACAGGAGTCCATCAGAGTGTTTTGGAGTAAGATCAACCAAATCTGTAAGAAGAAAAATAAGATGATGGGCCATGACTAAGGAGGTATTCTAGGCCACGGAAGCCTAATCCAAAATATGCAAATGGTGCCCTTACATAAGACATTAAAAGAGAGTCTACAATGTTTGAAGAAGCCTCACATATTCAGGACTGGATAAAGGAGGTGGAGGAGGAGTTTCAGGCACTCAAGCAGAATAAAATATGGGATTTGGTACCAAAGCCTAAGGATGTGAAACCCATCACTTGTAAGCGGGTATATAAGGTAAAGGCTCATCAAGACGAATCAATTGAAAGATACAAGGCTCGATTAGTTGCTAGAGGATTCTCGCAGGAATTTGGACTGGACTACGATTAAACATTTAGTCCAACATTAAAGATCATAGCAATTAGAGTCTTAAGAGCACTTGCAGCTAGTAAGTCTTGGAAGATGTGGCAGATGGATGTAAAGAATGCTTTTCTACATGAAGAGCTTGATAAAGAAATATACATGGAGCAACCAAAACGTTTTGAGAGTGAAACCTAACCAGACTATGTGTGCAAGCTAAGGAAGCCACTTTATGAGCTCAAACAGGCTCCAAGATCTTGGTATGGAATTATAGCAGAGTTCCTAGTCAAAAGTGGATACTCAGTAGCACCTTCAAACTCGAGCCTATTTGTGAAGACAATAGGTGGAAAACTCTCAGTAGTACTGGTGTATTAGATTATTTAATCATCACATGAGATAATAACGAGGATATTCAAAGGGTAAAAGAGAACCTATCGGTGCGATTTCAAATGAAGGAACTTAGAGAGCTTAAACGCTTTCTCAGGTTAGAGATCGACCGAAGAAATGAGGGAGTATTTTTGGGTCAACAAAAATATACAATAGATCTACTGAACAAGTATGGGATGCTGGAATGTAAGTCAATGTCAACACCAATGGAGGCCAACACTAAGTTATGTGCTCATGAAGGAAAAGACTTAGAGGATATAACTATTTATCGACATCTGGTAGGTAGTTTAATCTATCTAACACTCACATGACCTGACATAGCATTTGCAGTTGGTATAGTGAGTTTATTCATGAAAAATCCTAAGAAACCTCACTTAGAAGCGGTTCAAAGAATATTGAGGTACATAAAGAGTACACTTAACTTCGTCATAACATATAAGAAGGGTGTTACATGCAAGGTAATTGGCTTCTGTGATGATGATTATGCTGGAGATCATAATACACGTCGATCAACTACTGGATACATGTTCATTATTGGCGCAGGGTAATCTCATGGTATAGTAAAAGGCAACCTACTATATCCTTGTAAACCACAGAAGATGAATATAGGGAAGGGGCAACAGGGGCACAAGAGGCTACATGGTTAATGCAATTAATGAAAGATTTGTAACAACAAATTGATTATGCAGTATCGTTACATTGTGATAATCAATCAACTATACGTTTGGACGATAATCCAGTGTTTCATGCAAGAACCAAGAATGTGGAAGTACAGTGCCACTTCATCAGAGAGAATGTGCTTAAAGGACAAATTGAGAAGCAAGCAATCAAGACAGATGGTCAAGTTGCAGACTTATTCACCAACGGACTTCACACTACAAAGCTTGAGGAACTCTTAGAGAAACTTGGCATGATCTCTAGAGATAAGTTTGAAAGAGAGAGTCAATGTTGAGGGGGGTGTTAAAGAAAAATGAGGCACCACATCCTCTCTCTTTTACTTTCTCTCTAGAATATTCTTGTACCCCATTTCCTTATTCAACTGTAAATAATTCTCCAGCCAGTTGTTTATCTAGAACATACACAACCGATTTAAATTTGTGGCTAATATGCTTAAACCAATTGACTTTAGTGAGTATAAATATGAGACCCATATCTCATTTTGGGAATCAACCAACAAGTGAGAGAAAGTAAAATCAAGGAGTATCCAAATAAATAGTGAGTGCCTTTAGAGTAAGTGAGGTGTGTTTTGAGTAATAAATTTGTGTTCTAAATATTAAGTGAGTTTTGTAATATTAGTGGATCACTTGAGTGTGTATCTTGAGAGTCAATAATTGTACTAAAATTTGTACAATTATTTTTTGTGTAATAAAATAGTTTTATTTGTGGTTCATCGTCTGGGAAATTTTTTTACTCAACAATGTTATTATAATAACATTTAAAATAAATTGTTATATACTCAATTGTATATAATTATTTTGAAAGATATTTACATATTACATATTTAATAATAATTAAATATAAAATTATATATTTTCTATGTATATTATTTTGAGTCGAGCCTAACTCAGGCTTGAGAATATTTGTCTTAAGCTCACCCCAAATTGAATCCATGCATAATTTTCTTTCTCAGATTCGACCCAACTAAATTCAATTAAAGATCGAACCAAATTTAATGGGCCGAAAGAGTGGGCTTCGGGCTTGCTCATCGCAATTTTTTTGGAAGGGAAGAAGGGAAGTAACCCTAAATATTATAATGATAGGTTCGAATAGTTCTAACCTGGTGGATTACGTAGAGAAGAATGGTTTTATACAAAACCCACCTTAAGAGAACAAGAAATATTACAAGAGTAAAAGTTGAAAAAAGAGCTACAGTAACCACCATATCTAAAATTAGAGAAGCCCAATATGTCCATCTTAAGGAAACCTTTCCATTCCTTTATAATAGAGGAAATATCAATTAAAACCTTATGGAAATGACCAATACAACCATAATTTGCAAGAAAATCAACACATTTGTTTCCCTCTCCGAATATATGAACAAATTGAACATAATGGACTTTAATATATATTTTTATCTTTTACACTATACTTCTAACACTCCAAGGACAAGCTAAAGTACCTTACAAATCTCCACAATCATATTTGAGTCACCGCCAGACCATATGAAAGAAAATCCTCAGAAATTCTATGCCAGTGAGAACTGCTAAAGCTTCGGCTTGTATGTTAGTTCCAACTCCAAACAAGGATGCATAGGATCTTAGAAAAGGCCGCCTTGAATTTCTTAATACTCCCTCCTCCAATGCTACCTGGATTCCCCTTAGAGCAACCATGAGCATCGAACTTTAATCTCATACCTTCTGGATGTGTCCATTAGACAAGATGCATGTTTTTGTCAACCATTATATTGGATTGAAAACCTTGAATGGACCTGATATCAAAATTATTTGGAAGCTTAATATTTTTCACCACATAAATAGTATTCATAATTTTTATGCCTTGAACTAGATTATTTGGATTTATCCTTAAACCCTCAAATCTAAATATGTTCCTAAATTTCCATATACCCTGTGTAATGAAAGTTGGAAGAGTTATAGTGAAATTCCCCATAATTGATTAGTCTGAAATAGATCACCGAGATATAAAACTTCCTCTAATAGGAATTTTAATTTTGGATGCCACATAACTCCCCAAAGTGATTCCACACAAAATAGTCAATTCACTCTCACCTAATAGATGATCCACCATCTTGATTTGTAAATCAATAACCACATTTTGAAGGACCCCTAATTCCAATTCTTTGTATAGCTGCATTTACTGGTAAACAATCTTTGAGCATTCTCCGTAAGAAAAAAGACACTTTAAGAGGAATAATTTTTTGTTAAAATGTATGAATCAGTCCAAGATTTAGCCCTTGGAGTTCTAATTAAATTCTAAGAAGATTTTTTGGAAAATTACCCTGAAGCTTTTGCATTCCAAATTAAGCAGTCTAGAATATGATTATCCATAAACAAATTGTTTGAGAACAATCTAAGCCTGTTTAGAACACCCAAATTAGCTATTTTATGCCTCCCCATTCACGATTTTAATTTAAGACTTCATTAACACACACATTTGAATATAATTGAAGAATAGCTAAGGGGGCCTCTCCAGACCACTTTCCTAGTTTAGACTCAAATTACCATTCCCAATAAGTCATTTGATACTCCCTTCAGCTATATCTTTGTGTTTGATCATTCTCATCCAATTATTAGACCCCCTATTTCTAAGAACTTGAGTTGGATGGTATAATCTGGTGTATTTTGCTTTTATAAATTGTACCCATAGAGACTCGTATTCACTAAATTTCCACCACAACTTAGTACTGAAGGTATTGCTCATGTCTTCCAAAGATTCAAAGTTCATACCTCCTTTCTTGCACTTGCAAAACACCTTTTACACTAATTTATCCAATGATGCTTAAGCAGACCCTCATTTGATCCCCAAAGAAAGTCAGTCAATATTTTTCCAATGATACCAATGTTTTTTTGGGAGGATTAAGGGATCAAAGAGTATAAATTAGCATAAATTGAAGTACATACCTAATATGAATTATTTTATCGCTTGTGGACATAATTTTTTCCTTTTATCCAACTAGATTTCTCCTTATTTTTAGAACTAATTCTTCAAATAACTCACACCTCTTTCTTCATGTAAAGATTGGGCTTCCTAAGTAAAAAAAAAGGAGGGTTTTTGAACTGAATTTGCAGGTTATATGATATTTTCCTCATTTTGGAATCAACCATATATTTTGAGTAGAAAAAGAACTCTTGTTTTTATTGACCACCTGAACATAACAATCTTCATATTTATTTAACATTGACTTGGTTTTTTTAATCGCACTTAGACATCTAGATGAGAAGATTATCACATCATCTACAAATGACAAATATGATACATGATGGAAATTAATAGGAATTTTGAACTTCTTTAAAGATGGCCCTTCATACACTTTATTGAAATTTCTACTTATAGCTTCAACACAAATGATAAATAGAGCGGGAGAAATGGGGTCTCCTTGCCTTAAACCCCTATCTTATTAAAATAACCACATAAATCTCCATTTACCATTATGGAAAAGAAGTTATTATATACAATTTGCATATATTATCCACTCAAACTTCATTGAAACCAAATTGCCTCAAAACTCTAATCAGAAAAAGACAAAAGATTATGTCATAAGCCTTGTTCATGTCTAGTTTGATTGTTATATTTCCACCTTCATTCTTTAAAATAAGGAGAGTAATCATCTCTTGAGTCATTATAATATCATCCATTATCCATGTTCCTTGCACAATTCTACTTTGGTTGGGAGAAATTCATTTAGGAAGCATTTTTCAAGCCTTGGAGAGAATTTTAGAGAGAATTTTATTTAAGAAATTGCAAAGGCTAATAGGTCTAAAGTCTATAAAGGTGTTAGGAGATTTTTTTTAGGATCAACACTATGGCAGTGCTAGTAATCACCTTAGGAATTTTCATCCCAACCAAAAAACCTTTACGGCTTTGAAGACATATCCACCTACAATATCCCTAGCATTAGTAAAGAAAAAATAATTAAAACCATCCATACCTGGAGCACTATCACCATTTAAATCCATATAGCTTACTTAACATCTATAAGATATGAAGATTTATTTTAGAACTCATTATCTTCCTTATGAATTAGTTTAACCTTGGGAACTGAGTTAGTAATGCCAATAGAGGTCGAAGTACCCATATAGAGGGTAGCTCACTTCAAATTAAGGGCTAATGGCGAAGGTCACAAAAGGTTTCTGGATGAATTAGAAAGAAGAAAAGAAGATGCTCTGATCCGAATGGTTTCCTACAAGCAAAAGACAGCGTCATACTTCAACAAAAAGGTGTGATATAGAGAATTTGAAGTGGGGGACTTAGTTCTAAGAGAAACAACCATTGCAAGCAAGAATCAAAATGAAGCGAGGTTGTGTCCCATATGGGAAAGACCATATGTGGTACAAAAGATCGTGAGGCCAAGTTGTTACCATCTCAAAGGCATGGAGGGATACGAGCTTTCGTACCCTTTCAATGTACAGAACCTCAAAAAGTACTATAAATGATGTATTTTGGTACTTGAATTAAACGAAAATAACCTTTTCCTACCATTGATGTCTCAATTCCATGTTTAAAATTAGATACAAGTATTTTAGCCTTGGCCCTTGAAACTAAGGTCTAAGGACCCAGACACTGAGTTGTAAGGATTCCATCCTTGTGTCTAAAACTTAAACCAAGGTCTGAGGACCCAAAATATAGAGTTACAAGGACTTCATCCTTGGCTCTGGGTTTAAGCTAAGGTTTAAATACCCAAACCTCAAGTTTCAATGATTCTGGGCTTGTCTTAAACCAATAGTCAAAGGTCCAAGGACCTAAAAAAGACTAAATGAATTACCAAGGCTTTCACCCTTGATTCCATTCAAATCGACTAAGATCCAAATACCCAAAAAAGTCAATTCAAAGGATTTTTACACTCATAAAAAATGTTTTTAAAAAAGTCAAAGTTAGACAAAGACGCAAGGACCTTAGCAAAACATCTCTTTTACCCTCGTTCGAAAAAATGAAGTTAACTATAAAAATCTGAGACTAAGGTAAAAATTATATTTTCAATTTTTTTTAGGGGAATAAGTGTTCGAATATAAAAAAATTGTCTAAACCTTAATTTGACAAACAAAAGTTCCAAATTTAACGATTCATAGGTCATAGGACCTAATATAAGCCTCGAACTGTCCTCCCAAGGAGAGGTTCAGAGCCTTTTCAGCCCAGAATGAATCTCAAATTACCGAAGTTCATACTTAAAATTTTAATGTTTCTAAGTTAAGAGGTCTTATGACCCCTTGTGGTACTTTTAATTTCAAAATTACCTAAGTTCAAAGGTTTTACGACCCTTTGTGGGACTTCAAATTTTAATTTTTCTAAGTTCAAAGGTATTATGACCCTTTGTGAGACTTCAAATTTCAAAATTAACTAAGTCCAAAGATCTAATGACCCTTCGTTGAAATTCAGGTTTCAATTTATTTGGTTTTAGAGGTCTTACGGCCCTTTGAGGGACTTCAGATTTCAAAATTACCTAAGTTTAGAAGTCTTATGACCTTTTTTGGGATGTCTAGTTTCAAATTTTCTATGTTCTAAGGTCTTTGGACCCTCAGTAAAACAATTTTTTCTTTCCTAAGGATTTCATCATTAGAAAAATAGGTTTTAGAGGTCTTAAGATTAAGAACCTTTATGGAACAAATTTAAAATCCAAAGTTTAAATATAAGGTCTTATGACCCTTAACTGATTTACTCTTTAGTTTCTATTCCTATAATTTTTGGGTGGCTGAGTGTTTACACAAAACAAATTGCGCCTTCAGTCGTAAAAAAGTAAAAACATCAGGAATTCAGTGGTTCTCAGGGTTTATTACCCATTTCAGAGCCTCAATCTTGATTTACAAAATTATACAAGTATTTGGCAGAGGGTCTAGGATCTACTTTATAAAATTTACTTTTCGTGTTATTTTTCTTTACCAAGGAATCTTGGGGGAGGGGGGGGGGGTGATATGGAATATTACTTACAGGTAGACCTCAGATTGATAAATGTTGTGCAAAAATTCCTTATCAAATAATAAGTAAAGCAACACAAAAGTTGAAATTTAAAAATCTAAGCCATTATTGTTAAAATGACAGGGAACAGAGGTTTACATAAAAAATTCCATGACCTATAAATGTTCAAAATAAAACTAAAAATTACATATCCCCCTTAAGTATGGGAATGATGGGGTTAACAAGAGCTTCATTTTTTTGAGGGCTTAACTAGGGTTAAGACATGGAGGATTTCTTCAGAGCTTCTTATTCTTGGACCTGGGATGCGGAAGCTTCATCAGCATCATCACCACTATTTCCTTCGTCCTCTGATCTCTCTTCGCCAGATGGAGGGGATATAACGAACAAGACATAAACATCCACATCAAGAAACAACCTTTGGACCTTGGCCATACAAGCCTCAAATACATAGTTGAACTTCTGAAAGAAAATTTTCTTAACGGGCACGTTTCTCTTCATTGTGGTATGAATCTTTCCCTGGGTATTGATGTGCTTCACCAGGACCTCAATATAGTACTTTTACAGTTCTTGGTCGTTAAAGGTCATATAGTTATTTAAGGCATTAAGATCGTCCACTTACTATTTCAAAAGACCCATATCCTTCTCAATCTAAAGAAGCTTCTCTTGAGAATTTTGAACCATAGGGGTCTGGTCCTAAAATGACTTTGCTATTACTTTAAGATCAATATGAGACAAAGCATGATCCTCCTTAACCTTATCCAAGGAGTCTTGAGTAGGAGATAAGAGGGAGGAACAGTTTTTTAAGGACTTCTCGTTGAGAAACTTTCCCTATTTCAATGAGGTGGTCTTAGACCTCTAACTAATCCTTTCCTTATCTAGAGAAGCCACTTACAACATTTTATTGGTGACTGTCTGACTCGGCTCTAGCCAAAAAAATATGCCATTTATCCTCTATCTTTATAGACTTGTTCCATCTTTCGTGGCCATTAATGGTGTCCGCTATAAGGGCCTCTGCCAAGTGTTGGGCCTGCAAAAAAAGAAAAATATTAGGACAAAGAACAAAGAACCAAAAGGCGTTAAAGAAAAGATAAAAGGGAAATGCAAAAAAACTTTTATTTGAAAATGGATCAGTTTATGGGCATTAACAAAGGTTCCCCTAGCCCTCAGGGTGGCCACAATATCTTAACAATTTGTTTTGGACATAGAATTGAGGGAATCCACAGTCGAGGAATATGAATTCATCTCCTCAGATGACAGAGGTATGGAATACCTCTCTACCCTGGGGACTAAGATATCCTCGCTCATAATAGCCCCCTTCAAAACCCCTCCATATAGGGGGATACCACTACAACACTACCTTTTGATAGGGGATCAAGAAAATATTTATTAATATTTGAGACTAGGGTTTAATGCCCCTTGGAATAGAAGTATTACTCTTGGTTTACCCAAAGGTCCTACCTGCCCTCAAATCTTCTTGCAACGAGGGTAGGGTCTTTGTAGACTCTGACACTGAGCCTTCACTGGATCCAAACCTCATCCCTATTTCCTATGCTAGTGTGATTCCAGGAATAGGAAGGTCCACTGAGGAGTTGAAATTCATAGTGTGGAAATTCGGGTTAGTTGTGTCACTTTTGAGTCGCGTTGATTTTTATTTGAGTATAAGTTTGGGGTACTCTTAAATCTATACAAGTTAATCATGTCATATTCGGGTCACTTCGGGTTATTACCTTAAACACGTTATCATGTCAAAAATTGACAGCCCTAACTTCAAGCATTGGATGGTCTTGTACCTCTTCTTCTTCCTAACTACGACCTCAACATGTGTTTCGTTGGTAAACTGCATACCTATCCTTTGTTCCGCCCATTCATCCATTAGATCAATAATAAAGCATGAGTTAGGCATCAAAGAACCAGAAATGGGAATAATAGAGAGAAAGAAAAGTATCAGTCAGATTCCGGTAAGATAGCCTCCTTGGCTGCAGGGAGGACCTCCTCAATCCTTAGAGGGAGCTCAACCTTACCCTTAGGTTTATCATGTTCTCCCTCACAAGCCTCAAGAATATCTAAAGATACCTCGATGATGTCTTTCCTCTTTCAAGGAACCATAGTAAAGGACTCTGTGACCATCCCAGGATTGCCACTCTCTCCCCTTATCTCCCTGTGTGTGTGTGGGGGGGGGGGGGGGGGGGGGAGAAAAAAAAGGTTTTGCGCACATTTTTTCTAAGAGAGCTATGATCATCTTCGGTGTGGGGTGAATGTCAAGAGATGAATTCGCCAGCCTATTTTCCAAAAAAATATGTTGTTGCCTCGAGAGAGTGGCATCAAAGATAAACCGATGCTTACGAAACCAATACTTCGAATGTTTGGGCGCTAAGTTACGGAATGGAAAGGTGTTAGGCACCCATCCCACCCTTTCGTTCACACATGGGCTTGTGTTACTATTTTCCTTAGTTTTTTCGTGAAGTGTGTGTGCATGTATATATAAATGGAGATCGGAATCATCCAACTCATATCATGGAAAATATGGGGTGAGGTCATCCAACAGAATGTTCCAAAATTAATATCTAGAAAATACGATGTATGCATTTACCGTGATATTGATCGCTATGATTAAACGAAAATATATGTTTGGATAAAATGCCAATAATGATCACAAATATAATATATATTAAAATAATGTATGGTGAAAAGGAGACAAATGAGAAAATTGGAAAATTGGACTCGACTCTCGAATTTTAGCACAAGGTGCCTATGTCGCCTATAAAGTCATCAACGTCCACATAGTTCATATGCGTCATAAGGGTGGGGTTTATCCCATAGATTCGAACGAAATTTTTTTATATGTGTGTGAGTAGAAAATGTATTTTAGTTTTGAAAAATTGTGATGGATAATCCCGTGGGAATTTATAGGCGTGACCCTCTTTTTTTGTTTTTGATTTTTTTCTTAGAAAATAAAGTATGTGTAATGTAACTAATAAGAAGGTGAGATGTTAATGTGTTTGAACTAAGGAAAACCCTAGATTAAGAATTAATGTAACTAATGCAACAGTAAGGAATTTAAAGGGAGGGGGAGGAGTTTGGAACTTCTTTGGAGAATTGAGTCTTGATCTTGATCCCTGATGAACTTCCTTGAGTGTTGAGATGAATGTTGAATAAGAGATAATGAGATTTTTCTAAATTCGGTATGGAAAGGATGGAAACTAAAGATGGAAATGAATCTCACACGAGGAAACTTTGCTGATTGAGAGAAAATGTTGTTGAGATCACTAATATTGATGGATCTGAGGTGTGCCTTAGGAGTGAGGTCATGCCCTCTATTTATAGGTTAAGGGGGTGACAATTGGCATAACCCTATCCCTACCAATCGTCGGGTAACCCTAGGGACTCTGTCGATATGTAGGAAAATGGACCTGCCTATCGGCAGTCTCGTTTAGATTTTTTTAGAAAAAATGGTTAAGGAAAGAAATCTATTGATCCAAATTGCACATGGGGTATACTATTATAAAGGTAATTCATAAACCTTCAAGAATTATTGGTCCTCTCCCGAGACCGGGAGTTGAGTTTTGGTCAAACGAGGCTTGAAAGCGCTCGTCAAGACTTTGGACGGGAGAGCGTTGCACAAAAATGGATCATTCATTTGAACAATAAGTCAGAATAGCATAGGGGGTGGACCGTGGGAAACATTATTTGAGGTATGTTGACATTCCAAAGAGCTTCAGTCGATTTGAAAGGTTGGTTTTGGTCAATCGAGGCCTAGTGGTTCCCGGTGACCATTTAGAGTGAAATGGGTCATTCATTCGTACCATAAGGCTAATTCACACACGGGGAAGACTGTTGGAAAGGGTATTCAATGCTACTAGAAGATTCATTCAGTCTCGTTCGAGCTGAAAAGTTTAACTTGGTTAAACGGAGCCCAAGAGAGCCTACTGGCCTTCCAATCAATTTTTGTGGGAAAACGAATCGTTCGTCCGAATGGTAATGTCATTTTCATACGGGGTAGACTTTTGGAAAGGGGTTCCAGTGACATTTTAATATTCAAAGGGCTTTTGCTCTGACGATGAAGTTGATTGGGGTCAAATTGGGGCCAAGGAGAGCCCGGAGTTATTTTTGGTGGTAAAATGGCCCATTTATTCGAACCGTTATGACGATTAATGCATGGCATGGACCCTTGGAAAGAGTATTCAAACCCCTTCTAAGATTTAGTGAGATTTCCCTCTGACGATAGAGTCGATCGGGGTCAAACGAGGCCCAGGAGCACCTAATGGCCTCTAAATTGGTATTCGGAGTATGACCTAAGATTTTTAATGAAATGGGTAGGTGTTAGGTACCTAAGGAGAGTCTTAGGGGGTTCTATAATGTGTTATCTATAGAGTCCCTCAACAGGTGAGCTTGGAACAAGTGAAAGTCATCAAATAAACACGACAAGATGTTTTGAGAAAGAGGTCAATTTTGTGGACCAAAAGGGGCGAGGATGACCGATTCACAGGGTCGAGGCTGATTTTGAGGACCAAAGAAAATGTTAGGGATGGACAATTCTGTAGGCTGAGGTCAATTCTGAGGACCTAGAGTAGGGAGAGGCCAATTCTGAGGGTCGAAGACAACTCTGAGATCTTAAGATGGGAGCATCCAATTCTACGGGCCGAGTTCAATTCTGATGACCTTAAGTGGGAGTGACAAATTCTGAGGACCTTAAGTGGGAGGGACCAATTTTTAGGGCTGAGGTAAATTCTGAGGATCTTAAAGTGGGAGCGACGGTCGAACATAATTTTAAAGGCTTAAGTAAGAGGTGGCCAATTCTACGAGTCGAAGCTAATTCTGAGGGCTTAAGTAAGAGTGACCAATTTTGAGGGTCGAGGCCAATTCCGAGGGCTTAAGGTTACAGTGACCAATTCTGATGGTTGAAGACAATTGTAACGACTTAAATGAGATTGACCAATTCTGAAAGATAACTCTAAAGGCTTAAGTAGATGTGACCAATTCTGTAGGTCAAATCTAATTCAGAGGGCTTAAGTAGAGGTGACCAATTACGTGGGTTGAAGACAATTTCGAGGACTTAAGTAAGAGTGACCAATTTTGAGGATCAGAGCCAATTCTGAGGGATTAAGTAGAGATGACCAATTTTGTGGGTCAAAGCCAATTCTGAGGGCTTAAGTAATAGTGACCAATTTTGTGTGTTGAAGCCAATTCTGAGGGCTTAAGTAAGAGTGACCAATTTTGAGGATCAGATCCAATTATGAGGGATTAAGTAGAGATGACCAATTTTGCTAGTCGAAGCCAATTTAGAGGGCTTAAGTAAGAGTGACCAATTCTGTGGGTCGAAGCCAATTCTTAGGTCTTAAGCAAGACTAAAAAATTCAGCAGGTTGAAGCCGATTCTAAAGGCTTAAGTAAGAGTGACCAATTCTGAGGGTCAAAGACAATTTTGAGGGATTAAGGTGTAGTTTTATTGGGTAATCTTGGAGACCCCCCCCCCCCCCCCCCCCCGAGGAAAAGGTATTAATCCGTGGATTGGATGCAGCATTGCTGGGGGATTTTCTTCAATTTCTGTGATGTTCCTTACAGACGTTGCTGGGGAGATGTCGAAGTGATTTTGGTAATTCCTCTGGGTATATAATTCTGGGAAAAAATGTGGAATTAATCCAGTTAGGGATTTGATAGGTTAAAAAAATGTTTCCCTTGGTGAAAAAGGTTCTAAAATTCATTGGGTAATTTTAAGAATTTTCTGAGGAATTTTTGAGATTTTCTGGTATTTATTGGGAAATTTTCTACAAAATTTCAGGGAGGTGTCGACTAGTAGGGTGTAGGAAGTGCCAAATGGCAGTGGCACCGTATTTTGGGCTTCTTCGGGAAGATGAACGGAAAGTGCCAATCGGTGTGTGGTCGGGGACTGCCGATCGCCATGCCCCTTAGCCTCCTAAAAAGGGGTGAGATTTCTTCATTTTTCACATCTTTCAGATCTTTTATCTTTTGCGTTTCCTTTCTGCAAACTGTTCTATCATTCGTTTCTCTTCCAAAACTTAGAAATGGCAGACTTTTCAAATAGTGTGGTTCACATGGCGTGGTTGAGTGTTGACAACCGGGGGCATTTGGACTGCCGGGCTAGGGTGCCCTTAGCGCTGAGTAGTGATAATGCTTTGACTCGTTTGAGCAGGTTGCGGATGAGAAGACTCTTTTGCGTGAGTCTGTTCACTATCGATCTTATAGGATGGGGAACCCTAGTGCCTACATAAGTGTAAATGACCTTTGGTATTTATTTTATTTCCTTGATATATTTCTTTATTTGTTTGAATTTTGACAAGAGTTTTTCCTTTTGTTTTGACAGACTAATATCTCTACGTCGAACTTGTGTTCCTGGGGGACGAAGGGGTTCAAGGATGTATGTGATCACCTTCCTTCGGTGGTGTGTTAGGTGGTTTCATTAGCTATCTTTGGTAGTTTGGCGTCTGCATTGGACGAGACGCCTCGTTCGATGACCCTTCACTACCCTTTGTGGGAGAGGTGGTGGGATACCACCCACACCATGCATTTCAGCTTTAAAGAGATGATAGTGACTTCCATCGATGTGAAGCAACTTCTCGGGCTAGACTATGGGGGGGGTCCATATTGATGTGGATGGGACTTTGTAGGTAAGGTCGACGACGGTGGAGGCTCGGTGACGTGGGGAGGATAGTCTTTGGGGACTCCATCCAGCTGTCTCTTTTGAAGGAGGCTTTATTGAATTGGAATATTGATGAGATGGATGGGCTACAAGTTCGATAGATGGACCATTTGTTCATTCTTTTGTTGTTGGGAGGATTTTTAGTGGCGACTAGTGACGAAATCATCCACTTGTGGTTTTTGCCATTTTGAGAGTATTTTTGAATATCCTTCTTTTTTATTGGGGGGGCCTGACTTTTTCGACCCTTTATTTGTCTCTAGATGTATTCAATCAGTTCTTCCGGTAAAATTTTACTGGCGCCATGCATCTTTTGGAGTTATTCTTTCCTTTATGCATTTGCATTTTCCTTTATGCATTTTATTTTTTATTCGTTGATTACTTTCTTTGGATTGACAAACCTTTTCCTTTGCAGACGTGAATCTATGAGGTGATTGGGCTTAATGCCCACTTTATAGGTTTAAAGGATCAGTCTATTGGGGGCTTCTGTCGTATGTACCGGTGGCGGAGGTCTTGAAGGCCCCAATGATCCATAGGGTAAATTCTTCATTCCTCTTGAGACCATTTTTCCTTTTCAGATACTAATTTTCTGTTGGGGATCTGTAGGCAACCTTAGGGCATGACCATCTAGCACACATGGGTGACTGGGGGGAACGTGCAGCTGTGTCGTCTACTGGCACATGAGTTTGGCTATTTCAGGTACCTGGGGGAGAGAATCATGCAATAGGTAATGGAGGATGAGGCGATGGTGCCACCTGCGAGTCCCCCAAGGTATACGAAGCAGGAGAGGGAAATGTCAGAGGAGGCAAGGGTGGTGGCGATGTTCGACGAGCCTTATTCGTTGTATAGAGACACAACGGTGACCTATGATTATCTATATTTTTTTTTTGAATTGGATGATGCAACCCAACATATATGACGTTATGCCTCTTCCCACGGCGGTCTCAGGTTGGGGCACAAGTCGTCCAGAGGGGTTTGCCCACTGTGTGGGTGGTGCATCGACAACGGCAGCGGTAACACCATCAGAGGTTCAGTTTCTGCAACTGGCTCCTTCTTCCTATAACATCCAACGGTCTGATGGAGGATCGATGCATATGTTATATCACCGTAATGCGATAGACCCAAAGGTGCTGGGGCTGACAGCGAATGTCCTTCAGTCATAGGTATACCTTTCATTTCTTTGACTTTTGTCTTTCTAATTTCTTTCTTGCCTCAGATTGACTGACTTTCTGTTTCCTATTTTCTCTAAAGTATGTCTGGGTGTTGACTACATGGATGAAGGAAATTTGGGATTGGGTGAATTTCGCGATAGCTTATATTTAGGACTCGATCCCAGTTCCTTCTTGCTTGGTGTCGTTTGCCTCTTTTGGGAGGGGTATGGCTTAGGGAGAGGAGGCTCATCATCTAGTCATCGAGGAAAATGTGTACGCCCCAGGGACGGAGGGTCTTAGAGAGAGAGATAGATAAAGAAAGAGAATAGAGAGAAAGAAAGAGGATGTAGGTGAGATAGAGAGAGAGTGTTTTGGGGTGGTCAGGCTGAGTCTCGTTATTTTTGTGTTTTCCTGCAAGGCAAAATGTAATAAAGCAATATATATGCAATGGAATGGGATTTAATTAATTTTTTCTTTAGTGACTTAATGCATATGCACTTTTTACTTTACTGTCGATACCTTAAAAAGGAATCAAAATGACTCGAGAGAAAATTTATTTTAAAACAGGATGAGTAAAAATATATGGAGAAGGAAATTATGAATTCCTTAGAATAAAAATTATTTTTATTGAGTTTCTGATTTTGGAAAAAAAGGAAAAGGTAACTTTCCAAAAATAAGGGGTTATTGATCAGCATACCCCTTATACTGCTTATCGGTAGGTCAGTCCAGTCTAATCAACCTAAGGCTTTGATTGCACTTTCTTTAACTACTTGATCCTTGTTGGGGCAGGGTTTCTTTCGATATTTACAGCACTTTTGTCTTTAGCCAAGTTTTTCAAGTATAAAAAGGGGTAATGGTGAACTATTTCCTTTACCCATCCACATTTCCTTTCTTTTTCTTACTTCTTTCTTCTTGCTTCTTGTCTCATCATTCCCAATATGGCTCTTTTAAAAAGTGTTGAATTCGCTTCTTACCTTGAAAACTTAGTGGATATATGCTCATATAATGTAGACTATGATGATTTCAACATGTGTTTGGTTTCATTATGGCTCAATAAGACTATTGAATGTAACATACTGATGGCGGCGGTACAATTCTGGTACCCGATGACCATGTCTTTCTCTTTGGATTGGATAAAGTCTATCTGACTTATGAAGAGTTTTTTTCCATGCTGGGGGTGAATCCCAATGTTATGTTGATGTCCATGACTGAATTTTCTCGGACTCCTCGGGAGTTATTAGCAGAACATCTCTATATTTATCCCTCCGTGGATTGGTAATTGGTTACGAGAGGAATGATATCCCTCCCGGTTGTTCTACATTCCATGCATCTGCAAGATGTGAGTGATGCAGGCTATGCCGGAACCATTGTCATTGGCTTAACTTCAAAATTACTATTAGTGATCGGGGACATGTTAGTGGACCCACAACTTATAGCCATTATTTTTTGGATGTCGTATCGTAGAAATCCTACGATGGTGATACTGGCAGAGACCCTGAATGTCCTATATGCTTAACAGGAAGTCCATTCTGACTTTCTGAGAGGTAACCCAATTATGATGTTTATGTGGTTATTGGAGAGATTTCACATGGAGATCCTTCCTGAATATCCCTTGGAAGCTATGCCAAACTTCTTTACTCGTTATTTTATTAGTGTAGGCCTAAATATCGAGAGCTGGGCGAACTAGTTTGGGGAGCATGGAGCTTGATGTCTGCGTTGGTCGGTACCCTGGTGGGGATAGTTACGGCCGATTCTAGAAGTGGGGAATATCAATATTCTCAATTGGTTAGCGTTCGGTAGACCTATTTTTACTTGCCCTAGTGTCTCCTATGTCATGTTGGATGGGAAAATATTATGCCTTTCCATGTTCTTGACTTTTTTCCTACTAAGGATTTGACGGAAAGCCTTCGCATGCGACTGGGTTCCTTGTGGGAGAATCATCGACCATCGACCCATCTTTTCCAATCTGTTGGCAGGGTTTGGCATGTTTTTAGGGACTTCACGAAATGGTTATGGAGGAGGGTCGTGTCTAAAATATTGGTCGAAGAGACTAGATAGAGATGGCTCATCATGTTTGACACCATGGAGTGAGGTGTTATGGTTTTCCCTAGGTTGGTCCAGACTTACCTTTCCATGGAGCGCCTTCGGTACTCAATCCAAGCAGGGGAAGTTTGGGGACCCCAAGATGTAGATAATGGGGCTGGTTCTTCTGGAAACTGCAGGTAGGACCTTTTTGGGAGTTTTTATTTGTAAAGCTTTTGTATGGTGTTTGGTTATGTATATGGTTGCTTTCTGGTAGGAATAACTTTGGGAAGGTTATTTAGGAGTAGTTTGGCTTGTTTTTATTTTTAGGAAAATAAGCATAGGATAGTGGGGGAAGTTTTTTAACTTCCTATGCTAATGTAATTGCAATGGAATTTTTTTATTAATGAAATAAAGAAAATTTTAATTATATTGTTGTGCCTCTTGATGAGTTTTTCTTTTGAATTATCTATACCAATCATTAAGGCATACATAATCATTTTGTTCACATAGAAATGAACCGTCATTGTCGGAGGTAATAAAAGAATGGCATTTTGTGAAAAAGAAGGGGATCATGCTCGTGTGAAGTGTATGAGCTGCCTAAGTACCTCTGGGGGTATATGAAAATTTTTTGAGTTTTATTTTTAAAGTAAAAAAATTTTTAGAGGATCAGGCCCCACGTAGTTCTGAGTAGAGAGAAATGAAGATTTTTTTTTTTTAAAATAGAAGGGAGATGAGAAGAGTCGTAGTGCGCCGAGATTTTGGACTAAGGGTAGAACTTCTTAAGACGATCCAAGTTGACTAGATAGGCCATCACTTCCCCCATCAAGGTCAATGAGCATACAAACACCACAGAATATGATCTTCTTCATAGTGTAGGGGACGCTCCAATTGGCCTTGAGTTTCCCTCTGGGGTCCTAGTTGGGCTCTATGATTTCTTTAAGGGCTAAATACCCTTATCGAACACCACAATCCTTGACTCTCTTATTGAATGATCGTGTTATTCGGTGATGATACCCTTGTATGTGATATATATCCTTCAGTCTCTTTTCATCTAAGAGTTACAACTCGTCAAGATGGCTCTGATACTAGTCTTCCTTATTGTTTTTGAAGGAATTTTTAACTCAACGAGTAGGACTGCTTCCATACCATACACCAAAGAGTAAGGAGTACCCTCATTAGATGTTCAAACTAAAGTGCGGTGGCCCCAAATGGCAAAGGGGATTCAATCGACCCAATTATGGAAACTCTCAGTCATTTTGCTGATGATTGGTTTGAGGTTCTTATTTGTGGCTTCAACTGCACCGTTCGTTTGACGATGGTAAGGAGAAGACTTGTCCTTTTGGATCCCATACTCATCAACCACTTCTGTGACTTCTGCCTCAAAATGTAACATATTGTCTGACACTAGCTCCTGCGGGATCCCATATTGGTAGATGATATTTTTTTGGATGAACCTAGACACTTTTTTGGCATTCAACACTGCATATGACTCGGCTTCGACCCATTTGGTGAAGTAATCGATGGAAACTAAGATGAATTTGTGTCCGTTTGAGGGTTTGGGTGTAACTCTCCCTATGATATTAATGCCCCATGTGAGAATGGCTAGGGAGAAGTTATGTTGTATAATTTTTGCGAGGGAAAGCATTTGAGATTATAAAATTACTAGCATTTAAGACATCTTCAAACTTAGGTGGTGCAATCCTGAATCGTGGTAGTCCAATAGTAACCCTATCGGATGATTTTCTTAGCAAGCATATGGATATTCATGTGTGGTCTGCACTACCCGCTGTGGATTTTTTACATCATCTCTTCAATGTCATCCCTTACTATGTAGTGTAAATGGGTTCCATTAAAATTTCTCTTAAATAGTTCTTTATCACATACAATGTATTAGGGGTACCTAGCATGCTTGAGGAGGCTCCAAATATCATAGTACCAGCAATTGGCTATGTCATGATCTTCTTCTGTGATGAGCTCCATGTGGTAGTAGTGGGTGGGTTTAGCTTGATTTTGGACTAGGAAGGGGGGCAGCGTTATTCCTTTGGCATGTCAATCATAGAGGCTAAGGTATCAAAGGCATCAACAAAGTAGTTCTTTTCTCTGGGCAGATAATGGAAGGTGATATCTTGGAATTGGGAGGCCAACTAGTCTATGTGGGCATGGAAGGGTACGAGTTTTTCGTCCTTGATTTTCCATGTTTTGAGTATTTGACCAGTGATGAGGGTTGAATCCCCATAGATATCTAGGTATTGAATTCCTTTCTTAAGAGAAACTTTGAGGCCTAGCGTGCATGACTCATATTCGGCCATGCTGTTGGTGCAGGGAAAATCTAGTTTGATGATAATGGGAGTGTGCGATTCATCAGGGGCAATTAGGTGTATACAAATGCCATATATATTCTTATTAACGGCTCCGTTAAAGAACATTTACCACCGAAGGTCTTCTTGGGAGGTACAAAGGATATTTTCATGTGAGAATTTAGAGATCCAATCGTCGGCTTCTTCCATAGGGTGGTCAGCAAGGTAGTCAGAGATGGATCTTTCTTTCATGGATTTTAGCAACATACACACTATCAAATTCGACTAGTAGCATCAACCATCGGGCCATTCGGCCAGAAAAGGTAGGTTTTTTTTAGCACGTATTTGATAGGATCCATTCGTGACACATATTTGATGGGAAAATCGAGCAGGTAGTGCCGTAATTTTTGGGTGACCCAAATAAGGTTGACACATGCTTTCTCCAAAGTAGTGTAGTTAACTTCGTACCCTACCAACTTGAGACTAGCATAGTAAATGGATCTCTCTTTGAGATATTCTTCAAGATATTGGGCCAACATAGCCCCAACTATGGTATTTGTTATGGTTAGGTATAGGAGTATAGAGAGACCAGGTTGTGGCAGCATGATTACCGAAGGTTAGGTTAGGTATTATTTGATTAAGTCAAAGGCCTACTGGCAAGGTTAGTTTCAAACTTTGGTTAAATCCTTTCGGAGGAGCTGAAATATGGGTTCACAAATAGAAGTTAATTGGCTGATGAACCGGCTGATATATTGTTATTTTCCAAGGAATCCCATAACCTCTTTATCCGTTTGGGGTGGTGGCATTTGAGTATAGAAGGATTTACTTCAATGCTCTTTTTATTAACCATTAATACCAAGAGTTTTCCTTCGGTAGCGCTAAAGACACATTTATATGGGTTAAGTCGCATCAGGTATTGTCGTAGTCACTCGAAAAACTTTCGGAGAGCGGGAATATGACCTTCACTGGTCTTAGACTTGATAATCATATCATCTACATAGACCTCAACTTCTTTGTGTATTAGATCATGTAAGATGGTTATGGCAGCACTTTAGTAGGTATCCCCTGCATTTTTTTAGACCAAATGGCACGACGGTGTAACAGAATGTTTCCTAAGGGGTGGTGAATGCGATTTTCTCTTGATGATCCAAGTGCATCTTGATCTGGTTATATCCGAAAAACCCATCAAGGAATGACTTAAGAGCATGACTAGTCGTATTAACCACGTCAATATTGGGTAGCAGATAATCATCCTTCATAGAGGCTTTGTTCAAATCTCGATATTCAATGCACATGCAAACCTTTTATGTGGATTTCAGCACGGGTACGATGATGGATAACCAAGTGGGACATTCGATCACCCAAATGAAGCCTATGCTCAACTGTTTGACGACTTCTTCCTTAACCTTAAGTGACCAATCGTTGCGAAGATTTTGAAGTTTCTGTTTGATTGGTTTACATTCTGGAGGTATTGGAATCTTGTGCTGGGCGATCTAGGGATCAATGTCGAGCATGTCATCATAGGACCATGCAAAGATATCCATAAATTCTTTCAATAACTCTTCAAGTTACGCACTCTTATGCTCGTTAAGGGTAGATCATATCCTAATCTGGAGCATTTGGCTACTAGAACCCATATTAGCAACAATAGTTTCATTTTTATTAGCTTGAACTCAGTTATGTTATTTGTTATAAACCTTATTAAGATCAGTTAAGAATTATTCATTTGAAAAATCATAATCATCAAGAGTTTGATTAGAATCAAGGAAAATAATGTAAGGCACAACATAATACTCAAAATATTCATTTATTTCATTATTGGTAAAACATCATTAAGAACCACATCAAAGGAGGTCTCGATTACATCAGAATAGGGAGGAAGAACAAAAGAAGAGGGAATTGGATAAACATTAGAGTTGGGTTGTGTTTTAATAGGAAAAATCGGTACGACATTCTAGTTGAGGAGAGGTGCTTCATTAACTTTTATCAAGAGGGATAGATCTGATGATGTAATGCTTGAGTGGATCATGTAGAGTATCTGAGAACGTGTGTGCTCGCGTTCAAATGATCAAATTATATATAAAACACTTTTAATCCAAACAAACCCTAAACATGCAGCAGTATGTGATTGAATAAATTGATAATCTATGCAAGAACATTCAAACACATGCAATTAAGGAAAAATCCCCCTCAGGGGCAAAACCATTTATTTTCACTATAATTTGTAAGAGAACGGCTTACAATCGGATTACAATGAAAATACAAGTTGACTAAGAATTACCCTCGGGTATCGTATTCTGTAGTCGAGGCTGGAACTATCCCTTTCCAGTAGGACTGCAATGAAGAAGAAGAATAGTCTCCTCCACAAGGGTTGAACAAACCAAAGTTGTGTTCTTGGGTTGCAAAAGGATTCACAAAGGTTTGGCAATGATGTGTGAATCAAAACATGAGTCTTGGGACTCAAAAATATGAAGACTAGATGTATTTGGACTCTCAAATTCGTCTCCTAAAGTCTTGCAAAACAACTCCCCGAAGTTGGTATTTATAGGAAAAAATATGAAGAGTCCCACGTTCTTAAAACTCTAAAATTTTATCCAACGTACAAAAAAAAAACAGCATTCTTTAAGGAATTTTCTCTATCTTCAAAAGGTCATAACTCCTTCACCGTAGCTCGGATTGAGGTGCCATTTTTTCTAGTATCTTCGTTACGGCGAGATATTCAACTTTCTAGTTGACCAGACCTTCGAACTATGGATGTGAAATTACGAAAATGCCCTTGAACTCTCCTATTGTGCCTTTTTTTCACTGTTTTGACTTCCCTTGCGTACCACTTGCATTAAGTCCCTAAAATCTTGAAACGTGAAGTCATTGAGGCAGATGTGGGACATATTAGTGGAGATAATGCATGCTTGATTCCCGAAATTCGGATAGAGGCCGTCATGTGAGATCGTGAGGAGACGTGCCAAATGTAGCGGCGTACGACATAAATAAATGAAACATTTCGGACATGTGAAAAATGTCCTTACAAATCTCCCCCTATGTCTATGCCGGTACATACATAAAAAATCCGAATTATCAAATATGAAATTGCCTATACAAATCTACCCTCCCATGAACCCAAAACTGGAAAAGGTACAAATGAATAGTCTTCATCGTTTGTTCTTTAATTCTTCAGGAATCTCAAAACTTTTCTCATCAGGGTGTGCAACATATTGATTTGCAATCTTCATACCTACACACATGAGACAAAGCAAATACCATGTGACATATCGAGTTTGAAATGAGATAACATGGATATCAATATATGATAAAAATATAAGCAACGTGACATATCGAGTTTGAAGTGAGATAACATGGATATCAATATATGATAAAAATATAAGCAACATCTCAAAAACTCCCCCAAAATTCAAACTCCACCATAATATGATAATTCTTTACATATTGATCTGCAATCTTCATACCTACACACATGAGACAAAGCAAATACCATGTGACATATCGAGTTTGAAATGAGATAACATGGATATCAATATATGATAAAAATATAAGCAACGTGACATATCGAGTTTAAAATGAGATAACATGGATATCAATATATGATAAAAATATAAGCAACATCTCAAAAACTCCCCCAGAATTCAAACTCCACCATAATATGATAATTCTTTTTCCCCCTTTTTATGATGTCCCCAAATGGACAAATTAGAGAAATAAATCAAATAAGCAAGTGCGGGGTGTCACTAGGATAAAAACACACCATGAATAAACAGAAAGCAACCAAGTCAATGATAGCGTAAATGAAGTGGTGTGATCAAATTCGATAGGAAAATCAATGCATACAAACATGACATATGTGCACGATGAATATTGGATATTCCTAGGGAATGAACTCAAATGCTTCCTTTGGTGTAAAAGAGTGACAGTATAAGATATTGACTCAATCAAATCAACAAATCAAAGCTCAAAATGATTTTCACACCAATAACGTCCAAAATGATTTTATGCTTTTTCAGGACTTTCAAGGAAGTGCAAACCCGTTTAGATTCTCCAACCAAACTCCCTCAGATATTGTATTGAATAGAGGCATTCTAAATTCTCAAACTTTGGAGAATTGATGGTGAAACCTAAGTGGCCCATATTTGGCATGAATTTCTTTTTATTGCCTTTAAATTTTTTTCGGGCTCTTTTAACCTCTTTGGACCTCGGATATTAAAATTCCTCCATTTTTTAGGTCCTTTTTAACGGTGGCTTTTGCGCAAAGGATAGATGATAACCTTTCGTAGCCCCTCCCCGTTATACAAAAACACACAGTCTCACCAAAACGGTTTTTACATGCATTCCAATCTTGTCAAGTTTTATCGCATATTGTACATTGTATAGACATGATTGAGATGAAAACATGCAAGCCAACATGAGATAGACAAGTGCAATAATCAAATATAGTCGTGCATGTGTGCAATAAAGGATATAGGAGTCAAACATGTAGGAAGATATCACTAATTACATCTCAAAGACTCCAATCAATGTAAAGCACATGGATGAAATGATGTAGCCTCTCAAATCTCTATCAAACAGTCACATGGATAAATGGAATGAAGTTGTGACTTGGCTATCTTACATGCTCATCCATAAAAGAAGCAAAATACAAAAATCTTTTTGGATTTTTTCAAAAATTTGGAAAAATAAAATCTTTTTGTGCTTTTCTCAAAATTTTTCTTAAAGGAAAATCTTTTTGTATTTTTTTTCAAAAGAAATATAAAAAGCAAAAAGAATAAAACAAAGCTGTACAACAAAGTAATGGTACATATAAAACAGACTAGCAATAGGAAGCATATGATATGAACATGAAGAAGCATCCTATTCTAGACATAGACCAACCCCTCAGTCAACTGTGCAAATCCCTAAAGATTTCCTAAGACTCTCAAATCTAAGGGCATCTAAAGGTTTCGTGAAAATATCGGCTAACTGACGGTCGGTAGGAACAAAACTCAGGGATACAACTTTCTCTTCAACTAACTGACGAATAAAGTTCTCACGTATCCTGATGTGTTTTGTGCGCGAATGCTGAACTGGATTGCGGGATATGTGTATCGCGCTCGTGTTATCACATGAAATGGTCATGGTGTCCTGTGATATCCCATAATCGTCCAGCATTTGCTTCATCCACAAGAGTTGTGTGCAACAACTCCCGGCGGCTATGTACTCAGCCTCCGCAGTGGACAAAGAGATGGAATTTTGCTTCTTGCTCAACCAGGAGACAAGAGCAGAACCAAAATAGAAACACCCACCAGAAGTGCTCCTACATCCATCTACATCCCCAGCCCAATCGGCATCCGAGTAGGCGAACAGACGGTCATCGGTATCAAAGGAATACCAAATCCCGTATGAGAGAGTCCCACTTACGTATTTAATAATACGTTTTAGAGCAAGTAAATGTGACTCTTTTGGGGATGCCTGATAACGCGCACAGACTCCAACACTAAAGGCGATGTCGAGACGACTGGCAGTCAAGTAGAGGAGACTACCTATCATACTCAGATATAAGGTTTGCTCTACGTCCTTGCCTGAAGTGTCCTTACTAAGCTTGGTAGTGGTACTCATAGGTGTACGTGCATACTTAGCGGAGTCTAAACCAAATTTCTTCACTAGGTCTCTAGCATACTTGGATTGGGAGATGAACATCCCATCCTCTAGCTGACGAACCTGGAGACCAAGGAAGAATGTAAGCTCACCAACCATGCTCATCTCAAACTCACTTTTCATCTCCTCCTCAAAGTGGTGAGCATGCTGGGAGCATGTGGATCCAAAGACTATGTCGTCCACATAGACCTGGGCAACCAAAATAGCACCGTCATTTCTCCTGACAAACAACGTCATATCTACTCCCCCTCTCTTGAAGCCACGAGCTAAGAGATAAGAAGTAAGCCTCTCGTACCAAGCACGGGGTGCTTGCTTCAAACCATACAAGGCTTTCCTCAGATAGTAGACGTGCTCAGGGTGCTGAGGGTCTTCAAACCCTTTTGGTTGTTCCACATAAACCTCGTCCTGTAGAATTCCATTCAAAAAGTCACTCTTGACATCCATCTGATACACCTTGAAGCGCAGATGACATGCGATGGCGAGCAGAAGACAGACGGACTCAAGCCTCGCAACAGGAGCAAATGTCTCCCTAAAGTATACACCCTCTATCTGTGTGTAGCCTTGAGCGACCAACCTAGCCTTATTTCGGATTATGGTACCATTTTCATCCATTTTGTTCTTAAAAATCCACCGGGTACCTATCACATTAATCTCACTAGGTCGGGGGACAAGTTCCCAGACATCATTCTTTTTAAACTGAAGAAACTCATCCTACATAGCAAATATCCAGTGTTCATCCTTGAGAGCTTCTTTATGGTTCTTGGGCTCGACTTTGGACGTGTAGCAAAGATGGCTAACAACGTTCTCTAGCTGAGCACGAGTCTTGACCCCTAGAGTGGGATCACCAACAATGGCAGAAGGGTCATGACTCTTGCGAACCCAAGCAGGTGTGTCCCCTAACACAGGAGTAGGGTCCACAGAGTGTGAGAGAGGAACAAGTAAATCACTGTCAGAACAATCCTCATCCTCACACTGAAGGTTAGGATCAATAACCATCGGAGTTCGTCATCTTGCACGGTGACGTTTATTGATTCCATAATCTTACAGCTCTTCAGGTCAAAAACCCGGTACGCTCTGCTATTCGATGAATATCCTAGAAATATTCCCTCGTCGCTTCAGGAGTTAAACTTTCCTAATTGCTCTTTATCCCGTAGGATGTAGCATTGACTCCCAAAGACACGGAAATATGTCAGGTTGGGCTTCTTGCCAGTCCATAACTCATAAGGAGTGTGAAGTGTGTGTGGACGCAGATACACCCTATTCACCGTGTGGCATGCAGTAGACACTGCCTCTGCCCAAAATCTCCTAGAAACTTTACGACCTAGAAGCATAGATCTAGCCATCTCTTGGATCGTTCTATTCTTTCTCTCAACAATCCCATTTTGCTGAGGAGTTCTCACAGTAGAAAACTCATGTTTGATCCCAAGGCTATCACAGTACAAATCAACCTTTGCTTCCTTGAATTCAGTGCCGTTGTCACTACGTATTCTGTTAATAGTGACACCGTGTTGATTTTGCAGGACACGGCACTCGGTCGTTAAGAAATCTATAGCATCGGATTTCTCTCTCAGAAAACCTACAATGGAGTATCTGGAGAAATCATCTACCATCACGAGGATGTACCTCTTACCACCTAGACTCTCAGTACGAGTGGGACCCATAAGATCCATGTGAATCAACTCCAGAACATGAGAGGTGGTAATGGAATGTAACTTCCTATGAGGACTACGAATTTGTTTTCCCAACTGACAGGGTCCACAAACGGTTGAAGTTGACTTTCCAAGAGATGGTAAGCCACGTACTAGGTCCTTTTTAGATAAACGATTGAGATCTCTAACGTTCACGTGACCTAGACGTTGGTGCCACAGATCCATAGGAGTGATCGTGGCGCTGTTGCAGACAAGTGAGGATGTGGGCTCAGTCCCATAGCAATTATCCTCGGTCCTCACCCCTTGCATCAAAAGTTTACCGGCTTGATTGTAGACTTTACACGCGTCCCGGTCAAACTTTACTGCAAAGTTAGTGTCGCACAGCTGGCTAATGCTGAGAAGGTTTGCTTTCAAACCTTTGACGTACAAAACATTTTCTAGCTTAGGAAAACCAGGTAACTCGATAGTACCTCGTCCTATAATGCTAGACTTACTCCCATCTCCAAAGGTGACTCTGCCATCTTGATAATCCTCAAGAGTAGTAAAAAATGAGGCATCACCTGTCATGTGTCTGGAGCATCCACTATCAAAATACCACTGTGAGGTATTATGTTCTTTGAGAGCAACATGAACAACAAAGGCCTTTTTATCTTTCTTAGGCACCCAAGCAGAGATGACCTTTTGTTTGCCTTTGTTGGTTTTAGCTGGAATGTAAGAAGCATTCACTAACGGCGAAGACATCCGTCGGAATTCTTTCATCAAACTCTGAGTCGTGGCAGCTAAGAACTCAACTCGCTCTCTCAAACTAGAAAACTCATCAGCATGTCGTGGTGGAGCAGTAGTACGTCGTGTCCGACCCATGCTATAGCAAGTTTCCCTAAGGTGGCCTTTTCTTTTGCAATAAGCACAAAAGAGCTCAGTCAAAGGCGGACCTTGGTTTGCTTTTCTTGGTCGAACTCTCCTTCGAGGTTTTTTACGGTGACCATAAGGAGTTGTAGTAAACTCAGGAACTGGTCCAGGTGCAATTTGGGACGTGGAGGCACCATTATATCCAATTCCTTGACGATCACCAAAACCTAAAGCGGGGCCGAGGAGCATCTTTCCCATCTTCCCAGATCTGTCCTCGATTTGTACCTTGACTTCCCGTGCTTTCTCAAGATCATGAGTCAGCTGGGCAACAAGGGCTTCAAGTTTCTTCCGAGTCTCCATGGAGGAATGGAGCTGACTCGTAAGACTAGCCACTTGCTTGATCAAGTCCCCTCTCTCTTTCTCTAGAGTACTCTCTCTCTCTCTAAACAAATTCTCATTCTTGACACAGGTAGATTCTCTCTCTCTCAGGGCGGTGCAGGTGGAGAACTCTCTTTCTCTCGCTTTCCTTAAATCTTCCTCTAGGCAAGTGATCTTAAGAACTAACGCTTTGTTACGCTTTTTAGTTTTAAAAGACTCAGAATATAACTCAGCGTAGGCGCGTTGTATATCACTCTCGCTCTCACTTGTGTCATCCTCCCCCTCACTCACATCGATCTCACTATCGAGGTGTCCCTGTGAAGCATCATCCTCATCATCGTGAGGAGAACTAGGAGTGCTCACTTGGCTGGCCATGAATGCGGTGAAGTTACACTCATGCGGTGACTCATCTCCAGAATCCACCATCTCGACCTCACTGTCGTCACTAAGGGTAGCATTAAGGATAACTTTCCCTTTCTCTCTATTCAGACGATTGGCACACTCAAAAGCTCTATAAACCCTACCATCACACTCAAAACATCTCTCACTTTCTTTCAGAGAAGGATTTTTGGAAACTTTTTCATTTTTCTTTTCAAACTTATTTTTCTCAAATTTCTTTTTATCTTTAAAATTGCCATTTTTCTCAAATTTGAGAATCCTCTTGAAATTTTTTGCGAAAAGAGCCAAATCATCTAAGTCAAAATCGCACTCAGAATCTGACGTGTCAGTCTCTCTCTTTCTAGATGACTCTAGCCTCTTTCTAGCTGACCCCTCACTCCTTCTCTCTTGGGCTTTAAGAGCAATTCCCTTATCTTTAGATTTAGAATTTTTAGGGAACATATCAATTTCATAAGTTTGCAAATCTCCTACAAGTTCTTCCAATTTTAGCGTATTTAAATTACCCATAGAATTTAGCACAGTGACTTTAGGGATAAAACTCTTAGGCAAAGAACGAAGAATCTTTTTAACAACTCTAGCATTCGGAATATGTTCACCAAGATTAAAACTAGTATTCACAATGTCAGAAAGTCTAGCATAAAATTCATCAAAGCATTCAGAATCATGCATGGTGATTGTTTCAAATTGAGTTGTCAAGTTTTGCAAATTAGACTCTTTCACATCATTAGTTCCTTCATGGGTGAGTTGTAAAACATCCCATGCCTCTTTTGAGGTGGTACACGTCATTATGCATTTGAACTCATCAGGTGTGATAGACCCAGAAATAGCACTTAGACCCTTAGAATTAAAAGATGACCATTTAATTTCTTCATCAGACCAAGAAATGTCAGGTTTCAAGTTGGTCACATTATCAACAGTCACGGTGGGAGGAGTCCACCCTCGTTCAACCAAAATCCAGACACGTTCATCAATGGCCTTTAAAGCCGACCTCATACGGGCTTTCCAATAAGCATAATTTGTCCCGTCAAAAATAGGCATTTTATAATATGACTTCTCCATTTGAACACGCACTTTTTCAAAAATCAATTTTTTCAGAAAATTGATATCTTAGAAAAATTTTGCGGAAAAAAAAGGAATACGCGATAGATTAGCGTAACCTGCTCTGATACCAATTTGAGAACGTGTGTGCTCGCGTTCAAATGATTAAATTATATATAAAACCCTTTTAATCCAAACAAACCATAAACATCCAGCAGTATGTGATTGAATAAATTGATAATCTACGCAAGAACATTCAAACACATGCAATTAAGGAAAAATCCCCCTCAGGGGCAAAACCATTTATTTTCACTATAATTTGTAAGAGAACGGCTTACAATCGGATTACAATGAAAATACAAGTTGACTAATAATTACCCTCGGGTATCGAATTCTGTAGTCGCGGCTGGAATTATCCCTTTCCAGTAGGGCTGCAATGAAGAAGAAGAACAGTCTCCTCCACAAGGGTTGAACAAACCAAAGTTGTGTTCTTGGGTTGCAAAAGGATTCACAAAGGTTTGGCAATGATGTGTGAATCAAAACATGAGTCTTGGGACTCAAAAATATGAAGACTAGATGTATTTGGACTCTCAAATTCATCTCCTAAAGTCTTGCAAAACAACTCCCCGAAGTTGGTATTTATAGGAAAAAATATGAAGAGTCCCACGTTCTTAAAACTCTAAAATTCTATCCAGCGTACAAAAAAAACAGCATTCTTTAAGGAATTTTCTCTATCTTCAAAAGGTCATAACTCATTCACCGTAGCTCTGATTGAGGTTTCGTTTTTTCCAGTATCTTCGTTGCGGCGAGCTATTCAACTTTCTAGTTGACCAGACCTCCGAACTATGGATGTGAAATTACGAAAATGCCCTTGAACTCTCCTATTGTGCCTTTTTTTCACTGTTTTGACTTCCCTTGCGTACCACTTGCATTAAGTCCCTAAAATCTTGAAACGTGAAGTCATTGAGGCAGATGTGGGACATATTAGTGGAGATAATGCATGCTTGATTCTCGGAATTCAGATAGAGTCCATCATGTGAGATCGTGAGGACACGTGCCAAATGTAGCGGCGTACGACATAAACAAATGAAACATTTCGAACATGTGAAAAATGTCCTTACAGTATCCGCACCAATGTCTGCAAGTTAAATGAACCCTCGGATTCACTTTCCTCAAAAAGTTCAGTAGCAACTATAATCTTCAATGAGTGGTTGAACATGATGCTGGGAACTTTTAGCCCATGAGTAGTTGTCTTGGAAAAAAATATCCATTCCTGGTTTCATCTTCTTCTCCACATGATCGTACCACGATTCGGGAAAGCCACAAAAGGGGAAATCTTCACCCTTTCTTATGAATCTTCCATTCGAGGAATCTCTTGAGATAATCTTAGCACTTTATAGCCTCATATTCAACCGAGGTTGGAAGAGCATTTTGAGTTCTTCTGGTGATGGTTGATAATCCACGTCATACGGAGGAAAAGCCTTCTTTAACACTATGGTTTCTAGTATTCCTTGTTGGCGTCATCCCGGCCCCAGTCCGAGCATGAAGTGCATGTTCTTGAACATCTGTATCACATTGATATTGTCGTGAGGGTTGTGTTCTAGACAAACCCCATCTTTAAAGTCGTCCCTTGCTGGTAGCAGAAGCGGTTCGACTCATAAACCTTACATAAGCATATCATTTTCCTCTTGTTGTATCTCTAGTATGGAATTACTGGTGCTTTGCATTCTCAATGTTATCGTCATCACCCAAGATGGTGATAACCAACCCAAAGAACGTAAATTTCTAATGTAGGGAAAAAGACGCACCCTTGATACTATGTAGCCATAGATATTCGAGGAAAAAGATGAAACGAGTCGGGATATTAATGATTTAGTACTCAACAACAGGATTTATAGGGCCAACCCCTATGATAAGATTTATTAATTCCATCACTTCTCAACAAGTATTGTCATAAGTGCGCATTGGGGCAGAGGTTGTAGCAAGGTTGCTCACTTTCAGCCCCAAGCAATTGAGGGTTCTCAACGGGAAAACATTAAGAGATGATCTATTATCGACAAGAGAAAGTGGGACGATCTTTCCCATGACTTCGACAGAGATATTAAGAGCATAGTTGTGATTTGGTCCAAACTTAGGTATTTTTTCTTCGGAGAAGGAGAGCATTGTAGTATAGGTTAGAGATCCGACCAAATTCACTTCTTCTGGCGTGGTGGAAGGTCAGACTATGGGCTCAATTATCACTTTGATCAATGCATTTCAGTGCAGTTGGGAAGATATAAAGAGTCCCCACAAAGTCATGTCATTTTTGGCATATGAATCTTCTCAACACCTTTTCTTTTGTCGATTATTGATGACAGTGGATTTGGAGCCTGGTAATGCCTCCCTGATCTAGTCATATGGTTCACAGAAGAGGGGAAAATAGAAACCCTATTTCCTCATCTATCTAGGGTTATTTATCCACCTTATTGATTTCTCCTAACATCTCCTCAAATAATATCATTCCACATATGTTAATTATTAGGATAGTCTTGTCTGGGCTTTGCTCTTCATCCAAACTATCGAATTCATCCCCCCATCCAGTGGAAACGACATCATCTTTCCATGAAAAGTCAATACGCTCCAGAAACTCAACGACATCTTTTTATAGATCATCTCACTCAGTGGGGAGATGTAGAGGTTGTGATTTCAAAGCATCAGGTAGCTCGAACGTACTATAAATTTCACCGATCTGTTAGATTAAGTCTTCCATAATTTTGACGACATCATCTAAGTTGACTTCATCGGTAGGTACCACCTAACTATCTAACTCTCAAGCCCATTTTTGAGCTTCCAAGAATAATCTGTTGAATTTATCCCTGTCAATGGTCATTTCTAAGGGCAATATTAGCCCTAACTCTAGAAGTTGGTTCAATACTGCAGATATTTCCATATCTTTACCTCCAGAGCAGGTACAAAAAATAATGAATTCTCTTATAAGGAGTGATAGAGCCTAATCAGCGAAACAAGTAGGGTGTAGGAGAAAATGGGCAAACTTGGAGGGGTTTAGGGGAATTTATGGGTATGATGGGCGATTTACTAGGTACAATCTGGGTAGATGGATCAAATTTTGGGTCTTCTTTTAGGAAGATGGCATTTGTATGATTTGGGAGTGGATTGCGAGTAGTGTTTTGTTTAGGATTGGCAGGTGGGGCAATGATACCCCGATCAATCAGACCTTGGATTGCATTTCGAAGGTGGAAACACTGGTCAATGGTGTGGACGACACTTCAGTGAAATTTCAATGGTCATCTGGTTTGAAATTTTGGGGAAGTGGGTTTGGTAATGGTTGAGAGTCCAATGGCTTGATAAGATTTCATCCTAAAAGGACAAGGTGAATTTTTTAGAGGGGAGAGTGAAGCTCATTGTATTCCTTTTTTACTAGGTTAGGGTGGCTTTATCGTGCCCACGAATGGGCAGGCTGAGAGATGTTATTGATGATTGAAACTGTGGTATTAATAGTCTTCTCATAGTTATTGGGAGTGAACTATACGGATACTTTCTTTGTATTAACTTCTATCTTGGCAAGACTTTCTTCGACCTCTACTCATGCTTCTCGGAGGGCTAAAAAATGAGGGTAGTGCTGTCATCCCATAGTCACTCAAACATGGGGTAAGAATTTCTTTTTCATGATACTGACATGCTCCTCTTTGAAAGTCCGGTTGGTCATGGTGGTTGCTTCCTCTCTCCACCTTACTATGAATTTACTAACACGTTCTCTAAGATTCTGTTTGAGAAGTTCTAAATCATGGCGAGTAACCTCCAACTCTTCATTATACTTGTATTGTGACATCAATTCACAGGAAACATCCTCCCAACTGAGAATCCTACACTCCTTGAGAAATAAGAACCGGTGAAGTGCTTTGTCCTTCAAAGTTTGTTGGAAAAATTGCTCCATTATTTTCTCACAGGATCCTAGGAGAGTCATGGCTCGTTGGTAACTTTGGAGATGCACAATTGTGGTCCACTACCCCCAAATTTCTCAATGTAGGCATCTTGAAATTTTTTGGCAGCCTTTCTTTAGGTTAGGAAGACATATGGTTGTAATCCATGTAGTTCCCGAAGATTTTGTCTTATTCAAACTTTTTTATCAACATCTTGAGGTCCTCCTTGACCATGTTCAACTCTTCTTCCTTCGGATCAACGATTACAGTTAGGTTAGCCCTTCACTGGTCAATATTCGGCATAGGGAGCTGAGCTCGCGATGGTCCATTAGCAGGAGGGGCACGTGGGGCATGCTGATATTTCTTGAGGGCCTAAATAGGCTCAAGGGTGGGTGGACCCAATGCGCAAGGGAAGAGGACGTCGAGCTCTTTGGGAATAGGGACCCAGTTTTACTGTATCTCATGAACCTCGATTTGAAGATTATAAATATTGGTAGTGTGCTGGGGTAGGACCATCATCAAATCTGGATGCAAATTCGGTACTCGGTCGGCGTTCTCCATGGAAAGTGGATGAAGGTGAATTTAGAACTCAAACGAACTAGAAAGGGAACTGATGGAGCCTCGGGGCGGTTCGAAGAAAGATCGAAGCCAATATGTAGACATGACAATGGTTGGGTACGCGATTTACCTGAGAAGGAAAAAAAATGAATTTATTTTAAAGAGAATGGGGGGAAACTGTTATATTTTTAATTTTTTTTTTTAAAATGGAGGAAAATATTTTTGACATTTTTGGAAAAGAGGAGGACAAAATGTTTGCGGGTAAAAAGGAGCAAAAACATTTATGGTAAAAGGAAGTAAAAAAGATTTTGGGATTTTTGATAAAAGAGGGGCAAAATGTTTTTGACACTTTTCGTAGAGAACAAGAAAAAATGAGAAAAAGGGTCCCAGCATGATTATTATTAGTATAATTATGTTCTTACTTATATTAGGTTTTCTAAATGCAAAAAGAAATGTCGGATGAGACCCGAGCCTGGAAAAATTGGGTTCGAAAAATATGTAAAAACATGGTTAGACTTGTTACCAGGCTTGTGGACCAGATCCCCTTTTGAAAAGGATGAAATCGCACGAAAATTTGGGCGGCATGCCGACCCATCATTTCGACATAGTTTCGGGTATTAATCCATAAACTAAATATGAGTTCCCTAGGTTTGACACCCATATGAGGATATGCAGTTGTTGGGTTAATTGGAAGGGTTTCCCCCTTTGGCATGAGTTCCACGATATACATCTTGCTTTTGAAGGAATCAGTACGTGTGGATAAGCCATTTGATATATCTGAGTGTACGTGAATTTCCTCACTATATACCACATGGGGACAATATGTGTGTGAAAAAATTGTATATACTCGACGTACGTGAATGAGTTCCCTATAATATACCTCCCGTCATGACTTCAGTTAAGAGGTACGATGTAGGGGGAACCGTTTGATATATGTCTAAGGTATTTAACCAATGGAAGGTGAGAGTCGTATTACTTAGGCTAACTATGACCTTCCGGACCAGCACCCATCACGAAGTGACCCCCTAGTTATGGGATAAAATTTGGTCAATAACTATGCCCTTTGGTGATGTAGTTTGCAAAATGCATGATTCTTAATTAGTATATTATGGAGAGACTATCTTTATTTAGCATGATGAGAATTATACTAATAAGAAAGAATGTACGTGTATGAAAAGTAAATATAACATGGTTACACTAAGCATGGATATGTGATGGTGAGTGATGTGTGAATATCTACAAGTGAGTGTGCGGTAGTGAACATAAGCATGGATCAACTACAAGTGGTGTGTGACAAGTGTGAGTAAGCATGGATATATACACATGTGATAAGTGGAGGTGTGTGTTAACAACACCTAAGCATGGATATTCTAAGTGGTGTGTGCAACAACCAATCTGTAAGTAGTGTGAAGTGTACATGGGACGTATCTACATGTGTGCGAGTGAGTAGTGATATAGCATGAAGTAAATATATAGAAGAGATAATAAAAATTTAACATACAGGTAGGTGCATATGCACATAACAGGAAAAAAATAACACCCATGCAAATAGAGTCTAGCCCTCTTGCATCGCTTTTTCTAAGAGCGCCTCGTCTGTCATCGGTTTGGGGTGAATGTAAAGAGATGGAGTCGCCAGCCTATTTTGCATAAAAAAGAAAAAAGAACATGTCGTCTCCTCGAGAAAGAGGCATCAAAGACAAATTGTTGCTTAAGAAACCTATAGTTCGAAGGTTCGGGGGATGAGTTATGGAATGGGGAGGTGTTAGGCACCCTTTTGATCTCTCATGGGCATGTGTTACTATTTTCCTTAATTTCTCCATGAAGTGTGTGTGCATGTATATATAAATGGAGATCAGAATCACCCAACTCATATCATGGAAAAGATAGAGTGAGGTCATCAAAAGGAATGTTCCAAAAATAATACCTAATAAACATGGTTTATGCATTTACCACAATATTGATCGTTATAATTAAACGATAATATATGCTTAGATAAAATGCCAATAAGGATCACAAATAGAATATACAATAATATAATGTATAGATGAAAGTGAGGCAAATGAGAAAATTGGACTCGAGTCTCGAGTTTTACCCCGTGACGCCTACTTAGCCTATAAAGGCATCAAAGTCCACATAGTTCGTATGCAACATAAGGGTGGGGTTTATCCTATAGATTAAAATGGGAATTTATTATATGTATGTGTGTAGAAAATGTATTTTAGTTTTGAGAAATTTTGATGGATAATCCCATTGGAATATATAGGCATGACCCTCTATTTGTTATTTTGTATTTTTTTTATAAAACATAAAGTATGTGTAATATAACTAATAAGAAGGTGAAATATTAATGTGTATGAACTAAAGAAAAAGCTAAATTAAGAATTTATGTAACTAATGCAAAAGTAAGGACTTTAAAGAGAGATAAATGAGTTTGGAACTTCTTTGGAGAATTTAAGCTTGATCTTTATCCTTAATGAACTCCCTTGAGTGTTGAGATGAAAGTTAGATGAGAGAGAATGAGGTTTTGCTAAATTCGGTATGACAAGGATGGGAATGAAAGATGGAAAGGAATTTCACACAAGAAAACTTTGTTAATTGTGAGAGAATGGTGTTGAGATCACTGATATTAATGGATCTGAGGTGTGCCTTGGGAGTGAGGTCATTCCCTCTATTTATAGGGTAAGGGGGTGCCAATCAGCATAGCTTTATCCCTGACAATCGACAAGTAACCCAAGGCACATTGCCGATAGGCATGGAAATGGACCTTCAAATCGGTAGTCTCGTGCAGATTTTTCCGAAAAAATGGTCACAGAATGCAATCCATTGATCCATATCGTGCACAATGCATACCGTTAGAAAGGTAATTCAAAGACCTTCAACCATCTTTTGAGCCGATCCTAGGTTCGGGAGTTGCTTTAGGTCAAATGAGGTTCGGAAGTGCTCGTCGATCCTTTGGACTAGAGAATGTCAGACGAAATGGATTGTTCATCCGAAGGGTAACTCAGAATTGCGCATGGGGTGGACCATTGGAAAGGTTATGTGAGGTACTTTGAAATTCCAAAAATCGTCGCTCGATTGAGAAGGTTACTTTGGTCAAATGTTAGATATGGAACTATTTTGTGTCAAATGTTTTTCCTCATATGGATATGAAATAAAATTGAAACCGTTGGTGCGGAATTTCTTAAACCCTTTTGCACGAAAATTAAGGCCTTTTGCTAGGCGTGCAAGCCTGGAAGAGACATCACCTCTTTTTTGAAGTTGCGTGAAATAACTGCACACATAAGATGTGAAATTTACCTCTTTTGATACCCATGCCCTAAAATCAGTTGTTGTGCAATTTATCCTTTTACTTTGGGCAATTTCATTCTCGTACTTCCTACGGGTAAATTTTAGAGTTTAGATCATAAAATATAGATACATATAATCAAAGAAGAAGAATTCAATAGATACTCACTCTCTCCATTCTTCGACTTCATCTTGCGATTTGAAGCATAACCAGATGTTTACTCGTATTGTATATTTATGAGTTTCACCTATTTAGAGTTCTCAAACGGTAATTCATCCTCAAACTCTTTACGTTACTCGATCACTCCTCCTATACGAGGATTGAACATCCTCACCTCTTGTCCTAGCATATATTACCTAGCGTATAATGATGATTCCACAGTTATGTATTCTTGATCAATTGATCCTCCAATATACCGTGTATTCTTCACATAATCTTTAAATATTTTCATCAAGTGCTCAAAAGGATACATCCAACAATACCTAACGGGACCATGTAATAAAGCTTCATCACATAAATTCATAAGTGGATGTTGATATCGAAGAACGATGCAGGAAAATATTTCTCTAATACACAAATTGCCTCTGCTAAAGTTGATTTTGCATCTCAAATGTGCCTTCTGTTTACCACTTTTGCACAAACTAAGGTAAAACACAAACTGATTTGAATAATTACCCAACGAAGATCTTTGTGTTTAGAGAAGCAATGTTGAAATAATAGAGGGATTAATTGGATGATTATATGCCAGTCGTGAGACTTGCACTGTTTTAAGTCATTTTCTTGGTAGTTTATGACCCTACGTAAATTACCAGAATAACCAGTTAGAGTCTTAAAGTTGAACAACGTGTCTAAGAGGATATTTTTCTCATTAGTAGTCAAAGTGAGAGCTACCAAAGGGATAGAAATTCTTCCTATTGTAGGATCATTTTTTAACCAGAGTTTCTTTTTTAGATCTCGACGAGCCCGCTCTCCATCTTTGAAATGAGATCCACCCCGACATGTTCCTATCAGATGCTCTCCAATATTTTTCTCTGTGTGCATCACATTAATTATATGCCTTACACAATGATCTTTCCAATACAGCAAATTAAAAAATATTAATCGCCTGGACCATGGTTTTGCTTCAGTATGGTTGTTAGGATCTCCCATTGCTTTACCCTTACAAACTGGGGGTGTTAGCATACGTACCTATTCCCTGCAGTCGCAGCCACTGTCATCACCTTCTCCTTGATTTACTGACCAGAAAGCTGAGAAGGTTGCATCCAATGCTCGTGACCAATAGGATAAAAGTTGAACTTGTCATTCCTAAAAGGTGACTCGTCGACATAAATCTACGATGATCCGTGTAACTCATCTTACTACTATGTTGTAGACAAATGCATTCAGTTTCCTCCCCATATATGGGACATCCATAATAACCATGAACATTACAACCGAACAAGGTCCCATAAGCAGGAAGGTCGTGGATCGCCCACATTACCATTACTTCAAGTGTGAACTCTTCACCCTTGTGAGAGTCGAATGCCGTCATGCCTTTATCCCACAACTCTTTAAGTTTTTTTTATTAATGGGGCTAACAATATATCAATATCATAACCCGGATCCTTCGTCCCAAGTATTGATAAAGATAATAATGTGAACTCCTTTCTCATGCACAGTGTCGGAGGGGGACTTAAAGGCGCCATGAGAACTGGCCAATCACTTTGACTAGTGCTTAAATTATCGAAAGAGTTAAACCCATCAGTTGAGATTGCAAGACGAATGTTGCGTGGTTTTATTTTTATAAATTCATGGTGTCGTGCATTTAAAATTTACCAGACGAGTGAATCAACCGGATAATGCCTCAAATTCCCACTCACCTTGCATCGAGAGGGCCATGTCAAGGCCTCTGCTATCCACGGTACACTAAAAAATCATTTTAACGGTGACCCACGTGGAAAATACTTCAAAACCTTTTGTTGGACTTGCGAGCTCTTTTGATATTTTGCAATTTTTTCATTTACCTTCTCATAAACAATATATCTAGGCTTATCGCATACTGAATATTCATCATTCTCTCCGTGTTCGTTGAGATACAATATGCAATCATACTTGCATTCATTAACATAATTGTATTTCAATCCCAAACCCTTCAATATCGTCTTCATGGTTAGCTAATTGTTTGGTAATGTGTTCTCATTTTGGTGAATTTCTTTAACCCACTTAAGAATTTCGGTTATGCTATTTCTAGACAAGCCAAATTAACTCTTCAAGTTATGCAAACCAATCATTGCATATAATACCGAATGATCTTCATTGCAATCTTTATACAACGGTCTAGCCGCATCGGCTTTCAACATTATATATTCTTGGTATCCTCGTAGTTCAGTATCAAATTCTTTATTGTGCGCATTATATGTCTCCATAGGTTGGTGGTTTTGGTCATGGTGGATTCCGTAAGCATCGTCAATTAGGTCGGTCAATGGACGATGTGTTCGCGCTAGTGTTCTATTAGGTGATCGGTTATCGATAATTCTTCAAGAACATAGTGTACATGTTTTTCACCATGGTATGTCCACTTGTTTTAATCTTGACAATTTCTCCACATTATTAAATGTAACTATACATCTTCTAAAGATTTATATTTTCCATTTATACAATGGGTGCACAGACATGGAATCTTCTCACTTTTAAGGTTCTTAAAAGTGTATCTAATAAACTCTTGAATGCCTTTAACATAACTATTAGTTATTCGGTCAGTCTCCTCCATCCACTCTTTCTACTGTGGAAAATCCATTTAATAATCTTCAAATTGCAGTCCTGTGTTAGCATGATAAAATAAATATTATGTTTCATAGTAAAGCACTAATATAGTATCAAAGCAAAGCACTAATATAGTCAACAATGCACCAATCAATAAAACTATGCAATAACTTAAATACAAGAATAGGCTAATCAACGATACTACACACCCACTTAAACTCAAATTAAATAAATTTGTCTACTAATATTATTACAACATAATAAAAATATTACTACATCTTCATCAAGCGATAAACTAGTCAACTAGTAATAGAGTCTACATAATTTTTCAGAAAATTCCCTTCTCCAATATTGACGTGCACTGGAAAAGTTTCACAACCATCATATATTGTATTAACCACGATCTGACACTCACCCTTCTACAAAAGGTCGATTATGTACTAAAGTTCCTATGGCAGTGGACATGAGCGTGCAGATCCCAACGATAAATTTACTGCTCAGGTCATGTATATAGTATTTCTCGCCATAGTCACCATGGGTTGTTGACGTGATCTAACCTGTGCCATATAAAAAAGGGAAGGTTGAAGTAGGAACCAGAATCTGTGGTGGGAATTGAGAACGAGGAAAATTTTGGGGAATCCCTGGCATCTGTGGACGGAAACCGAGATGGACTGGGGGTTGTAAGGGCATACGACAGGTTAAAAGGGACACAATCTGTGCAAGTTTATCATTCACACCTCCCAATTTATTTTGAAGCCCCATTATATCCCCTTCAGTCCTAGATTGACGTTCATCATTGAATGTGAAACGCTTATTAACAGAAGAAAGTTCATCCATGAGAGGCGAGGTGTGTTTGAATCCTGATTTTGAGATATGCGAACCCAAACCTCTCTCGTCCTCCCTCTTTGGTCCTTCCTAAAGGTTTATGCGATGGAATCATTGTCAATGTCATCGAACGAGCTTTAGTCTAGTTGACTACTGATAGACTCTATTGATTCTAAAGTCTTATCCAAGTGATGAGCGAACTTATTAGCTTTATCTCGTCTAGCATGCACATACAAGTTAGCCCTATTCGGTGCATTTTGTTCACCCGGGTTGCCTTTCATAATGGTAATTCACTCATTCTTTAAATCTTCATAAGATTTCGGGCCAAACCGATGGACATTAGTTTTTTTGGCTCTATTCTACTTATTTTTCTCCCTTTCCAGCATTTTGGAGTCCTTCGCCCCATTCTCCAGAAAATCATTCCATTAAGAAACCGACATCTCAACGTTCAAAGGGACTTTGTTCTTTGAGCGTCAAAATTTCGTAGCTCGATGCTCCCTTAGGGAAATTCTTCTGCCTAAGGTTTCTCCGATATGTTCGGAGTTGTTCAGCAACCTGAGAAAGCACCTTATTTTTTGAGTTGGGGGGAAATGAAAACTTTTTGCTGAGCTTTAAACTCTCACATTCATTTTTTCTCAGCTCCTCCCACTTCCACATTCATTTTTGTCAAGGAAAAACACTCGCCTTTAAACTATTGAGCGTGATTCTTATCCCCCGTGGGGTTATTTACCAATAAAGGGAACCCAATGGGCTTCTTCTCAACTGACCCGACAGTTTTAGGAGCGTTGGGCGTGTCTGTTGGATTAGTAGGAATACCTTGCCTCTCGCAACTCGGACTAAGGGAGTGAACAATTTGTGGAGTTGAGTATTACTTAGCAATTAGGGATGAAAATTCCCCTTGTGGTTGTGTCACGTTATTGGTTGGAGCATTGCTTCCATTACCACCCGACATTATCTACAAAAATAATAAAAGTTATATGTGTATCTATAATAATAGATGAATAATTTCAAAGTTAAATATGAAAATATAGCTAACAAAATATTTTTTTCCATATATTATAATCTACCTATTCATGGTAAGACTTTAACAAAAATTCAATGTGTCTGATCTCCATTCATTCTGGATTTGTTTTTAAAAACCTAAGGATTTTTGGACATGGCTAATTAGGAGGAAGCATATCTATAATGGATGCATAGATGTCAGTGGTATGAACTCAAAATATGATCCTCTTCATCCTGTTGGCATAATTGAGTTTGACATGCATATGTCGTGAGACATCACAGTCTTCATCAATGTTCTTTGTACGTAATTCTATCCATAATGGGTGAATTTTTTTTTGCCTTCCCTAACAACGTAAGTAAGGTCAGTGGTCTATCATGATTATGTACACGATATATATATTCTACAACTTTATCCCAACATTGTGGAAGGGAAAAAAAATACGATCAAAAAGTACTCTTGATAGAGATGAACTCCACAGTTAACAAGGTAGTTAAATTATTCGATCTTCCTATTGACATACCAACAAATCGGAGTACCCAATTTATGAGTCTCAACAATGAAAGATGTATGCGTGCGGTCCAATTGCAACCTTTCCCAATCTTGTTGCCATTCATTAGCACTTTGACTCATTTTTCCTGAGAAAAATGAATGAGGGCGTGATTATAATTCCTATAAATAATGGTTCTAATGAATCATTAACGAGTTATTATGTACAAGGGCGTGAATACGATTCCTATAAATTATGGCTCTAATTAATCATCAACCGTTAATTTATTAGGTTTGGAATACCTACTTTTGTCATTTAAACCACCAATCCCTAAAATTAATCCTTACGAACATTACCCCTACAATTTATAGATTATCCATTTTTGGAACTTAATTTTAATGGAGATGTATATTTTTATAATTCATCCCTAAAATTAATCCCAAATTTAGCATCAATATTATTGGAGATGTATATTTTTATATTTCAGCCCCAAACGTAAACGAACAATATCCATTAAATTAAAACTTTCCCTAGATTGAAACTTAAACCAACAATATCCATTAAATTAAAATTTTCCCTAGTTTGAAACTTAAACCAACAATATCCATAAAATTAAAATTTTCCCTAGTTAAAACTTAAACCAACAATATTCATTAAATTGAAATTTTCCCTAGTTTGAAACTTAAGCCAACATTAGTCATATTTTTTCTATAATACATACATACGTACACATTTAGAGTATACACAGCTACATACATATACATAATACACACAATGACAATGTATACACAGCTATATACATATACACAATACATAGACATATATACACACACGTATATACACACACACACACACACACACATATATATACACACATGTATTTACACACACACAAATATATAAACACACGTATTTACAGCATACACATATAAAGAAATATGCACACACACGTATTTACCTTTGAGATTGAGATTAAGAGAGAGCTTGAGATTGAGAGAAGGAGAGAGACGAAATCGCTGGAGAGAGGGAGGGAAAATAAGGGTTTGGAAGTTTTTGAGGGAAGTGAAAAACTCTTCTGCATTTTTTAAGTATAAAGACTATGGTCACGACTTAGGGCCATGACCATATGACGTGACCCCTTTATTTTTTACACGTCAGCGTGGAAATAAGGCAATGGTCACGGCCCAAAGTCGTGACTCATGTAACTTACTGGTCACGGACTTAAGTCGTGTCCATATCCATGTGTAATGAGGTTTGTGGTCACGTCTAACGGTCGTGGTTCCTTCCCTAACCAAAATTTGAGGTAAACTTGGCTCCATAATGGTCACCACAGGGTCAAGGTCTAAAGTCGCCAACCAAAGGAGTCAGGGTCTATATTCGTGACCACACATAAAACGACCCAAAACCACACAAAGTCATGGATTTGGTCATGCCCATTTTGACTGTGGTCACGATTTTAGGCCGTCACCAGCTGGTCACAACTTCCAGCCCTGACCCCTTCTCCATGACCATTTTCGATATTTGGTGTAGTGAGAAGACGGGGGAGACTTTAAAATCGCATTCATATCATCACACTTTGAGCTAAATAAGAGTTTTATCATCCATAAGTGTTTTCTTCTTATTATATACTCTCGTAAACCCACTATTGTGAGTATAAACCCATAATTGTGACCATTTCTAGTTATCTGATATATTGTACACCTTGTTGTACCTTAAATCAATAGTCATGAATCCTTAGATAGGCCCACTAGTTACTTCCTAAGGTCCTTTGGATTTTAACCAAGGCCGCAAGGACCTCAGACTCCCCTAACCATAGCTTAAGAGGTCCACTAGATTGTAACTCTTTTTATATATAATAAACAGTATAAAACTTTTGACACTGAACTTAAGATCCTAAACTGGGGTCTGAACCACTTTAAATACTTGTCTAACACTTTGATACTTCTCCATTTTTACTTGTTCAAGGTCCAAGGGGAGCACCTGTTGGGTTTGAGGTCACTTACGATTTCAACATTCACCACACATGGTTAGATAACAAATAAGATATAAAAAAATCATATGCAACCTACTTTACACGAATGGTTTTACAAGAATATATTCACATAAATATAAAATTAGAGAACCAACTCCTAAACCATTGTTTGGATAAAGAAAATTATAATTCATGTTATCTTACGTATTGAAAAAAAGAGTTTATAACATATGTCCATAATCAATAAAAAATTATCTCAAAATGATAATAACTTGATAAGATTTATCAAGGTTCTAAAAAATGCGGGGCGTGATCGAGGCGTGGAGGTCAAGTCTTAAGCCTTAGAAGCCTAGGCGGACCTGGGCATAAAAAGGCGTGAAAAAGCGATTATGACTTTTTAATATACTTTAATATTTTTTAACCATAATAAGGCTATTAAAATTATAAAATTGTACATATCATAAAAATATATCTAAATATTTGCAAATTGAAATTCTATTTGATTATTTTGGATGAGATAATGGTCCGGTTTGTAAAAAAACTTTAAAAGGCGATATCGTTTCACTAAAACATTGTTGTTTTTAGAGAAAAAGTGCTCCTTAAGGGTTTTACCAAGCATAAGGCGTGGCGTTTCTCCCAAGCCTCAAGCCTAGGCGGGTTTTTTAGAACAGTGAGATTTATCAACCAAGAATATAAGATCATATTTCATTTGTGAAAGACCTTACATATGCATATTTTTATGAGAATAAACCTTCCTTCACAAGTCTTTGAAGCTTTGAACCATTTGTAAAGGACCTTACATATATGTTATCCTACATAAAGTGTCATCCAAATAATGTGTGGTGTAGTATAAAGTGAAATAAGATATGAGCATGTGTTCTGATAAAAGTTTATAATACTTAAAATAAATTAAAAACGATCTCCTGAAGCACAAATCACATACTTAGTGATAAAAAATAAATAGTTTGATATATAAGATATGGCAAGTGGTTTATCATCTAAAGATCATATAAATGATTGTATTTAAATTATTTCCATGGAAAGATACCCAATCAACTCTCAGACCAAAGAAACATGTCATGAGATATATGGAAATTATATAATGAACCTTAAATCCTAAAAACGTTAAAAATCATTCAATCAATAAAACAAATACCTAATAATCATCTAAGAAACTCAAATCTAGTACAATCAAGATGTTTAGCTAAGATATCTATTAATTGGCGATCAGTTGAAACATAACTTAAAGACACCAAATTTTTATCAAAAATATCTCTAATAAAATGATGACATATGACAATATCTTTGTTCTATATTGTTGAATGGGATTCTTGGAAATATCAATGGAACAATTATTATCATAAAAAATAATCAAGCAATCTTTGTCAATACTATAATCTTTCAACGTTTGTTTCATCCATGAAAATTATGTACAACAACTACCCACCGCAATATATATTTTGCGTTTCCCATGGATTGAGACACATAATTTTATTTATGGGCATATCAAGAGACTAGAGAACTTCCAAGGTTGAAGAAACAAATATAATTACTCTTCTGACCTTCGACATTGCCTTCCCAATCGGCGTTAAAGTAAGCTAAAAATATGTGTTGGTATCCCGTGGATACACATATTTAATGATACTCTTGATGACCTTCAAGTGGGATTCCTTGGGAAAATATTGGTAAAGAGGATGCACTCATACACTAAAGGACATAATGCGATGACTAGCTATAAGGTAAAACAAACTACTTATAATTTATTGATAAAGATTTACATCCAAATCCTTCCCATTAACATCATTTTCAAGTTTCACCGACACACTTGCAAGAATACATTTGTTCTTATAAGTGTAAATATCAAAATTTTCACAAGGTCTTTTACATATTTAGAGTCGAAAATAGATTCCGCTATTCATTTGACTCATTTAAAGACCAATAAATAATGTGAGTTTCCTAATTATGCTTGTAATACACCATATTTTCATGGATTTGTCTATTATTTATTAAGTGAGAATAAATTACTATTAATTATTACTTTGTGTTTTGGTAATAATAAAAATGCATAGTTTAGATGGTAATTAAATTTCTACGTGGTGTGATTTTGTGTCATGTACCTAAATAATTGGTGATATTAATTATGTAATATTGGACTACGTATTACACATATAATAAATAATTATCTATTTTATTTTACGTTGTGAAGTTTTACCGTGAGTTACGAGGTGTAAACAGTTGGACGGAGTCTAGAGTGATTTCGAGACCCGATTATGTATTTCTATCGTCTTAAACCAAGCTCGAGAGTAGGTATACCCTTATGATAAGTTTTATCTATTCCTGGTAGTATTTTTCATCTAATTGGGCATCTAAAAATAGAACTTATGTAGAGGTGCAAAAATTATAGGTATATAATAGAGTTAAATCACATTAATTATTCACTTTACGCACTAAAAAAACCTATAAGCCCTAGGGAATTGAGAGAACTTTGAGGAGGAATAACAAGGAATGAAAACTTAGAGGATTCACCGTTCATCATTTTAGGAAACAAATTTGTTGCAATACACTTTTAAATCTATAATTATTCAGAATATGTGTTTTCCTATGTTAATCTGTAATTTAAAATGCATGCATAGGGCCTCATTTAGTTAGTCTTAATCATGTTTTGTATATGGGTTAATTAGGAGTTGAATTAACTACCTATGCATTGAGGACTTGTACTTTTATGGAGAGAATATTAAATTAGTTGTTGTAAATGTGTAAATCTGGAATAGAAATCATGTTTTAGGGTTTACTTACCATATGAAGTATAATCCCCATGTTAATTAGTAGATTGAATAAAAAATCATGGAGTAATTGGACCGTTTTCATGTTAATGATGAACTATGTAAACAATATTAACTTGTTGAATTAAATCTTATATTTGGTGGTTTTGATCTTGAATAAACATCGTTTAGTATCACAACCCAGTGATTTTCTTGAATTTTGGTTAGGTTTTCAATCTGATTTGGGAGCTTAGGGAAGCTTTAATGGATGTTTTGGAGGCCAAATCCCATAATGAAGAAGAAGGCAACTCATACAGGTACCTTCGATTAATGAAAGCGTTGTAATTTTATGTAATTAATTTATGAACATGTGACCACTAGTTTCATATTTTTTTGATTTTTTAAAGAATATTTTACCAACACAAGGCTAAAATTTTGGTTATTAATTTTGAGTTGGGCTTTCATTCAAGGTTTTCTAACTTAGTGATTGAGAGATTAAACTTAGTTAACATTGGGAATAGTTACGTATTTTGGATATTTAAACCTTGGAACTTTTTAGTGCCATCCGATTTTGGGACTTGGTTGAATTAGGTAGATGATCAAGTGAGTGATATCATACGTCTGTATGTACGTATTGAGTTTGGAGAGTGGCGAACTAAAATGTTTGGAGGTTTATTCAGGTATTGAGAGAAGATATGAGAATAACTTAGTTATTAAATAAGTAGACATATATGTATGCTATGAGAGGGATAGTGTCTATGTAGGCAGACGCTCATGGTTTAAAAAGGTAACAAACTAAGAGTTGCATTTAATAAGGTCTGAGAGTTGATAAGCCTAAGAATATAATGAATAATTTGGTGTTTATGGATTATGATTTGGGTTATGCTTGAGATTATGAGGTGTCCTACTTTATAGTATATTTTTTATATTGTTTTTAGTGATAATAAACTCTAATTAAGTTGATAATCCGTTATTCGGGGATTGGGATGATTTAGGTACCCCGCGATAGTATGCGTTATCCTCTCTGTTTGTGTGTGTGTGTGTGTGTGTGTGTGTGTGTGTGTGTGTGTGTATATGTATGTATATTAAGTGTATGTCTATATACATTATGTTATAGCTAGTGGTGTGGGATTGCTTGATGATATATTTTCATCATACATTCATTCAGTCTAGACTTCGTGATGAGAGGGGTTGGTGATTTGATCTATGGATCAATTTATTATATAGGAATACCTGATGATGTGATTGAGTAATAAACCACATTCATGTATTTGTGAGTATGTTTATTTTGAAATCCGTTAGGTGAGGGACTCTTATAGTTTTATTGATAGAAATATAAGAAGGTGAACAATTGGTTGATTACTCTTTTAGAACATTTAAGAGTTGATTGATTAATATTTTAGGATGGATAATAGTTGGTTAATTACTCTATCAATACACTCATGGATTCGACTTAGTTCTCTATTGTAAAAAAAATGATTAAGAAAACTGTGTTTTAGTTATAAATAGTAGTTCGTAGAGTCTTGCGTCAATTGGATCTTATGAAAAACTAGAATAGACAAATGTGTATTGAAGTTTCCTTGTTTACATTTTATTTTTGACGTTTCCTATGCATGTATTTTAGTTTGGTTGGGAAGTGAAGATGGAGAATGGTAGAATTTGGGTGGTTATGCAAGAGTGATGATTGCTAGAGAATTATATCCTTTACATGATTTCTTATATAATAGACATAAAATATGTCAGTAGGAATATAATAGTGTGGGTTAGGATAATCACCTAACTAATTAGTTATAAGAATGGAATGATTTTATTATTATTTTATGGATAATCTTATTGGGATTATAAAGGAAGTTCTTAATTTGCATCTCCTATTAATTTCATTTTATTCCTTTACTTTTAAAAGTTATGTATGACCCATGTTGACCGAATTTCAGACTTATAATCTTGGTATCAGATTAACTATTGATGGATAAGATATTTTCTGACACTAATCTATCGAAACACCATATCTGAAAATAGAAGAATACAGCAAGAGAGACCTTTAGAACTAAAGGAATCCTCGTGAATAAAGTTGGTGTTAGATTAACTTAAGTATTTTTTTTTTACTTGTCAACAAAACTAAATTTTATTCAAAAGAAAATTCCAATCAGGATTGAATTATTTTATTAAGGATATTAAATGGAGAACTCGAGAGGTAATATCTAACCCTCTACAGTTCCAAGAGAACTCGATTATTGCCAGAGGTGGGGCATGGTAAGGCCCTGCTCCCCAACCATTGAAGAAATTTCTTCCGAACATTCAATTAAAACAACTTGGATTTGTTCATTGCAATCAGTTTTATTCTCAAATGTATTCGGCATGAATTTCTTTATATGTCTTTTTTATTCATTTCTTATGATGAGTTAGGAGGATTTTATGAATTTAAAGTGGGACATTTAAGAATTGGAAATCATGAACTGATTAGCGCAACGTGGGCTTATGTTGAGATTAATCACACCACATTGTGTTCTTGCATGAATTAAAATAAGGAGTGAAATTACCCAATACAAAAATTCTGAGTAGAATATAAATAACGGCTGACTCAGTCGTTGTCTTTAAGGTGTTTCGCGGCTCTGCTTGGAATTGTGTTACAATTCATTAAATGCCTGTCGCCCTAGGATAAAACATCATCCATATAACCTCAAATTGTCACATAATAGTGGAATATTCATATTAATCACCCTTCATAATTATTAGCTCAATTCGTAAAATATTAGCTGTGGGGAACAAATAATTTATGAAGAAAATATTTTTAGAGAGAATTTTTCTGCAGGAGATAATTGTATTGTTTTTTTATGTGCTAAAAATGGAAGGAAAAATCCTTAATTAAGGGGGAAAATGTAGATTGTTTCTTCTTTACTGTTAGTGGGAGAGAAAATAGGGAGAAGTGGAGAAATGGGCGAACAAAGTCTCTCACATTTTTAGAACACTAAAAAGAAGAATTTCAACAGTAGAAAAATAAATTATTTCCTCAAATTTTTTACTTAAAAACAATTAATTTTTTTCCAAAGAATTAAATCACAGTGAGCCCAAACCCAAGGCACGGGTCGGGTCGGTCAGAGAGACGACGATGGCAGTGCGCGCACGCGTGTGGGATTTGTCCCCTTATGTTTCTCCATCCAACATACACAAAAATCTAGTGCCCATTAGTCCCAAAATAGTTGTAGTTATACTACTCCAATTTTGTCATCCTCTCCGATGTTGGACATTCTATGAAGGTTGTTACGCATTTTTTCACTCATTTCTCTCTTTGAAAGTCAAAGACCAAAAAGTTTTCTTCTTCAAAGTTTATAAACAAGTTCCAATAATAAGAAAAGGTGTCTTTCGACCTGAACCTTTACATATTAAAGATAATTTAGAATACACTAAAGTAATCGTAGTTTTGATCTCAATCTCTGGCAATACCCCACAAACAACCCTACTTGGGTTTAGTTCACAAACCATCACATTACGGCCATGTGCTTCTATCCTACTATAGTGAACGCTATAGGAATTTGCCCAAAATTTTCATAGGGAGTGACTTCCACATTTACATAGGTGAGACTATCAAGGATACTCCCATATCTAGGTACCCCACTCAAAATAAATTTATATATCACATTAATAGTTATAATAAACTCAACCTTACTTGATTTAGGATACCATTCTCTATAGGCATGGACTCAGAGTAAAGCCCCGTATTTGAAATACAATGATTCAACCCATATCACTTATGATTTATTTTTACCCTTGGAATCTATTTCTTGGGATTTTCAGTCTATAGGTAGGGTTACCATCACAAGCATATTATTTATCTAAGGGCTTTAGTCCCATCCACTTTAAGGCGTTCCACACCTTTTTCTGCTAGTCCTTTCGTCAAAGGATTAACTAAGTTCTCCTTTAACCGGATGTAATCCACTCTCACAACACCTGTAGAGATAAACTTTGTAACGGTACTACATTTCAATGTATTGATCACATTTTACTGTTACAGTAATGGTTCTCAACTTTAGCAATAGCCGCGGTACTATCACAGTGGATAAGAACGGTTGGCATCAGTTTTTTCCATAGTGGGATATACGACATAATGTTTCTTAACCATGCTGCCTCCTCACTACCTATTTCTAGCATTATCATTTCTTACTCCATGGTAGATTGAGGTAAAATAATATGTTTCTTAAACTTCCATCATATGGTTCCACTAGCGATACTAAATATGTATCCACTAGTAGCCTTAGAGTCATCAGATAGGTTATTCCAATCAACATTGCAAAATCTTTGAAAATGACAGCGGGATGCTTTTGATAGTGTGATATGAGATTCATCATCCTTTTAAAGTATTGCATAACCATCTTAATAGCAAGCTAGTGCTCCATATTAGGTATACTGGTAAGTCTCCATTGTACTCCCACATCATAAGCTATGCCAGGTCTAGGGAAATCTGTAGCATAACGTAGGCTACCAATGATGCTCGCATACTGAGTTTGGTTAACACTATCATCAGTGTTCTTGAACAACTTTACACTAGGATCAAATGGAGTACTAACAGGTTTACAGTCAAAGTAATTATATCTCAATATAATGATATTGGTCTAAAGAAAGTCCCTTTTTAGGCCTAGTAATTTTAATTCCCAATATTACACTAGATTCACCCAAATCTTCATATCAAAGTTGGCACACATTACACCAAAAGTGTCAATTTGTACATGTCTAAAACTGTTACAAGTTAAACTTGTCAAGGTATTTGACCATGACAAGTCTGGGGTGACAACTAACTTTGTCACGGACTTGTCGCGATCAAAGACCATGATTAGTTCATTATAGTTGTCACAGACCTGTCACAGTCTTTGACATTGACAAGTTTTATACTACACCAAAATGACAAAATTATCTCCTTTCAGTCGGCCACCCTTGTCAAGATCATTGACCGTGACAAAAAACACGTGTTTTGTGTCACGGTCATTGACCATGACACGACTGTGACAAAGAGTTGTCACGGTCAATGACCGTGACAAATGTAGTTGTCACGGTCGTGTCACGATCAATGACCTTGACACAACCGTGACAACTTCTGCAGTCAAAAAAATCCCTAGGCTTTTTTTCCCACGTTTTTTGGTTTTCCCTCTCTCTCTCTCTCTCTCTCTCTCTCTCTAAGCGATTTCTGCTCTCTCTCTCTCTAAGGTATATTTTTTTCCTCTCTTTCTCTTTCATTTCTATATGTGTGTGTACGTGTATGTGTGTATATGTATGTGTGTATGTGTGTGTATATATGTGTGTGGTGGTGTGTGGTGGGGGAGGGGGAAGGGGGAAGGGGGGTGGGTGGTGAAGGTGGGGTGGGGTGGGGTGGGGTGGGGAGAGGGGGTGGGGTATGTGTATATGTGTGTGTATGTGTGTGGTGGTGTGTGGTGGGGGAGGGGGGAAAGGGGTAGTGGGGGTGGGGTGTGGTGGGGGGAGGGGGTGGGGTGGTGGGGGTGGAATTTTCTAACTAAAAATATGATAATATTTTGTTATAATTTGTTAAAACTATGTAAACCTTAGTATGAATTCAAGGTTACTGATAGTTAGAATTGTGTAAATGTTAGAAAAGTTCTAGAATTAATATGTTAAATTTAATTATATAAATATTTAAATTTGATAATAATTTTATTCATGAAATTAATTCAATTAGGTAAAACCCTAGATAATTTTTTAACAGAATTTGATAATATTATATAAAGTTTAGTAAATTCACAAAATGTTGCCAATTGTATGCTTTTAGAAATATCATTAGTTCCTTTCGTGCCGAACTATGTAGAATCTATACACATGCATGTTGTTAGAAAGTTTTAAATTTAATTCTCACTTTAATTTGTAGAATCTCTGTACTTGGTTGGATTTATCCCTTTATGATAATAAAATTTATGCTCCAATTATAATTATCTCATGTCATAATTTTATTGATAAATAATAAAGTAATAAAGTAATAAAAATATGAAAATACCCCAATTGATTTAGTAAGATTCGTTGTAGACTTCATTACAAATTATTCATGCCAAACCGACTCTCTTATAAGATATGCATATTGTGATAAAATATAATGAGGATAAGAGACTTTTGAAATATAAAAGAATCTCAAAGAATAAATATAAAGATAAAGGATTAAAGAAGTAGATAATTGCAATGAATATACAGATAAGATGATGATAAAAGATTGTGCAATAAATAAGATGATAAAAACGCATTTTGTGTCACGGTCATTGACCTTGACACGATCGTGACAAAGAGTTGTCACCGTCATTGACCGTGACAAGGCCATGACAAATGTAGTTGTCACGGTCGTGGTGGGGGTGGGGGTGGGGTGTGTGTGTGCGTGTGTGCGTGGCGGGGGGAAGGGAGGGGGCAAGGGGCGTGGTGGGGGTGTGTGGTGGGGCAATTTTAACAATTGTATAGCTTTAATTAAGAAATTTTATAGCTTTCATTGTAATTTTAATTGTATAGTTTTAGATGAAAGTAAATTAATAATTAGTGTCAATTTCATATGAAAGCAGGATTGCCCCTCATTTTAAATTAGTAAATTAATAATTGTATACTTTAATTGTTAGTTTAATTGATGAAATGAATTAATTGAGTAGATGAATTAGAAGGAGTACGGGTTACAAATTTGTTGTTGAAATTGCTGGTGGATTATTTTGTTTAGTAAATGTTGGGTTGGTTAGTTTTAAAAGTGGCATGACCACTGGATTGTTGTCCATATGGGGGTGGGATTTTTCAATTACTTTGTATATCGAACAATATATACAAAGTATGATAATTAAATGAAACATACATGAAATTAAATATGTGTATATGTGTGTGTATGTGCGTGTATATATTTGTGTGGTGGTGTGTGGTGGGGGAGGTTGGCAGGGGGTGGGGTGGTGGGGTTTTTTTAACAATTGTATAGCTTTAATTAAGAAATTGTATAGCTTTAATTGTATGGTTTTAGATGAAAGTAAATTAATAATTAGTGTCAATTTCATATGAAAGTAGGATTGCCCCTAATTGTAAATTAGTAAATTAATAATTGTATACTTTAATTTTTAGTTTAATTGATGAAATGTTAGGTTTGTTAGTTTTAAAAGTGGCATGATGTTAGATGTTTTCAACTATTCCACATTAGATGTTTTCAACTAATTTAGACATATTTATGTACGTGTACGTGTGCGTGCGTGTGTGTGTGTGTGGTGGGGGTGGGGTAGGGGTGTGTGTATGTGTACTATTAACATTTTTTGTATCTGCACTAATAACATTTTTTTACAGCAAATGTCTCTTTCAGATATTAAGGCGAAGATGATGATGTTATTTATTATGATGTCGTCTGGGCTGGTGGTAGCGGAGACGACGAGGGCTCCTCGGCCCCTAGGCTCCCCAAATATGAAAAATTTGGGATTACCGCCGAGAAAAAATCGGAGCTATCAGCGAGATCCCTCGAGCTGCTAAAGACGGTCATTGGCCCGGGGTTTATGAGTTGGAAGGAGGTGCCATATGAGCTCAAGTTAGCATATTTATATTTATATGAATATTTCAATGTCAATTTCAATTCCAATTCCAAATTTAATTTCGATTTTATTTTATATTTATGTTTATATTTATATTTATTCGCAACTAACATTGAATTTGTTGGACAGGAACAATTCAACTTGGATCCAAAGCTACGAGATTCCTTCTAGGAGCAGTTGAGGGAGCAACACAAGACGTGGAAGAAAAATATGCGGACACGGTACTTTGGGAAAACACGAGAGTCCATTATACAATGGTGTGGATCCGTCCTGCCCAAGGAGCCGATCTCATTGGCACAATGGCAAAAGTTCATTGAAAATGAGATCGAGGATCGACAATTGGCATCTCGCCAATCGGGGAGGAAAAACCGGGCAAAAAAGACGGACGTGCACTACTCCGGTCGGACCTCTTACGCCGAGGTGGAGCATAAGATGAAGGTAAGATTTAATTTTTATATAACTACAAAAATATATTATTCTTCATTATTTTACTTTGCATGGCCGATACTAATTTTACTTTATTTTATTTAAGGGGGTAGGGAGTGGGCCAGGGGTAAGCCACATAGGCTCGATACTTATGTGTCTCTTTGGACGAAGAAGGGGAAGGACAAGGAGGTTTCCCCGAGTGTCGTGGCGACGATTGTAATCTGACAGTTTAATTTTTGTTAATTATGTTATAATTTTTTAGTTTACTTATTTTACTAATCATGTGCTTTTTGTCGTTTCAAGAAAAGCTTAAGGAAGTGCATGAGTCGCAGTCTGATGCTAACAAGGCGTCTTTGTCCACAAACGCACTCAGCCAAGTGCTTGGCTCTGATCGTAAGGGGAGGATAAGGGGGTGAGCTCACGGGTGGCCAAATCTAGGATCATCGGATTGGAGACGAGCGACACCGGGTTGGCTCTAACGATGGATTCACACGATGCAAAGATGTCCCGTTTGGAGGCGATGGTCGAAGATATGTACGCATTCATGAAGCGTACGTTGGGCGAAGACCAAAAGGGGAAGGGGAAAAGGAAAGGGAAGGAGAAGGCAGAGGAGGAGGAGGAGGAGGAGGAGGAGGAGGTGCGGGAGAACGAGGCGTAGGAGGACGAAGATGTGGACCTCGCTACTTCTTCACCATCACGTACGTATTTCGATGATCCACTTCCTTATTTGGCTCCCTTCCCCAGACCATTATCGACACTTGGTTGTCTGAGCGTGTTCATATTGGATGTATTTGATGGCCAGCGGATAGGGTGGGGGTTGAGGGACCCGAATATCATCGAGGGTGGAATAGTTCATAAACGTGCGCTTCAAGGGATCGAGTCCAAAGTGCTTGTCACACATGTGATACCCGGGAAGGAGAACTCCCTATTGTGGTTGCACGAACAATGCGGCACGATGTATATTAGTGGGTGTGTCAATTCGTATATCGTGTGGCCAACTCACTTCCTCACATTTACCCAAGACATGTAGTAACATTATTTTTAAGTTTGTCCATTTTAATTATATTTGGATTATATCGTCATGTATATTATTTCTATTTTGAATATTTGGATTATATCGTCATGAATATTTATTTGCACTATCTTTAGTTTATTTGGATATAGGATGTTTGAATAGGTACAACCAACGTTGTTATAATAGGTAAAAATATACTGTTGGGCAGTGGCAGTGGCCATACTACCCAGCAAAATTTTTTTAAATTCCGCCCAGAATTGTCACGGTCCTTGACCGTGACAAGTCCTTAACAAATAAGGTTGTCACTAACTTGTCACGGTCAATGACCGTGACAATTTTTTTAAAGGGTCAAGGCTTTGTCACGGTTATTAACCATGACTAAACTTGTCACAGTCCATGACCTTGACACGACCGTGACAATTTTAACGGACTTGTCAAGGTCAATGACCGTGACAAAAAAATTTGTCTCGCCCTGAATTGTCACGGTCATTGACCTTGACAAGTCCAACTTGTCAAGGTCAATGACCGTGACAATAGTGCAGATTTGGTGTAGTGTTGTCATGGTCAAACACCATGATAAGTTCATGACAAGTCTAATAAAATTGTCACATTCAAAGACCCTGACAATTTCGTGACAAGTTTCTTTGTCAAGGACTTATCAAGGTCTTTGATCATGACAATTCTAGGCAAAATTTTCAAAAAACTGATAGGTAGTATGGCCACTGCCACTGCCCAGTAGTATATTTGTACTTGTTATAGAAAAATTATACATGTCCAAACAGCATCTCTCCAAATAAAATAGAAATAATGTACCAAATCATGCATATATAATCCATATCCAAATAAAATAGAAATACAAATATCCATATCCAAACCAACATGTACCAAATCAAAAAATACAATTATAATCTAATATACAAATAAAATAGATAGAAATAATGTCATGGCATAGGGTCTTGAGAAAGTTGGAGTAGGAAGGAAGGCCACACGACATATGCATTCACACATCCTTAAATTCGTTTAATACCATAATGTGCGCGCAATCACAAAGGTTAGTTTTCCTTTCCGGACACCACATGCGTGATGAGCACCCTTGCTTCAATGTCTTGGAGGGGACATCTATGAACCAGCATATCCGGGAGGAAGCTCGGATCCTTCAACCCCCTCGCTATCTGCTCCCCATAAAATATGTTGAGTAAAAACACGCTCTACCAACCGATTGTTGACATAGGCTTCTCGACGGGAGTCAAGATGGGAAATGGATCATATGATAGCGATTCCATGTGTATCGACAAGTACCCACCCGCGAGCTCACCCCCTAGTCCTCTCCTTACGATTCACCCCGATCACTTGAATGAGTGCGTTCGTAGCCAAAGATCCTTTGTCAGCATCAGACAGCGACTCATGCACTTCCTTAAGCTTTTCCTGATATTTAAAAAAAGTACACGATTGGTTAATTTTGTAAATAAAAAATTATAATGTGAATAAAAAAATTAAACCTTTATAACTTACAATCATGACTGCGACGATCGGGGCCACCTCTTTGTTCTTGCCCTTCTTTGTCTGAATTGGCACATGGGCATTGAGCCTATGTGACCTACCCCCCCCCCCCCCCCCCCCGGGGCCACTCCCCGTCTCCTGAAATAAAATAATGCAGAATTAGTAACACAAAGTAATGCTAGAGTAGAATAACATAAAACTAAAATTAAAGAAATAGAAAAATTACCATCTTGTGCTTCACCTCGGTGTAAGACGTCCTCCGGAGTAGTGCACGTCTAACTTTCTTGATCGGTTTCCTCCCCGATTGGCGAGATGCTAATTCCCGCACATCGATCTCATTGTCTATAAACTTTTTCCATTGTGCCAATGAGATCGGCTCCTTCGGGGGGGACGGTATCACGTACCCTCATAATGTACTCCCGATTCTTCCCAAAAACTGTGCCCGCATATTCTTCTTCCACGTCTTATATGATTCCTTAACTGTTCCAACGTGGAGTTGCAGAGATGTTGGGGCAGGCCGAATTGTTCCTTTCAAACAAATACAAAACAAAAAGAATGTAAGTGTTAGTTTCTTATAAATATAAATTTATATAGAAATATAAATATAAATACACTACCTGTAGTACCCCTCAGATGCCAATCTTAAGGTCATTAGGCACCGCCCTCCAATCAGCGTACCCCGGGCCAACGATCGCCTTCATTAACTCTAGCGATGTAGTCAATAATGTCGTCTTATTCTCGACGACGGACTCCCATTTGCCCCATTTGGGGGGCCTACTGGCCGAGGAGCCCACATCGCCTCTTCTACCGCGCTGGGATGAAGACATTTTCTGCAAAAATTATTAGTAGTAGTACAAACATGTATATGGACTTTGAATGAATGCATAAATCCAAAAATAACAATACATACGATATCAATTTTAATTTTAATTTTAATTTATACTAATACCAATACCCAATACCAAATTCAATTTACACATACACACACTGCCCCCCCCCCCCCCCCCCCCCGAACACACACTCCCGGGTCATGGACTTTGAATTAATGCTTAAATTTATCAAAATCCTTGTTAACACATTCACTAACCATAAAACCAATTTTGATTCAAATCCGATAATAACAAAGCACTAGAAGAATACATCCATTGGTTATTACAAGCATTAAAGTGATCAAGTACAAATGAATAAAAAGCATTAAACTGTCGTCCGACAATAATAAAGCACTGGAATAACACAACCACTGGTCATTACAAATAATTGGAATACTTATTACAAATCTTAAAAAAAATTCAAATTTGGGTTATCATAAAAAATGGATTGATATTTGGTAAGAGAAGCCAAGTCATCCACAGTACTGTTTAGACTCTTTAGCGCATGTAGGACGATTGACCACTGCTCACTATTGATATAATCCGAGTAAAACACTTGCTTGACCTTTTGAAAATCACAAACAAATGGCTCATCGCTCACGTGTCCGTTGCTCTTTAACTTGGACAAGTCAACCATGATTAAATTGGTTCCAGGATCATCTTTTTATCCTCAACTATTACCCAATCACAGTAAAATACAACCTCTTTGAAGCTTACATATTCCAATTCAAATATATTTTGAATTACACCATACTAAGTCATTTCAGCTTCAACGAGATTTTTATCTTTCCCTCTCTCTCGAAAGAAAGTAATGGCCTTGTATGAAATGCCCGAATTTTGTACATTTATATTTTCCTCGTCCACCCTTGCACCAAATACGTAGTCATTCAATCGATACTTTTTGTACTCTTGTTCCATGAACAAGGGTCTAGTGGCTAGATGAGCAAGCCTTGATGTCGCATCACCCATATTTAAGAGCTGAGAATATAGGTAAATTAAATAGGTAAGTTGTAAATATTTCTTGTAATGTGACATTTATTAACAACCATTTTTATTATAATTACCTCATGTGACAATAATAGCCTAAATTCGCGGTCTGATTGTGCCATTATTTTTATCTTTTACTGTTCTCGCAAGCTTTATATGTTCTGCATAGCTTGTGATGAACGTATTACAAAATTAATCATTTATAAAATAATTTAAAATAATGTAAAGGTTAAAATAATTTAAACTTTATTTTCCATTCTTCGATATCTCCATGTGTGTCAAATTGATGATGAGCTAATTGTTCATAGTGCAAACTCATTAATTTCACTTGTTTGCCCATCACATGACCACCCTCATCGACGAACTCATAAATTTCATCCACACTGGTCGAGTCAGGAATATATTCCTAAGTGTTGATTGATGACTCCATTGTGATGTATTCCTCTGCAATTGATCCTTCAATGCATCGTGGATTCTTGATGAAATCTTTGAAAACTTTCATTAATCTTTCAAACACATACATCCACCGATATCAAACTGGGCCTCAAAGAAGTGCCTCGTCATATAGGTGTACCAACAAGTGAACAGTTATGTCAAAGAATGATGGGGTTTTACTTATCCAACACACAAATCGCTTCCATCACTGCCAATTTTGCAGCCACTATGTGATCTCGATTGACTACCTTCTCACATAAAAATGAGAAGCAGATACTAATTTGCATAGTATCCCTCCGTAAATCCTTGTTCTTGGAGAAACAATGCTTACAAAATAGAGGAACCAGATGCATGATAACATGCCAATTGTGGGACTTACACTTATTTAAATCATGGGTGGCATAATTCAAAATCCTTTGCAAGTTGGACGAAAAATTAGATCGAACCTTCAAATTATATATTGTGTCTAAAAGCACCTTTTTTTCCTCACTCGTCAAAGTAAACGCACCAGGGGGAATTATTGTCCTTCCCCTACTATCTTCTTTCAACTATAGTTGCGGCATAAGTTTCAACGAGTTAAGGTATTTTCGTGCATTTTATCTATCCTTCCAATGACTCCCCCTAAGGCATGTTCCTACAATATGTTCAACGATGTTCTTCAATGCATGCATCACATCCAATACATATCACATCGGGTTGTTCTTCCAATAAAGCAAGTCAAATAAAATTTACCTACTAGACCATGCCTTAAATTTAGGATTCTTACCTGGAATTTTAGGACCACAATCAGAAGATTACTTTCAATTTCTAAACTTGAAGGTTTTCTCGGCGGTAGCTTATGTTCAACCCTGCCTGGTAAAAAATTGGAACCTTTCTCAAATCTAAAATAATGAACAGGGGGTAAAAACCTCCTATGTCAATGGTCTACATTTCTTGAGCTAGTGGGGAGATGAAGAGATTAAGTCTCCTCTCCATAAATAGTACACCCCAAATAACCATGTACTACACAAGCGGATAATGTCCCATAAGCTGGAAAATCATGAATTTCCCACATCAACATAGCTTTCAGCGTAAACTCTTCTTTTTTAAAAGAGTAAAATGCTTGCACACACTCTTCCCATAACTCATTTAATTCTTCTACCAAAGGATTCGAGTAGACATTGATGCCCTCATTTAGTTCCTTTGGCCCGGGTATCAATAAAGATGGCATAAAAAATTCAAGTCTCAAATACTGGAGGGAGGTTAAGTGGGTCTAGGATCACTAAACGTACACTTTGATTAGCGCTTAGATTTTCAAATGGATTGAAACCATCTTCTGATATTGCCAAACGCATGTTATGCTGTTCTTGAGCAAAATCGGGATACTCAAAACTCATCCTCTTCCATGATGTGGAATCAATAGGATGATGCATGAGATTATCCCCTACTTTTTCCCTAGCATGTCAAGTCATTACCTCCACTATCCATGGTACTGTGAAAAAATGCTTTAATATATGTGCAATGGGAAAATATTTTAACACTTTTTTAGGCACTTTTGAACTTATGCCTTCCTTTCCAGTAGATTGGACATATCTAGGTTCATCGCATACCGGGTACCGATCGATATTTTCGTACTCCTTTCGATATATTATGAAGTCATACACACATGTATGAATTGATTTATAATTCATTCACAATCCTTTCATATTGTTTTCATAGTAGGATAACTATTTTGAAGCGTATTCTGCTTGGGTAGAAAACCCTTCACCCAATTCAAATTCCTATCACGCTATTGCCAGACAAACCATATTGGTTCTTCAAACTATGCTAATCAACCATGACATGTAAATTGTTTTTTATCTTCATCATAGTCAAAGTATAACGGTTGGGTCTCCTTAACTTTTAAACTTTTGTAGTCATCGTCAAGGTTTATCCCGATATCTTCATGAGAACCTGAACCTTGTACATCGTTAGTGACATCATTCTCTTCCACTTCATGAACTCCATACGCGTCATCAACTAAATCCTCTAGCATATTATGATCTACATTGTCATCCTCCCCTTATACATCTATCCTACTTTTTGAAGGTTGCTCGGGGACAAAAGGAGCTTTTTATTCCTCATGAAAACCCCAAATTTGATAACTATCTTGCATACCCCATCTTAACAAATGTATTTCAACTATTTTCACTCAAACACCTTACCATTCTTACACCTACCACACGGGCACGAAAACTCTTCATCATCATAACATCTATTTGAGTAATTCACAAATTCATTAGCAACTATATGAAATACATCCCCTAATCTATATGTCTCACCTTACCACTCTTTGTATTTAGGATATCACATCACATCTACTATAAACAATCACCTATTATGGGTCAGAAGCGTATATTTGTATATTAGTATAAACAAAAGTGTGAATATTTAGTTCCTATTAGTATAAACAATCACATATTTAATGCGTATGCAAAAGAACTAGAAGTCTAGTCTCTATGCGCAAAATAGTTACAAATGTTACAGAACCGTTATGGCGTGCATTCAAATAAGAATGCATATAAGCATACACCCCCGAATCAAGTGTTATATAAGAAGTTGACATAATGTAAATTTACACATGGGCTATCTATTACTTTTTGTACTACTTTTTGTATAAAATTTATAGTATGTTTCATTTAATTATGTCTTATTAATATTCGATTTTTACATTGTTATGTTTCATTTCGCATCACAACCCTAAACGTTAGAGAATGCTTAGGGCTAACCAACTCAAAGTCCATCTAAGTGTTCAAATCCACCAGTCAACAACTGAAACGGCCTTTTAGTGTACTTAGGTAAAAAACAAGTTTCCTCGAATTTTTAGTTAAAACCAATTTTTAACTTCTTAAACCCTAACCATGCATCTAAGTGATTAAATCCATTCGATGAATAAAACATGCGGTAAAAGAAATAATTTCAGGAAAAATCCCCGAAGGGCAAAACCTTTTTATTTTCATAATAATTTTGTAAGAGTACGGCTTACACGGATTATAATGAAAATGCAGTGTGACATACGAAATACCTGCAGGTGTCGGTTTCGATGTCTCGGCTGGAACTTTACCTTTCTAGGAGGGCAGTAGTGAAGAAGAAGACGGTCCTCCATAAGATACTTCGTAAGGTCTCCTTCTACAATAGCTTGTAGCTCTTCGGTTGTAGAGTTCTCCTCACAAAGTGCAACACGATGTAATGAATGAATTATCTTCCGGTAAACACGTTAAAGATCACCTAACTTTGGAATTGAGTAATACGATCTTGAATAAACACTGAAAGATGAAAAACTTGTATGGGAATGTGTTTTTCTAAACTATTCTGCCTCTAGAAACGTTAGTAGATATATTTTATTTATAACTGAGTTGTACAGAGTCCAAGAAAATGAAAACACAAAAATCCAGGCGGCAGGTCGTTCGAGCGAGATGAGATCTCGTTCGCGCGACATGCAATGTCGTTTGAACGATACTCAATCTCGTTCGAGCGAGACACAGTAAAAAATATTATTTTCTTTTTAATTTGATCCTCGAATTTTCTTAGACTGTTTGCAACTCAGAAATAATTTTTAAAACGATTTTAATTCTCAAACAGTTACATCACCTAGTATTTAATCAATATACACATTATTCAACTACACGTAAGTATTCATACCTGAGTGATCTTAAACATATGAAACAGTCTTGACATGTAATCTTCTTGAAATCTCTGATTGAGCATTCTTGGACTTTGAACTAAGTTTAAGGCTTTTAAATAGACTCCATAAATAACTAGCCTAGACTTAATTAATTTTGTCCGGAATTAAGCCCATTAAACCAAATGAATATACTAAGAATTATGTTCTTACAACAACAATTTAAGAATTTAAAACAACAATGCTAATAATAATGTCTTTTATTAGAAATTCCTAGGGCCAACCAACTCAATGGCCATATAAATGTTCAAATCCACTAGTCAACAACAATTTAAGAATCCCAAACAATTCAACAATCTCTATATGTGTTTGTGTGTGTGTTTGTGTGTGTGTGTATGTATTCAGAGAGAGAGAGAGAGAGAGAGATGGCATCCACTACTGCAATTCGAGAGAGAAACCAAATTTCAATTTCAGAATTGAATACAAAAATCCAATAGGCACTATTCAAAAAACCAAATAGGCACTATACCAAAAAACAAAAACCAAATACCAATTTCAATTTCAAATTCTAATACTAATTTCAATTTCAATTTAAAATATCAATTTCAATTCTTAAATTCAAATTCAAATTCAATTTTAATTTGAAATTAAAATTAAAATTCAATTTATAATATTAATTCCTCTTTCCTCCATCTCCTTTAAAAGGTGAGTGGTCATATCGCATTCAAGACCACATACTTTTGTAATATACTTAACAGCTCATGCACATTGTTCCAATTTGAGGAAAATTCGACGCCATATCCCCATAATTCTCCAAGTAAAAGACATAGATTCGCAAGTGTGAGTGTCATTTCAGTTTATCAATTGAAATAACACTTAACATCGCATCATCTAGTATGTACCCAGAGAACATTAAGATACAACTGCATTACTTCCCCTAAAAGTAATAAGTTTAAGCCGCTAAGAAAATTATTATATAGAAACTATGCAGTCCCAAACAATCCAAACGGGACAATTCGAGAAATCTCATTACATGGGTAATGACTCTCGAACGGGTCAAAGGCCTATTGAATTCGTACGCATAAGAACTAGATGGCCACTATCTATGCGCACTATATGTAATTTAAAGTATGTTTTTAATTTAATTACGTCTTATCACAATTCGAGAGATTTCATTTAATTATGTAATTGAAAGTATGTTTCATTTGATTTAAAGTACGCATAAGAACTAAAACTTATACCAATATCAATACCATTTCATATTCAATTTCAATTTCAATTTCAATTTATACCAGTTTATACCAATTTAAACCATTATCGATACCAATTCAATTTCAATTTTAATTTATAATCAATTTACACCAATATAATTACCAATACCAATTCAGATTCAATTTCAATTTATACCAATTCAATTCCATGGAAATTAAATTTCAATTTCAATTTCAATTTCAATTTCAATTTCAATTTCAATTTCAATTCAATCCAATTGAAATTAAATATCAATGTAATTCATGTTATAAGTTTTTTTTTTCAAAGGACTAAGTCCATTATTATATAGAATGAAGGTAGAAAAGCCCTACTAGGTGGCTTATACAATCTAGAGAAGAAATAAAAAAATTTAAAGAGCTATTCTAATGGAAGGCAGGCCTTGCTTATCCAACATATAAGGACCTCTAGTATGAAAAGGAAGGTCTTTGAATTGCATGAAAATAGAGAAATATTGAGATTGAATCCCATGATTGGCTAGACTATCCGCAACTTGATTAGCTTCTCTAAAGCAGTGATTATATGTAGTTGATATGTTGAAGCTTCTTATATCTTGAAGAAGGACAAGTAAAGACCAATCAGATTTTGGGATAAATCCTCAAAGAATGTTAATCACCAGAATAGAGTCTGATTCCACCACAATTGTGAGAGATATTAAGGTCCATACAAAGCTTTAACTCCCTCCAAACGGCCAAGATTTCAGCCCTGTTGTTAGAAGTAAATCTTTTAGAGGAAGAGAAAGCTTGAATTAGATTGCCTTGATGATCTCTAATGATTCCCACTGATCCTGCCATTCCTGGATTATTCTTTGAAGCTCTATCAGTGTTGAGTTTAAAAGTACCAAGACTAGGCTTATACCATTTCACTATGATGAAAGATTTTTTATAAGAACAAATTTTGAGGTTGAACCTTGTAATGATATCAACATGATTTGAAGTTTCTGAATGAAAAACACTAGCTGAGGCACAAACTTTAACCAAGTTGATAACATTTTGAGTGATCTTCTTGCAGTCCATTCTACAATCTTCATAAAGGCTTCTATTCCTACTATTCCAAATTTCCCAAAGAATAATCCCAGGAAGAATGGATATCAAGAATTAAATGAAGTCTAAATTTTGTTTCCTCAGCCACCAAGAATTCAACATTTGATTCATTGAGTTAAATGAAATTTTAAGGCCCATCATGTTAGAAAAATGATTCCATACCACTGAAGTAACTGCACCCTTTAAAAAAAGGTGATGCATAGATTCCATTTCTTTGTGACAATATTGGCATTTAGAAGTAAAATGAACACCTCTATGTTGAATAGATTCCTCTACGGGGAAAATTTTATGGAAGCATTTCCATAAAAAAATAGAGATTTTAAGAGGAAACTTGAAATTCCAATTGTCTTTGCACAGATAGGAGCTAGGTTTAGAAGATCTGATGATCTGCCAAGATAAGTTGGAAGTGAAATTTTGATGATTTGTGGGAGTTCACATCTCAAGATTATTAATGACTGCAATGTGTTGATCTGCTTCTTCATAAATCTGTTGAATCCTTTGTTTGATACTTGAACCTCCTTTTTTTGAAATGTCTCTGTATTTGGAGCAAAAAAATTCTGACCACAAACTTTGAGAAGATCTGATATTCCACTATAGTTTCATGCTAAGAGTCTTACAGATCTCTTCAAATGTTTTGAAACCTAGTCCACCTTCTTGAGTAGGGAGACATAAATCTTCCCATTTCAACCAGTGTAATCTAGGACCAAATCCCTTTGAAGAACCCCATAAGAAATTGCTGAACATTTTATGAATTATGGAAATTGTCTTTTTGGGAGGTTTGATAGCTGCCAAAGAATGCAGAGGGATTAAATTCAGAACTGAATTTATTAGAGTCCTTCTACCTGCAAAATAAAGGAAGTTGGTTTTCCAACCTTTAATTTTTGTTCTAATTTTTTGTATAAGATCATCATAGTATATGTGTTTATTTCTCCCATAATACAAGGGGCAGCCTAGATATTTAAGAGGGAAGTTCTTCTTCTTGAATTTGGTTTTGGTATTAATGGTTCTGTTTCTTTTCGAGATCATTAAGGAATGAATAGTATAGCTGCTCTTGGATGAGTTGATCACTTGCCTAGAGGCTTTCTCAAACCTTTTCAAATATTTCATGAGATTATTGAGGGAGTAAGCACCATCATTGTAAAGATGATAAATCATCTGCAAAACTAAGATTGCTGATAGATGGACTCACCCTTGGAAGAGAAAATCATTTAATCTTACTAGAGAGCAGCAGGTTATGAACACCTTCATTCAAAGTTTCAGCCACTAAAATAAATAAACCTGAAGATAGAGGATCTCCTTATTTGAGCCCTTTAAAAGATTTGAAGAATCTTGAAATCTGGCCATTAATTATACTGGAAAACCAATTATTTGTTATAAATCTCCAAATTCTGTCTATCCAAACTTCTGAGAATCCAAAATTTCTTAGAGTTTGATAAGGAACATCCAAGAGACTTTATCATACGCCTTGGAAAGATCATGTTTGACAACCATATTTCCTCCATGATATTTTTTCCCCAACCGATTTATCATCTCTTAAACAAGTAAAATATTCTCTGTGAATAACCTTCCTTTAATGAAATCTGCTTGGGATGGATTTATAATGAGAGGGAGCACTTTGGAAAGTCTTGAAGCTAGAATTTTGGTCATAATCTTGAAACAAAAATTGCATAGGCTTATAGGTCTAAAATCTGAGGAAGAAATAGGATTTTTAGATTTAGGAATGAGGATTAAATTAGAGCTAGACCAACTTTTAGGGAATTCACCTCCTGAAAAGAAATGATTAATGGCCTTAATGGTATCAACTTTAATAATATCCCAATAAACTTGGTAAAAATGCCCATTAAAACCATCAGGTCTTGCACTACTATTTGCATTAAGCTCCTTAACTGCCTTCTAAACTGCACTTTCATCAGGATAATCATTCAACATTTGGGACTGTTCAAGAGAAATTTTAGAGTCGATATTATTGATAATAAAATCTTCACCTTCAATATCATCTGCTAGCATTTTGGATTGGAAGAAGTTTATAAATTCTTCTTTAATCTTATGCAGGTCTTGTATCCATAATCCCTCATTATTCTTTATTCTATGAATCATATGAGAGGCATTTTTCTCTTTTACAGAGGCATGAAAGAATTTTGAATTGGTATTCCCTTCCAACAGCCATTTCCCACTGAGTTTATGCTTCTAAAAGGATTCTTCATTGCTTAAAGCCCTCATCTGCTTTTTGCTAATGACAAGTTATGCCTATTCAAAACAGATGGGTCTTCATCAAACAACCTCTCAAGACCATCCACTTCATTTTCAAGAGACTCCACCTGATTAAAGATGTTCTGAAAATTATGCTTATTCCAAATTGTTAGGTCTTTTTTAAGTATCTGTAATTTCTGGGAGAAACATCTAAGGGGACTTGCTTCCAAAGGTTTAAACCAAGATTTCTCTATCACTTACTTACATTGATGATGATAGGACCACTTGTTTAAGAATTTGAATGACTTGGGAATATTGTCTGAAAGAGTTTTAATTGAAAAAATGGAGAGGGGAGTGGTCTGAGCAAGTCTTATTTAAATGAGTTAGAGAGAAATTTGGAAAGGAGGAGTTCCAATCAGCTGACATTAGACCTCTATCAATCCTTGCCCAAATCTTGCCTTGATCCCTATAATTATGCCAAGTATAGGGAGTTCCAGAATAGCCAACTTCCATCAGACCTGCATGGAAAATAAAATCATTGAATGCCTCTACTACTGCTTGATCAATATCTATAACCCCTTCTTTTCCGCACTGTTAGTAATAACATTAAAATCACCAGTCTGAAGCCATGGATGGCCTTGAGAGAAAATTTTATGCTGTAATAAAGAATTCCGTAAGTCCTATCTATCTTGGTTAGAACACTTTGCATAGATGATTGAAACAAAAACCTCAGTAGCGAGGTGATTATGATTGATTTTAATGAGAATTCTTTGATCATCTGCACAAATCAGATCACACACCACTCCATACCTCCAAAAAAACCAAACTTTATTGTTAGAATTCTTGTGACAACCGTCAAAGTTGATGATTCTTCGATATTCTTCTATATCCTTTTTGTTTGATTTAGGCTCTGGGATAGCCATAAAATGGATGATGTATGATTTTCAAAGTCTTTTGATTCTTCTTTAAAAGGGCTTATTTGCTATCCCTATAATATTCCAAATAATGAAATTTATCATTGAGAAGTTTGAGTAAAACTAGTCCCTGTTACCTTATTGGAAGATCTACTCAGGGTCACCTGTCTTAGGTTTATATTCCACCTGAATATTCTTCACCTGGTCTTCCAATTCCTCAACTAACTTATTGACCACTTTTTTGTTCTGTTTGGGACCTGGAAGCTTTCTTAAAATGCCCTCTAAAAAGATCGGAGTTCTTCAATCAAAGGGTTGGACTGTTCTTTGTCAGTCGCTTCTTGATCAGATACACATAATGGATCATGAAGGTTGGATTTGGGGAGGGTTTGAAGGTTTTCAACTGATTGAGAATCTATGACATCATCTTCTGCAATTAAGTTTTGGTTAACACAGTCTTGAGTATTGGGGAAAGTTTGAGGAAGAGTACTTTTTGAAGTAATTGGAGAGGTTTGCACTACTGTGGGAGATGGATGGAAATGAATAATTTGGTTTTGAGGATAGCTTGATGTAGAGGTTAAAGTAATATGGGGATCAACATGTGCAGTAGACAGGTCAAAGGACTGATTTTGAGGAGGGTTGAAGGTTTTTTTACAACCAGTTGTTATAGGTTTTAGGATGATAGGAGTTGTGATATTAGAGCCAGAAAGGGTAGCATATTGGCATTGTTCATGGGTTTTTGAAGGTTCTTGATTGGTTTTTGGTATGTTTTGAAAATTTTGGGTTTTGGGTCTAAAGATGGTTGTTTGATCAGGAATGATTTGAGGTTGATTTTCCAGTCTTCTTTGGTTAGAGGGATTTGATTTATTAAGAATGCAAGTAGATGAATCATGACCAAGTTTAGAACATTCAATGCAATAGGGAGGGATGGTTTTATAAAGAATTTTCTGCCAGAAACACTCTTCTCCGCATCTAATCTAACATATATCTGGTCTTGATTCAAGAAGATCCAGTTCAACACCGATCCTAACTATGCTTGGTATGTTACCTATAGCAGTAGAGGAATCAGGTTTCAAAGGTCTCCCCGCAACCTGAGAAATAGAATAAAGCGATGATTTAAAGAAAAAAATGAATAGGTAATGAGATCCAAACTGGTGCAATTGAACTCTCAATATCTGGTCTAAACTGTGGTGTCCATTTGAAACATCGCACTGGGAATCTCCCAAAATACCATTGATTTCTCAACCTGTAAAGTCTTCTTAAATATAATGTTTAATGAGAATGTGCTTCTGATCCAAAAGACCTGTGTGGTATGCTCCTTTCATGCTCATTGTGTTGAATGTTTTCCTTATATCATCCAGTGGAGGTCTACCATGGGAGAATTTACCCACTATGGAAAACTTGTATGGTTCAGCAAGCTTTTGGATGTCTGCATTAGAGAATTGTATGGCTGGTTCTCCTTTATGTGAGGTTATTGGTATAAGAGGAATATATGCTTCATTAGTATTGCCTTTCAACACACTAGCAAATGATTTGTTTATTTGGTTCAGAGGATCAGGAGGTTTTTGATACAAGTTAGGGCAGGACTATGAGGTTGCCATGCAACCCTAATTAGGGTTGATGGCGGCTAGAGAGAGAAGGGGATTCTTAAAGCCTGGGAAAGTTTTTATTCATGTTATAAGTTCATGGCATATCGAATAGTCTATTTACTCGTTACGATCAATCCATGCAATAATTCACACACTTTCTACAACGTCATTTTATCACACACACACACAATGTCATTTCCAACTTGACCCCAAACCTGACTTTCTTCGCTCCCAAATCAAACCCCTAATTTGCACTCCCAAATTAAACCCCTAACTTTCTTCAATCACACCCACACACTACACTCCCCCCCCCCCCCCCCCACACACACACAGACCCTCACCCCCCACACCTACACACATATAACTACCCCGAAGTTTATGGGTGGTTTAAATTGGAGGATTCGACAACATTTCTTAGGGAACCCAATGTTGCTGACATTTACAGATGTAATGAATGGTGCTTTATTGCATTGTTAGGATCACCGTCTTCACTTGAAGGGGAATAAGTGACTTGGGGATCCTAGTTAGCTGAGTAAGTTAGGAGGAAATGGTGTCGGTGGGGCACAACAATATCAGCAATAGGGTAACCATCAGAAAGAACGGGATCTCCATCCGGAGGATTTTGCTAAGAGACAACGTCTCGAAGGTCTTAGATCTGATGGCAATGGCTAGAAAATCCATTAGGGCTCCCAGCAGCAACAGAGTGTTCCCCAAAGCTATTTAGGTCGAGGTAAAAATGGGGGAGGCCAACATGGTAGAGGTTTCCATGGACAGTTGCAAGGGAAGTTTCGAGTCAGCCAATAGGGCCAGAGGTTGGAGAATTTTATGGGCCTTTGCTTTTGGTGTGGGGAGGCAAGTCACAGGAAGTCAGAGTTCCCACAACAAAATAGGGTACAATTACCAAGAGCCCAGCAGGCACTTTTACCACCTCTAGCACCCATCCCAGTCGTTCCACCCCAGTAGGGACAAATGCAGTTGGGCGAGTTTATAATGTCCAACATGCAATGTTACCACAGGTGAAGCAACCTCCACCAGCAGTTGATGGTACGTTACCTATCCATGGGCATATGGGTCAGGTGTTATTTGATACGGGAGCTTCGCATTCATTCATAATTGTTCATTTTACACGTGCAGCGGGATTGTTAGAGTTAGGTGATACCCTTTTAATGTGTGTAAATTCTTCTTTGGGTAGAGGGGTGAAGTTATATGTCTAAAGATTGAGTTTAGCAGCCGACTTACTTGTATTAGATATCATTAGGTACGATGTTATTTTGGGTATGGACTGGTTGGCACAATATCGGGCTAGGTGGATTATTTTGGGAGGTCCATTCTATTTTCCATACCAGGCCAGGAAATGTTCTTAGTTGCCATGCCCCTTTCGGAGGAAGATTTGAGTACCCATTTGTATTATATTAGGGAGGAAACCTCGCAGGAAGTAGTTGTTTCTTTAGACTCGATTAGTAGTTAGGGAGTTTGCAGATGTTTTTCAGGAGATACTAGGCTTACCTCCGAGTCGAGAGATCCAGTTCGTTATTGATTTAGTGCCTGGGACTAGGCTGATTGCATGAGCGCCCTACCGTATGGCTCCTTTAGAGATGCGGGAGTTACGAGACCAAATTCAGTAACTTCTGAGTAGGTTTTTAGTCGGCGGACTATGTCACCGTGGGGTGACCCTATGTTATTTGTGAAGAAGAGGGATAGTTCTCTAAGGTTGTGTGTGGATTACCGAGAGCTGAATAAGGTGACAATCCAAAATAAATACCCATCACCTCGTGTCGATGATTTATTTGATCAATTGAGAGGGGCATTGTACTTCTTTAAAATAGATTTGAGATCGGGGTATAACCCGCTACGTATTAGAGAGCCGAACGTCTCTAAAACTGCATTTTTGACCCATTATGGATCTTATGAGTTTCTGGTTATGCCTTTTGGGTTAACCAATGCCCTTGCAGTGTTCATGGATCTGATGAATAGGGTCTTTCGGGACTTCTTGGACCAGTTTATGATTGTGTTCATTGATGATATTTTGGTCTATTCTCGGGAAGAGGGAGAACATGATGAGCATTTGTGTTTGGTTCTATAAACACTACGGGACCATCAATTATATGCTAAGTTCGAGAAATATGGGTTTTGGTTGTTGAAGTGCAGTTTTTGGGTCATATGGTGTCAGATAAGGGCATTTTAGTGGACCCGAGCACAGTTGCAACGGTGAGGTAGTGGGGTCAACCCACGACACTAATGGAGATCCATAGTTTCTTGGGATTGGCAGGGTATTATCGCTATTTTATTAAGGGCTTTTCGAAGATTGCAGGCCCTTTGACAAATTTAACCCAGAAGGGAATACTGTTTGTGTGGGATTATTACTGTCAGTTACCATTTGATGATCTAAAGGACAAATTGAATTCAGAACCCATACTCACGTTGCCTAAAGTGAGATTGTTGTATTTAGTATATATTGATGCATCCCACTACGGATTAGGGGGTGTGATACAACAGGAGGAAAGTGTTATCTCTTATGTGTCTCACAAGATCAAGCCCCATGAGAGAAACTACCCCACGCATGATCTAAAATTAGCTTTGATAATCTTTTCCTTGAGAATATGGAGGCATTATCTCCTGAGGGAGAAGTTTCATCTTTTCACGAATCACAAATCGCTGCAGTACTTGTTCATTTAGAATGATCTCAATACGAGGCAGCATAGGTGGTTGGAATTCGTGAAACATTATCAGTTTGATATCCAATATCACTCGAGGAAGGCTAACGTGGTAGCCGACGCATTGAGTCGATAATCCACTGGACAGTTAGCGAAAGTGTGGAAAGATAAGTGGAATGAACTTTATGAGGATGATGCAGTTCCCAGGGCATACATGGCAGTGCTGAATGTCACACCCGAGATTGTGATGCCGGTGGTGAAAGCGCAAGTCGAGAATAAAGATTGCAAGGAAAATGTGCAGCCATTATTGACTGAGGGAGCAAAATCCTACTCTACCAGTTCTTAGGGTGGATTACATTTCAACAGGAGGCTAACCGTCCCGGATGATGGGGATTTGAGGCATGCTGTTATGCTAGAATCCCATGGGTCAAAATTAGTGGTACATCCCGGTGGAGACAAGATGTACCAGGACATGCGTAGACAATACTAATGGGTTGGCATGAAAATGGGCATAGTTGAGTTTGTCTCCAAATGTACCAATTGTCAGTTAGTGAAAGTGGACCACCAGCAACCTATTGAAATAATGCTGTCGTTAGAAATTTTGGTATGGAAATGGGAAAGTATATCAATGGATTTTATCATACTATTACCGATGTCGCATTGAGGTCATGATTCCATTTGGGTTATCGTGGATCATTTAACCCAGGTGGCACACTTTTTACCAGTGGGGAAGGATTCAATGATGACAAAGTATGCCCATCTTTTTATAGTCAAGATTGTGAGGTTACATGGGGTGCCGATTAATATTGTGTCCGACCGAGATAAGATCTTTGTGTCCCATTTTAGGTAGATTTTCTAGGAGGCGATGGGAACTGAGTTGCAATTGAGTACATCATATCACCCGCAGACTCATGGGAAGACTGAGCGAGTAAATCAAATGTTGGAAGATATACTCATAATGTGTATACTTGACTTTAATGGAGGTTGGGAGCAATACCTTCCGCTGGTAGAATTCGTGTATAATAATTCTTACTAGTTCACTATAAGTATGGCACCATACGAGGCATTATATGGTCAACCATGTCGTTTACCCGCTTGGTGGTTGGAAGTAGGGGATAATAAACTTCTTGGACCTGAGATAATCCAAGATACTTCTGCCAATATTGAGCTTATTCAAAATTGCATACAAGTTGCACAAGATCGACCGAAAATCTATGCCGATGCGAATTATAAACATGTTGAATTAGAAGTGGGAGACCAAGTGGTATTAAGGGTATCCCTTATGAAAGGCGTGATGAGATTTGGGAAGAAGGGAAAACTTGTTCCAAGGTATATAGGGCCTTTTTCCAATTATTGAGATGATAGGGCCTATGGCATATAGGCTCGCTTTATTAGAACATTTGTAGGGAATCCATGATGTGTTTCACGTCTCGTCATTGAAGAAGTATAACACAAGTGAGAGTGCTTATTGTCATATTATGTTGGAAGAAATATATTTGCAACCCGATATCTCATATGAGGAGCAACCGGTTGCCATTTTGGACCATAGTGAGCATAAGCTACGATCGAAGGTACTGCCTTTGGTTAGAGTTCAATGGTAACACCACAATGCAGAGGAGTCGACGTAGGAACAAGAGGACAATACGCGAGACAAGTTCCTTACCTCTATTAATTTCGAGGACGAAATTCCTCTGTAGGGGGGGGGGGGTATGTAATCCCCCTTACTTTTGAGCATTTATTTTCAGTATTAAATTACCTTGTGTGTGTGATTTAATATAATTGAGAATTAAAATGGGAATTTAAGATAAATATTAACTTGTGTAAAAGAGTTAATATTTATGTAAATTGTATATTTACATGTGTTAAAAAGTAAATAGAATCATACGATATGTTATTTCATCGTATGTGAGTAGAAGCGACGGGAATTGATTATTTCTCAATTGGGGCATATATGTGTGAGTCATATGAGGTTGGGATAGGACTTTTATTATCATAATCTTAGGTGTTAATTTGGTGTGCACGATTGATCCGTGATTGTCCGAGATAGTCAAAATGAGTACCCGGAGGTTGTATTTGTGTTCCGAGGTCTTTTTGGCTAGTTGGACTCGGATAGGGGTATACAAGTCATTTTACGTGTAAATAGATATTTGGGTTATTAGGCTTACGAGGGAGTTATCCAATCTCATTTGTGAGAAAACCCACTTGAGAGAAACCTAAGAGAGAGAGAGAGAGAGATTACGAATCTTGGGATTTTTTGGCCATATCTGCTACTACGTAGTGGATTCGGAGTCTATAAATTTAAGGTCAGTGATTAAACTTGCTAAATAATCCTTATGGGTGAATTATTGCATAATTAATTGTTGGGTTGTTGTGTTTTGGGTAATAAGGGTTAAATCTTGATTTTGTTGATAAATCCCTGAAATTTATGTTAGATATGGTTAAATCTTGATTTTGTTAATAAATCCTTGAAGTGGATGTTAGATATATGATTTGGATAGTGGAAATATTGGTGGATTTAGGTTAGGAATGGGTTATAGAGATTTGGGGTAAATCTCGTAGGAACAAAAACTGATCAGGCTAGAACGGTTTGGTTAGTGGTCCTCGGATTAGTTCGTTTATGAACTAGAGGACTGGTTCCATTTTGCTGCCATCTGTTTGGCTCGCCTTCTTTAGTGCAACGGACCGGTTCGTTTATAAAGCAATCGGATGTTACAGATTTCTAACTCTTCTTTAATTCCTTTCAAATTGGGCTTAGTTAATGAGAACCTTCTAATATGGAGTGATATCAATGTTTATGATGTAAAAAAAGGGGATGATGATTCTATACGATGGCGGTGAGACATCGTGATGATTATGAAAGTGTATTAGGGATACTAATACTCCGGTTCCTTTATGAATTTTTACTGGGAGGAGGAATTCAATTAAGATATGGGATACGGGATAGTTGAGAGAAGTCGTGTGTCCTGATTTATATTAAACTTGTGGATTAATCAAATGTGTGATTGATTATTAAAGCTTAAGTGAGTGATTGAGTAATAAAGCGGATTGGGAATATAGGTGAGGAAGTATCGACTAGTGTAATGAGTTATATACACAGGTAGCTAGGTTTATTGATGTATACTTTCGGATATGAGAAGGTATGTATATGTGATGTGTATATATATCTCTTGTGTGTATGATATATTATGTGGAACATACCCCACTAGTGCTATTATGGAAAGTTGCACGATGTGGGTGAATCCCCTGGCTATCAAATGCAGGGAGAGTATAGTTCCCAGGTCATAGCGTCCAGTATTTATACAATGTGGTTTTTATCATGGATGATACGTTTTGGGTATGATTCGTCTCGCTTTCAGGTGAGGAACCATGGCCGCTTCCCATACGTTTGTGCATTGTTTTATCAAGTCAGTGTGAGGGTCCGACGGTTGGTACCCATGATGGTGTGAATGTCCCCTGGAAGATGGTAGCACTTAGAGAGTGAATCCAGTGAGCTAATGCTATGAGGGATGGTTAGTATACATATAATTAGATTTATGTATGTGTACTTGATGCAAAATGATAAATCATGTATATTAATGAGAGTAATATTATACAGTCTTTAATGATTAATATCTAAATCCCTGTGCTTATAGCTAGTGAAAGTTGATAGAAATGAATTGATATATAATCATTGATAATGATATTAAAAGAAGTTAGGTTAACGCGTAAGCATAAGGTTGGATTATCCATAGATGAGTCGGTTAGCTTAACTAAGATTTAAAATTCGTACGTTAGGTGCGCCGTGTAGTTGAGGGGTAAGTATGAATCTCAAGAGAGGGGGCACCAACTTAATTATGGAATTTCACATTCATAATTATTATGTATTTTAATTCGGTTGCTAAAATATTTTTTAAAATCGGTCGCTAACCCATATATATATTTTCTTTTCTTTTCCTTTGTTATATCTTTTAGGTGTCCCACCACAAGGACGCCAAGGATGAGCTTCCATTCGAGAGTCTATGGAGTTGCAGCACTTGTGGAATGTTGCAGGATTTTTGATATAGTCACATCTCATTTTTGTTAATTTAATTAAGGATCAGCAGTGTTAAGCGGGTGTGTGTTGCCCAAAGGTTGTATTGATGCATGCAGGTCCCGAATTTAACTAAAACAAAAACTTTTGCGGGAGCGGAATTAAGTTAAGGATGAATACAAACCAACTTTTTCTTTTTGAAAAACTTTTTTCAATTTTCTAAACCACACCAAGATGTGACACAAATTTTATCTTGTTTAACCCTAAGCATGCAACTGGTGATTAAAGAAAGTAAAATAAAGTAAAGCAATACCCACAATGTCGATGTACAAGGAAAACCACAAATGGGAAAAATCTCGAACTACCAAGTCTAGACAATCACTGTGACAATGGTTTTACAAAGTCAGACGGTAGTGTTATATAATGACTCGATCCATCCACAAGACTTGTCGCTCCTATGATCTTCTACCAATCTTCACAGTGCCCACGCAAATAGTAACCTTCTTCTACAATGCTCGTCCATAACAGCCACCTCCACGAATGCCTCGGTGTCCACCGATACGACCTTTTGTTATCTACGACGTTGAACGCGAAAGTAACCTTCTTATCTTCTCCACCACAAAATCAACAATGTTCAAGTGTTGAAAAAACCCAACTTGGTGCAACAAAGATCACAAAATATATGGTAATGATAACTCAGATTTTTGTAAACTCTAAGAATGTTTTATAGCGAAAAGCCTTAGAAAACTTTGTGCAGAAAACTCTCTGGATTGTAAATTGATTTTCGTACTGCACTCACTTCGAAAAATTTGGAGCATGCATATTTATAATTATTTTAAGGCGGTGGCTTCTCGTTCGAGTGAGATACCACATCGTTCTAACGATAATAGCTCTCATTCGAACGACATCGTATGTCGTTTGAACGATGTCACCCAAATTAGAGTCCAAACCAAACCAATCTCTAATATGTCCTTATCCGCTCTAAACGAAGTGTAAATAAGTAAAACACTTTTATAACATTTTAAAAACATTTTCTTTTCAAAATAACATCCGTATTTTTATAAAATTAAATTCCGAGTTTCATTAACATTATGCATTCATACCTGAGTGATCTCGGAATGCAATTAAACTTTAAAGACGAGAAATTTTCACCAATTAAACTTCGGAATAATTAATTCCTTGAAACTTTTCCGCAACGTTTTCAATAAATCTTCGACACGTCATATTCTGTGTGGGATCAGACAATAAAAATCTACATATGACTCAACCATGTTTTGTTCCGAGAATAAATCAAAACTACATTAAGACTCAATTGGGAATTTTGTCCTTACAAATCTCCCCCTTTGACTATTTTGGGACAAAACTAACAGTGAAATCCCTAAGTCGGGGGTCGTCAAGCCATATGACACCCAAATCCCACCCCATAAAACAGAAAAATTAAATTACATCATCAGTACATGATAAAACTTATAAAAGATGGACCGGCAGGCATGAAACTATCTCTGAATGTCTGAATGTCATATAGACTTGAAATCTTGAATCTCTTTAAGCATACCTACACACATGAAATAGACAAATACCTAGTGAAGTATAGAGGAACATATGATATAAATCATTATGAAAACTCAAATCAGAATCATTTATTATGTGAGTAAATATGAAACCACTTTGTTTAAACATGATACCAATATGTGCAATTGTGAAAAACAAATAAATTAGGATATCAAGTTCAATACGCCAAAAACTCACAAAACTCCCCCTACATCATAGACATCTCTCCCCATTTTTTGTCTCGAATAGACAATCCGGTGAAAAGATTAACACATCTAGCACAATATGATACTAATTTGATTAAATCAACTTAAAGAATAGCTAGATAAAATGAAACAGCCAGCTAAATATGATCAATCAATATCAAATCAGTAACTAGCAAACAGGAAAATCACACAAAGAATATATCAAATCCACGCAGGTGTGATTAAACAAATCAATGCACTAAAAGATCAAATTTCTATAAGAAGACTGCAGAAATAGTATGTCCAGAAACAACCCAGTACCAAAATGTAAACAATATGCAGCAAGGTACTTAAATAGAAATCAACCAGAAAAGTCAATTGGTCGAACCGGTCGTTCGAACGAGCTAGGGACATCACTTAAAAGACAAGCTACGTCTCAACTGAGAATTGATGTCCTTAGAACGATAACATCAAACTTTCACAGTTTCCCTAGAGTATTAAACAGTGTTGCCCAGTGGATAAATTTCCTAAAGATTCAAAATGAAAGGGGATAAAAACGGCACAATAGTAGCTAATCTAAGAAAACTTAAAACAAACGAATATGAGTAACATGTTAACATAGTACCGATGTGATCAAACATGAAATATGGAATGTATGGGCGTGAACTATAGTAAATGAATCATAATTCTATCACATTGAAATGATCAAGAAGCTCTAATTGATAGTAATCAATCATCAAACTTTATCTAAGCCATATGTGACAATTAAATAATCATCTTAATGAGATAAACAAACCTCATGCACACGAATCCGGAATTTTGACGATTCTATAAACAATAGCGTCATGATATAATTTTAAACGTTAGGATTCTTTGTACAAACCTGTTTAAATTTTGAACCCATCTAAACTCCCTCAAATATATCATATTTTCTTTTGAATGAACTAAACTAATTTAGCCCATTTTTGGCATATGATTCTTTTTATTGCCTTATGATTTTTTTGGGCTCTTTTAAACGATGGCTTTCACGACGAGCCAATTTTATACTCTCGCAACCCTTTCCCGTGAACACTCGTCATTTTTCAATATTAATCCTCACGGGAAACGGTTGTTACATGCACATTCCCTCCATAAGTCTACTTACGTATAGATGAAAAAATTGAGATAAGAACATCTCACTAAACTCAAATATGCAAGAGTAGTCAAACACCCATATAAACTCGTGCATATGTACAATCATGGCATATAAACAAAGTCGAATCAAAACTCATATCAATTTTGAAACAACCCCGTAATACAATGGTTAAGGTCATTCTAAGCATCAACAATAATGATCAAATGTCCTAGCCACATGGATAATGGAAGGAAGGGGGTTAAAGCACACCAATATGCCACATCAAACATGTTAATTCACGACACAAAAACAAAATCGAAAATCTTTTTGGCTTTTTCAAAACCAAAAATCTTTTTGTATTTCGAATAAGATGCAATAAATGAAAAATATAGTACAAAATGATAAACATTTCATAATACTAGCAAAGTATATATTATGAATGCAAAGACTAGCATATGACAAACATGGTAACACTATCATCCTCTAGGTTTAGCATGAGAATAATCAAGTGCAACCAAATGAGAACCATGAAGTTTTAGTCCTAAAGCCTCTAAGTTCAATTTTCTAACCCAAGTAGGTGTAACATAACGCATGGGGGTTTTGGGAACCGACACGACTTTATTCCTAAACTTCCTAGGAGCATTCCTAAGGTCATAGGAAAAACGTCTAAGATGACCTTTCCTATCACAATGGGAACAAGTGTAAACACGGTGGGAATGATTACCAAAATGTTGAACTCTCCTCACGTTCCTAGTGGGCTCTCACACGAATGGTATTGGCTTTGGGGGTGGGAACAACTCTCTCGTCGTAGTTTGTACCAAACCTATATCTCTAGATTTGGATGGTGCCTAACATCCTATCCAATTTCTCCGTCCTAGATTCAAAGTCAAACTTAACTCTAGATGAGTCTCTCAAACTCTCCTCCAACTCCTTAATCCTAGACTCAAGTAGACGCCTAGACTTCTCAAACTCTAGCAACTCCTTTTTCAAAGCCTCCATCAAACTTTAAGGCTCTCTCTCTTTCTCGACATACTCTAGCTTCTCCCTAAGCTTATTTTCCCGTGCCCTAAGATCCTCAACCAACGCATCATTATTTTTTGTGACACGCTCATTCAACTTCGCTTGTAATTTTGAGTTAGCCTTTTTCACCTTTACCGTTTTCTCAAACAAATCTCAAAATGCAACTTGCAACTCTCCTACATCAATCTCCTCATCCTATCCCTCATCACCCTCACGCTCTCGGGATGAACTCTCAACAGCCTCGGAAGTGTCATGCGCATGAGTATCCTCGGGGAAGATATATTGTCGTCGCTCACATGACATGCCATAAACGTAACAAAGTTACGCTCAATGGGGGAACTCCCTCCCTCTTTCAGTTCACTATCACTTAAGGTGGCGTTGTATGCTATCGATTGCTTTCCCTTTTTCTTAAGTCTAGTGGGACACTCAGCTACTTTGTGACCATACCCCTCACACCCAAAACAACGATCCGAATTATCTCTCTTAGGCTTCTCAAAATTATCCTTGGATGTGGACTCTACCTTTTTTTTTCTTGAATTTCTCAAACATTTTAGCATATTTCGATTGCTTTTGAAATTAAAGAAACCTTTTGAGCTTCTTTGCCAACAATACAACATCCTCAAAGTCAGAATCAGAATCTTCATTCGAAACTTTAGTCTCCTCCTTCAGGGCTATCAAAGCAATGCCATTTTCTTTCTTTGGCACTTGTTTGGAGGTAAACATATTGAGTTCATAGGTTTTAAGGTCACATACGACCTCTTCTAGTGTCGACGAGTTAAGCATATCAAGGGAATTCATAATGGTCACTTTTGCATCAAACCTACTCGACAACGATCTCAAAATTTTCTTAATCACTCGGTTATCGGGAATCTTCTCACCTAGGTTAAGCTCTATATTAACAATCGTAGACAACCTAGTGTAAAACTCATCAAACGTCTCACTCTCTAACATCTTAATCGTTTCAAAATTGTGTAGGAAGATTTTGCAACTTAGACGCCCTAATTGTGATTGTGCCCTTGTGAGCGAGTGCACGTGTATCCCAAGCTTCTTTCAATCTTTCACAAGTCATGATCCTATTATACTTTTCAGGCGTGACATGTTAGGAAATAACGTGCAGACCTTTAGAGTTATGAAATGCAAGTCTATGTTCAGTCTCAGTCCATGACTCAACGGGTTTCAAACTAATGACCTCACCCTCTCATGTGACAGGTGGCGTCCAACCTTTTTCAACCGCTAACCACACACGCTCATCAATGGATTTTAAAGCACTTTTCATTTGCATTTTCCAATAAGCATAATTATTGCCATAAAAAATAGGAGTACAAAAACATTCATAATTTTCGAAATTCATCCCTACAAGCAAAAATGGATCAAACACAATGAAAATGTATTTCTAGCTCTGATACCACTTTGTAGGTCCCGAATTTAACTAAAAAAAACTTTTTCTTGAGCGGAATTAAGTTAAGGATGAATACAAACCAACTTTTTCTTTTTAAAAAACTCTTTTCAATTTTCTGAACCACACCAAGATGTGACACAAATTAACTTTACCAAATTTTATCTTGTTTAACCCTAAGCATGAAACTAGTGATTAAAGTAAGTAAAATAAAGTAAATCAATACTCACAACGCCGATGTAAGAGGAAAACCACAAAGAGGAAAAACCTCAGAAGGCCCAAGCCAGACAATCACTATGACAATGATTTTACAAAGTCAGACGGTAGTCTTATACAACAACTCGATCCACTCATGAGACTTGATGCTCCTCTGACTTATACCAATATTCACAGTGACCACGTAGAAATTAACCTTCTTCTACGATGCTCGTCCACAGTAGTCACCTCCACAAATGCCTCGGTGTCCACCGATACGGCCTTGTGTCGTCTACGATGTTGAACACGAAAGTAACCTTCTTCTCTTCTTCACCGCAAAATCACCAATCTTCAAGTGTTGAACAAACCCAATTTGGTGCAACAAAGATCACATAAACATATGGTAATGATAACTTAGATCTTTGTAAACTGTAAGGATGTTTTATAGTGAAAATCCTTAGAAAACTTTGTGCAGAAAACTCTCTGGATTGTAAATTATTTTTCATACTGCACGCACTTCGAGAAAACTGAAACATGCCTATTTATAATTATTTTAAAGCGATGGCTTCTCGTTCGAGCGAGATACTACGTTGTTCTAACGATAGTAGCTCTCGTTCGAATGACATCATATGTCGTTTCAACGACATCATCCAGATTAGATTCCAAACCAAACCAATCTCTAATCCGTCCTTATCATCTCTAAACGAAGTGTAAATAAGTAAACACTTTTAAAACATTTTTAAAGAATTTTCTTTTTAAAATAACATCCTTTTTTTAATATAATTAAATTCCTAGTTTCATTAACAATATGCAGTCATACCTGAGTGATCTCAGAATGCAATTAAACTTTGAAGACAAGAAATTTGCACCGATTTAACTTCGGCATAATTAATTCCTTGAAGCTTTGCCGCAACGTCTTCAATTAATTTTCAACACGTCATAGTCTGTGTGGGATCGAACAATAAAAATATACCTATGACTCAACCATGTTTTGTTCCGAGAATAAGTCAAAACTATATTAAGACTCAATTGGAAATTTGGTCCTTACAATGCATATGCTTTATATTTCAGACATTTGTTATATTGTATGGGTCTGTTAACTGACAGCTTATTCGGTTATTTTTGTTGTGCAGTTTGTTACATGTATATATGTTCATGTTTGTAATTGTTGTTAATGGATTTAATTGTAATATTTATATAACTGGAAACTTTTGGCATCCGCTCTATTATTATTTTATGGGTGGTTAGTTATACTTTTGGTCTGTGTGATAGTGATGCTAAGAATTAGCCATTTGAGATTCTTGTTTAATTTTAGTAGAGGGTTGGCCACCCGTTATTTTAATAAGTTGTGTGTCACACCCCACACACCTACACACACACACACACACACAGAGACCCAAGCACACACACCCCTACACACACGTACCCACATACACCCACCCAGCCACCTACACACACATGCGTGCGCACACATATACACACACACATGCACAAAGGATAGAGAGAGAGAGAGAGAGAGAGAGAGAGAGAGAGAGTTACCCGAAAACATAGAGAGAGACAGAGAGAGAGAGAGAGAGAATCGTCGCACAGATAGAGAAAAATGGTGGGAAAGGAAAACGGTGGGGAAAAAAGAGGCACCTAGCGTTTTAGTTAAAAAAGTTGTCACGGACCTGTCAAGGTCTTTGACTGTGACAACCCCTTGTCACAGACTTGTCACGGTCATTGACCGTGATAAAAAAAATGCAAGTTGTTTTATCACGATCAATGACCGTGACAAGGCAGGCCGACTCAAAGGTGACAATTTAGCCTTTTTAGTGTAGTGACACATTGAAGATTTAACATTATCAGCGGCGTGAATATTGGAACCAAATATAAGCAAGTCATCCACATAAAGACATATGACAGTGAAAATATTATTTTGATATTTATAATAAAGTCATTTATCCCTTTTATTAATATTGAACCAATTAGATATGGCTAAGATATCAAATTAATCATGCCATTATTTAGGTGCATGTTCTAATCCATAAAGAGATTTGCCATTTTTACACACTTTATTTTCTTGACCGTGTATAATAAAACCTTCAGATTGGTCCATATAAATCTCTTCTTCCAATTCACAATTTAAAAAGATAATTTTAACATTCATTTAATGTACAATTAAATCATTTAAAGCAGCTAATGCAAATAATACACGTATAAATGTAATTCTAGTCACGGGTGACAATGTATAAAAAATGCCCATGTTTTCATATTGTCTTAAACCTTTGGTAACTAGATGTGCCTGATATTTTTCAACAAAACCATTGAGTTTTAATTTGTTTTTAAGAATCCATTTTCATTCAATTTTTTACACCAGGGTGAAAGATCCACTAAATGCCAAATTTTATTAATTTCTAAAGATTTTATTTCATCATTAATGGCCTCGTGCCATAAATTGGCATTTAAAGAAGTTAAGGCTTCTTAAAGGATATTAGGGTCCTCGTCTAACGAGTAAGCATAAAAATTAGGACCAAAATATTTTTGAACATGAACTCTTTTACTTTTTTCTTGGTTCAAAAATAGATTCATTAGTTTCTGAATTTTTAGGAATAAAAACGCTAGTAGATGTCGCGCCCCCACTATTTGTTAATTTAAAAGGAAATTTATCTTCATAAAATCAGCATCATTTGATTCGATAATAACTTGATTTTTCAAATCATAAATCTGTATACTTCACTATTAATCGCTTAGCCAATAAAAATATAGTAATATGCTATACTAGCCAATTTAGACCTTTTAGGGTCAAAAATACGTATATAGACTAAACACCCTCACGTTATAAAATATGACAAGTTTGGCTTAAATTTTTTCCAAATTTCATAAGTAGATATTTTTATTTAAGCGAGAGGAATTCTATTAATAACGTGACACACTATTAAAAAAAATTCTCCCCATGAATGTGAGGGCTCCCCTAAACTTAATAAAATAACAACTACCAATTCAATTAAAGTTCTATTTTTCTTTCGGCTTTACCATTCATTTCATGAGAATAATGGTTTTTTTTCATGAATAATATCGTGGGTTTAATAAAATTCAATAAAAGGTCCAAAATCACATTCGACGCCTCTATCACTATGCAGTCTCTTAATTTTTCAATTAAATTGATTTTCAATTTCTGTTAGAAAAATTTTAAACATGTCAAAGACTTCACTTTTATTTTTCATTTAATACACATGAATATTCTGAACAATCATCAATAAAAGTAATAAAGTAATGTTTACCATTTCTAGTCGTAATTCCATCCAATTCACAAATATCTGAATTAAGTCAAGTGGTTCAGATTCTCTAAAAACAGATTTGTGTGGGGTTTTAGTAATTTTTTCTTGATACTCCATTCACGGTTTTCAAAGTCGTTTAGTTATAATTCTAGAATTAATCCTAAACTACTCATATTTTTAACAAGTCGTTTATTAATATGACAAAGTCTAACATGCCACACATTAAATAGAAGAAGCAATATAATCATAAGGAATTTTTTTATTAATAGCATTAATCTTCAACTTAAACATTCCATCAGTGGCATAACATTTACCTACAAAAATATCATTTTAAGTCAAAGTAAATAAATCTTCCCCAATGGTCTGAGTGAAGCCAACTTCGTTGATAAGATAGCTAGAAACCAAGTTCTTCTTTGTCTCGAAAGTGTGCAATACTTCCTTAAGGACCACAATTTTTCCAAAAGCAAACTTCAATTCCGTATCTCTAGTACCAATAACCTTAGTGAAGTGGGAGTCACCCAATAATATCTTCTTGTCTTTAACATCAGAATAAGTCTTAAATAAATTACGACCATAACAGATATGTTAAGAAGCGTAAACCACCACCCTTCATCCTTGCTAACCATATTGATTTTTAAAATCATAACACATAAGTCCTCTTCTGTTAGATTTAGGGGTGCAACCGGTACGGTATGGTCGGTAACGACCACTTACCAATACCAGAACCACAATCTAAATGGTAAAACCGTACCGTACCAATTTACCGACCGGTACATCAAAACAAAAACCAAAACCAAACCGACCGGTTTTTCGGTTTTTTCGGTTTTTTTCGGTTTTTTTGGTATCGGTAATTTTGGTTTCAATTCGGTTCTTTCCCGATAAAAACCAAAATTTCATATCGGTTTATGCATTCGGTAAATTCGGTATTTCGACAATATGATTCCAGTAAAATTTTAAACTCATTTAATCGGTTAGATGCATTACTTTAAACTAAAATATAATACAAATTGCCCCAAAAATAAAATAAAGATCATGAAGAAACAACTTATATTTCGTAGTCAATTGCGTCTAATTCATATTAATACACATTAAGCTCCAAATTACAATACAATAGCGAAATAAAGCAACACCATCATGGAAAATAAACTACAAAAGACAAAAGAAAAAAGCTTGACGTAAATCATTCTTCTCTCTTGCCTCCAAAAGACACCATCATTCAAAAGACAATAAAACACCACCACCATGCACAATAAACAACGCCTAAAACGCCTCCATTTTTTCTTTTGCCTCCATCTTTTCTTTTGCCTCCATTTTTTCACTTCAGCTGTAAATAAAGACAAGAAAAAATAATATTAGAAAAAACTTAGAGAAACATTCCTAAAAACAACATTAAAAACATTCCTAAAACAGTCCCTAAAACAGTCCTAAAATACCTTAAAAACAGCCCTAAAAACAGCCTAAAACTCCTAAAAAACAGTCCTAAAACAGCCCTAAAACGCACTAAAAACAGCCCTAAAACAGCCCTAAAACGCACTAAAAACAACCCTAAAAACAGCCCTAAACACACTAAAAACAACCCTAAAAACAGCTCTAAAAACATCCCTAAAATGCACTAAAAACAGTCCTAAAACGCACTAAAAATAGCACATAAAATACACTAAAAACAGCACCTAAAAGAGCACTAAAAACAGCACCTAAAAGCACTAAAAACAGTCCTAAAAGACACTAAAAACAGCACTAAAATAACCATAAAATACCTCATTTTTTAGAAGATCAATGTCGATTAAGCCGAACCAATGTTCAATCCATTGAACTCATCCATCACACCTACAAGCACAACAACAAATGCATATCAATAAATACAAATAAATAAGTGAACAAAATAGGTAAACTTAAAACTTATGAATATAAAATACATACAAGCTTCAATGCCTTCAAGTGCTTCAAGTGATTCTTCAATTTCAAAAGTTGTGGAGCTTCTAATCCAATCTTGGGCGCATACTAAACATTCCACCGTTTTTGGTGTCAAAGAGCTACGAAATGGATCAAGGACTCTTTTGCTTGTACTAAAAGCACACTCGGAAGCGACCGATGTCAAAGGAATGGCCAAGACATCACGTGCTATAAATGCAAGTGCACGGTATGTTGGAATCTTTCCCTTCCACCAAGTCAAAACATCAAAATTTTGATCATCAAGAGCCTCTATACCATCATGCAAGTATCGATCCAAATCATTCATCAATTCAACATTCTCCTTCCTTTTCAAATACTTTGAAAATTCTTTTTTCTTCAAAGCACGCTTGTCAATATTTCCAACTAAATTACCACAAATATCACCATCACAATGAACCACACTTGACTCACTTTCAACAAAAGAGTCATTTTCCAACATGTAGTGATAATACATTTGTGACATCAACCCTTTCAATCTTTCAATGAAGTCAAACACTTTACACTCTCTTTCTACTTGAGAAAGTGTGTGATCCTTGGCAAAATATTCATTATACCAATACTCCACATATTGCAATTTATGCCGAGGGTCCAAGACAATAGCAATAACCAAGACTAAATTTAAAGAAGAAATGTCACAATAAATTTGGCATTCATTTTAATAGCCATGTTACGATAAAAAGGATCATCACTCTCTAAATATTCTAAGAGTAAGTCTTTAGTGGAAGTTACTTCATCAAAGTAAGAATTTGAAGTGATATAATGAGAACCGGAAATACGTTTTGTTCGAAGATAGAATTCTTCCAAAAATGCGTGCAAAGCTTTCAATGTCTTCCAATCACTCTCACACATGACACCATCTCCTTTGCTACTAACCTCTACTTTGTACATATCATCTTTGTCATCAAGGCGTTCAAATGCCTTTTGATATTGCATTGCCGCACCAATCATAAGGTATGTAGAATTCCACCTTGTTTTCACGTCTAGGCATACCCACTTTGTTGATGATATCCTTTCTTCTGCGGCACACATTTTAAATGTTTGCAACCTTGACGGAGAACTTCTGACATATTTCACACTCCTACGAAGTCGCTTCACTATCTCCTTAATTTCAAAAATTCCATCCCTTACAACAAGGTTGATAATGTGTGCAAAACATCTCACGTGAAAAAACTCCCCACCCAACAATAACCCATTTCTTTTGTTAAATCTTTTCCTCAAGTCATCAACACACCTATCATTATTTTTTGCATTATCAAGTGTAATTGTTGTCAACTTTTCTAAACCCCACCCTAGCAAGCATGACTCTACGGCTTTAGAAATGGCCTCACCTTTATGTGGGAGTGGAAGGACACAAAAATTAATGATTTTCTTTTGTAACTTCCAATCCTTATCCACATAATGAGCGGTCAAACACATATATCCCAAATTTTGAATGGATGTCCATAAATCAGTGGTCAGGGAGACACGTGTAGAGGATGTCATAAAATAATGCTTTAATTTTGCACGCTCTTCAAGATAAATTTTCCAACAATCTTTTGTGATAGTAGTTCGAGAAACTACATAAAACCTAGGATTTAACTCTTTGACAAATAACCGAAAGCCCTCCTTTTCAACAAAACTAAATGGAAGTTCACAAAGAATAATCATTTTCGCAAGAGTCTTGTGGCTTATATCTTGATCAAACTTCCAATTAGTTTTTTGAGTTCCTTCCATTGATAAAATTGTTTGTTTATCGGTTATTTCGGATTGTAAATATTTCTTACATCTCCTTTTAAGATGATTCCACAACAAAGTAGTTCCGTTAGCTGAAGGCGCATTAAACTTTGCTCCGCAATGAACACAATCACAAGTACCCATATATTTACCATCAAGCATATGTCTATTCATATGAGTCCAAATGAGAGAACTACCTTGGTTTGACTTTGTGACGGTTTTAGTATCTCCCTTTGTTCGTTTTTAACTCACTTCAGTGCTACCCTTGCTTATTTCAGCATCATTATTATTTGTTTCATCCATCGCTGACATCTAATAACAGATACAAAATATTAAACAAATAATAAGTATGGGTAACAACAAATAATAAATAAGGGATATGCTAAACAAGAAAAAGATATACTTAATATTTTATTACAAAAAGACATAAAATGTCATGTAGTTCTCCAATACAAGTTAGAAGGTTAGAGAGTAGAAACATTTGGAAGTATTAACAAAAAAGATACTATTTAATTCATCTTATAAAAAAGACACTATTTCTAAACTCTCTCAAAAAATAATCCCACGTCATACTTTAATCCGTGTTATTAAGCCCCATTGTCCACCTTTTTAGTAACTTAGCATATTTTATGCGTTTTTGAGGGTAGAGGTCTTTAACAGACCACTTGTCAAGTTGATGCTTAGCATATATTTTTTTATTAGTCTGAACACGATCAACATGATTCCATTCAACGCAATCTCCCAAATGAGCCCAAAGTTTATCTGTTGGTTCAATCTCCGGAAAACGTTGTTTACAATATATGCACTCAATCTGTCCCTTTCTCTCAATCTTTGCATAATGCTCAAAATATTCATTATTATCGTACTCCCAATTTTTTTTGTTCCATTTTCTCTTTCCCAACACCTCAGAGGTTGCTATGAGCGCACAGATATTGCCTTTCAAAACCATTGTTGATTAAAACCTACAAATTAAAAAAAAATTATAAATTAATTACGGATCGAAAGTATAATAGTATTTATATTCATGCAATTACATTAATAATTTATAATTATAACACACGTAGACTTATTGAAAATTATAACGAATATATACCTTTTTGGGACTAAAAAGGGACCAAAATGGTCCGATTTTTTAAAAATAGTAAAATACATTTTTTTGAGTTGATTTTTTTTCTGAGATACATAGACATACATGGGTACCCCTACAAAAAAAATCAGCTCAAAATGAATTTGTTTGCTATTTTAAAAAAATCTTTCAAAATCTGTCAATATATATTGGGTTTGCGCCAACAAAATCTGACAGATTTTGAAAGATTTTTTAAAATAGCAAACAAATTCATTTTGAGCTGATTTTTTTTTAGGGATACCCATGTAAATCTATATATCTCATAAAAAACATCTACTCAAAAAAATGCATTTTACTGTTTTTAAAAAATCGGACCATTTTTGTCTATTTTTAGTCCAAAAAACGGACGTCCGTTTAAGAGACATTCACCTCACCTTGGTCCAAATCTATATTATATCAGATATATTAACAGATATATTATATCAGATATTAACAGATATTAACAGATATTAATATATCAGATATTAATATTAACAGATATATTAACAGATATTAATATATCAGATATTAACAGATATATCAGATATTAATAGATATTAATATTAACAGATATTAATAACAGATAACAGATCAGATATTAATAGATATTAACACACATATATCAGATATCCTTTTGAACCCTGTCTCAACCCCCAACCCCTGTCTCAACCCTCAACGCACCTGTCTCAACCCCCAACCCCCAACCCCTGTCTCAACCCTCAACCCTCCCCCAACCCCCAACGCCCAACGCCTGTCTCAACCCTCAACCCTCGCCCAACGCCCAACCCCTGTCTCAACCCTCAACCCTCCCCCAACCCCCAACGCCCAACGCCTGTCTCAACCCTCAACCCTCGCCCAACGCCCAACGCCTGTCTCAACCCTCAACCCTCCCCCAACCCCCAACGCCTGTCTCAACCCTCAACCCTCCCCCAACCCTCCCCCAACCCACAAACCCGCCGCAACCCCTTTCTCAACCCGCCGCAACCCCTTTCTCAAACCCGCTGCAAACCCGCCGCAACGCCTGTCCCCAACACGCTGTGTGTGTGCTTTGAATCAGAAAAAAAATATGTGTGTTCTTTGATTTATGCGATTTGAAGAAGAAAAAAAATATGTGTGTGTGCTTCTAACAGGTGGTGTGTGTGTGCTTTGGAGTATTGGAGAAGAAGACGTACCTGATATTTGGAGAGCGGCTGATTTGTTGTGTTGTGTTTTGTTTAGGGTTTTGTTTGCTTTGGTTGGTGGGATATATACTAAAGTAACTGAACGGATGAGATTGGTTTAAAAAAATGAAGGGTCTAGATAATTGGGTTGTTATATTTAGTTAAAAATAATTTTTATTTGGAAAATGATATGGTAATATACGGTAAGTTTGGTACGGTATTTCGGTACGATAAATTTGGTAAGTTTGGTACGGTATTTTGGTACGGTAAATTCGGTAACTTTGGTACGGTAAATTCGGTACGATAATCCGGTACGGTAAATTCGGTAAATTGGTTTTTTATATCTAAAAACCAAAACCAACCAAATTTTTTTCGGTATTTTCGGATTCGGTAAATTCGGTTTTCGGTATTTTATAATTTGAAACCGAAACCATTTTTCCTCGGTCCAAAACGGTACGGTACGGTAAAAACCCGTACCAGTTGCACCCCTAGTTAGATTCGTCTGAGGAGCAGGATGGGGCACATTTTGGCAGTTAGGGCCATATGAGCAAGCTTGTTGCACTCAAAGCAGAGAAACTTTTCGATATTACTATGTCCATGTCTAGTAGAGTGGTTCTTATTCTGATTCTGATTTGGTTTAAAACTTTAGTTGTGGTTTTTTTTTTTGATTTTTCATGTTTTTTAATTTGATTTCAAAACAACTGGAGTGCGACTCCTATTATAATTCTTATTGTTAGACACAACGAGAACTTCATCCTTGTAATCTTGTTTTCGGGCTTCCTCCTCAATTCTCAAACATGTGATTAAGCTCTCAAGTGAAAATTCTTTCAATTTATGCCTTAAAAATATTTTAAAATCCTAGTAACGGGGAGGCAATTTGTCAATAATGACAACAACCTAAAATTGCTCATTTAAATCCACACCCTCATAAATAATTTTGTGTGCAATTTTTTTATAAGTCGTGGGTTAGAGAGACTACAAATTTGTTATCCGTTATTTGAAATTTTAAATAACAACTGACTACATATTTTTTAGTGCTCGCCTCCTTAGTATCGTTTTCCTTTTCATTAAAGCCTCCCAAACGTCTGATCGTCACTTAGATCATTTAAACTATTTTTTTGCATGAAAAAATCATTTTCATCCAAAGTACGTATGATCTTGTATTCATCAACAGTACGGGGTTAGCCATTATAGATTTGTCTAATTGAACAGTAGATGCAAATTTTTTAATGGTTAGTTAAAAAAACAGTTTTTTCTCCATCTTTAAAAATGCAGACCCTCAAATTTGAATGATTTATTTAAGGAAGCAGAAGTAATTTCGTTCCCCATGGAAAAATCGAAACACCTTAATTAAAATAAGGAACGAAATTACCTAATACGAAAATCCAACGCAAAAAATAAAGAATGCCTGAGTCGCAGACTAGGTTGCTCTCTTTGAGGTGTTTCGCGGCTCTCCCCAGAATTGTGCTGCAATTTAATAAATGCTCGTCACCCCCAGGATAAAACAACCTCCATATAACCTCGAATTTTTATGGCAGAGTGAACAATTCATACTAATCACCCATTCGTAACTAATTGCTCAATTCGGAAAAATATTATTTGCAGGGAACAAATAATTTCTAAAGAAAAATTTTAGAGAAAGAATTTCTTGAGGAGATAACTTTGTTATTTTTTGTGTGTAAAAAACGAAAGGCAAAAGAAATATTTCTTTGTTACTATTAGTGGGAGAGAAAATAGAGAGGAGTGGAGAAGTGGGTCGATAAAGTCTCCCATGTTTTTAAAACGCTAGAAAGAAGAATTTTAACTTCTTTCAGATTTTTCTCTTAAAAAATAATTAATTTAAAAAAAAAATCACAGTGAGCGCAAACACAAAACAATGAATCACAGCACGCGTGTGAGCTTTGGCTTAATAAATTTCTCCACTCAACATATATAAAAATCTAATGCCCCCAAAATTGTACATTAATCCCAAAACAATTAGGGTGTGTTTGATTGCAAACAAGAAAAATGCATAGAAAATAATTCTTTTGGATAGAAGTTGAAAAATGAGTGAAAAATATATGAGTTTTTTTATTCTACTTTTGGGTCAATTATTAAATAGTCCCTACTATAAATATATATTTTTTAAAAAGGATACATATTTTTAGTTTAACCCATTTAGTCCTTCAAGCACTCAATATCCTCTTATTTTTAGAGATTCGCGCCAGCGGCACTCCCTCTCCAAAATATGTGGCAAAGGACTTTTTGAGGCAAAATAAAAAAGTTTGGACTAATTGGGTATTAAAAAATGTCCGAGGGACTATTTGGTATATGTCCCTTTACTTTTTATATTTTCCATGGAAACTAATTCTTTGGTGAGTGGATAAGAAATATTTTTCAGTAAAAATGAGGTTTATAATGGAGCATTTGTTATATGAATGAATATTGTTATTACATGAAGTATTCACGATCAAAGTACTATAAAGACAAAACATGAATCAAAACAAGTATTTTTCGTGAACAAAATTTCTATGACAATCAAACACACCCTTATAAATATACTACAATTTTTTCATCCTCTCCCACGTGGGACATTCCATAAAGGCTGTTGGACAGTTTTTACTCCTTTCTCTTTTTACAATTCAAAGACCAAAAGTTTTTCATGTTCAAAGTTTATACAGAAGCTCCAACAGTTCATTTCTTCTCCATTCTTCTTAACGGGCTGTAATGAGTGTACTATTCTCATGGTGCATAAATTTAGGTTGCCTCAGGTCCAAATCATCTATAGCGTATGGTTGTCTCTTGAGGCATAGTAGCTGAAAGGTTTCTTCCATGCATTGACCAATCGTAGCACGAATTTCTTGCGTGTGGTTACAGTAGAGGGGTCTACTGGGGACAAATTTAGGGTAAGAAAAAATTTCTCTTCTATAATGAGGTCTTTTGGTTGGGCCATAGTTAATGCACTTTGATTGGACTTGTTATTGGGTGGGCTGTAGAGGTTTAATTGGGCTTGAATACGTTGAGTACATGTGTTGATTTAAAGATTGAGTCGCATTGTTGGGCTACATCACATGGGCATAAGAATCATATGATTGTGGGTTGGGTTAGGTTCAATAAAATAGGGTGATAGTTTGCCCGTGTCGCTTTTTGTCACTCTTGGACTCCACGCAAGTTAGTGCCAATTAACTTGTTCAAGAGAAACTTCCGTAACTTGTCTAGAGTTTGAGATAACAAGGGTGGTAGGTACACGCGGTGAGTCAACCATGAGGTTTGGGGGGCCCAAAGCTTTTTTTTTTTTAAATGAGCAATTCATATTAAAGTAAAGTTAAAAAAGGCATTATTATGTTTAGTAGTATAATTAACATACTTTGGGTTTTAGCACTTGTTACGAGACTAGCTCTCTCACTATTTGTTTTTGAATTTTTTCAAATTAATTATTCACTCTCTTTTTTATAGACATAATCAGTCAACCAAAATTTACCATAATGAATAACTGTTGATCTTAACGATTAATTTTGTATATCCTTAATTCATAGAAAAAACACATAGGAATATTTAATTTGAAACGGAAGGAGTAGGTCTATTTTCAAAATATTTTTATGACGGTTTTATAAAAATTGTCATAAGGATTTTTTTATGAAAAATAAATGGAACCCTTATAAGTTCTCAAAATTCGGGGATTCGAGGTGGCCTCCTATCACGCTTGTCCTGAACTAGAGGCAACTTAAGGTTACAAATATGATTTTGTAGTACGAATATCTCACCAGGGAATAAATTTTAATGATGCCGTTTAAAGGATGTCTAGGCCTTTTGAATAGATATGACTCATCACCTTCGATAAATGGAGTTTTCTAAATTCCTCACTAATTCATATCTACTCACTAATAAAAAAGAAAACATATACCTCTATCTAAGTCAGTAAGATTTGAAACAAACGATTGGAAAAACGTAGTGCAAGGATCTTGTGGTAAAAGACTTTAGATAGGAACATCACTTCAAATGCTTTAAATATGAAAATCTTCCAGCTCTAGAAACCAAATGGTGAACTACATATTAAGAATGTTGAAAATTATCTAAGTCATCATCAAAATAGTGCACAAGGATTCTATGGCGGGTGGCGGGATATAGTTCTCAATAAAGAAATGGAAGTTGAGATTCTATCGTTCTCTAACTACCATAATCTCAATGCTACCATGGATCCAAATCTTGGAGTTTAAATAATGAAGATCTTTTGTTCGACATTACCATATAGATGCGACCGTTTCCACTTTCATACAACCAAAAAAAAAAGGTTATGGTCAGTGTGATTACTTTGTGTACAACTCAACAACATCCTTATGGGTCTTAGAACTACTTGACATTAGATGTTTCTATTAAATCCAAGAATCACCAAGACAATCCAAATACAAATTCAGTTCATTAAAAGAAAAAAGCTAACAAAAAACTGAAACATGGGAATGGTTCCCCAAGCTCTCCTTACATGCCCTACCTCATCTAATACTAACCAACTTAAGCCTTTCAGTACCCACTTTTTGGACCACCCCAACACTTTAACTAGCACCTTAAACTCTGATGGTCCCTCTATTCTCTATTAGTTCTCACTAATAGTAATACCAACACGATTGGAACCACACATGCATCACAACAATGTCGATCTTTCACCACAATACCACACTACCACCTATTTCCATTCAAGCCAATGTTAAACAGATACATACTAACAAATGTAAGCATAATTAAATAACATGTAATTAACATTTTTTTAATATGAATTTATAAATTTATTGATTGAATATTCCATTCTACATGTTATTTGTTATTTAATAATACAAAACATTATGTATTATACATTTAACGTTAGGATCTTAGATCAACATGATTATCACATACAACTATTATGCAGGGCATAAAATGGTATTATAATCACATATATCTATTATATCACAAATGAAAAGATTGACGGAGCAGTCGATCTTAACGATGTCCAAAAAGAAACCGAAAAATATTCAATGTGTTTTTCTTGTTTCGACCCGTGGAAAGATATACTTTGGAGTTTTAGATTGATCTGAAGGAAAGGGAGTTATAACAAAGAAGACACTAAAAGAAAATGAAAAAGTAAATTAATAAAATACTGATACGGTAGTCGTTTAGTATACATAGAAATGAGAAGACTTTCTAAAATAAAAAAGAAAGATATTTATGGATTTTTTTTCAGTCTAAGGAACAAGACCGAAGAATAACTTTAGTTGATGGAATAAGAGGAGGGGGGGGGGGGGGAGGTAGATCAGAGGATCAATTTGTAGTGAAAGAGGGGATTGATTGGACTGAATTTCGGGCCCCGACTTCCTCTTGTATACGACAAGAACATATTCAGATTTCAGCACATTCCAATGGTTGGATATTGTTTTATAGCCAAAATAGTATTCCGAAAATTAACATAAATTTGGGTCACTTTGATATTTATTTCATTAACCACCTAATTGCATAATTTCTTAATATTTATTTCAATTGCTCAAAATAAATTTCTTTTGAGAAATTATCTTACTTGAGGAAATAAATCAAATATACCCCATTAATGTCTTTACATATATAAGCATGATGAGTTATTACTACCACTTTTATCTCTATGTTTAATGTTCATAAGCATTCTTGTTGGGTCACTTTGATGACTACCAAACTATCCATCATATGAATATTACATTATTTTATGATTTGAGTAATAATTTTGACAATCATTAATGTTTTTAAAAGATTATAAATTAAGAAAGGTTATGGACTTTTGGAGCAACCGATGTCAACCTTAATAAACAAACATATTACCCCTTACTATTAACTTCACCATTGTAACCGGACTCTTTGGAGCAACCAAATCACAATGGCTTAATCATAATGAAATCAATAATAATTCGAACACTCAAAACCATATCCGAACTCTTTACAGCAACCAAGACATACTACTTGAATGTTGTTACAAAATTCAACACTTACAATTTATTAGATTAAACCACTTTGGTGGAATCGTAACCTAATTGTGATATAAATATTGAGATGAACACCTTAAGGCATTCCAAAATATAGTTTTGAATGATATCATAAATTCAACATTTACAGTTTATTAGAATAGAGCACTTTGTTGGAATCGTAATCTAATCTTGATATAAATACTGAGAAAAAAATTTTAAGGCATGCTTTTAATATTTTATTACTTATATTGGACATAATAAGCATATACACGTTAATCTAATATTTATAAATTTTGAGCACCGAATTAAATTTTACGTAAATATTAGTCTCAAGGAAAAATTTAAATCTTTCGAGGTTAAGTTGATGCAATAAAAAATTTACTCATTAATGTTTATTTGATAATTGAAATTATCTCTTTGAGCAATCTTACAATGAACAAGCTGTATCATCATTGCATCAACAATCTAACATTCATAATTATATTTGGTCTCACTGATAGCCAAATTTATACATAGTAATTTAATATTTATAATTATAGATCATGGCACTTTAATAGACATCTAATCTAATCTAATCTAATCTAATCTAACATATATATTAATATCAAAACCTTAATCACTATTATAATAGTCATAAAAATATTTGGTGTAAACCGAATAAGGTAAGACAACTAATATATTTATTAAAACATATAAAATGGAGAAATTGAAAATTTCCAATAATGAAAAAATTTGAGTAATAATTACAAAAGAGTTATGCAAACTCTTAAAATAATCTCCAGGAAGTGGAAACTAAAAAAAAATGAAACAAATAGTTGTCAACTTTATTACTAAATGTGATATATTTAAGGTTTTGAGAACTTAAACATGCTCGAATAGTCAAAACAATGTTCATCACCAAACAATGGTCATTTTTTTTATCATTAGATCGTTTCAGATTGATATAAAAAAAAATCATGAAATCGTGAGTAAGTCGGCAATTTTAATTTCAATTATTGCATATTAGAAGCATAAAGAAAAACTGTTACTAAAAATGTCTCAAAATATTCAAATTTACAATAAAATCACAATAAGGGAACCAAAACCAATTCTAATTTGATCATAAAAATTTGGTACCCAAAATCTCATCTTATGCAATTTTCCTTTAAGTGATTATACAGATATATCAATTAATTCAGTTGGTTGCATTGGCAGATATCTTAAATTGATTTATCATTAATTGCGCTTAACTATTTAATTCATAGAGTGTGCAAAAATTTTACTTTCATGGAACATACATGCACACACATATTATGTAATGTATGTAAAAACCAATACCCTAAAAAAATGTTATGCGCAAAACTTAATGGATACTCAAAGATCCAAATATAATTGCATACACACTAATCTAATATTTATAACTATAAATTAAGACATTGTCTTCGTAATTTAGCATCATATAAATATTAGTGTGAGAACATTAATTCATAAATATATTAGGACATTTCGACAACCAAATATAGATTATACATAATAATCTAATTTACCAAAAATGTTATTGTCAAACCCTTAATCATAATTCTAATATTCAAAGCTTTATATTGAATAATACATAACATGAATATTACAATAATCATTTCCTAATCAAAACTATATGTAGTGATTTATACCATAAAATGCTAAAAATAATATATTTTTTCAAAAATGAAAATTTTTGAGTTATCACTACAGTAATATAAAAAATCTTTTTAGGATCACTCTCCAATTCGTGGAATCGTAAAATCAATTTTTAAGTAAGAGTTATTAGTGTTGACATTATTATCAAAAATGGAAGAAACGCGTTTTTAGGGGTCTAAACGATGTCAAATCGCCGAGATAAGACAGGGTCCATTTAATCAATGGGTTTTGATTATTTTGACATTTCCAAGTGACCATGAGAAATTTCATAATACTCCGAGCAAAAATACCAAATCTGTTACTAAAAAAATTCAGTAATTCATTATTATTATTATTATTATTAGTATTAGTATTAGTATTAGTATTATTATTATTATTATTATTATTATTATTATTATTATTATTATTATTATTATTATTATTATTATTATTATTATTATTATTATTATTATTATTATTATTATTTGGTATGAAAAAAAACTCTTAACGGACAATTATGAGATCAGAAACGTAAGCTCTGATACCACATATAAACATAATTAAAGAACACGTAATTAACATTTTGTTATATGTATCTATAAATTTAACGCGTGAATATCCAATTTTACATGTTTTTTGTTCTTTAATAATACAAAATATTATTTATTGTACATTTAACGTTAGGATCTTGGATCAACGTAATTATCACATACAATTATTATGCGGAACATAAATACGTATTATAATCACATACCTCCATTATGTCACCAATGAAAAGATTGACGGAGCAGTCGACCTTAACGATGTTCGATCAGACTGAATTTTAGACCACTGCTTCCTCTTGTATACGACAATAACATATTTCAATTTTAGCACATTCCAAAGGTTGGATATTCTTTTATAGCCAAAATAGTATTTCAAAAATTAAAATAAACTTGAGTCTTTGGATTTCTCTCCCTTATCCTATTATTTCATTATGTTGTTTTTTCGTGTCTGAATAATGAAAAATCAGTCACTTATTTATAGGTAGGAACATGACCCAAATTTTCAACAATCACTTATTCTTTACCATCCATCAAGATAGATACCAATGGTCCTTTTGATCCGTGGTATTTGGAGTACCCTTTATTAACCAAAGTAACTCTTAATATTAATATAATTATGGAGCACATTATGTTGAATTATTTTTTAAATAATTCTAATAACAAATCTTATCCCAAGAAATGACACTCTCTCCATCCAGCACAATCTAACCATAAGAACCATAGACAACTCTCTAAAGATGTTTGTTCAATCCTTGTAAAGGCTACTTCCTTACATTAGAGTGTTGGTGGATTCAGATGAGAACATGATTAGTGTTGTCAAAGTAATCGATATGAATGGATAAAGGTTTCCATGAACTTCTTGTCATTTTCCATAAAAATAATAAAATTGAAAGAATTATACATAAGTCATCACTATAACAAAGTGACCCACACATGGAAATACCAAAGGACTCGTTTAAAGGCAAATTCAAGAGGCCATAACCCAAAGATTTTATAGTAAACCTTCAATGGAAATAGTTGTGTCTAATTGTAGAGGACCATGTACGGTTGTGTTTTGATATCAATTGTTTTGAAATTCATGTACCTCGTGTGCAAGGGTTATAATAATATAGATGCGAAGGAATGGACCGAGTCCATATGGACATGATTTCAATTCAATTTAACCTTTTCAACTAGGAAAAAAATTATTTTTTAAAGAAGAAGATGAGATGAAGAAAAAGTAAGACTAAATTATGAAGTAAACAAATAAATAATTAAAGAAGTAAGATATATGTTATCACCAGGGTTTTGGATTTCATTAATTAATGAAATAAAATTACCCGAACTCTATTCTCCCTTTTTATAACTTAAAATTCTTCCAAGTCTATATCAAATGATATTTAATTAAAGACTCACTTTTTAATTAAATCAAACAAACTAATCCTCTACAGTTCAAAAATAGTGAAACAGAAGAATTATTTATTAAACATAATTACCCACTATCAAATGATTTGACCTAAGCATAGTGCTTCAAATACAATTATAGAAATCAAGAGATTTTTTTAGAATATGCAAATTAAGTTCTTGAATTTCAGAGGACAAATGATTAATTTTAGCATTAAAATTATTTTAAGAATAAAACTCGTCAAAATAAAATTATAAACTAATACACATCAATAAATTTCAACTTACGCCCTAAAAACTAATTTAAGCTGGAGGCAGTATAAAGATGCAATCAATAAAAATAATAATTACTAATATTTTCACTTACAGATTACATAACTTTAATGTTCTTCACAATTTTCACACACTAAACACCCAAATGAAAGCGATTCTTTTCTGTAAAATATCAATCAATTTTTTTCAATAAATTCAAGTGTAAAAATTAGTTCACCCAAGCTTGATGTGAGTCCATACATTTGAAGGGGATTGTGATAGAGTCAGATTGAAGTTAGATCAACCGTGGGAACTAAAAGGGAGAAATAAATTGGCAACATTGAAACAAGCTCGTTGTCGTATCAAATGATTGAGAGGAAAATACACTTACTAATTAATAGATCAAGACTTTTTTAATTGACGTTTAGTCCAAGACTTTTGATTTTTTTCCAAAAAGTTCCTCACCACGTAAAAATACTAAAAAAAAAGCTTTGGTGAGGGTCTCCAGAGCTCCGACATCGAGGGTGGGGGTGGGGGGAATGCCGCTAGCGCGAACCTTTAAAAATACGAGAATAAAAATGTTCGAGGGACTTTTTGATAATTGATCCATAAAATTATCCCTTATATTTTGGTTATCTACACTCCATATCTCACATAGCTTGTCAAGTCACTAACTTGGGATATGAGAGAATATATTATGTATCTCTTCAAGAGTTCCAACATAATCGTGTCCAAGTAATTCACTTTAATTTAATTTAATATTCTTTATCCATTATCTATTTTATTATTATAAAACGAAAGAGGGACGCTTAATTCTACTAGACGTGTAAGGTGTCCACGTAGGAAAACTTTCTTTAATTTCTTTTAACCTCTCTTCACTTCATTTCTCCTATTTCTTCCACATGATAAACATAAACATAGCTTCCCTTAATTTCTTTTAACCTCTCTCAACTTCATTTCTCCTATTTCTTCCCAGAGATAAACATAAATGTAGTGTTCTATCTCATCTCCTCTAAACGCTTTGACTGCCCCGGTCCCCATTTCCAATCATTTTATATTTTCCCTCTTGAAATGATTTGTCTTCCACTCGGCAATTCCCGATATGTATTCCTCGTCTATTTTATTATCCTTTCTCACATCATAAAGTTAACTATGATTTTATCATTGGCTAATAAGGAAATTATTAATTAACCTTTGGGTTACTTAATAGTTTTAATTCCTTCCCCGAAATACGGTCATTAGTATTTAGGTTTTTAATTAGAATATGTTATGTCCTAACAAAATGGTTCATATTTCAAAAATGAAATGGATATTAAAAGGAGCTAAAATTCTAATTAAATCTCTACCTTAATGGATGGTTGAGATTAATAACCATTGAAATTTAGGTCATCTATTCACGTATAAATAGATTCCTTACTTTCATCTAAAAGGTATCCACTAAATACACATATAAATGTTTATAGGCAAGGAGAAAGAAGCCAAATTTCTCCGTTGAAGGACTGTTAAGGTGGTCGGACCGGCGGCAATCAGTGACAACAAACAACGACATCACATCCATGACGACGAAAGGAGGTATTACATTATCCCTCTTTTCACATACCTATTAGGTGATTATCATGATGTTCACGATCTTAGGGTTTATGTAAAAAAATTGTTTTACATATGGTATCAGATCTGATGTTTAGGAACACATGATTCTCCAAAAAATAGGTTACATATGAATCGTCTTATAACTGTTAATAATTATATGTTTTTCGTAACTATTAAAAATAGTTTATGTTTTTTGTTTCTTCATAATTCATTGAAACAATGTTGATTTATCTTCTGTTTTACATGCCTAATGAAAAAACAGTTTGTGTCTTCTATTCAAATTATGTCTTTTAAGATTATGTCTATTAGAATTCATGCGATTATTCATGCTACCATGTCCTTTAAAATTCTTTAAATTATGTATTTTTTGCATTTTCAAAAATTTATGACTTTTTGGATTCTGGAAATGATGTCTTTTCAAATTCTCAAAAATTATGGCTTTTAAAATTTTAAGTTTTTGGAATTCTAGACTTATGAAATTTGAGATTTTACACCTTTTTCTATTCAAGAATTTTACAATTATGTAATTTTATGGCCTTTGGAATTCTATGATGACATGTACATCAATATTCATATTAAGTTGTTTGACGAATCCAATTGTATTATTAAGGTTAAGTATCACCACAGTAATCCCTATTATTACCCATATCAAATTAGCCCTCATTACCATTATAATGTTCAAATCTCTTTATTTAACATATATAAATTAGTTTCCCACGAGTATATTATAATCATGTGTTAAATCAATAATTAATGAGTGTTTCTACAAGTGTAAACCAAGGATATCGACATATACCTTATTAAAATTAAATAGATACATCACTTAATTATGCATGTCGAATATTACGACTACCAATGTATTAAGTTAAATTTATGATGACTACCCATATGAGCATCTTATTTTCATGCCATAAAATATTCAAATTTTACTATGTGTTAATTAAAGTTTTAAAGACTTCTTAAAAATTATCGTATCTCTAAATTTCGTCCCCTTTTCCTGCTCAACTGACTTCATATGCATCATCTGTCCCTATTCTCACGGGAACCAACTTCTCATAATGGAAAGAGTGTGACACCCCGACTAATTAAATACCGGGTAGCTACTCCTTTATTAAATCAATACAAAATGCCAAGTTGGTTCAGTTAATAGCATCACTGTCAAATTTTTTTTTAATAATTACTAACCACCTAGTATTTAAAAAGTAAGTTGCCAAATTTTAAGTTAAGTCTGATTAACATGCAATAAAAGAATAATGGAAGAACAACATAATCCATTAACCATAACGAAGTAATGAAATAACCAACAAATAATAATAAGAAGTCCGGAGGAAAACTCCTCACAACAATCCCACAACTGAAAATAATATGACAAGTCTAAATCCTGAATTAATTACATGCCCGAAGTCTGAATAGCTGAAATAAATGAAATGTCTCTAAAGAAATGGGCGGCATGCCCTACAACTGATAAATACTGAATATAGAGTCAATATAGATGAAGCGTCTACAAGCAAAGTCCTGTAACTTCCACAACAGCTACAGCTCGTCACCTGAATGAGGATCCTAAGCATGGTGTCCTTGTGGCTGGGCACCTAAAATGGTTTTTACAAAAATAGATTTGAAAGCAAATGGGTCAGAGCCCGTAAGTGGAAATCATTTTAAAAACAACAAGTGTTTTAATAACATTAAAACATTAAATGCATAATACATGTTAGGACGTGTACTCACATGAAATTCTCACCTCTCGACTACATGTGCATTCCTAACGTACCGTACCCATCTAAAAGACATACATATCTACCCAAACCGTAATAAGTTCTACCCCTTACTACTTGGTTCCCATTTTACATTCTAGCGTTATCAAATCAATAGAGGGCTTTACTTAAACTTAGATTCTCAATTAGTAATATAATTCATTTCAGGTTATCCCTTTATGTTTTCTCAAAACGTTTCCCTATTTATACACACAATAACACATGAAAGTTCCCATTAATTAAGTGTATATTATTCACGTCAAAAATATACGATACAAGCACCCCGAGACTAAGCTGCGGTGCACACATACTCTGCTATCCACCCCGGTACATCACGTACATACGGATCACGCATTCTGAATCTCTTAGGAATCGTTCTCAGATAAGAACAATCACAAACAATGGAGGCGAACACAGTCACATCACATGGGTCACGTACATACCTACGCTCCCACGATTAGAAGACTTATTAATATCCCAATAAGTCCTTCTCTAACCTATGTTCATCGAGGTACCAGTCTATCCGGGCAACACAAGGATTAGAGGGCCCTAAGAGAACGTAAACCTCCCGTGATAGCAAGTATGGTAGGTATGTCATACACATAAAATCAATGCATATACTAAGTATGCACACATCTTAGTAATCACCATAATATATTGGTGGTACACTTCTCATTCGTACCGACATATAATGCTACACAATTTATATGTTCCCGGTCAATATAATTAGTTAGGCCGTAAATGTTCTCGCATCGTAATAGACACTCACGTCCTACTCTACAATTTCCCTTAGATTCAAACTACACTTCTAGGTTTTACTCCTCATTATATCCCAAATATCCCTAATATATCAATTACTCAGCAAGGAAGTATTATCTCTACATATAAACAAGGTTACGGGACACTCGGGATCAAAATAGGCTAAAAAGCCTAAACTGTCAGCTCGTTAGAAGTCTCGTTCGAACGAGGCTGTTGGTATCTCATCCGGAACGATATTCAACAGATTTGTGAACTCGGCCTCATACTCGGCCACGATCTTACCCTCTTGCCTCAGATTCATCAGTTTCCTCCTCATTTCCGTATGAACAGCGGACGGAAAGTACTTGCGATCAAACTGCACCCAGAAGTCCTGAATAGTGAGAGTATCCCTCTCCTCCATGGTGGTAATAGACTCCCACCACTGCAGTGCAGATCCAACTAGCTTGAAAGTAGCTAGCACCTGCTTCTGAACGTCCGTGCACTCATACATCCTCAAGTGCCTCTCCATATCCTTCCTCCACTGGCTCAAGACTACCACATCTGAGCTACCTGCAAACTCTGGCGGATGCGCTTTCTGAAAAGAGTCACGTACACGCTCCCAAGCAGACGGGAATGCATTTGCTGGTACCGGCGCGGAAACCGGCGTCTGAGGTGGTGCCTGCTGGACTACGGCAATTGCGGCATTTACCGCTTGGGCTACAATAGCTGCAACCTCAGCGGCGTTCATCATGCCCTAAACTGGAGCGGGCTGGGGTTCGGGCGTTGCATCCCTGGGAACTCGTCGTGCACGTCGTGGAGGCATCTGAAATAAGAATGAAGTTTATAAGTTCGCAGATATAAACTTAAAATAGCTGAAGAACGAAGCATACACAAAAAGAATACAACAGTCCTAAAATATAGGGCTCTATATCAAAGAAACTTAGCGGAAACATAATAGCCGTACAGATCCTAAAGGACACTAGAACCTGATGCTCTGATACCACCTGTGACACCCCGACTAATTAAATACCGGGTAGCTACTCCTTTATTAAATTAATTCAAAATGCCAAGTTGGCTCAGCTAATAGCATCACTGTCGAAAACATTTTTTTTATTATTACTAACCACCTAGTATTTAAAAAGTAAGTTGCCAAATTTTAATTAAAGTCTGATTAACATGCAACAAGTGTAAAGAAGAAGAATAACACCATTCACCATAACGAAGTAAATAGAATAACCAATACATAATGTAAATAAAATCTGGAGGAAACTCCTCACTACAAATCCACAACTGAAATAATTAAACTGAATACTGAATCAATACATGCCAAAGTCTGAAAACTGTAATGGAAAAGTAACTCTAATGGAACTGGGCAACATGCCCTAAAACTGAAGAATACTGAATATGGAATCCAAATGATAGAAGCGTCTAAAAGCAAATCCCTGTAGCTTCCACAAACAGCTACAGCTCGTCACCTGAATGAGTATCCAATGCATGGTGTCCTTGTGGCTGGACACCTAAAATGGTTTTACAAAAAAATAGATTTGAAAGCAAACGGGTCAGAGCCCGAATGTGAAGATATTTTAAAAACCTGCAAGTGCTTTAAAAACATTTGAAACATTAAATGTCAAGTACATGTTAGGACATGCATTCACATGAAATTCTCACCTCTCGTCTAACTGTGCACTCCTAACGTAAGTACCCATCTAACCACTTAGCTAAGTGACATCATATCTAGCTAGACTGTCATAGATTCTACCCTTATTACTCGGTTCCCATTAACATTATAACGATCTCAGTTAAATAGGTGCTTAACGTAAATTCAGGTTCTCATACAAAAGTAATACAACTCGTTATAGATTAGCCCTCTATGTTATTCCATAGTTACACACAATACCATATGAAAGTTCCCAGTTTATTAAGCGTATATTTTCCAAAACATAAATATACAATATAAGCACCCCGAGACTAAGCTGCGGTGCACACATACTCTGCTATCCATCCCGGTACATCACGTACATAAGGATCACATATTCCGAATCTCTCAGGAATAGTTCAGATAACACAAATCACAAATAGTGGAGGCGAACACAGTCACATCACATGGGTCATGCACATACCTGCGCTCCCACGATCATCAGACTTATTAACATCCCAATAAGTCCTTCTCTGACCTATGTTCATTGAGGTAACCAGTCTAAATCCGGGCAACACAAGGATTAGAGAGCCCTAAGCGAACGCAAACCTCCCGTGATAGCAAGTATGGTAGGTATGTCATACACACAATTCATATACCAATACTAAGTAAGCACACATCTTAGTAATCCTATAGTTTAATTGTAGTACTTATCGCATTCTCGTACTAACCTAATATATATACAACTTATATAATCCCGGTCCATATTTATACGTGCCACAATTTATTCTCACGTCGTAGTAGGCACTCATGTCTCGACTCAAATGTCTATTTGATTTGATCCACGATTATATAATTTACTCCTCATTATAACCTAATTGTCCCAAGTATACTAATACACCATCAAAGAAATGTTATTTCTATCCTCGAATAAGTTTACGGGACTCTCAAAAACAAAACAGGCCAAAAAGGCCTAAACTACCAGCTCGTTAGAAGTCTCGTTCGAATGAGGCTGTTCGAACGAGATTTCAGTTCATTCGAACGAACTGTACCTTCTAACGAGATATCGTTCGAACGAAGTTATCGAACGAAATTCCCTTTCATTAGAAGCGACTGGTCAACTCGTTAGAAGCTCGTTCGAACGAGCTCGTTCGAACGACCTGGAGAGGTCTTCTAACGAGGGACCATTTTCGGCCCAGATTTTCTCCAATCTCGTTTTTCATCCATTTTAACACCTCAAACCTCTTCTAAAGTTCGTCCCGACAACGTTTTAGGGTCTCTAATTCATCCTAAACATATTAAAGTCACCTCCTAACATGTTATAAGGAATTAATTCGTCCTAAACATCATTAAATCTTAAGTCTCTACACTTTTCCCCAATTTTTCAATAACATGAACCCTAAAAGTTTTAGATCCTTAATTTATCCAATCAAATCCGTTTTTGTGTCTTACAAGATATATCAACATCAGATTAGTCCTCTAAATATGATTCTACATGCAATCCTTTCATTAAAATTTAGTATTCTACTTCCAAACTCATGGGTTTTTCATTATCTTCCAAGAACAACCATAAATTTGAATTATCTAACATGGAAGGAACATTCTCTGAAATTAAATGGAATTAAATCACTTGCCTTGAGTTTATCTCTGATTTTGATGACTATTTTCTCTCTCTTTCTGCAGAATTCCCTCTCTCTCTCTCTTTCTCCAAGCTTCTTCTCCAATGGCTATGGTGGCTAGGGTTTTCTTTGGAAAAGTAATTAGAAACCTAATTCTAATAACCTACGTAACCTATTGGGTTAACATGGGTTGGTTAGCGGCTTAGTGGGTCAAACCCACATCAGATTTACTTTACTAATTTTCGTCATTTTTAATTCCTCAAAATACAAAATTACCAAAATACCCTTCACATTGCCGGTATGGCCTAAAAATACCCCGGGACCCAAACTAAACCCCCGGCTAGTGTTTTCTGACTATCTCGACCCTTCCGGACGCGTTGGCGCACTCAAAACGACCATACGGTTAATAGAATTTAAATTCACTTTTATAATCAAAATAATTACATCCTGACGCGACTGTCACCCGCGTCCCAATAAAATGACCAAATTGCCGTATATAAATCTCACGACAAATTTCATAATTCAATATTCATATAACATCATATATACTCAATATAATCAAATACCAACTCACAACTCGCTAGTATTTTACCCGGATTAATTCCCAATTAATTCACATTTAATTAATTAATCCCAAAAATAAATATAGCCAAAAGTACGGGGTATTACATACTTCCCCCCTAATAACAGAATTTCGTCCCGAAATTAGGGACTAGAAAGTACCTGCTAAAAACAACTCTAGATAACGTTCGCGCATCTCATCCTCGTGCTCCCATGTGGACTCCTCGACATTGTGATGTCGCCACTGAACACGCACTAACGGAACTATCTTTGACCGCAGCTTCCTCTCACTTCGGTCCAAAATAGCAATCGGCCCCTCCTCGTAGGAGCTATCCGGATGGAGATCGATGTCCTCCACAGAAATGTGAGAATGAGCCAAATTATCTCTCAGGTATTTCCTTAGCGAGGAAATATGGAACACATCGTGAATCCGATGCAAATGCTCCGGTAACCCAAGTCTATACGCAACCGGTCCGATCCGCTCAATAATAGGAAACGGCCCCACATACCTTGGTGCCAACTTACCCTTCTTCTCGAAACGCATAATCCTGTTCATAGGAGATACTCTGAACAAAACCTGGTCCCCCACTTGGAACTCCCTGAAAAATCTCTTCTCATCAGCATAACTCTTGTGCCTGTCTTGAGCTACCCGAATGTGACTCCGAATCAACTCAATCCTTGCCGAAGTATCCTGAATCACTTTCGGACCAAGTAGTTTGTTGTCCCCCACCTCTAACCAAATGTTGGGGAATGACAAGGCCTACCGTACAATGCTTCAAACGGAGCCATGCCAATAGAGAACTGATAGGAGTTGTTGTAAGCAAACTCCACCAGTGGAAGGTACTGCTCCCATCCACCCCCAAAGTCAATAATGAACATGCGTAGCATGTCCTCCAACATCTTATTTGTGCGCTCGGTCTGCCCATCAGTCTGCGGATGATAAGCCGTACTCAACCGCAATTCCGTGCCCATGGCCTCCTGGAAACTCTCCTAAAACTGCGAAACAAATATCTTGTCTCTGTTAGACACGATATTTAGGGGCACACCGTGAAGTCTCACAATCTCTGAAATGAAGAGCTGGGCATACTGTCCCGTAGTGTAGTCTGTCCTTACGGGTAAAAAGTGAGCGACTTTGGACAACCTGTCCACAATTACCCAAACGGAGTCGTGACCCTTCTGAGACGTAGGCAACCCCGTAATAAAGTCCATGGATATGCTCTCCCACATCCACATCGGGACCTCCAACGGCTGTAGTAGTCCTGCCGGTCTCTGATGATCCACTTTTACAAGCTGGCAAGTGGCGCATTTTGAAACAAAGTCAGCAATATCTTTCTTCATACTGCTCCACCAATACTGGCGTCTCATGTCTTGGTACATCTTGTCCCCTCCGGGATGTACCACGAACCGTGAGCCGTGCGACTCTGCCATCACCTCGTGTCGCAATTTCTCCCCTTCTGGAACCACCAATCTCCCATTGAAGCGTAATCCCCCGTCTGAGCTGACGGTATAGGACTCGGCTCCCTCTACTAGTAATCGAACTATCTGCTCCTGACAGAACGAGTCATTAGCCTGTGCCCATACTACCTTCGTGACAATCTGTGGTGTAACGGTCATCACAGACATGAAGGATCAAGCCACTGCATCCTGGTGTCCCAACTCCTTCCACACCTCTGCCTCCTCATCTGCTGGCCTATGGCTCAACGCGTCTGCCACCACGTTAGCCTTACCCGAGTGGTACTGGATATCGAACTGGTAGTCCTTCACAAACTCAATCCACCTACACTGTCGCATATTCAACTCCTTCTGCGTGAACAGGTATTGTAGGGACTTGTGGTCCGTGAACAGTTGGAACTTCTCCCCCAAAAGATAGTGCCTCCAAATCCGTAGGGCAAATACCACTGCCGCCAACTCCAAATCATGCATGGGGTAATTCTTTTCATGAGGCTTAAGCTTACGGGAAGCATAAGCTATGGCCTGTCTCTCCTGCTGTAATACACCTCCAAGCCCTTGCAAAGACGCATCGGTGTAAACCAAATACTCAACTCCCGGTCTCGATAATGCTAACACAGGTGCTGAGGTCAATTTATCCTTCAATTCATCGAATGCCAACTGACAGGCATCACTCCAGATGAATGGCACACCCTTACGAGTCAGATGTGTCAAAGGACCTGCTATCTTTGAGAAACCCCAAATAAACCTCCTGTAGTATCCTGCTAGACCCAAGAAACTACGAATCTCAGTCGGTGTCGTGGGCTGTCCCCACTCCCTCACCGCGGATACTTTTCCCGGATCAACAGATATCCCCCGGTCGGAAATAATGTGTCCCAAAAACTGGACCTCCTTCAACCAAAACCCGCACTTTTCAAATTTTGCATACAAATCGTTCTGACGCAGCGTCTGCAAAATTTGTCTCAAATGCTCGGCGTGCTCCTCCTCTGTCTGGGAGTAAACCAGAATATCATCGATGAAGACAATGACAAACTGATCTAGGAAATCCCTGAACACTCTGTTCATCAAGTCCATAAACACTGCTGGAGCGTTGGTCAAACCAAAAGGCATAACCCAAAACTCGTAAGAACCATATCTCGACAAGAACGCAGTCTTCGAGACATCCTCCTCCATGATACGCAACTGATGGTATCCCGATCTCAAGTCAATCTTCGAGAAGAAATAAGCTCCTCTCAACTGATCGAATAGGTCATCGATTCGAGGCAACGGATACTTATTCCATATCGTGACCTTATTCAACTCTCGGTAGTCCACACACAGTCTTAGTGAACCGTCCCTCTTCTTCACAAACAAAACTGGAGCGCCCCAAGGTGAGGTACTCCTGCGAATAAAGCCCTGACCTAATATCTTCTCTATTTGATCTCGTAGCTCTTGCATCTCTGCCGGAGCCATACGGTACGGTGCGCGTGCTATAGGTCTCGTACCTGGTAGTAAATCTATAACAAAGTCTATCTCTCGACTGGGGGGTAGGCCTGGTATCTCCTGAAACACATCCGAATACTCCCTGACAACTGGGATAGAATCTAACGGAATCACAACCTCCTTAGAGGTATCCTCCTCTATGTAATACAGATGAGCGGTCGATCCTCCCTCTGGGCGAGGCATCGCCACTACAAACATCTATTGCCCCGGAATGGCAAAAACAATGCTCCCACTGAAGCAATCAATCATGGCCCTATAAGCTACGAGCCAATCCATACCGATAATCACATCGTGAACATGCATATCTAATACCAACATATCTGCAGGTAATACCAAACCACCAATCTCTACCCCCACTCCCCGGCATATAAAGAAAATAAGTGACCCACTCCCTAGTGGTGAGTCGACACACGTCACTATGCTCTCTTCCGTAGCTAACAATCCTAAGGATTTCGCGAAGTGTGTAGCTATAAAACAATGTGTAGCCCCCGTATCAAATAATACCCGACCCATAGTGCCATGGATAGGAAACGTACCCTCAATCGCGGGCGGTGCCTGTGGAACTGCTGCCTGGTGGACGTTGTAGACACGTCCATACGGTAGCTATCCCTGCTGAACTGGAACTGCTGGAATGGGTGGCAATGCTTCCATCTGTGGCGGTGCGGGGAGAGCGACGGGAAACATAGGCCTCTGCGGCTCCTGGCGAGCACCCTGCTGCTGCTGCTGTGGGGCCCTGCCCCTATCAGGACAATCCTGTCGTTTATGGCCAGTCTTTCCATAAAAAAACACTTCCCTGGGAAGTTCCCTCCTCTCTGCCCCTGCGGTCCCCGACCCTGGTGGCCATTACCGTTCCTCCCTTGGCCCTGCTGGCCCTGCTGAAACTGCTGCCCATTCTGCCCCTGTTGGCCCTGATGGCCGTTTGGACCCTGATGGCCCTGACGGAAACCTCCCTGTCCCTGTCTGTAGTTCCCTGATCGGAACATCTTCTGATCCCCCTGCTGGGAACCCTGCTCACCCTGTCTCTGCCCCTGAACAGATTGTGCCCCACCGGCACCATGTCCTCCAGTCCTGCCCTGATGGCTAGACTCTTTAGATCTCTTGTTCTCAGTCATATGAAAGCGGTGGTCCTGGCAGTGTAACAAAGCAGCGTTAACCACATCAGAATACGTGGCCAACGAAAGGTTCCCTAAAAGATGCTGACGGATCCTCCATGTCAACCCTTCGGTGAATTTCTCAATCTTCTTCTTTTCTGTTGGTATCTCATCCGGAACGATATTCAAAGATTTGTGAACTCGGCCTCATACTCGGCCACGGTCTTACCCTCTTGCCTCAGATTCATCAGTTTCCTCCTCATTTCCGTATGAACAGCGGACGAAAAGTACTTGCGATCAAACCGCACCCAGAAGTCCTGAATAGTGAGAGTATCCCTCTCCTCCATGGTGGTAATAGACTCCCACCACTGCAGTGCAGATCAAACTAGCTTGAAAGTAGCTAGCATCTGCTTCTGAACGTCCGTGCACTCATACATCCTCAAGTGCCTCTGCATATCCTTCCTCCACTGGCTCGAGACTACCACATCTGAGCTACCTGCAAACTCTGGCGGATGCGCTTTCTGAAAAGCGTCACGTACACGCTCCCAAGCAGACGGGAATGCATTTGCCTGTACCGGCGCGGCAATCGGCGCCTGAGGTGGTGCCTGCTGGACTATGGAAATTGCGGCATTTACCGCTTGGGCTACAATAGATGAAACCTCAGCGGCGTTCATCATGCCCTGAACTGGAGCGGGCTGGGGTTCGGGCGTTGCATCCCTGGGAACTCGTCGTGCACGTCGTGGAGGCATCTAAAATAAGAATGAAGTTTATAAGTTCGCAGATATAAACTTAAAATAGCTGAAGAACGAAGAATACACAAAAAGAATACAACAGTCCTAAAATATAGGGCTCTATATCAAAGAAACTTAGCGGAAACATAATAGCCGTACAGATCCTAAAGGACACTAGAACCTGATGCTCTGATACCACCTGTGACACCCCGACTAATTAAATACCGGGTAGCTACTCCTTTATTAAATTAATTCAAAATGCCAAGTTAGCTCAGCTAATAGCATCATTGTCGAAAACATTTTTTTTATTATTACTAACCACCTAGTATTTAAAAAGTAAGTTGCCAAATTTTAATTAAAGTCTGATTAACATGCAACAAGTGTAAAGAAGAATAATAACACCATTCACCATAACGAAGTAAATAGAATAACCATCACATAATGTAAATAAAATCTGGAGGAAACTCCTCACTACAAATCCACAACTGAAATAATTAAACTGAATACTGAATCAATACATGCCAAAGTTTGAAAACTGTAATGGAAAAGTGACTCTAATGGAACTGGTCAACATGCCCTAAAACTGAAGAATACTGAATATGGAATCCAAATGATAGAAGCGTCTAAAAGCAAATCCCTGTAGCTTCCACAAACAGCTACAGCTCGTCACCTGAATGAGTATCCTATGCATGGTGTCCTTGTGGCTGGGCACCTAAAATGGTTTTACAAAAAAATAGATTTGAAAGCAAACGGGTCAGAGCCCGAATGTGAAGATATTTTAAAAACCTGCAAGTGCTTTAAAAACATTTAAAACATTAAATGCCAAGTACATGTTAGGACGTGCACTCACATGAAATTCTCACCTCTCGTCTAACTGTGCACTCCTAACGTAAGTACCCATCTAACCACTTAGCTAAGTGACATCATATCTAGCTAGACTGTCATAGATTCTACCCTTATTACTCGGTTCCCATTAACATTATAACGATCTCAGTTAAATAGGTGCTTAACGTAAATTCAGGTTCTCATACAAAAGTAATACAACTCGTTATAGATTAGCCCTCTATGTTATTCCATAGTTACACACAATACCATATGAAAGTTCCCAGTTTATTAAGCGTATATTTTCCACAACATAAATATACAATATAAGCACCCCGAGACTAAGTTGCGGTGCACACATACTCTGCTATCCATCCCGCTACATCAAGTACATAAGGATCACATATTCCAAATCTCTCAGGAATAGTTCAGATAACACAAATCACAAATAGTGGAGGCGAACACAGTCACATCACATGGGTCACGCACATACCTGCGCTCCCACGATCAGCAGACTTATTAACATCCCAATAAGTCCTTCTCTGACCTATGTTCATCGAGGTAACCAGTCTAAATCCGGGCAACACAAGGATTAGAGGGCCCTAAGCGAACGCAAACCTCCCGTGATAGCAAGTATGGTAGGTATGTCATACACACAATTCATATACCAATACTAAGTAAGCACACATCTTAGTAATCCTATAGTTTAATTGTAGTACTTATCGCATTCTCGTACTAACCTAATATATATACAACTTATATAATCCTGGTCCATATTTATACGAGCCATAATTTATTCTCATGTCGTAGTAGGCACTCACGTCTTGACTCAAATGTCTATTTGATTTGATCCACGATTATATAATTTACTCCTCATTATAACCCAATTGTCCCAAGTATACTAATACACCATCAAAGAAATGTTATCTCTATCCTCGAATAAGCTCACGGGACTCCCAAAAACAAAACAGGCCAAAAAGGCCTAAACTGCCAGCTCGTTAGAAGTCTCGTTCGAACGAGGCTGTTCGAAGGAGATTTCAGTTCATTCGAACGAACTGTACCTTCTAACGAGATATCGTTCGAACGAAGTTATCGAACGAAATTCCCTTTCATTAGAAGCGACTGGTCAACTCGTTAGAAGCTCGTTCGAACGAGCTCGTTCGAACGACCTGGAGAGGTCTTCTAACGAGGGACTAGTTTCGGCCCAGATTTTCTCTAATCTCGTTTTTCATCCATTTTAACACCTCAAACCTGTTCTAAAGTTCGTCTCAACAACGTTTTAGGGTCTCTAATTCATCCTAAACATATTAAAGTCACCTCCTAACATGTTATAAGGAATTAATTCGTCCTAAACATCATTAAATCACAAGTCTCTACACTTTTCCCCAATTTTTCAATAACATGAACCCTAAAAGTTTTAGATCCTTAATTTATCCAATCAAATCCGTTTTTGTGTCTTACAAGATATATCAACATCAGATTAGTCCTCTAAATATGATTCTACATGCAATCCTTTCATCAAAATTTAGTATTATACTTCCAAACTAATGGGTTTTTCATTATCTTCCAAGAACAACCATAAATTTGAATTATCTAATATGGAAGGAACATTCTCTGAAATTAAATGGAATTAAATCACTTGCCTTGAGTTTATCTCTGATTTTGATGACTATTTTCTCTCTCTTTCTGCAGAATTCCCTCTCTCTCTCTTTCTCCAAGCTTCTTCTCCAATGGCTATGGTGGCTAGGGTTTTCTTTGGGAATGTAATTAGAAACCTAATTCTAATAACCTACGTAACCTATTGGGTTAACATGGGTTGGTTAGTGGCTTAGTGGGTCAAACCCACATCAGATTTACTTTACTAATTTTCGTCATTTTTAATTCCTCAAAATACAAAATTACCAAAATACCCTTTACATTGCCGGTATGGCCTAAAAATACCCCGGGACCCAAACTAAACCCCCGGCTAGTGTTTTCTGACTATCTCGACCCTTCCGGACGCGTTGGCGCACTCAAAACGACAATACAGTTAATAGAATTTAAATTCACTTTTATAATCAAAATAATTACATCCTGACGCGACTGTCACCCGCGTCCCAATAAAATGACCAAATTGCCGTATATAAATCTCACGACAAATTTCATAATTCAATATTCATATAACATCATATATACTCAATATAGTCAAATACTAACTCAAAACTCGCTAGTATTTTACCCGGATTAATTCCCAATTAATTAATTAATCCCAAAAATAAATATAGCCAAAAGTACGGGGTATTACACAGATTCGAGCCCAGATTTTCCTAATCTCGTTTTTCCAACTTCTCTTCACCTCTAACCTCATCCAAACACTAATCCAACGATTGTTCAAAGCTACTAATCATTCCTAAACATATTTAGGTCATATACTAACGCATTTTGTGGGGTTAATTCATCCTAACCTCATTCAATTTTCAAATCTCTTCATATTTCCCCCAATCTCAAGAATATGAACCCTAGAAGTTTATAAATCATCAAAGAGTCTAATTAAATCCGTTTTTCGTTTTATCCAAAATATATTATCCTTAGAATAATCATCTAAATACAAATCTACATGCAATTCCTCATCAATATGTAAATTCTACATCTAATTTAAATGGGTTTTTCATCAACTCCCAAGAACAATAAGATTTTATCAATTTCCTACACATGGAAGAAACATTCTTTGCAAAATAACGAAATTAAACCACTTGCCTTATATGTATCTCTAATTTTGATGTCGATCTGATGAATGGTTCTCTCTCTCTCTGCAGAATTCTCCTCTCTTCTCTCTCTACAAGCTTTCTTCTCCAAGTGACAATGGTGGCTAGGGTTTTTGCCTTAGGAACTTTTGGAACAATTCTAATAACCCCCGTAGCCTATTAAGTCCTAAGATGTGGTTAGTGGGTTTAGTGGGAAATTACCAAGTCATCTTTTTAATTCCCAATTTTCGTAGATTTTAATTCCCAAAAATTCTAAATTACCAAACTACCCTTATACGTTGTCGGCATTGCCTAAAAATGCCCCGGGACCCAAACTAAACCCCCGACTAGTGTTTTCTAACTATTTTGACCCTTCCGGATGCGTTGGCGCACTCAAAATGACCATACGGTTTATAGAAATAAAATTCACTTTTTAATTATCATAATTACATTCCATGACGCGATTGTCACACGCGTCTCAACAAGATTTCTAAATTGCTGTATTTCTATCTCACGACAAATCAATAATTCAAAATTCATATATAGCCATATATACTCATTAATATCAAATACTAACTCTCATCTCGCTAGTATTTTTATCCGGATTAATTTCCAATTAGTACACATTTAATTCAATTAGTCCCATAAATAAATATCACAAAAATACGGGGTATTACATACTTCCCCCCTAATAACTGAATTTCGTCCCGAAATTCAGAACTAGAAAGTACCTGGTAAGAACAAATCTGGATAACGTTCGCGCATCTCATCCTCGCGCTCCCATGTGGACTCCTCGACATTATGATGTTGCCACTAAACACGCACTAACGGAACTATCTTTGACCGCAGTTTCTGCTCACTTCGGTCCAAAATAGCAATCGGCCCCTCCTCGTAGGAGCTATCAGGCTGGAGATCGATGTCCTCCAAAGAAATATGAGAATGAGCCAAATCGTCTCTAAGATATTTCCTTAGCGAGAAAATATGAAATACATCGTGAATCCGATTCAAATGCTCCGGTAACCCAAGTCTATACGCAACCGGTCCAATACGCTCAATAATAGGAAATGGTCCCACATATCTCGGTGCCAACTTCCCTTTCTTCCCGAAACGCATAATCCCCTTCATAGGAGATACTCTGAGCAAAACTTAGTCCCCCACTTGGAACTCTCTGAAGAACCTCTTCGCATCAGCATAGCTCTTCTGCCGATCCTAAGCTACCCGAATGCGACTCCGAATCAATTCTATCCTCGCCGAAGTATCCTAGATCACTTCCGGCCCAAGTAGTTTGTTGTCCCCAACCTCCAACCAACATGATGGGGAACGACAAGGTCTACCGTACAACGCCTCAAATGGAGCCATGCCAATGGTGAACTGGTAGGAGTTATTGTAAGCAAACTCCACCAGTGGAAGATACTGCTCCCATCCACCCCCGAAATCAATGATGCACATACGTAGCATGTCCTCTAACATCTGGTTTGTACGCTCGGTCTGCCGGTGATACGCCGTACTCAATCGCAATTCCGTTCCCATGGCCTCTTGAAAACTTTCCCAAAACCGTGAAACAAATATCTTATCTCGGTCAGACATGATATTTAGGGGTACACCGTGAAGTCTCACTATCTCTGCAATAAAGAGCTGGGCATACTGTCCCGTAGTGTAGTCTGTCCTTACTGGTAGAAAATGAGCGACTTTGGTCAACCTGTCCACAATCACCCAAATGGAGTCGTGACCTCTCAGTGACGTAGGCAACCCCGTGATAAAGTCCATGGATATGCTCTCCCACATCCACATCGGGACCTCCAATGGCTGTAGAAGTCCTGCCGGTCTCTGATGATCCACTTTTACTAGCTGACAAGTGGCGCATTTTGAAACAAACATGACAATATCTCTCTTCATCCCGCTCCACCAATACTGTCGTCTCATGTTTTGGTACATTTTGTCCCCACCGGTATGTACCGCTAACCATGAGCCGTGTGACTCTGCCATCACCTCGTGCCGTAATTCCTTCCCTTCCGGAACTACCAATATCCCATTGAAGCGTAATCCCCCGTCTGAGCTAACGGTATAGGACTCGGCTCCTTCTGCTAGTAATCGAACTATCTGCTCCTGACAGAACGAGTCATTTGCCTGTGCCCTTACTACCTTCGTGACAATCTGTGGTGTAATGGTCATCACAGACATGAACGATCGGGCCACGGCATCCTGGTGTCCCAACTCCTTCCATTTGTCCTTCCACACCCCTGCCACCTCATCTACTGGCCTACGGCTCAACACGTCTGCTACTACGTTAGCCTTCCCCGAGTGATACTGGATATCAAACTGATAGTCCTTCACAAACTCAAGCCACCTTCGCTGCCGCATATTCAACTCCTTCTGCGTGAATAGGTACTATAGGGACTTGTGGTCCGTGAACAATCAAAACTTTTTCCCCAAAAGGTAATGTCTCTAAATACGAAGGGCTAATACAACTACCGCCAATTCCAAGTCATGAGTGGGGTAATTCTTCTCGTGAGGCTTTAGCTTACGGGAAGCATAAGCTATGGCCTGACTCTCCTGCTGCAATACACCTCCAAGTCCTTGCAAGTACGCATCGGTGTAAACTAGATACTCAACTCCTGGTCTCATCAATGCTAACACAGGAGCTGAGGTCAACTTATCCTTCAACTCATCGAATTCCAACTGACAGGCATCACTCCAGATGAACGACACACCTTTACGAGTCAGATGTGTCAAAGGACCTGCTATCTTCGAAAATCCCCGAATGAACCTTCTGTAGTATCTTGCTAATCCCAAGAAACTACGGATCTCCATTGATGTCGTGGGCTGTCCCCACTCCCTCACCGCGGATACTTTCCCCGGATCAACAGATATCCCTCGGTCGGAGATAATATGTCCAAAAAACTGGACCTCCTTCAGCCAAAACTCGCACTTCTCATATTTTGCATACATCTCGTTCTGACGTAGCGTCTGCAAAACTTGCCTCAAATGCTCGACATGCTCCTCCTCTCTCTGGGAGTAAACCAAAATATCATCAATGAAGACAATGATAAACTGATCTTGGAAATCCCTGAACACCCTATTCATCAAGTCCATAAACATGGCTGGAGCATTGGTCAAACCAAATGGCATAACCCGAACTCGTAAGAACCATATCTCGTTAAGAACGCAGTCTTCGAGACATCTTCTTCCCTGATACGCAACTGATGGTATCCCGATCGCAAATTAATCTTTGAGAAGAAAGAAGCTCCTCTCAACTGGTCGAATAAGTCATCGATTCGAGGCAATGGATACTTATTCCGTATCGTGACCTTATTCAACTCTCAGTAGTCCACACACAATCTCAGTGAACCATCTCTCTTCTTCACGAACAACACAGGGGCACCCCACGGCGAAGTACTCCTCCGTATAAACCCCTGACCCAATAACTGCTCAATCTGATCTCGTAGCTCTCGCATCTCTGCCGGATCCATACGGTACGGTGCGCGTGCTATAGGTCTCGTATCCGGCAATAAGTCTATGACAAAGTCTATCACTCGACTAGGAGGTAGGACTGGTATCTCCTGAAACACATCGGAATACTCCCTGACAACCGGGATCGAATCCAAAGGAATCACAACCTCCTTAGAGGTATCCTCCTCTATGTAGTACAAATGAGCGGTCGAACCTCCCTCTGGGCGAGGCATCGCCACTACAAACATCTCTTGCCCCGGAATGGCAAAAAACAATGCTCCCATCGAAGCAATCAATCATGGATCTATAATCAGCGAGCCAATCCATACCGATAATCACATCGTGCACATGCATATCTAATACCAACATGTCTGCAGGTAATACCAAACTACCAATCTCTACCCCCACTCCCCGGCATATAAAGAAAATAAGCGACCCACTCCCCAATGGTGAGTCTACACACGTCACTGTGCTCTCTGCTGTGGCTAACAACCCTAAGGCTTTCGCAAAATGTGTATCTATAAAACAATGCGTTTCCCCCATATCAAACAAAACCCGACCCATAGTACCATGGATAGGAAACATACCCTCAATCATGGTTTGTGCCTATGGAGTTGCTGCCTGGTGGACGTTATAGACACGTCCATACTGTAACTGCCCCTGCTGGAATGGCTGGTAGTGCTGGCACCTGGGCTGGAGCTGGGAGAGCTGGTGGAAAAAGTCGCCTCTGCGGCTCATGTCGAGCACCCTGCTGCTGCTGCGGGACCCTACCCCTATCAGGACAGTCCTGGCATTTATGGCCAGTCTTGCCACAAACGAAACACTTCCCCGGGAAGTTCCCCCCTCTCTGTCCCTGCTGCCCCGGCCCTGGTGGCCGTTACCGTTCCTCCACTGGCCCTGCTGAAACTGCTGTTGACCATTCTGACCGTGCTGCAACTGATGGCCGTTCGGACCCTGATGGCCCTGCCGAAAATCTCCCTGTTCGTGCCTAAAATTTCCTGACCTGAACCTCTTGTGATCCCCCTGCTGGGAACCCTGATCACCCTGTCTCTGCCCCTGAACAAAATGTGCCCCACTGGCACCATTTCCCCCAGTCCTGCGCTGATGGCTGGACTCTCCTGACCTCTTGCCTTCAGTCATGTGAAAGCGATGATCCTAGCAGTGTAACAGTGCAGCGTTAACCACATCAGAATAAGTGGCTAACGAGAGGTTCCCTAACAAGTGCTGACGAATCCTCCATGTCAACCCGTCCGTAAATTTCTGTATTTTCTTCTCCTCTGTCGGTATCTCATCCGGAACAATATTCAGAAGATCATTGAATTCATCCTCATACTCGGCCACAGTCTTACCCTCCTGCTTGAGGCTTATCAACTTCCTCCTCATCTCCGTGTGAACAGCTGACGGAAAATACTTGCGGTCAAATCGCACCCAAAACTCCTGGATAGTGAGAGTATCTCTCTCCTCCACGGTGGTAATAGACTCCCACCACTGCAGTGCAGACCCCACTAACTTAAAGGTAGCTAGTATCTGCTTCTGGACATCGGTGCACTCATACATCCTCAGGTGCCGCTGAATGTCCTTCCTCCACTGACTCGAAACCACAACATCGGAGCTACCTGCGAACTCCGGTGGGTGTGCTTTCTGAAAAGAATCACGTACACGTTCCCAAGCAGACAAGAATGCATGGGCCTGAACTGGCGCGGCTACTGGCGCCTGAGGTGGTGCCTGCTGAACTACTGCTAGTGCGGCATTTACCGCCTGGGCCACAATGGCTGCAACCTCGGCGGCATTCATCGTGCCCTGAACTGGTGCGGGCTGTGGTTCTGGCATTGCATCCCTGGGAATCCTTTGTGCACGTCGTGGAGGCATCTGAAATAAGAATGAAGTTTATAAGTTCGCAGTTATAAACTTAAAATAGCTGAAGAACGTATCATATACAAGAGAATACAACAGTCCTAAAATATAGGGCTCTATATCAAAGAAACTTAGCGGAAATATAATAGCCGTACAGATCCTAAAGGACACTAGAACCTGATGCTCTGATACCACCTGTGACACCCCGACTAATTAAATACCGGGTAGCTACTCCTTTATTAAATTAATTCAAAATGCCAAGTTGGCTCAGCTAATAGCATCACTGTCGAAAACATTTTTTCTATTATTACTAACCACCTAGTATTTAAAAAGTAAGTTGCCAAATTTTAATTAAAGTCTGATTAACATGCAATAAAAGAATAATGGAAGAACAACATAATCCATTCACCATAACGAAGTAATGAAATAACCAACAAATAATAATAAGAAGTCCGGAGGAAAACTCCGCACAACAATCCCACAACTGAATATAATATGACAAGTCTGAATCCTGAATTAATTACATGCCCAAAGTCTGAATAGCTGAAATAAATGAAATGTCTCTAAAGAAATGGGCGACATGCCCTACAACTGATAAATGCTGAATATAGAGTCAAGATAGATGAAGCGTCTACAAGCAAAGTCCTGTAACTTCCACAACAGCTACAGCTCGTCACCTGAATGAGGATCCTAAGCATGGTGTCCTTGTGACTGGGCACCTAAAATGGTTTTTACAAAAATAGATTTGAAAGAAAATGGGTCAGAGCCCGAAACTGGAAATCATTTTAAAAACAGCAAGTGTTTTAATAACATTAAAACATTAAATGCATAATACATGTTAGGACGTGTACTCACATGAAATTCTCACCTCTCGACTACATGTGCACTCCCAACGTACCGTACCCATCTAAAAGACATACATATCTACCCAAATCATAATAAGTTCTAGCCCTTACTACTCGGTTCCCATTTTACATTCTAGCATTATCAAATCAATAGAGGGCTTTACTTAAACTCAGATTCTCAATTAGTAATATAATTCATTCCAGGTTATCCCTTTATGTTTTCTCAAAACGTTTCCATATTTATACACACAATAACACATGAAAGTTCCCATTAATTAAGTGTATATTATTCACGTCATAAATATACGATACAAGCACCCCGAGACTAAGCTGCGGTGCACACATACTCTGCTATCCATCCCGGTACATCACGTACATAAGGGTCACGCATTCCGAATCTCTCAGGAATCGTTCTCAGATAACAACAATCACAAACGATGGAGGCGAACATAGTCACATCACATGGGTCACGTACATACCTACGCTCCCATGATCAGCAGATTTATTAATATCCCAATAAGTCCTTCTCTGACTTATGTTCATCGAGGTACCCGTCTATCCGGGCAACACAAGGATTAGAGGGCCCTAAGCGAACGTAAACCTCCCGTGATAGCAAGTATGGTAGGTATGTCATACACATAAAATCAATACATATACTAAGTATGCACACATCTTAGTAATCACCATAATATATTGGTGGTACACTTCTCATTCGTACCGACATATAATGCTACACAATTTATATGTTCCCAGTTAATATAATTAGTTAGGCCGTAAATGTTCTCGCATCGTAATAGACACTCACGTCCTACTCCATAATTTCCCTTCGATTCAAACTACACTTCTAGGTTTTACTCCTCATTATATCCCAAATATCCCTAATATATCAATTACTCATCAAGGAAGTATTATCTCTACATATAAACAAGGTTACGGGACACTCGGGATCAAAACAGGCTAAAAAACCTAAACTGTCAGCTCGTTAGAAGTCTCGTTCGAACGAGGCTGTTCGAACGAGAGTTCGTTCGAACAAAGTGGGCCTTCTAACGAGATCTCGTTCGAATGAAACTCATCGAACGAACATCACCCTCATTAGAAGTCAAACTGTCAACTCGTTAGAAGCTCGTTCGAACGACCTGGGTAGGTCTTCTAACGAGTGGCCAGATTCGAGCCCAGATTTTCCTAATCTCGTTTTTCCAACTTCTCCTCACCTCTAACCTCATCCAAACACTAATCCAACGATTGTTCAAAAGTACTAATCATCCCTAAACATATTTAGGTCATATACTAACGCATTTTGTGGGGTTAATTCATCCTAACCTCATTCAATTTTCAAATCTCTTCATATTCCCCCCAATCTCAAGAATATGAACCCTAGAAGTTTATAAATCATCAAAGAGTCTAATTAAATCCGTTTTTCGTTTTATCCAAAATATATTATCCTTAGAATAATCATCTAAATACAAATCTACATGCGATTCCTCATCAAAATGTAAATTCTACATCCAATTTAAATGGGTTTTTCATCAACTCCCAAGAACAATAAGATTTTATCAATTTCCTACACATGGAAGAAACATTCTTTGTAAAATAACGAAATTAAACCACTTGCCTTATATGTATCTCTGATTTTGATGTCGATCTGATGAATGGTTCTCTCTCTCTCTGGAGAATTCTCCTCTCTTCTCTCTCTACAAGCTTTCTTCTCCAAGTGACAATGGTGGCTAGGGTTTTTACCTTCGGAACTTTTGGAATAATTCTAATAACCCCCGTAGCCTATTAAGTCCTAAGATGTGGTTAGTGGGTTTAGTGGGTAATTACCAAGTCAGCTTTTTAATTCCCAATTTTCGTAGGTTTTAATTCCCAAAAATTCAAAATTACCAAACTACCCTTATACGTTGTCGGCATTGCCTAAAAATGCCCCGGGACCCAAACTAAACCCCAGGCTAGTATTTTCTAACTATTTTGACCCTTCCGGACGCGTTGGCGCACTCAAAATGACTATACGGTTTATAAAAATAACGCGATTGTCACACGCGTCTCAACAAGATTTCCAAATTTCCGTATTTCTATCTCACGACAAATCAATAATTCAAAATTCATATATAGCCATATATACTCATTAATATCAAATACTAACTCGCATCTCGCTAGTATTTTTTTACGGATTAATTTCCAATTAATACACATTTAATTCAATTAATCCCATAAATAAATATCACAAAAATACGGGGTATTACAAAGAGTAAGTTGAGTTCACCTTGGGGGTAATTGACTTGGATCTATATTTCACATTGAAAAACCAGTTGCACTTACAGACATGAGTACTGATGAGAAAAAGACTCTCCATAAAGCTTGGAAGAAGGCTGACAGATTGAGAATTATGTTTCTATGAATGATAATTGCAAGCAATATCAAAACATCACTTCCTAAATCTAACAATGCTAATGATCACATGAAAGCAATAGAATAAAGGCTTAAGACTGCAGATAAATCCCTCGCTGGGAAACTAATGGCGGATCTTATAACCATGAAGTTTGATGGCTCATGCTCAATGCATGATCATGTCAATGAGATGATGAACTTTGCTGCCAAGCTAAAGAATTTGGGAATGATAGTGGATGATTCATTTCTCATACAATTTATCTTGAACTCTTTACCTACTCAGTATGGACCTTTCCATCTCAATTATAATTCCATTAAAAATAAGTGGGAGGTGAATGAGTTGGCTAACAAACTGGTTGAAGAGGAGGCTAGGCTGAATCAATAAGGTATTAAGGTTGCACATCTTATCCAATGAGCTGGATCATCTAAGCTGGGAAGAGGAAGAATTCAAGCCATAAAGGGGAACCACCTAGAAATAATGATGGTAATCAATCCAATGTAAAAGAAGGCAAATTTTGCAAGAAGCCTGGACACCTTCAGAAAGACTGCACTAAACATAAATCATGGTTCGAAAAGAGAGGAAACCGTATAGGTTTTGTAAGATTTTTTTAATCAAATCTTGCTTTTGTTTTTTCTAATACTTGGTGGCTAGATTCTGGTGATAACGTTTACATTTCTAATTCAATGTAGGGCTTCCTTACGACCCAAACCATAAGCCCAAGTGAAAACTTTATGTTCATGGAAAACTAAGATAAAGTCCAAGTTGAAGCCATTGTCACTTATCGTCTCATTTTGAAGAATGGATATCATTTAGATTTGTTTCAAACTCTTTATGTTTTCCCGTAATTTAGGTTCAGTTAGTAAACTTGATCAAGCATATTATTCGGTTCATCATGGAGATGGTTTTATTTATTTATTTATTTTTTAACTCAATTCATATTGGTTCTGGAATTTTAATTGATGGTCTTTATAAATTTCATCTTGATAATCAATTTTCTGAAACTCCTCTCACACTACATTCTAATATTGAAATAAAACATAAGTCATCTAAAAACGACTATTATTTCTTGTGGCATAAAAGGCTGGGACATATATCGAGTGATAGAATCAAGCGATTGGTAAAAGATGGAATTCTTCCAAGTCTTAATTTAACCAATCATCAAGTATGTTTGGATTGTATTAAAGGAAAAACAACAAAACAAACAAAGAAATGAGCCACTAGAAGTAAACAACTTCTTGAAATCATACATACAGATATTTGTGTAACTTTCAACGTTGCAACCTTTGAAAGGGAGGGGTATTTCATTACTTTTATCGATGATTATTCACGTTATTGTTATCTATACTTGTTGCATGAAAATTCTCAGTCTGTGGATGATGTATAAGTGTTTGTAAGGACATTGTCCGTCACAATTAATTATGTCGTATATCGCTACAAGTCATCCAAAAACTGAGGAAGCTAACATCTATAAAGGACGGATTCGAATTATAAGAGGACTTCAACATTTAAGCCCAACAAGATGAATTTGGTAAAAGTATGCTTTTAAAAGTGTTAAGGATATTTTTCTAATTAAAAAAAATGTTTTTGAAATTTTTATAAATGGTATTTTTTTTCAAAAACATTTTCTTATAAAAGTTTTTTATGGTAAAAATGTTTCCTGATCCCGTAAGGAGTTTTAATTTTGAGGTTTCCAATTTTTTTCAAAGTCTGAAGTTTTTTTAAAGGGATCACTGCCTCGGTCGTTCAAACTACAACATATCTCATTCGAACGAGATACGATATTTCTCAAATGACAACGTATGCCATTCAAAAGACGCTTCTTTTAGTTTGACATGCCACTGACTCTAACGCTATTATATATTGGGCGTCAGACTATTTGTTTTAGGCATGGAGAAGCACTTCTTTTCACAGAATACCTTTTTTCTAGTGTTTGTATACTTCTCCAACCATTTAAGGGTTCAAAGCTTTTGTTTTTCAATTCACAATTCCAATTACTTTTATGTGAGTTGTTATGTGGAACCCAAGACATATTTTGTTGGGATTTTGTGTTGCTGGAATAGGTGCCTTTGAAGATAGTGGGCTGACTATCGGTGCCACTTGAGGGATGTACTAGGCTGATCGAATGCGTGTCATAGGGAGTGTTGCGGTGTTCCTAGCTGATTTGAACTGTGATTCTTGTGGTATAGCTGCGTGTGAACCACTGTAGATTTCATTGTAATTCATGTAAGTTTCTTACAAATTATAATGAAATAAAGGTTTTCCCCGAAAGGTTTTTTTTTAAATCTGTATTTGTCAACTTAGTCATCGCATGGTTTAATATATTGATTTGATTTGACATGTAGATGCATGTTTAGGAGCTGAATAAAATCAGGGTTTGGTTTGTGCAAATTTAGACATCCAATTAAATAAGTTTGAATTGAAAAATTGTGAATCTGTTTGAATCAGTATTGCACACGGCATTAAAAATTTTCAAATTGGTATCAGAGCGGGTTACACTAATTCATTACATTTAATTATGTTTTTCGCAAAAAAATTGTGTGATATTGATTTTTTTTAATATGGTTTTTGAAAATTTGTCACAATTTTCAATGGAGAACTTATGTAATCGGATGTTCCCTCCTGTTGAAACGAGTTAAAGTTTTGATAATTTAAATAATTTGAATTTGACGTTTGCTAAAAGAATTGAAGTTTTGGATAAAGAAAATTTTCGCTTTAAATCCGCTATGGATCTTTTGCAAAGAGTTCAAAATCAAAGAGATTTTTATCGTGAAAAATTTATTTCTTTAGAACATGACTTTAAGGCTTTAAAATTTCCCAAAAGGGAGAGTGATGATAGAATCCTAGTTTTAGAAAAAGAGTTGGAGGAATTTAAAAATTCTAGGGTTCATGTTTGTGCCGTTGGGGATAATAATTTAATTAATGATTTTACGGCACATGAAAAGACTCTTAGGAATAAATTTGTTTTAATTAAGGAAGAGAAATATAACCTTCTAGGTTTGATTGATAATTTGAAGAAGGAGTCCCTTAAATTGGAGGAGTATAATTCTTTGATTTAGTAAAAAATTTTGAAGTTAAAAAATAATTTTATAGACTCGAGTAGTATTGGTAGTGATGGTAATGGCTTGTCTTGTTCACATGCTTCAAGTGTTAAAGCCAAAACCATAGTTTGTTTTAGAGGGCCAATTAATACCAAGGACGTTAGGAAAGGTCAAACCATAGGTGTCTTACCACCCATTTACACATGTTCATATTGTGGTAGGGAAGGTCACCTTAGGTGTTTTTGTTTCGATCTTCGAAAAGGTCCTAGGAAGTGGAATTCTGGTGTTCCATTGGTTCCCCAAACCCCCACACATCGATGTACGCCTATTTGGGTTAGTAAATCACTTTTAGAGCCACTAGATGTGAGACTAGTTGATTCTCCGTTACTTGCGCAAGATTCTTCTCTTGCTATATCTTATATATGATTGTGTTGGCATGTTTATCATGCGCCAGTTGTACTTCTGGATATATTCTTGCTAGTGTTATGACATGTGTACTTTTTGTATTAGATTTTTGTTTTTGAAAAATTTAGAAAAAATACAAAAAGATTTTCATTTTTTTTAAGAAAAATTTAAAATTCCAAAAAGGGTTTTGTATTTTGTTTAGCACCTTATACGAATGAACATTTAGGATGACCAAGTCACAACATCATGCCATATCCATGTGACTATTTGATAGTGTTTTGAGACAATATGTTGTGTCATTCATGTGCTTTACAAAGTTTGGAGTCTTGAGATGATATAATGTTGCTACCTATATGTTTGACTCATACTGTCCTTTATTGCACACACGCATGGATTTATTTAACGTTTGTGCTTGTCTATCACACGTTGGTTGAGTGTTTCCATATCAATTTCATCGATACAACGAACCAAATACGATAAAACTGTCAAGAAAGTAGTGCATGTTATAAACCATTTGTGAGTTTGTATGATTTTTTTTAAAACGTAAAAGGCTACGAAAGGTATCTCATTTTTTTTCCTTTGTGATAAAGCCACCATTTTAAATTAGACCTAAAAAAGTGAAGAATTAAAAATTATCAGGGGTCTAATGAGGTTTAAAAGAGACTGAAAAAATTGAAAGGCAATAAAAAGAAAATTATGCCAAAAGGGTCCAATAGGTTTTAGTTTCATCACCACATAAGAATTTTTTTAAGTATTATCATTTAATAAGGCAGTTTAGATGGAATTCAAAGCGGTTTTCACGTCCTTGAAAGTCATGAAAAAGCATTACATAAGTTTTGGACATTATTGGGGTGGAAATCATTTATACTTTGATTTGTTGATACGATTAAGATGATGTCATCTAAATTCAACAAGTTTACACCTTAGGACTGTTTTGATGTTCATTCGTTAGGAGTACACTTATGCATCTTGCACACATGTCATGATTGAGTCGATTTTCCTATCGAATTGGTTCACTTCCATTCATTTTGTTTCCACGATTTGGTTATCTTAGTGTAAATTCATGGTGTGTGATTTTTGTAACACTAGTTTTGCTTTTTTGTATGAAAAATCTGAAAAATAAAAAATAGTATGTTTGTCTTGTTTACCATGACATTCCAATTTGATTTATGTGGTTTATTCTTTCCCTTATCTATTTTGGACAAATAAAAAAGGGGAGAACGAATTATGACTTTATGGGGGAGTTTAAGTTTGGGGGACTTATGCTTTCATGTTTATACTTAAATTATTTAAAACTCAATACATCACGAGGTATTTGCTTTGTCTCATATGTGTAAATACAATTGAAGATCATTATGATGTGAAAAGATTGAAGTTTTGAAGAGCTAATTATTGAAGCAAAGTTTGAAGACTTAACAGTTTATCGTTCCACTTTTGTTTATGGGAGGATAGATTTGTATAGGTCATTTTATATTTGATAATTCGGATATTTTTATTTTGTACTGGCATAGACATAAGGGCAGATTTTTAAGGACATTTTTCATCACAATTAATTATGTCGTATACTGCTACAAGTCGTCGAAGAATTGAGGAAACTAACATCTACAAAAGACGGATCCGAATTACAAGAGGACTTCAACATTTAAGCCCAACGAGATGAATATGGTAAAAGTATGCCTAAGTTCCATTTAAATTTCATACTAAATTAGGATATTTTCCTAATTATAAAAATGATTTTTAAAATTTTTATAAATGGTATTTTTTTTTCAAAAACATTTTCTTATAAAAGTTTTTTGTGGTAAAAACGTCTTCTGATCGTGCAAGGAGTTTTGGTTTTTGATGTTTCCAATTTTTTTCAAAGTCAGAAGTTTTTTTTAAAGGGATCACCGCCTCGATCGTTCAAACGACAATGTATCTCGTTCGAATGAGATACGGTATCGCTCAAACGATGACTTGTGTCATTCGAACGAGGCTTCTTTTAGTTTAACACGCCCCCGACTCAAACACTGCTATATATTGGGAGTCAGACTATTTGTTTTAGGTTTGGAGAAGCACTGCTTTTGACATAATACCTTTTTTCTAGTGTTTGAATTCTTCTCCAACCATTTAAGGGTTCAAAGCTTTTGTTTTTAAATTCACAATCCTAATAACTTTTATGTGAGTTTTTCTGTGGAACCTAACACATATTTTGCTGGGATTTTATGCTGCTAAAATAGGTGCCTTTGAAGGTACTAGGCTAACTGTAGGTGTCGCTTGAGGGAGGTACTGTAATACCCCGTATTTTTATGGATTTTAAATTTAGGAATTTATTAATTTAAATTATGTAATACCCCGTATTTTTATGGCTTTTAAATTTAGGGATTTATTAAATTTAATTGAAATAAATTAATTTAATATTAATCCAAAAATTTGTTTTAAATGTTACTAGCGTGACGAGAGTTAGTAATTATTGGATAATTATTGATTTGTTAAATATTACTTATTGAGTAGAGTAATATGTAGGATTTAATTTATTAAAATTATCACGAGGGAATAATATGACAATTATGGAAATTAAGTTAGGATGCGCGTGTGTCATGTCGGGACTAAATTATTATTATTAAAAGTAAATAGATTATAAGTCACCCGTATGGTCATTTCGAGTGCGCCAATGCGTCCGGAAGGGTTGAGATAGTCAGAAAAGTATACTCGGGGGGTTAGTTTGGGTCTCGGGGCTTTTTTACACCTAATTGACATCCCGGGAGGGTATATTAGACATTTTATATTTTTGGGTAAATAAATCCACGAATTTTCAATAGTTATATCAACCATTGGGAGTTTCCTTTTAGGGTTAACAAACACAGAACCTTAGAACGACCATTAGAGAAGAAGATAGGAAGATTTCCAAGCAATCTAAGGCCAAGAACTCATCCATTTGCACCGCCACCACCACCAAAGCGTAGATCGCGTGACGAGGAACGCAACCATACCTATTTCGTTCACAAATCAGAAACTCAAATCCCAGGCAAGTATCTATCTTGATTTTCTTTTAGTTATTGTTTCATCCATGTTAGGTTAGGATTGTTATACACATGTTATACAGAAGCATTTGAGGAATTTGAGGATTTAATCACATGTTTTGGTGGAAATAATTATCTTCTAGACATTCCAATCATACGTAGAGTATAACCCACGAATTGGTATGAGATTAGAAGCAAGAAATCTGGAAAAGAAATTAAAAGAATGGAAGTTCTATGAAAATTAGGGTTCCTGATAGTTAATACAAATTGACCCGCTTCAATTCAATTCCGTTGAAGAAATTATACTTTTCTTACGTAGAAATTCATGCATATATGTATATAGAACCAGTAGTAACCTTATTTGGGAGTTTGGGAATTTTAAATGGGGTTTTGGAGAAGATCATTGGCTGAAACTCATAGGTTGAAATTGCAGTTTCTAGGCAAGAACTGCTTCAATCGATCGATCGACCCAAGAACATCGATCGATCGATCGACCCCATTCCCTCGATCGATCGACCCCTTCTGAAAAATGCATATTTTCCCTTTTTTTCTTTAATCCGGTTTAATTACGTAGGAACCCTTTCTTATTATTTATAGAATATGAGGAGTCGTGAGGAAGACCAGTAGGGTCTAAATAAACCCCGTTGAATGAAATTTAATATGGGACGAAATAACGGTTTAACGGGGAATTTCGGTACACATTAGAGATTGTGAGTAAATTCGTTAATGAATTAAGGGACTCTTGAAAGACTTAGGCCGCAAGGTGAAAGATGATATACCTACTAAAATTATACTTAGTGAGATAGAATACTTCGAGTGATGAGAAGTAAGTATGAAATAAATTATATATGAGAATAGAAAGAGACGAATCAATTATGCGAGATAATTGAGTAAATTGTGCTAAAAATGGATAATTTTAATTATGGGTCGTGGGCGCGCCTAATTTAGAAAATGTGAATATATATATATATATATTGACTTTGTGACTGTGCATATATTATGTATTTGTGTAAAAACAATACCCGGGCTACTTGCTATCATGGAGGTTTTCGCGCCAGGACAGTCTTATCTCGATTGGACCTTTATGGGGGATATTGACTCGTACCCTAGAAGATAGTATCCTCGATATAGGCTATCTGAAAATGATAGTCAGATGTTCTAAGAGACGTGAGGGTATGTGCTAACCTCTTAGGACATGGAACTATGCTTCGCCTCCATTTGTTTGTGTATTATGCTAATACAGTTCGAGAGTGATTCCGAACTAGTATTTCCCTTAGTTTGTGTGATACGGGGACTTGATAGAAGAGTATGCCAGCACCATAGATTTTATGTGGGGTGCCGTTAGTATATATATATTGTACGTGTGACTAATATATATACGTATATCTATATGGGAAATTTCTAGTGTGAGTATAAGTATATAAGTAATGAATAAATGCTTCAACTTTATTATAAGTGTTGGGGAACTTTATAACGGTAATGAGTTGTTCTAAATAACATAAGAAATACCGAAAAGAATGATTTCCTAAAGTAAATATCATAATCTCGCTTTTAACATGATAAAACCTTATGGATAATAAGTTAGAGAAACTTATGAGATTTATTATTACGGTAGGCGTGCACACTAGATGAGAGGCGAGAATTCTCAAGAGAGTGTCGCATACTAACATGATTGTTGCATTAGCCGGTAAGCATTTTAAATACTTGCTAAACAATTTTTAAACTGTTTTACACTTGGGCTCTGACCCGTTTCCTGTTATTTCTTCTCTCTTGTATATATATATATATATATATATATATATATATATATATATATATATAATACAGGTGCCTAGCCATAGGGGCATTATGCTTAGGTTCTTTGGACCGGACGCGCTGCAGCTTATGTGGGAGTTGCAGGCCATTGCTTAAACGACCTCATTATTGACTCCACTCCTACTTTTAGTTCTTATTAGTTAGGGCGTGTGTCTCCCGTTTCTCTATTCAATTTGTATTTTTGTCAGAGATTTACGTTCCTTTATATTTCCATTAGTTGGTAATCTTTAGGATTTAATTACTGTCAGGATGGTTTTATTTATAGTAAACTGGTTTGGTTTATCGAGAGGAATCTAATTCTTGTGTGTTATTATCCATCTTTAGTGTATCATAGTTCTTAAATTGTAAGTTATTTAAAAAGGTTTTCATACTTGGATTTAATAAAATGGAAATAAGGTTCTAAAATTGTTTTGACACTTAGATTAATTATTTAGGGTGTTTAAATTGGAAATTTTATTTTTGCGACAGTGATGCTAAGAATGAACCAACCGTTCACCTTGATTTTAATTTAATAAAGGACTGATCACCCGGTATTGAATTAGGCGGGGTTTTACAAGTGGTATCAGAGCTTCAGGTTCTAGTGTCCTTTATGATTTGTGCGGCTTATTATGTTTCCAGCGCTGATGTGTTTGATATAGAGCCCTATGTTTAGGATTGTTGGTTTCTATGGTGAGATTACGTTCTCCAGCTATAACGTATGTATATTAGTGAATTATAATTGCGTTTGGATGTGTGCGTGTGATGAGCGATAAAGGATGTCAGACGAGGGCCGTTAGGTGAACATCAGGAGGCAGGGATCAGTCGAGATTGTAAAGTATATTTGAGGATGATAACCGTAGTCGAGGTCACCCCTATTAGGGAACGAGAGGCCAGGGCTATAAAGACGTCTAGGACGCATCCTACAAATTTCAAGTTCTACTATGGTCGAAAGTGAGGACAAATTTGACCCACCCAACGTGGTGCGCTTGTGAGAGGGTCGAAAGGCAAACTTGAGGAGAGTCATTAGCGGAAATTCTAGACATGCGGTAATTGTGTGTGTTACCCAACGAAGGGAATATATTCAAAGGCTTGGAAATATAGTGGAGTGTAGTTAACTAGAAGTGAAAATTTGGGGTAAGATTTTTCTTGACTCGGGGGAGAAAAATGAAATAACCAACACACCTAAAGTGTTTTTGGTTTAATAGATAAAACTCCAACTCATTTAATATTTAATTTAAAAGTTTGATTAAGATCGTCTTAAGCACCCACACAAGTAAAGATAGATTTGGAATGATGTTGCTGAAATAAATTGTGTTAGAATGGGATGAGGAAAGGTAGATAGTGACACAATATTTGTTCTCGAGGAACCCACTGTGGTGTAAAAACCCGTGTCCCTAGTTCCAGGACAACACACGCACCCAAGCCTACTATTACCAATTAAGAGTTACAACTTACAGTCCTTCAAGTTTACCATGAAATAAACTAAACAAATACACACCCGTATTAACCAGCCTAGTCTAAAACAACCCAACTTGACTGAGTATCAGTCAACTCAATAATACCCCGGTAATAGTGACTATCATTCGCTCACTACACACGCACAACAACACACTCAAACCCAAGACCCCGTGAAGTTGTGCATCACACTGATTTTAATTTATAAAAGTTGTTTTAGTAAAAACAAAATATTCTGGTAAATAAAATAAGACTAGGTCTACTTTTATCAACAAAAAAAAAATTACCAATCAAGGACTAATTGAAAAGGTAATAAAAAAAAAACACTCAGAAAATTTATTTTGCTCAGGCCAAAACACACACTAAAACTAATCAAAGTTTAAACCAAATTAAATTTGTTTTAGTGACACGTGTATGAATAAACTTAACCCAGTTTCAATTAAGTCCAAAGGGTCTTCCCAAATGTTAGTCCAAGATTCAGTCCAATAATGGTCCAAATTTCAGTTTAGTAAATGACCAATCCAGTAAAGGTTCAACGTATTGAGTTTAAGTCTGAGTTGACAAAGTGAGTTAAAGTCCGAGTTACATAGGTTCTAGATCTGAGTCAAACTGCATTTGAATCAGGAAACCATACAGCAAAATAACCACACCCAAATATTGTCAAACCACAACAAAACAAACAAAATATATATATAATTGTATATATGATTGTATGTATAGCAGTATATATATGTAATATTACCTCAAAAGAAAATGCAGATCTCAAAATATGCGACTCAAAAACGACCACCACAGGTTCGGAATGAGCGCCAGAAACAGGACGGACAAGAGGCAAAAAGTAGGGCAAATAAACCACTAATGTAGGATCAGGTAGAACCACAACCGCCAGAATAAAAAATCTCACCACCAAACTACATCAACCAACGCACCTTCAAGATCCAACAACAAATTGACAACACCAAAAAAAACGAAATCGATCTTGGTTTAAACTAGGAGCAAACCCACAAAAGCTTAAAAACCAATCACTCAAACAGATGAAATATATGTGTTGAAAGTATGAGGAGAAACTCTCAAACAAAGTGTGAAAGTTTTAGAGAGAGAAATATGTTGGCTGTGATTTTGAATCTCAAAAACCCTAAATATTGAAAATGACGATCGTAAGCATTTTATACCAAACCAAAAAGGTCAAGGTTTGTAATTTAAAAACCCAAGCAACCAAAGGCAGAAACGCCTTTCACCATAGGCGGCTGGGGACAAAAAGGTCCATTTAAAACCCAAAGGGTACCATCGTAAAAACCTTTAGAGGATAAGGGGTAAAGACAGAAAAGATGGACCTCAATAGTTGAATGCAGCTGGCACCACATGTGGTCAGCTCGTGTGGAAAATGCAACAGGCACCCATTGGTCCAACAGACATCACACGGATCGACACAACAAACACAAGAAGGCTAAATCTTAGCCATTAACCAAAAAAAATCACAGCCCTTGATTTTTGTTTAAACCTTATAAATAAACAAATTAACTTTGTTTATCTGAATATATGCTTAAACACAAAAAAACTAAATAGATATATAAATAAATAAATATAGAAATAGGGATAAAAATAAGAAAAATAAAACAACGATTTACATATTATTAAATATTCAAGTCAAAAAGAATATTAAAAAAAACTTTGAAATAATAGAAACAAACACACACCCAAAATGTTGTAAACAGATTTTAAACAAAGTCTCTCAAAATTATGACAACACTGGAAGGGAAATTTAAAAAAGTTACAATAGTGGGAGTTAACCACCACCGTTAGTAGTGAAAATTTTGCGTCAATGAAAGGACCTTAGGTACAGTTTAACCGCACGTTCTTTCGTAAGTTGTTCAGGATAAGATATGAACGTCGTGCTGAACCCATTACAGAAGGGCCGGACAGGGATCCATTTGTAAATGGATTTTGACTTTTAACAAATTTTATATCAGCGGGAGTGGATACCAATGGTAGAGAAGATTTCAAGTGGGAAATCGACTCGTGAGGAAAGATTGACAACACTTAAAGACAATTATTTTGGACAGTCGATCCATATGGAAACAATGTCACGCGTCGTCTGAAGAGATCGTAATGCTCTTATGAAGGGAGATAACATAATCGGAAGACTTATTGGAAAGTGAGTCTAGAGGAAAATTAGTTAGTAAAACACCGCAAGGGGGAGACCCATCGGGGGACTCATTTAAATGATTCGGATATCTAAATTCTTACCAAGTGATGGTGAATTCAGTAAGGATTATTGAAGCCAGTAGCATGTTCCTTAGGGCCAACAAAGCTAAGGGAACAACGGGGGTAGCAACCAGGAATTGAGAGTACCAAAGTCCTAGAAGGACAATCCTAATATGGTTAGTATGACAGGTGATAAGTGGATCATGTGTAGAGGTATTTTGTGGAAAGTGATTCACATGCGTTAATGTTTTCCCGAAGTGAGTAAAGGGACAAGAGTAGGATGCCTAGTAAAGGATAATGATTAAAGTAGTTTTTGTTTTGGTTTGGACAAACGTGTTACGTCCGGGGACCATTTGTGCAGTCAAGACGATTGGCAAGGTAGAAGTATGAGTTTTATCCTCAGAGGATGAGGCGTGTTTTATGTGACACGAGAGAATCACTATATTTTGTTCATTGCTAGATTAGCATGTAAGACGAGTTAGTGCGTATAACTATAAACATTATTATCATGTGAATATTTTCCCCAGTGTAGCGGGATTATCCTTAGTGCTATCCGCAGAGGATAAATGGGTGTATTAATAGTGTTATATACTTTATTGAGATAACTCATTTTAGTGATGTGATAAACGAGTATGATATTTCCTTAGTTACAACTTTATAGTAATGGGTAGTACGATAGTAGGCAGTTATTGCAAGGCTATCGGAATGGTTGCATTAATGCAGCATGTTTTGTTCTGGCGAGGCCTCACCTACGAGAGGGTCGGACTCGCACTTATATTTTCTATTCTAGAAACTTCGGAGGGGATAGTGGGCTCTAGATATTCGATCCCGGTGTGTGTAGGGACTTTGTTGTTATGATTTAGTATGTATTGGGTTTACTGTTGAGCAAAAAGATTTAACTCATTATTATGTTTAGCGCTCAGGACTTGGTGATAGGAAGAGCGCATTGATATATCGATCCTTTAGAGATGTGAGAGTTAAGAGTTATACCCATTCGTTTGGGGATAGGATTTCGAGAACCCCGATGGTATGTATTCAAGGTTTATGGAACGTGATTACCACCAATGCTGAACGATAGTGCAATTGACGAAATGTTCTTTGCTAAGTGTAATTAGGGGAAGAGACGTAACTTTTATGTCAAGAGACGGAATAAAGGGGTACATGCTATGGACGGAGGGCCTAATGGATTTCGATAACCGGTAATGCTAGGTAGTAGTGTATTGGGGGGGGGGGGTTCCTTATTTGGATTTCACTTTGCGAGACATCCCACGCATGAAACTTAGCATAAGGTTGGAAGTAGGAAGATGTTGGTCATTAGTCTGTGAGTTTGGTACCTCGGTCGTAGTAGGAACAGGTAATTATATCTGTAAGTTGGAAGTTGAATTATGATTTAAGGCCAGAGGAGCCGGTGGTGTGGTAAGAAGGCATTGAAAGTTTTATCTTATCACCACGAGGTAAGGGGTGAAATGATGATAAGGAGGATTAAAAATTTCGATTTCTAGAGTGACTGAAAGTATTCAAGTGTTGTAATCACGTTGTGAGCACAAGGAAAATAAATAATTGGGTGTTATGTGTGAAGCGTATGTGATTCTTACGCTAGTATGAACGATTTATAGGGTGTGTGGGCATCCTGGTTAGCCGATGTCAAAATCGTCCGAGTTGAAGGGACGTGGAAATAAACGCGTGGAATAAATGTTTGTGGGATTAACATAAAGAAGTGGAAGTGGTAGGACGGATTGAGCGCCGTGTGAAAGACAATAAATCCATATATTTGTATTCGGAGTAGCACATCGAATCTGGTTGGATGGCTTCGGGAAGCCATTTAAAAAGGGGTATTCCTTGAGAAGGGTAGAATTCAAATTATTATGGATAACACTCGGAGTGGAGTTGAAATTAGTCCAATGTTGAGGGAGACTGACGCGTACAAAGAGTGAAGATGTTAGTATGGTATAAAAAGGTCCGGAAGTGCACATCGTGGAGAAAAGTGCATGGGTCGGAATTCAGTATACGCAAAGGAAAAAAGGGGAGTATTAAGTGTCACTTAATGTGAGACATAACAAGTAGAAGTCGATGTCGAGCGGGACATATTGAGTAGTCTCCACGGGCACCACTCATAAATAGAAATCGGTTTGAACAAGAGGAACAATCAAAAAAAAAAAATTGGGGCTATCAACAATTCCTATAATGGAAGAGGCCGGTAAAGTTCCTTGGATGAGTTGACAACCTCAAAGTAAGATCAAGAGTTCCTTCGAACGTATGGAACAAGATACCCAAGAAGGAAGTGATTGACGTTCCTTTGGGGTGAGTTCCAATATTAGCTAGTGTGCCCCAGACTTCCTTTGAAAGGGAGAATCGCGGTATATGGTCCTACACAATATTTTTCTGAATTAGGATAAGATTTTTGAATCCCACCTTCAATACGGGATTTCAAGAAGCAGCAGGGATATCATTTCGTTTTGAGATAGTTGTATCACCCATAATTCGGGGAGTACGCGAGCGGTGATTAACCATTAGTGGAGCAGTGTGAAAGTAATTTTGGATTCATTGTGATCATTTCATTTCCACAACCATTTTAGCTAGCAAGTGGAGTATAGTACGGTAATTGGGGGAGGATATTAACTAATGGTAGGGTTATGTGGGAGCACTCGTACATGTTTATTGTGAACAAGATGCTTATTGAGGATTTCGTGTGGAAAAACCTTAACTTTTCTTCCTCTGAATATTAAGAGATGGGTGGATAATCAGAATTTTGGATTGGGTGAGTTAGAGTCTGACGACTATGGTGGAATTCCACGACTGTTTTAGGTGAACAAAAGTGGTCAGATGTTCGTATGATTTCTCTTAGAATGGGAGTTTCGTGTTTAGATAAATCTGAGTGGTTCTCAGGTAGTGAGGTGCGGACTACCAATGATATTGAAATAACAAGGAATTAATAATGTATAGGCATGTCTTATGCAATTGTTGCTGGTTAAAAGCACAATGAGAAGTGTCTTTAATGATAGTGTTAAACAAGCTTGCTGTGATGCGGGGGCTATAGTGATTGAGCACCTTACTATGTAGATAGTTTGCGTACAGATAAGGTATCCAGAATTTTTAATACAAGATGAGACGACTTGAATTTATTTATTTTGTTGTATAGAGCATTGGAAATTTACTTTAGTTATATTTATTCAAGAGAATTTTGTTGTATTAAATTGGTGAGATTGAGATTTGTATTTCTATTTCGATGTTGGGGGAATTAGATGCTCTATACCTTGTTACAGATGATGCAAGATAGGCCTTATTCTTCGAATTTCGGGACGAAATTCCGTTATTAGGGGGGAAGTATGTGATACCCCGTATTTTTATGGCTTTTAAATTTAGGGATTTATTAAATTTAATTGAGATAAATTAATTTAATATTAATCCAAAAATTTGTTTTAAATGTTCTAGCGTGACGAGAGTTAGTAATTATTGGAAAATTATTGATTTCTTAAATATTACTTATTGAGTAGAGTAATATGTAGGATTGAATTTATTAAAATTATCACGAGGGAATAATATGGAAATCATGGAAATTAAGTCAGGACGCGCCTGGGTCGTGTCGGGATGAAATTATTATTATTAAAAGTGAATAAATTATAAGTCACTCATACAATCATTTTGAGTGCGCCAATGTGTCCGGAAGGGTTGATATAGTCAGAAAAGTATATCCGGGGGTTTAGTTTGGGTCTCGGGATATTTTTACACCTAATTGACATCCCGGGAGGGTATATTAGACATTTTATATTTTGGGTAAATAAACCCACGAATTTTCAATAGTTATATCAGCCATTGGGAGTTGCCTTTTAGGGTTAACAAGCACAGAACCTTAGAACGACCATTAGAGAAGAAGATAGGAAGCTTTCCAAGCAATCGAATGCCAAGAACTCATTCGTTTGCACCGCCACCACCACCACCACCAGAGCATAGATCGCGCAACGAGGAACGCAATCATACCTATTTTGTCCACAAATCAGAAACTTAAATCCCAGGCAAGTATCTATCTTGATTTTCTTTTAGTTATTATTTCATCAATGTTAGGTTAGGATTGTTATACACATGTTATACAAAAGAATTTGAGGAATTTGAGGATTTAATCACATGTTTTTGGTGGAAATAATTATCTTCTGGACATTCCAATCGTACGTAGAGTATAACCCACGAATTGGTATGAGATTAGAAGAAAGAAATCTGGAAAATAAATTAAAATAATGGATGTTTTATGAAAATTAGGGTTCTTGATAGTTTATACAAATTGACCCGCTTCAATTCAATTCCGTTGAAGAAATTATACTTGTCTTACGTAGAAATTCATGCATATATGTATATAGAACCAGTAGTAACCTTATTTGGGAGTTTGGGAATTTTAAATGGGGTTTTGGAGAAGATTATTGGCTGAAACTCATAGGTTGAAATTGCAGTTTCTGGGCAAGAACTGCTTCAATCGATCGATCGACCCAAGAACATCGATCGACCCCTTCTGAAAACTGCATATTTTTCCTTTTTTTTCTTTAATCGGATTTAATTACTTAGGAACCCTTGCTTATTATTTATAGAATATGAGGAGTCGTGAGGAAGACCAGTAGGGTCTAACTAAACCCCATTGAATGAAATTTAATATGGGACGAAATAGCAGGTTAACGGGGAATTTCGGTACACATTAGAGATTGTGAGTAAATTCATTAATGAATCAAAGGACTCGTGAAAAACTTAGGCCGGAAGGTTAAAGATGATATACCTACTGAAATTATACTTAGTGAGATAGAATACTTCGATAGATGAGAAGTAAGTATGAAATAAATTATATATGAGAATAGGAAGAGAAGAATCCGTTATGCGTGATAATTGAGTAAATTGTGCTAAAAATAGATAATTTTAATTATTGTTCGTGGGCGCACCTAATTTAGAAAATGTTAATATATATATGACTGTGTGACTGTGCATATATTATGTATTTGTGTAAAAATCATATCTGGGCTACTGGCTATCATGGAGGTTTCCGTGCCAGGACAGTCTTATCTTGATTGGACCTTTATCGGGGATATTGACTCGTACCCTAGAAGATAGTATCCTCGATACAGGCTATCTGAAAATGATAGTCATATGTTCTAAGAGACGTTAGGGTATGTGCTGACCTCTTAGGACCTGGAACTATTCTTCGCCTCCATTTGTTTGTGTATTGTACTAATACAGTTCGAGAGTGATTGTGAACTAGTATTTCCCTTAGTTTGTGTGATACGGGGACTTGATAGCAGATTATGCCAGCACCATAGATTTTATGTGGGGTGTCGTTAGTATATATATTGTATGTGTGACTAATATATATACGTATATCTATATGGGAACTTTCTACTGTGCGTATAAGTATATAAGTAATGAATAAATGCTTCAACTTTATTATAAGTGTTCGGGAACTTTATAACGGTAATGAGTTGTTCTAAATAACATAAGAAATCCGGAAGAGAATGATTTCCTAAAGTAAATATCATAAGCTCGCTTTTCACATGATAAAACCTTATGGATAATATGTTAGAGAAACTTATGAGATTTATTATTACGGTAGGCGTGCACACTAGATGAGAGGCGAGAATTATCAAGAGAGTGTCGCATACTAACATGGTTGTTGCATTAGCCGGTAATCATTTTAGATACTTAATAAAGTATTTTTTTAAACTGTTTTAGGGGCGTCATGCATAGGTTCTTTGGACCGGACGCGCTGTAGCTTATGCGGGAGTTGGAGGCCATTGCTTATACGACCTCATTGTTGACTCCACTCCTACTTTTAGTTCTTATTAGTTAGGGCATGTGTCGCCCATTTTTCTATTCAGTTTGTATTTTTGTCAGAGATTTACGTTCCTTTATATTTCTATTAGTTGGTACTCTTTGGGATTTAATTAATGTCAGGATGGTTTTATTTATAGTAAACTGGTTTGGTTTATCTGGATGAATATAATTTTGTGTGTTATTATCCCTCTTTAGTGTATCATAGTTCTTAAATTGTTGGTTATTTAAAAAGTTTTTCTTATTTGGATTTAATAAAATGGAAATAGTGTTCTAAAATTGTTTTGACACTTAGCTTAATTATTTAGGGTGTCTAAATTGGAAATTTTATTTTTGCGACAGTGATGCTGAGAATGAACCAACCATTCACCTTGATTTTAATTTAATAAAGGACTGATCACCCTATATTTAATTAGGCGGGGTGTCACTGGGCTAATCGACTACGTGTGATAGGGAGTGCTGCGGTATTCCTGGGCTTATTCGAACTTCGGTTCTTGTGGTATTGCTACGTGTGAACCACTGCAGATTTAATTGTAATTAGTGTAAGTTGCTTACAAATTATAGTGAAATAAAGGTTTTACCTGAAAGGATTTTTTTCCTGAAATATGTGTTTGTTAGCTTAGTCATCGCATGGTTTAATTTATTGATTTGATTTGACACGTAAATGCATGTTTAGGTGCTGAATAAAATTTGTGGTTGGTTTATACAAATTTAGACATCCAATTAAATAAGTTTGAATTGGAAAATTGAGAATATGTTTGAATCATTATCGCACACATCATTAGAATTTTTTAGTGTTCATCACTGAAGTCGAAAGGCAATAAGATAGAAACATGAAGATCATAAGGTCCAATATAGGTGGTGAGTTTTATGGAAGGTACGATGAAATAGGACAACATCCTGGAACTTTTGCAAAACTTCTCCAAAAGCTTAGAATTATTTCTCAATACACAACGCCTTGTTCTCCCTGGTACAATGGTATAGCGAAAAGGTGAAATCGTATATATATGGAAATGGTTAGGTCTATGATGAGTCATGCTAATTTACCTACATGCACAGTTTTTTATATATTAAACTAAGTTCCTAGAAAGGCAGTTTCAAAGACACCCTTTGAATTGTGAAAAGGTTGGAAACCTAATTTAAAACATCTCCAAATATAGGGATGCCCAGTTGAGGCTAGAATTTACAATCCACATGAAAAGAAATTAGAGTTTAAAACAGTCGGTGGTTACTTTATAGGTTACCCCACGAAGTCCAAAAGGTATAGGTTTTATTGTCTTAACCATAGTACGAGAATTGCTGAAATGAGTACTGCTAGATTCTATGAGAATGCCAAAATTAGTGGGAGGACTAAAATTAATGATGTGATCATTCAGAAAATGAGGGTAAATATCTCTTTACCCTTAATTCCATAAGTTGTTGGGTATCCCCCCATTGTTGAAACTTTAAGCAATGAGGAACACCCAATAAATGATTAACATCTCCATAATGAAATTATTGTCAATGAACCTATGGATGAAGTAGGTGAGGAACCAACATTAAGGAGGTCTCATTGTCAGAGGAGATCTACTATTTTCAATGATTACGTGATTTACCAAGTAGAATATGATGTTGGGATAACTAAAGATCCGATTTCATATTCATAAGCCATTAAAGATGTTACTTCTTGCAAATGGATTGATTCCGTGAAGGATGACCTAAAATCTATTACTGAAAATCAAGTTTGGGACATTGTTCAATTGCCAAGAGGATACAAACCAGCCGGGTGTAAGTGGGTCTTTATAACTGAGCGTGACTGCAATGTCAATAATGAACGACATAAAGCTTGACTTATAGACAAAGGTTTTAATAAAAAAAAGGTATCGACTATACTGAGACTTTTTCTCCTATGTCTTGAAAAGATTCTCTTAGAATTATCATGGAATTAGTAGCTCATTATGACCACAAGTTACATCAAATGGATGTAAAAACAACATTTCTTAATAGAGACTTACAAGAGGAAGTCTATATGCGTCAACTTGAAGTCTTCATAATCGAAGGTCAGGGAGGCATGGTCTGTAAACTTAAGAAATCAATATATAGACTGAAACAAGCTTAGAGGCAATGGTATCTAAAGTTTGATGAAATTATTACAAACTTCAATTTTAAAGAAAACTTAGTTGATCCATGTATATACCTCAAGATAAGTAGGACTCAGTTCATATTTTTGGTACTGTATGTTTATGACATATTACTAGCCAGCAGCGATCTTGGTCTATTACATGAGACGAAGAATCATCTATCTAAGAATTTTGAAATGAAAGATATGGGTTAGGCTTCCTATGTGATAGGAATTGAAATATTCGATGATATGTCACTTGGAATTTTGGGAATATCTCAAAATGCATATATTAACAAAATTCTAGAGAGATTTAGCATGATGACATGTTCTTCTAGTGTTTTTCCAATGCAGAAAGGAGATAAGCTTGATCTTAGCCAATGTCTGTAGAATGACTTGGAACGTAAAGAAATGGAAAATTATCCTTATGATTTTCTTATGCGAAGTTTGATGTATGCATAGGTTTGCACCAGACCTAACATTAGCCATGCTTTTGGCATGCTAGGTAGATTTCAAAGTAACCCAGGAATCGCTCATTGGAAAGCTACAAAGAATGTACTGAGATACTTAAAGGGAATGGTGAATTACATGCTCACATATAGGAAATTAGTTCATCTACAGATGGTTGGGTTTTCAGATTCAAATCTTGGTGGATGTCCTAACACTAGATATTGTAATCTTAGCTATGTGTATCTCCTTGCTGGAGGTACAATATCATGAAAAAGTGTAACACCCCACTCTTCAACCACCAATATTGTCCCCACTTTAACCACCCCTCCAAGTAGTATGGTTTTTTTATTATCTTTATATCCACAAACTGGAATCAGTGGGGTTCGAACCCCTGATATGTGTATCATTAATCACATGCCTTACTCGTGGAGCTAAAAGGCCTCGATGTTAAAAGATTGCAAATTTATATATATGAACCTTTACTTTCCATCACCCAAGAGATGTGGGATGTAACTCTACGGCTACCAAATAAACCATGGCCCAATCTATTACAATCCACCCCCTTAGGGAACCTAACATCCTCGTTGGGATGAAATCAACCATCACCCAACATGTTCGCACACTTATTCCGACTGGGTACTGGCTCTAATACCATTCTGTATCACCCCACTCTTTCAACACCAATATTGTCCCCACTTTAACCACTGCAACCAACGATTTGGGGTTTTTATTAGCTCTTTATCCATAAATTGGTGTCAGTGGGGTTCAAACCCCTGACATGTGCATCATTAATCACATGTCTTATCAGTGGAGCTAAAAGGCCTCGATGTTAGAAGAATGCAAATTTACATAGATGAACCATTACTTTCCCTCACCTAGGTGAGATGGGATGTAACTCTTTGGCTACCAAATCAACCATGGCCCAGTATGCTACAAAAAGGTATAATTCCAAATTAATCTACACATCTACTGTGGAGGCTGAATTTGTGGCATGTTATGGTTACAAAATTTTGTCTCTGAGTTCGGAGCTTTGAGTTTCATTTCTAAGCCCTTAACTATTTACTATGATAATGAGGACGCAATCTTTTTCTCCAATCATGAAAAGATATTTAAGGGTTCCAAACACATGGATCTTAAATATGTCTCACAGAAGTAAGATGTTAGAAGAGAAAAAGTTATTATTGAACACACTGGCACATATCTCATGGTTGCAGATATTTTTACAAAAGGACTACCTCTAAAGACATTTCATAGACATACTAAAAGTATGGGCCTTAAAGATAGTTCCTAGTTATTTCTTTTCTGAAATTTATTATGCCTATATTTGAGATTTGTTAAGCTCTTAATAAAACTTCTATATCTATTCTATTTTGTTTTCCATTGTTACACATACTATTATTGGATGAATTATAACAGAAAATTGTCTTCTTTAAGACATTATGGGACCATTATGTAAACTCCTGATTACAGCCTAGTTCAGAAGGTCGTCGATGACGTAGTACATGGAAGGAATCATGCTACATAATGATATGCTGCCGCCATGACTCCCATTGACTATTGGACTATCCAAGGCACTAATGAAAACCAATTATTGAAGGATTAAGCATCTAATGCACGCCTTATGATTCCTAATTAAAAACATTAATGGATTCTCCTAACTACCAAGTGGGGGACTTAATAGTTTTAATTTCCTCCCCAAAATATGGTCATTGGTATTTCGATTTTTAATTAGAATATGTTATTTCCTAACAGAATGATTCATATTCCAAAATGAACTTGATATTAAAAGGACTTAAAATTCCAATTAAATCTCTACCTTAATGGACGGTTGAGATTAATTGACCTTTGAAATTTAGGCCCTCTCTCCACCTATAAATCCTTATTTTCATCTAAAAGGTATCCACTAAATATACATATAAAGGTTTATAGTCAAGAAGAGAGAAGCCAAAATTCTCCATTAAAGGACTGTTAAGGTGGTTGGATCGGCGGCAATCAATGATGACAAATAGCGATCACATCCATGACGACAAACTCAGGTATTACATTATCCCTCTTTTCACATACCTATTAGGTGATTATGATGATGTTAATGATTTTAAGATTCATGTAAATAAACTGTTTTACATAGCTTTAGTCATCAATGGGCACATGGGTTGTTTGTAACTAAATATATGAGGCTTCAAACGAGGAAAATGGTGGCAAATAGTGATAAAACCAGGGATTCTGAAAGATGGGTATTTTTGGGTTTTGTGTAATTTGTTGGTCTGGTGTTATAATCACCACTTTTTGGTGAAGGATGAATTCTTTGGATGAATCTAGGAGAGAAAAAGTGTCGGTGGTGGTTATAGCATTTTCTTCTCTTTAGCAAAAAATTCGATGGTTTTTGTTTTGAAGGCAATTAAAAATTTGTGGAACATTTTTTAGATTTCGGGGTTTTTGGATGAAATATCCATTTTCCTTAAGGGAATTGGAACCATATATGGTAGGAGTGTAAAGTTACTGATGGGGTTAGGAGTGCTGATTTGGATGACTTAAAAGGTATATATGTATGTGTGAGAGAGCCATTATTGGGGGGGGGGGGGGGGGGGGGAGGGGGGGGGGGGGGAGTTAAGGTAGTGGAGAGATTCTGTGATTTTTGTGTTTTTATTTCATATGATTTTTTTTGTTTGTGATGCACATATCTGTTACCTAAAGAATTGTTTTTTTCTTTTATTTTTCTTTATCTGTTTTTCCCATATTTAAGCATTTGATGCAACCCATTTTTTGATTAATATTTTGTTGTTTAAATGTAGAGAAGATGTTTGATTTATTAGAATTTTACATTTTTACATTTGATGCCCGAAATGGGTTTTATTTATCACTTCTCTGATATTTTGGTACACATTATTTTGGTGATTTGTGTTACATTCTCTATAAATGAATTTTGTTAAGAGCTATATCTAACTGATTTTTGCATTCATTGCATTCCTATATCAAGGTTATTTTTTCATTATGGATACTCGCAATGATGTACACCCGAGCGTGTGTTGAACGCCAGTTGTGGAATATTGTTGTAGGTTAGAAAATTTTAGATGACCATATATTTTGTTCTCATTAATCCGACTCCTTTTATTATTCCATGATTTATTTGTGTTGATTATTATATTGATTGTTAATTTGCTAGATTTTTGTTTTCAAAGGTCCATTTAATTTATCTCCTTGAAGTTTCTCATGGAACATATGAACCATTTGATGGTAAATTATAAAGGCGTATACAATAGAAGCTCATCAATTGTCTCTTTCCATTTTTGGTGTCTTTGTACCTTTAGTGAAAATACCTATACAAGAGAAGTATCTTGAGCTTCAAACATATTTCTTTCTTATTTTTTCATTTGTTGTGTTGGGTGGATTTGTACACAATTCCGATAAATTATCTTTGCATTTTACATTGTTACTTATGTTAATGGATCATACATTGGAAGAATTACCAGAGTTAGATAAAAGTTTATTTTGTGACTCTAATGAATGTCTATAGTTTAATCGTTTTCATATATTCTAAAATTTCATACAAAACTAATGTAAAAACTGGTATAATTTTAGGGTCATTTGCATTTTGGGTTACATTCGTTATTGATTATTATTGGCCGGGTGCCATAGTTTTCAGTATTAATGGATGGGTGCAGAAACTAATAGATATTGAATTGAATGTTAGTTTCTCTCCCCCCCCCCCCCCTTCTCTCCCTCTCACACACACACATACACACACACACACACACACATTTCAGTATTTTGGACATTGTTTCGTTGTAGCATTATTTTCAGCGTAATATTCCGAATATTAAAAAATGTAATATTCTATTTTTACAGTCTTTTTAATAAAAAAAATTATTTTTACGGTTATTTTTAATCTTGAGATAATTTATAACATTTAGAAAATTTTAAATAAGAGTAAAATTCTGGAAAAATTAAAAGAATAATATTCTTGATATTAAAAAAACGTAATATTCTAAAATTTTAAAAAAAACATAACAATTTTTTTACTATTTTTTATATTGAATATTAAAAAGATTAATATTATGAATAATAAAAAAAAGTACTATTTTTTTACTGTTTTATTAGAAAATAAGTTATTTTCAACGTTATTTTTAATTTTGAGATACTTTATAACATTTTGAAAATCATATAAACTATAGATTCTGGAAAAATAAAAAAATCATATTATTCTGTAAATAAAAAAATAAGTATTCCAAAATTTAAAAAATGTAATATTCTATTTTTTTTAATTTTTTATAAAATAACTTTATTTATTATTTTTTATAAAACAAATTTATTTTACGTTAATGTTTTGTTACAATACTAAGTATTAGGTAATATTTTTCTATTGTTTTTAAGATTGTACCCTTTTTTACTATTTTTAATAGTTTTAACTTTTTTGTTAAGAAAATAAAGTTTTTTATTACTTTTAATATAAATACTTTTTGCAGTTTATATTGTTCTTTTTACATTTTAAATATTCCGTAATAATATTAAAAAAACTAAAATTCTAAAGAAGAAAAGTGTTTACAATTTATATTGTTCTTTTGAAATTTTTTTTTTACATAACATTCTAATGTTCATTAAAAAAAACTTTATACTATTGTAATAATTTTAACTTTTTTTTAAAATAACAATTAATAAATAATAGTTTCAAAATATTAAAATATTTTTTAAATGTTATTTAAAAAAACTGTAAAGAAAACGTTGTTTTGAAAATAAGAGTTAATATATATATATATATATATATATATATATATATATATATATATATATATATATATATATATATATATGTGTGTGTGTGTGTGTGTGTGTGTGTGTGTGTGTGTATTCATTTTCAATTAGATAAAATAAAAATATTGGAAAAAAAGGTTTTACTTTGAAATAACTATTATATTTAAACAACATTTTTTTACTATTATTTTTGAACTGTTATTTTTAAACTATATATATATATATATATATATATATAGAGAGAGAGAGAGAGAGAGAGACTCTTATACATCATGCTTCCTACATCACCCATACATCACACCTAGTTTTAGGCCGTAATTTTTTTTTCTTCCAATTTTTTATTTTACGTGTGGATTTAGCCTTCCAATCAACATAATGTCCAAACAAATTAGGTACAAATACAATTTCTAGTTACTTTTTAAAAATCCAACAAAGAACTGCTGAAAATACCTTATTGATAAGGGTTTGCGCCAATAAAATATTGTAATTTTTTTACAAATAGCTAGAAAATATGTTTTGACCTAATTTTATTGAACATGTGTTGATTGAAAGGTTAATTGTAAGAGAAATAAAAATTATTTTTAAGGCGTAGAACTAGATGTGATGTATGGTATGATGTATAGAGTGTGATCACTACAACAATTCTTACATTTAGCTGCGAATTTCTTAGCTACAAAAGAAAATTAGTAGCAGAAACTCATTATTTGCCACGAAAATAATTTAGTGGAGAAAAATATTACATTTAGCTACGAAATTCAGATTTTCGTTGACATTAAGTGTCAATATGTTGGCGCTAATATTCCCGCAAAAAAGAAAATTATTTAGGAACGAAATATAAACTATTGGCAACGAAATTTTTCATAGCAAAATACTTTTATGTTTTGCAACAAAATAATTTTCGTGGTCTAAAGTCTTAAAACATTAGGTAACGAATTAGTTTGTAGCGAAATATTCTAATTATTAACAGCACTTTTCCTATCACCCAATCTCAAAATTTCCGCTCGTCCCTCCAAACCCGTTCGTCCCTCCAAACCCAAATACACCACGAAACCCTTTTCCTCTTCTCTCAAAATCTGATCGTCAAATACACCACGAAAATCTTGTAAGAAACATAAATGAAGAAAAGAGGCAATGGTTAAGTTGTGTGTATACGAGATATCTGGTATTGATGTGGTTGGCGCCAGCGGTGACACCAGGGGTATGTTATGAACTAAGCCATATATTTTTTTTTGTTTCTATAATCATTGTGGGTCAGTAGTTCTTATTGTTTAACAAACATGGTGGTATAATCTCTGAGCTGAGTCGATTTCGGATTTAAATCCTAACATTTGTGGGTATGGGTTTCATTTTCAAGAACACAGTGTGTCCCTGGTTTGATTCCTTATTTTAATTGGTTCTCATATTCTGAGATGAATCCGTGTAGATCAATTGGCATGAGCTACGTTGGATGCTACTCAGGTCCGTCGATTTGTTGTCTTTCGGAGGAAGCTCTGATCAGCGGTGAGTCGTTTTCAATCCCTGTGATGGGTTAGTTTCAATGGTGGTTCGGTTGGAATCATTTATGATGATCTTGTTTTGGGTTTTAACCATCAAGGAACATCTATTTTGGGCATAAATCATGATGGTGTAAATAGGAGATCCTTGATTTTATTTGAACAGGTGCTTACACATACACATGAAATTCTTCCCTATATAGTGATTTGGTTTGTGAGTAATTGGACAGATCGCCACTTCGGCTTCTCAACGGTAAGCAATTTGTCTCTCTCTCTCCAACTATGCACAAACCCTATTTTTCCAATTTTAGAGACAAAATAATAACACGATATGAAGAGGTGATATGTATGTTTATTATTGTTATGTTATGAGATGACCACTTCGTGAAAAAATGTGTTTTTCCCCCAATTTTTAGGATTTGTTTGTCTCCCTAATTATTAGGGGTTTATCAGGTGAAATGTAGTAGACTAGGTGAAATGTTTTAGTGGTGTGGTCTATCGACTTAATTTGATGTTTCTCGATTGTTTAGGTAGTGGTTTAGTTTGAATTGATGATTGTTGATTGATTTGATAGTTTTTCATGCTTTTTCCTAATCTATAGTGTCTAATTCCAGTAGTGGTGAAAGTAATGTTTTGTGCTTTGATGGCAGATAGTGGTTGGTGTCGTCTCTGAGTTCACGATAATTGTTCTGTTGGCAGACTGATCAGAAGTCAAGGTATAACTTATCTCCATCTATCTACTCTTTTCAAACTATTGTTTCCATTAATAAATAATTTTCCAGAAGATCACCCAAGTGCTATACTCAATTTTTATCTCCAGGAGTACTTTAATTTTGCTATTATTTTCTTTTTAGGGCTCTCATTATATTACATGCTATTAATTTTAACAATTAACATCACTTTGCTTTCATACAAGGAGAGCATGAAATGGATGCGGGGATATGGCATGAGGTTGGTCTGAACCTCCGGTAACCTGCTGAACTGTTATTCCATTTTTTTTCAAAAATCTGATTGGACCTGTAGGTAAAGTGTCATTGGAAATTTTGTGCAGACTTTTAAACGAGACAAGATGGGACAGGCATGTTATAGCAGGCCTACATAGGCACTTGCCATCTGTTTTCCACTTTCACCTCTGTCCACCAAAATACGGTCAAGAAGTTTATGCATATGATCAACTTCTACCAATACTCTAGCAAGTCATTTTAGATTTGCAATGTGTCCAGTTGCGGCTGCCAAAGGTATGCGGAAGGTAGACTACAAAGTTTAAAGTTGCCTTTTTTCTTCTCATAATGTTATAGTTTCACTAATTGATTCCATTCCAACACGGAATATTTTTTTTTTAATTTGTCACAACCATAACCACTTTAAAATACAACACTACAATGTTAGTGTCATTTCTAAAAATATTTTACTTTTGAAATTATTGAATATTGTAGGATTGGTTGTTATCCCTTAATAGGGTGGATAGTCCAATAAACAAAGGAGACTCTGTCCAATTTTTGTTAAAAATGGACACTTTGTTTATTTGAGACACAATGTGAATTCAGTGGATGGATATTTTGTATTTCATGTTATATGTGAATTCGTTTGATGAATTTATACTATTTGAATGTTGTTGGAGAATTTATTATTTGTTAAGTAGGGTGGATAGTCTTATAAACAAAGGAGATTATGGCTGATTTTTTTTAAAATTACATTTTGCTTTATTGTGGAGCAATATTTTTACCATTTTGCAATTACATACTTTGAAAAATTTCTCCGCTTCGCAATTACATACTTTAGAAATTGTTTTCGTGCTGATTATTATCTCTTTAATTATCAACTTTCGCTCGTCGTTATAACTTTTTCATGATAAAGACAAATCAAATACTACTTTATCTTTAGCTAATGGTATTGTATTCTCTTAATTGCAGATTTGACGTGACAAGAAGTTATTTTTAGGGCGCCATGAACTTTGGACATTTGACGTTTGTAAATGAAATATGAGACTTCTAAGTCCTTTAACTAGTTTAAGTTATTTTTTTGCACCATGACTATTTGTCGTTTGTAAGGGGATGAAATGTGGGACTTCTACGTTCCTTAACAAGTGTTTAGGTGACTTGGCAATGTATGTGTATGTGACTTAATGTTAATTTTGTTTATGAGAATTTAGTTATTTTGTGCATCTTAACGAATGTGTTTTTTTAGATGGTAATTTGTTTAAATTTGGTGGTATACATTACTCTATAAAATTCATTTTTTAAAATAAAAAAATATATATTGAAACACTACGTTATCAAAATAAATGTTTTCATAGTTAAATATGCAATTGATAAATAAAAGTGCGATTTAAGATTTTATAGTTTATTAGTGACAAATTAATGGTTAAAATCATTTTTCAACAATTAGATTTTGCACCCAATAGATCTTGAGGGAAGGTACAAATTTCGTGATTAAAAGCATCTAACACACTAGTTTATTGATAGAATTGGCAACGAAATGAAGACATTTAACAATGGAATGTTGAACAAATAACTACAAAATAAATTGTAAATTTCATAGCTAAAAGCTTCTAACACACTAGTTTATTAATAGAATTGGCAACGAAATGAAGTCATTTAGCAACGAAATGTTGAACAATTAGCTACGAAATAAATTGTAGTGTAAATATGACTATTTGCCACGAAAAAAAATTCGTGGCAAATGACCTAAACAATTGGCAACGAAATAATTTCGTGATCATATACATTTAGCGACGGGCTTTTGGCCACGAACTCTCTACGAAATAATTTTCATAAACAAAAACTATCAACAACAAAATATACACTTTTGTCTACGAAAAATTTCGCAGTTAAATGTAATAATTGTTGTAGTAGGAAAGCCTTCCTCTCCCTCTCTCTCTCTCTCTCAGAGAAATAGAGAGGGGGGATTAATTCATAGAGAGAGGGGGGAAGATTAATGGTTAAATGGTTAAATTGTAACATATTCTCTTAGTTTCGACACCCACTCATTAATACTGAAAACTATGGCACCCAATCAATAATAACCGATAACAAACGTATCCTAAAATGCAAATAGCCCACATTCTTATGTTCGGTTCTTTATTGGATTATTTAAACTTTGGCATTCCCGAAATCCCTAAGAAATGAATGGGAAATGAGGTAGAATAAATCTCGAAATAGTGTTTTTAGTATATTTTTAACAAATATTATACTACGCTTGTGCATCGCATGCGTTGCATGCTAGTTTATATTAATGACACGGGCCTTGCCAATTGATTTCAAATATAGGTCTTTCATGTTGTCCTTTTCACTGTCATTTTCTGCTTTTTCACAAGAGACTTTAAACCCCACACAATGATTAAAGATGATAGGAATATTCAATTAAGTCTATTTAATGCCTTGAATATATGGAGTGCCTTGGAAAGTGGCTAGAGACCCAGGTACAGACCCCCAATGATCCTTAGGATGAGTGCATTTCGATCACACGCATAGAGGACATGCACAATGCCTTAGAACATACATCGAAATATCTTATATAACAAAATAGTTAATGTAAAAATCTATATACCTATATAAAAACTGTAGAGCAAACTTTTCTGAGATTGACACGTGTACTATGCATTAAATAAACTTTTCTGAGATTGACACGTGTACTACGCATTATATATGTATCTCAATTTTCTCTCATATGCTTGTTTCTAGCCTCTCACGCTTTGTAGACCAAACTTTCTGAGATTGACACATGTACTATGCATTAAATATGTATCTCAATTTTCTCTCATACGTTTGTTTCTCTTTAGCCTGTAACGCTTTCTTCAATTTTCCATTCTCTCCTTCACTTTCGTCCAATTTATTTTGAGTTCGAGATTTGCCAAAATGTACGTTCACCTTTACCTAAACTTCTGTCTGATTTACTTGGAGGTAGAGGTTTCCTAAAAAAATCCGCCAGATTTATTTTGCAGTCTCCTTCAAAGAACATGTCCGTTCACATTCTGATAAAACCCCAAAATCCGTCCAATTCATTTTGCGGTCTCCTTCAAAGAACATGGTTGTTCAGATCCTCATTCGGTATGAAACCTTCACCCTTCTTCACTATATAAATATAGATGAGGTAGAGCTCGAAAATTACAATCTCACATCAGCCGTTTCTAAGGTAAAATATATCGTATATTATTTGCCTAATAATTTTTATAGATTTACATTTTGTAGTTATATTTATATTTACTTTAAATTATATTTTTGGCATCCAGTTATATTGTAGTTGTTGGATCCCTAAAATATTTCAACACTCCATTCACTTATAACAGAGAAGGTTAGTTCAATGTTTTTTAAATGTTCGATTTTGGATAGCAAATTCTATTGTTATTGTGTTATTGAACTTCATTTCATATTTAAATTGTTTAAAACATGTCAATTATGTTATCATTTTAAAGTTATAAATATTTTGTTCTAGTGGTTGTACTTTTTTTTGGTTTTTCTCCAGTTGTTGTACTTTTATTTGGTAAATTTTTAAGCGTGAGAAACTAACCTATTAGATAAAATGAGATACATTTTTCCCATTTATGAAAATAAGGTAACTTTGCAAATAATTTTCAAACTGACACCATATTTGGTTTAGGTAAAAAGTCTAAGTAGTAATTATTATAGAATGAGAAGTGTTTTTTCCTGTTGTTCCTATTTTATTAGTTTGCTTATTGTATCAGTTTGGCTAACAAAGTGTATCCGTTTGTATTTGATTTATGTTCTCATTGTATCGACATAGTAATTTGTTGATTTATTTTTGTTTTCAAATATGTTTTAGCTTTTTCATATTTTGTTCTGAAAAAATTATGTTAAACATGATTTGGCGTAATGTGAATGGTAATTTTTATTTTAATGAGATTTATATCTAGGCGTTGGATGAATATGTTATTAAAACCCAAAAAACAATAATTGGCCATAATATTTTTAACTTACAGTTTAGGCATCATTAACAAAATTTATATCGTACTGAATATATTTGTTAATTGATCTACTCATATATATTTTATTGGTATTAGAGTTCGCTAGAATAAATAAAAAAATAAAATCTATTTCTATTTATTTTTTCCAATTTACTCTTAAGAATAACCCTTTTCGACTAACTTATTTTTTACTTTTAACAAATCATTTAGGATAACTATGGTTTGTACTGAGCATGAAATTCTCTAAAATCTGACTTAATATTCTCCCGAAGAGAAATTATTGACGTGGACAATCCCACTCCTCGAGAACAAATATGTATTTCACGTCACCGAATGCCTGCTTTTCAATCATCTATCTCTCAAACCCAAAACAAGTCAAAAAAATCTCGTGCAGAGAAAATATATTATGTTCTGAAGGCCTTAGCGAGTAATTGCGTCATGCAAATATACAACAAAGAAGGAAATATCATTAACTGTCCACATATTGAGAAATCGAAAGCGACTATACGCTCTTCATTAATCCGGAAACTGCATATCTCAACCAATGGGCGTACTGAAGAAAAGATTGATTCTCCCATCACTTTCATCGATCTAGATCCCAACTCTAAGGAAAAATATTCCGATGATGAAGAACCGTTGATGAATCCATCAAACTCTTTTACCTCCTTAGATCATGTTGAAAATTCAAACTACTACTATGACTAACCATTCGCAATTCATCATGGCTCCACTTCATTCGTAGATGATCCATCCGAAAATTCAGTCTCTTACTAAATCGATCGATACAGCTGAATATATCTTCCATCGCTTGGTCTTTATGATCATTATGTGTTTTTATTATTTAAATACATTTCTTTTTGTATTACATATAGTTAATTAATTGTAACAACCCTTGCTTTTAGGAGGATAATTTTATATTAATTTACCGCATAAGGTAATTATATAAAATGTTGGGACTAGAGTAAATATTAATTTAATGAGTTCGAAGTTAATATTTACTGGATTGATACATATTTACTGTATATGAAAGTAAATATCGTCAGGTTGCATGCTTATAGTGTCATATATTTTAAATGACATTATGGTTTAAATGAAGTCGGAACTCGAAATAAATTATAAAATTACCGGATGCCAGTTTAGAGGGTGTTGTTGGTCTCGGAAGGTGCGAGATAGTCAAAATAAGTGCCATATTGTATTTTTGGGTTTCGGGCACTTTTATCTGGTTTTAACTTAGACGCGTATTGGGAGTCATTTTAATGTGGTATTAACCACTTAAGTTGGGAGACTTGTGTTTAGCCCCGATTTTTAGTCTTCTAAATCCCCTAATTTCCTTATTACATGTCTTAAAACATAAGGAGAGTAAGAGAGAGGAAGAGAAAAGTGGAGACAGAAGAAGAGAGAGATTGGAGCTTGGATTGCTTCTATCCAAAATAAATCTGAGATATCAACCCTAAGGCAAGTTTTCTACTTGCTAATATATGATTGAAAATGAATAAATTGTTTGATAGTTGTGTATTTGCATTTATGGATCAAAAATGAAATTTGTGGTGAGTAATATTAGTTTTTGATGGTAAAATTATGGATTATAGTGGTTATACATCGTGTAGGATGTTTTGGGGTAGATTAATGTGGTTGGATGTGTATAAAAATAAAGAGATTTGAGTTTGGAGAAATTTAGGGTTTATAACCCTCGAAGCCATTCTTGGCAAAATCGCATGGGCGAATCGATTCGCCCCCCTGGGCGAATCGATTCGCTAAGGGGCAGTTCCCAGGTCTGCCTGGACCGAATCGATTCGGGTCCAAGCCGAATCAATTCGGCAGTTGTAGAATCCCAGGTCTTATGTCCGAACCGATTCACTAGGGCGAATCGATTCGGCCCTAGGGCGAATCGATTCGGATTCATGCTGTTTTTGAGTTTTTTTTTTACTCAATTTTTCTCCTTTTTCCTTTAAGCTTAGGACCTAGGAACCTTCTTGAATGAAGTAAACTTAGAGTCCTAAAGTTTTAGATGAGTTGGGGAACTACCCTAGATTAGTAATGGTTTATATGGGGACTTTTTCGGGGTTATGCCTATTGATGATAGCGCATTCTTTTCTTCTAGTTAATTACTATAAAATTAAGAGTTATAGTATTATGTTTGGGAGACTTTAGGAGCTCAATTGAGCTATGTTAATCTTGATGGTTTATAATAACACCATAAAAGTATGTTGGGGGAATGAATTGAAAGTTTATTCATTCCGTTGAGGTATGATAGTATTGGGGTTTTAAAGTAATACCCCAAAATGTTCGGAGATAATTAAAAGTTTATTTTCTCCTTGGAGGTGGTAATGACGATAAAATTTATAGTATGGATCCGGATAATAAGATAAATTGTTTACAAAATGTAAATGATAATGGTCTCGGATAAAATGAAACCTACACATGTATAATGGTGAATGAAAATGATATGGAAATGGTAAATGATAATTTACTTAATCATGAAATGGTAAATGATAATTTACTTGATTTTTGAAAATGGTAAATAAAATGGTTGAACACACCTCTCTAAATGACATCATAAGGGAAGTTCGCGCGTTGAGGTGAAGCCCCCTGACTAATGAATGCAGGGTGGATATAGTCCTAGGCCATGTGAGAGTTTGTTGATATATATATTTTTCTGCGATGGGTAGGAGATTTCGGGTGTGGTCTTGACTACCCTGCAGGTACTTGGTCGCTTCCCGACGTTTTGCGTTATAGGTGCCCAGGTTGTCTTTTGATAGGCCCGGGAAGATGATGGTCATTTAGGGGCGTGCACGGTGGGGAAACCCGGAGGGGCGGTCTTAGAATCGTTATATTTATATAAATATAACTATTCATAATCAAGTGGGACTTGATGGATTATATGCCATAAAGAGCATAATGTAGTGCCATAAAGAGCACTTATAAATGCCACAAAGGGCATTTGAAAATGATTATTTTCCTGACAAGGAAAGGATTTTTACAAAAAGTAAAATTGAGATAAAAATTCCATAAAGAGCATAAGATTGTGATCATATATATATATTTCCTATTGAAGAAAAGATATATGAGATAATTAGTCCGCATGATGAAGTTTTAGATTAATGTTATTCATTTTATTTTCCTGCTTAGCTTATGTTTTAGATTGTGTAGGTAGCTTCTTATTTCTCTTTCGTCATGATTTATCATTCATAACTGTCATACTTTTTATTCATATGGTAGTCATATAGAACCGGGCCCTGACCTATTCATATTTCTTGCTGTGCTTGCATCTTGTATCCGCTCAGGTACTTCGCCTCAAGGAGGCCTGATTTGAATTCCGATCCCGGTGTCTTTGACGAGCCGTGATGCTTTGTGGGTATTACGGGGCATTTGACAATAGACATTGTCATCCTTGTACTCTAGTCAGGATCAGGTCTTTTTACTCGGGCGAGAGGCCCAAGCTTTTGTAATTGATTAATGTAATGTATTATGTAACTAATGAATTTGTTTAATTTTATTGTATGAGTCTGTGGCCGACAACATATTCGATCCCTTATTGTATATTTGTGTGTATGTAATGAAATTTCGTCTGGATTTCCACTTTCTTCTATTGGGTTGTTAAGTTGTTTTCTTTTATTAACTTTAAAAATCAAATTTTTTGGCAACCCATTTTTCTGAAATGAGGAGTGGTTATCCCGTATACTTCTTATTCTGTTGTGATGCTAAGAATGATTCCATCCATGATTCCGTTATTTTGGAGTATCGGGCTGGCCACCCCCTATTTCGGATGGCGGGTTGTCACATTAATGAAAAGGGTATGGTTTTATACTTTATTGTTATATTCTGTTTTCATTTAATCAAGTAGAACATCTATAAATGTTGTTAGTTATTTCATTTATTTTTTTATTTTCCATATATACATGATTTATAGTTTGTGAACGAAAAACAATAGTATGGTATTATTATGTTTACAAGTTCTAAAAATATAAACAATTTTATATTAACAATATACGAAAATAATTTTTCTATTTTCATATCTTATGTTTACACTATGAAGAAAAAATTAACAATCCAATTTGAATAATACTATTTAAGAAACAACATGTGTAAATTGTTTATGAATGAAAAATATAGAAAGTTTGTACATAAGAATAATAACCTTTATTTTAAATTTACTCTTTATTTATATGTTTTTTGATCTTTATATATTATTATTATATTATTGTTACTGTTGATTAATACATATTAAACACATATATGCATATAGCATTGTCTATGACACTCCTATGTTAATGTATCTTTCCTTTTCGAAAGGTTCTTCATGAATTGTACTTTTCTTAACATCCAAGTTTATAAAATACCGATGGGTTCTTCATAAAGCATATTATAAATGTTGTATTACTCTCTTAAAGGAATTTAAGGATGTTACTTTCGCTAATGTCCTTTGTGTAAGTATTTTTTTTAATATTTTTCAAGATTTCTTACACCATGCAAGAGTTTGTAAGAAGATCCATCAATCATAACAGAACTACAAGTTTTAGTCCACGATGTCAAAACAGGACACTATTCTATACCTATGAGTAGAACGTTCATATTCTCACATTATATTTAATCCATGCTATTCGATACACGATTTGACCACTATGATTTTGTTCTTATGTCTGAAGTTTCATTCTTATCGCGTATTGGAAATATATGTTGTTATCGTATACTTTCTCATGCTCACTTTTCGTTTTTGGCCTTTTTTTCAACTCCAATTTCTTATATCCGTATTATGAAAAATATGTTGCCATAAAAAAAGTTTTCCAAGAAAAAGATGGAAGACTAATCGATGCTATTGGAATTTAAACACTTACCAAATCAGCTCTTAGAACAACTAAGTTTCTTTATGAAATCCAATCAATATTTAAAGAACCCAAAAATAGTGAACTTTAGAATAATCTCTAAACCTTAACGCTCTTAGTATTCTCCTATCCTATGTGATTGAATCACTAAATGCATCGTTTTATAGCAGTTCATATAGCAACATAAATATTGTAAATGGATTATTGTAATGTTTTATTGTTCTATTCTCCTCTCATTGTATTTCATCTATATTGCATATTCGTAATATTTTACATAAAGTTAATTAATAATTAAGTTAATTGTTTGTTATTTTCCATATATAAATCCTTTATAGTTATTTATTGAAAAACATTGTTATAAATTAATCATTTTATATAAATATATCTCAAAATCGTTAAATTTATCCCATTCCTACTAAACTAATATACATCTTATGCATAGATGGATTATACAGAACGATGTAGACAAGCTAGGATACATAGGAGGCTCATACGCTCTTCTTCACTTCATCGTCCATTAACCACCCAAATTAATCCTTCATTATCAACTTCTACCCATTTGTCACCCAATATACCTTCAACATACTCACGTACTTCAATCAATGTTAACTAAACCAAACTGAGGAGTACACATGTAAATTAATTTTCTTCGACATCCCGTGTAAATGTCGATGAATCCATTTCCATAAAGACTTCAATATGAAACAGTGAACCTAACGCAAGAGTTGGTGTATATCGTGGGTACACGTTAGATTGGGCAACACGTACGCGATTGTAGGAAAAATCATCAAATTCCACCCCAACCTACCAGTGAATAATCCCCAAATCCGTATATCCAGTATGAATTAAAATTGTCAAAAATTAAATTTAATCCCAAATGAGTTAAGTATATTTATAACCAAATTTATATATTTTTTTGCTTTACAACAGGTAAACGAAAACGTTATTTAGTTACCTCATATAGTAAGACTAGAGCATCAACCGTATTTATGAATAGTAAGACACTATAAAATACGTAATTATTAGTTAAGAGTACAACAAATTTTTATAAACTGAAATTCATTTTTTCAATATGTTACAGGTAACAACTCTGCCCTTTGGATGTTTGGTCCTCCTTCAAAGAAATGTACTTTTGTGGTGCTATTATGTGGTATGAGGAACACACTGATAAACAAAAAAATACATCATCTCCTAAGTTCTCACTATGATGTTAAGAAGGGAAAATAAGACTACCATTTAATAAGGAGCCGCCGTCGTTCCTTATAAGTTTACTGTCTTACAATAGAGGTGTGCGGTCATCAAAATTTTGAACCAATATCCGTGCATACAACTCAAAGTTTGCTTTCACCTCTATAGGAGGAAAAATTGATATTATATACAACAATGGTTATGGACCATACATATATCGAATACACGGATAGAATCATCACAAAATTGGTTCGTTACTAACAATTGAAGGTCAACGACCAAAATTTGCGCAATTGTACATCTACGATATTGAAGAAGAGGTATCAAATCGTATATCAGCTACACGATCATCAAGCAATGACAATAACATTGCCACTTTAATTGTGGAAGGACTGATATAAATCTTTGATGAAAGCAACGAACTAGAAAAGGTTTTTAGAATGGCGCGTGATCGTTTTTGAGAATCCAATTTCGCGGATATTCTCTTAAGGTTTATGGCTACAAGGCGTGGTGACCCTCCCGTTTATAATTTTCCTCCAGCCTCTGAGGTTGGTGACCTTTCGGATACTGATTATAGATGTGACACTTTCATTCATCATAAGTCTACCGGATTTCAACGTATAAGCGAGCTACAACCATCATTTATAGCAATGCAATATCCAATCATTTTTTCGTATGGTGAAGATGGATATCATGTGAACATTCTCTACACAAATAATTCGGGTCATCATAAAACAAAGAGAGAATGCGTGACCATGCAAGAGTTTTATTCATATAAACTACAACAAAGATCAAATGAATCAAATTTATTACATCTTTCCGATTGTTTATTTCAATAATACATTATTGATGCATACACGTGTATAGAGGAAGATAGGCACTCAAATATCAGTGGACTTAAGGATTCAATCTTAAGAGGAGATACAACACATGCATCTGTTGGTAAATGCATTGTTCTTCCCTCCAGTTTCACAAGTGGACCAAGGTACATGGCTCAAATCTTCCAGGATGCTTTGACAATTTGTAGATGGTTTGGCAACCCAGATTTATTCATCACTTTCACATCAAACGCCAAGTGGTCTGAAATAATCGAATTTCTATCCTTAAATCCTGGCCAACAACCCGATGAACGTCCGGACATTATTGCAAGATGCTTTAAAATAAAGCTCGATCATTTTATGAAAGATTTTAAATAAAATAAGTCATTGGGAAGAATCCAAGCCTGTAAGTACATTCTTATTAATATTTTTCCCTTAAATAATTTTATGCTAATCTAATTTATCATTTTTTAGCTATTTACACGATTGAGTTCCAAAAAAGAGGATTGCCACATGCTCATATCATATTATTCCCGCACCCTGAAGATTAACCTCAAACATCGACCCAAATTGATTCGATTATATCAGCTGAAATACCAAATGAGGAAGAAAATCCTATTGCTTTCAAAGTTATTTCCCAATTTATGATGCACGGACCTTACGTGAAGCAAATCGTAACTCCCCATGTATGTCGAAAGGAATTTGCACTAGAAAAGTCCCTAAGGCTTTAGCATCATAAACCTCTTTAGATGAAAATGGATTTCCTATTTACAAAAGGAGAGATGGTGGAGTTGTTGTTGACAAAAATGGAATTAAAATTTATAATAGATTTGTTATACCTCATAACAAAGGTTTTATCGTTACCTACGACGCCCACATTAACGTTGAGTTATGTACCAAGTCTGGAGCTATCAAGTGTCTATTTAAGTATGTCAATAAGGGTGCTGACAAAACAAGGGTTTTATTGCAAGAAAATGTTGCAAGAAATGAAACGACAGGAAAGGATGATGTTATACCTATTGATGATATTATATCATATCTGGACTATATATACGTATCTTCCTGTGAGTCTGCAAGGAGGATATTTAATTCGATATTCAACATCGAAGTGTTGTAGTCGAGAGATTAACGTTCCACTTACCAGATGAACAAAATATAACATTTAAGGACTCTGAAAGGTTGGACAATGTCATCAACAGAATAGATGTTGAGAAAACAATGTTCACAGAATGGATGGGGATGAATTCTGAACATCCAGATGGACGTGAATTAACATATGTTGAGTTCCCTATAAAATGGGTATGACAATCAAAGTTCAAACAGTAGAAAAGAAGAGAAAGAGAAGATTGCATCGGTCGTATTGCTTATGCCCATCCAGCATAGGGGGAGAGATTTTACTTACGGATGTTACTTAATATTATAAGATGGCCCCACAATTATGAGGAAATTAGAACAGTAAATGGTGTAACTTATCCGACCTTCAAGTCAGCATGTTATGCACTGGGGCTAATAGATGGAGATAAAGAATGGAATGATGCACTGTCCCATGCTTCTACATGGTCATTTGATAATGAAATACGTGAATTATTTGTTACGATACTCCATTTTTGTGAGGTTACTGACCCCTTAGCTCTTTGGGAACAAAATTGGCGTGCTCTTTCTGAAGATATTTTGTACATGCATAGGAAAAAACTTCAATTTCCTGAGTTTCTCTTAACTGATTCTCAGTTTAAAAATTACGCAATTTATGAAATAGAACAAATTATGCGTCATAACAATAAAAGTATGAGATATTTTCCACCCCTACCACTTCCTGATGAATCTTTAATAAGGGATATAGGAAACCGATTGATTCGTGAAGAGACATCGTACGATATGGCTGAGATGTATTCGGAGCACTAAAGACTACATGTGGGATTAAACAAAGATCAATTGTTGGTTTATAATAATGTGATCGAATCAGTTAATTAACAGAAGGGAGGATTGTATTTCGTTTATGGTGCAGGAGGAACAAGAAAAATGTATTTATACAAGACTATCATTGCACGATTAAGATCCGAAGGTAACATTGTTTTGGCCCTAGCATCCTCCGAAATCGCGGCATTATTGCTACCAGGTGGAAAACAGCCCATTCACGATTTGCAATACCAACTGATATATGTGATTGGTCCACATGTGACATACGACAAGCCACTAACCTTTATGAATTGATTCAAAAATGCCCACTAATTATTTGGGATGAAGATACTATGGATCATTGTCATACATTTGAAGCAGTTGATAGATCATTACGAGATATCCTTCGTTTCGACGACCCAACATCGAACGATAAACTTTTTGGCGAAAAAAATGTTCTTCTCGGGGGAAACTTTAGACAAACATTACTAGTTATCCTAAGAGGTACAAGACATGATATTGTTCGAGCTTCAATAAATATGTCACTAATTTGGAAGGAATATAAAGTCTTCATACTAAAGCAAAATATGTGAATAAAAGACACAATTGAATTTTCAAATTGGGTTCTTGGGATTGGAGAAGGGATGATATCGACATCTTCTTTCAATGAAGAATTGGATAAGACATGGATTGAAATTACAAAAGATCTTTTAGTTGAACATACTGACAATCCAGTCGCAACAATCGTCGACAACACATACCCGAATTTAGTTGACAACATTAAGAGTGAAGAATACTTGAGATCGTCAGCAATTCTAAAACCATCTAAAGATGTGGTCGATGATATAAACCATTTTTTTCTTAATAAAATTAATGAAGAGGAGCATACTTACCTAAGTTCTGACTCCATTTGTAAAGTATCAGCACGAACAACTGACGAAGATATGTAACTCCCTATGGAGTTTCTAAACATCTTGAATTTCAATGGCTTGCCTATCCATAAACTTCATCTGAAAGTTAGTGTCCCTGTGATCTTACTACGTAACATTAATTAGAGTGCATGAATTTGTAATGGAACACGTTTAATTATTACACAACTGAGTGATTGTATCATTGAAGCTAGAGTTATTACCGGATCGCATATTGGCATAAAAGTATTCATTCTAAGAATTGTTATGACCTCTATAGATAAGAAATGGTCGTTCATACTAAACGAAGGTAATTCCCAGTGCGCTTATGTTTTTCTATGACTATAAACAAGAGTCAAGGACGCACTTCGTCTAACGTTGGAATTTACTTGCCCAACCAGTATTTTGTCATGGACAACTCTATGTAGCTATGTCAATGGTGAAATTAAGATCGGGGTTGAAATTTCTAATAAGAAATGATCATGCAATACCTCAAAACTACACTAAGAAAATAGTGTTCAAAGAGATTTTCCAAGATTTAGAATCCGGTAAATAAATTACTATTGTTACAGACATTAATTTTTAAATAACGTTGTCCTAGCATTATTAAGATCTTCAGTAATAGAACATTGTTTATAAATTTGACATATTTTTTTCATCTTCATGTAGATCTAATATGAATTACTATCATACTTCAGTGTCCGAGCTAACTGTCGAATCAAGAAATTGTGCAATTGTTGTCCGAGTAACTAGAAAATGGGATGTATTCAATTTTAAGAAGAACAATGATTTGATGTCTGTTGACTGCATCCTGCTTGATGAAAAGGTATGTATTTATACTTCAAGTGTGTAGTTATATAGACATTTCATAATATGCATACCTATACTTTATGCATATAACTAATATAACTAATCTTCTTTAATCAATAACAATCCTGATAAACACGTGTTAGACAGGTATTCATAGTGTGACATGCTTTATATCCTTGAACAAAAAAAATTAGAATTTTTACACATTTTCATACTAAAAACAAAGTGCCCTTCATTAATGTTCATTTTTAAATTTCAAAGGACTTGGCACTCAATTCTCAGTGGATGTGACATTAATTGTCAACAAAGTATATTCACAATTAGCTCGGCGGAGGGTAGCATTGAACATAGTGTACATAAATCCTATAGAATAAGGTAGTTTCAGTTAGAACACGATGTCTACCTACACAAATTACAGTTTGCAATTCATCCGAATACATTAGGTTCATTCAAAGAATTTATAGAAATTTTAACACAAATGATTTGTATCTTCAGTATTGAAAGATCAAAACCAACAATCCTAACACAAACAAAAACTTAATACTACAAAGGGTTTGTTTTCAGTCCCGATCCAAACCTTTGGAATTGGAACAGAGGCTTTGAGTCAGATTCCAGACATCTAAACATACCCTATAGTTACCAAAATATTATACACTGATTTCAAATATAACAATAACATTTTAACTGATCCAAAAAACTTCAAGTAACCGAAAACACTTTAACCTTTTTCAAATTATTCCAAAACTAGAATGCCTTATTTTACTTAAATATCTGCACACGCGAGCTGAACACACAACTTCACCAACTGCACACATACAATAAACACAGTTCCACATATAAAAAATGGACACAATAGTATCACACACACATACACCAATATTTCACATTCAGTATCACACACTACACAAAGTTTCACGTACTTCACATACAATACTACAAAAAATAACACTGCATACATTACGAGACAAAAATGATTTCAGAATAAAATTCCATAGTGGAACCAAGTAATATTTGGTTATTTAGGTATAAAACCGTATCTATATTAAAATTTTGTTTGATTATTTGCTATATTTTCGATAAATATACACGACTTTCTTTTTATTATTCGTATATTAACTCACAACTACCAATAACTTATAAACAGATTTCAAATATAAACTGATTTCTTTTTCAAATTTCTATATTAACTTACAAATTTTTGTCTCACCCAAATCCATTATTAAATCATAATACTATAATGCAATCAATAAATTTCAAAGGACTTAGGACTCTAATCTAAGTGGATGTACCATTCATTACCAGGAAATTATAATCACAATCAATCCGGGGGAGGGAAGCATTGGACACAATGTCCAAACACCATACACAATAAATTAACTTCGTTTAGAACCCAATTTCTCATGGACATTGTAGTTCTTAAAAATAGTTACCCAGGCACGGTTAGATGTAACAGAATCAGGATAGTTCTATTGCAATGAAAACTATTGAACAACGACTTATAACCCTTCCTCATAGGACTTTTCATGGCCAACCTCTATTTATTCTCTGTAATGAACTTTTGTCATTGCTATATTAATTCTGCATGGTATTTCGGTAGTAGGCTTTCATGAGTTAAGCCAGTTCGTTGTCGAATTGGTTGAAATACAACTAAGTTCCTTCAGTTTCTATGATACAATAAACTTTGGCTCTAATAAAGGAATAATTTAATATTAAAAAAAATAACGCTGCTAAAATGAGAACGAATACAAATATGGACAACAAATTTCGCCTCTACACCTCTGCTACACACTGGTCAACGAATACCCAATTTGAATGAATTTTTGTTAAGTGCAGTTGGGTAAACATAACGATTACTGTCAAAGGTTTTAAAATAATATTCTCACATATGCATTAGCAATGATATATAAAAATTGTACTGTTATTGTTTAGAAAAATACTCATATCAGTACTGTTATTGTTTAGAAAAATCAGAAAATGATAGTAATATGACTTTTACTTTGTATTCACGATTCACGATTAACAGTACAAATGGGGATTAGAAGTGTTAATCGTAATTAACACTTCTATTCACAATTATGCATAGATATAGATGAATATTATCAGTAATGATAACATACATTCCTAGTAATAATCAATTAAGACATCTATCCAACATGAATACTAAAGTGCAGGCCTATGTATTGTTAAATAACACACACTCTTCTTTAGTCATTCTGCTAATCATCTACACGTTGGATTATGAACAACTTTATTATTTTTCATAAGTTCTTTACAAAAATATTATACAATAATGAAGAAATCTATTATGCACACATACAAGGATTTTCGTTCAACGCTCAATTCTTATCATACAACTTTTTGGGTACAAAAAAAACTCCAAATATTTTCATAGTTGAAATGTCTTTTTTATTAATTTTATAATTTTAACAAAAAATGTTTTTGGTTTCAAAACAATTCATATTGCATTGCATATACCAACATATCTTCATATTATATGAATTTTTTTGTCTAATATGATTATATCATATCTCTATCAGGATAATCATATTCACGGGATTATTTGGAAAAGGGAAGTTGAGGAATTTACATCCTTAATCGAAGAAGAAAAAAATTACAAAATCTCAAACTTCAAGGTTGCTGCAAACAATAGAGGATACAAATGTATTACACATTCATGTGTAATACATTTCAAAACAGGAACCACTATACAAGAACTGACAAACAACATCCCAAAAATTTCGTTAGATAAATTTGAATTTGCTGAGTACAATACACTCAAATACAGAATTGTGAACAAGGAAAACCTCACAACTAAAATTTTAAAAAATATCTTATCTTTTGTAAACTTATTCATGATTTACATTCCATAAATCATACACAATACATATAATTTTTGACTCAGATGTATGTGGCATTCTTATCGGAATAAGCGAAATCGAATTCTTGAATCTTAGCAGAAACAATGTCGAAACATTAGACATCCAGATCTCTGATCCGAAGTATTAAAGCACTCACTTTATTTATCAATTATTTTTTTATTCATATACATATTACTCTTAAACATAATTTCTTTATTACAAATATACACACTACAGCAATAACAATTTGAGAATCACATTGTGGGAAAGGTCGGCAATTAATCTGAACGAGATTTTGCAAGATGTAACAGAAATGCCAATTACAATTGTAATTACATCACTCGATGTTAAAGAATTCATAGGTACGCATATAGAATTAGTCAAATATTTATAATTATGAACATTTGAATTCATTCATTTTTAAATGACAGATATTTACCTGTCGTCCACAAATGTAACAAAGACGTACATTAACATCAAAATTCCCGAGATTCAACAAGTCATTGATATGTAATTGCTTAAATTAATTAACAATAAAACAAGAATATAATGAAAAATCATTTATTCATATTTTATACTTAACAACTCAAGTAATATACAATTCAAAGCATTGGAGCATATACCTTCAGCACATAATTTGGAATCAACCAGTGACACATAAAATGTCCTAAACATTTTAGACATAAAAAATATGCGGTCGACATCGAGAGATGAGGTAACGTATATTCTTTTTATAAATTTAAAATAATTATTTCATTCAAAAAACAATTAACACTATTGTACAGGTAAAGATTGTATCAATTCGAGCCTCTATTGCTGGAATCAATGATAAGTTTTGTTGGTCTTATGTGGCATGAAAATTTTGTAACAAGATGTTGATAAAGCTTGCAGAATCGTACAACTGTAAATTTTGCAACAACGACAATGCCTTTCCCGTCCCTAATTAAGTATAAGTAAATTACTGTATCTATATCATATCTATTATGATGAATCATTATTATTTAATTATTAGAATTTTGTAGATATAAACTTCAAATTGAGGTGCAAGACTATACTGCAAATACAACATTAGCTCTTTTTTACAAGGTCGCAGAAAAATTGGTTGGATTCACACTTGACCAAATTGAAACAAAGCAAAATAAGGTACGTATACAACTTCTTTTCTTATTTAATTTTTAACATTTACTAATTCCAACACATGTAACAATTTAAAATTTTTATTGGACAATACAATAGAGGCAAATCTTCTATTCAAGAATATTATTGGAAAAAAAAATACAAATTCATTCCGAAGCTCAATAAATTTAATTTGATAATGCGGAAGGAGTACTATACAGTTACAAAATTCGAAGAAACTCCCAATGAAAATTGAAAACCAGAAGATTGCGAAAGCTCATCAAAGGTAAAATAGTATATACATATATATGATCGAGTAATATAACATTTCTAGCTAATGAAACATGACTTCATTTTAACTGATAAAAAAAAGAGAAAGTACATTCAGACAGTTGAAGAGGAAGAATGAAAAAGGTAAATTTTCATAAATACAAATATCTATTCATAAAAATTATATACATTAATCTTAAAAAATTATTAACATATTAATTCATATATTGCAGGAAATAATCTATCGGTGCTACTTTACAACATCATTCACTACATTCTGCATTGAAGATAAAATACGATCGATTTTTTCTTTCCGTTCAAATTTCTGAAATACATTGAACATTATTTAACACAATATTGGATAAATTCATTTCATAGTTTTTATTAATTATATTCATTACTTTCGCAGTTGTTAGACAACATTGCTATTGAATGACTTCATTAATAACATCGATGTAAAAAATGGTTTAAATTCAGCCACGCATCGTGTGGCCTTCATGCTAGTTAGAGTATATACTTAAAGTTGTCATCAGAAAACAGCATTGGCATTTTTCGTTCCCACACGTTGACACGTGTATACTTTATTATGCCATTTATTAATTTTGTATTATATATATTAATGTAGACACATATGTATTTTGTCAATATATGCATTTAGTTGGTTCGTGTACTATGATGTTCATGTATAGAAGTCTAAATGGAGTATGTTTACATTAAATGTAATATATACAAGTATTTGAGTAGATACATTTTAGAGATCCCATAAATACCCATGTAATGTTGGCATTTTAAGTGAAGTCATAAAATGTCAAAAATATTGAGTGAGTAGTAAAGAAATTTTTTTTCCTCATATTGAGTGTTATCACTCAAATATTGAGTGTGTTAGTGTATTTTAATCTCTCAAATATTTTTTATTTTTAACAATCACCTATTTGGATGAATGGGTTTACGGAAGTGTTCTCAAGTTGAATGAATACTTTAGCTATTTTAAGAAAAGAGCTAATGAAAATTCTTTTCTTGTTTGAAATTGGGGTGCGATGGTTTTAAATGCTTCAGCAAGTTTCTTAATTTATATGTTTGATTCATGCATTAGTAGTGCACTATATTAACACTTACAATTTTCCATCTTATTAGGTTTGTTAAAGTATGTTTTGTATAAATTTATAATGTGACGTATATTGTATAAAATATTTAATGTTACATATTCAGATTTTTCAATCTATTTAATGAGTTCATCTTGAATGTTTTACAGTTATTTTATGTTGTTTTCTATGTACTTGTAAATACAACAATCTTTTTCATAACAATTTTTATATATTGGTTTGATATCAATTTTCATTTATTTAAAATAATATTAAGATATTCAAGCACATTATCCACCATCAAAGTATCGTTCTACTATGTTAAATGTATTTTCAATATATCTTAACTATATTCTTTTTCACAATGTAAGTATCTAAAATATATCCTTTTACGATCATGAAATACTTATATAAAATACAATAAAACGCACTAGTATAGTTAATTTTTCATCTAACCTATCCACGTCGAAGACTTAATTAAAGTTATATACTCATTCATTCAACCACGCTCCCAAACGTCCCTTTCCATTCATCTTTCCAAAAGTCTCAACTCATATATTTAACTTCATGCATCTTCATATTTGATTGTGCACGATTAAATGTCTAACTTATATTTGTTCTATTCATCTTTCGTCTTTTAATCTTCTCTTTTTCACTCGAGAAGATTGTAAGGACACAAATTTCCAATTGAGTCCGTTGTAAGTTTTGACTTAATTCCGGACAAAAACATTTGAGTCATTGGATAGAGTTAATTGATCATCCTTCAAGCCTATGAAGTGTTTGTTGAAGATGTAGTGGACAAGAGTATAAAGCTTCATCAAATGTCGAGTTTAATGTTGTAACAACCCGCCCTTTTGGAGATGATTAAATTCCATAATTAAATTAAATTGGCAATTTGGAGAATTTCCCTAAATAGTAATTTTTGGGATTTTCGAGGAATAAATGATTTTCGAAGGATGTTGTGATTATTTTTGGGACTATATAGGTCGAAATATTTTAATTATATGTCGCCGTTGAGTAAAGCGACACGAGGTAAGATTTTTAATTGAAAAACCCGCATTTATTTATTTTGGGTTGGAATAGTGATTTGCGATCAAGTACCCCGGATGGGAATTTCGACTGGGCCGTGAGTTTCAGAATGTTCGAGATAGTCGGAAAAGAGTGTCTGATTGTCGAAAATGAGTTTCGGGTAATTTTAGAGGTAAAAGTAACTCGTAATTGCGTAAACGAGTCGTTTTTGGGTTTTAAGGGGTATAACCCTTTTTCTTCTTATATAAAGAGGGGGATAGGGAGAAAAGAAGAAAGAAAGAAAGAAAAGAGAGAGAAGAGATAGAGGAAGGAGAAAATGGAGATTCGGGCCAAACTCCGCCGGATTCGACTCGGGTCGTCGGATTTTATCCACGAGACAAGTGTTTACTTGCTTTATTTCCTTTTTTGCATAAATATATTATACCGTAGTTTGGTATAAACAAACCCCAAAGATTTCGGGTTGGATTTTCGTGGATAAAACGGGTTTTTGGAAGTTAAAACAAATAAACCCCTAAAATTTTCTAATTGGAGATACCTAGAAATTTATTTGAAATTAATTGATGGTTTTGGGTTCTAGGATGTTTAGAACCCTTAATATATGTGTATTTGTAGTTGGTTGAGGTTGTAGGACATTGGGTGAGGCGACAAAAGCTTGGGAGAAGCTTTAATGGCCGAAACCGTCTCGGAGAAGACGATAAATAGTAACCCGTGACTTTAGGGGGCTATTTTGGTCAGGAAAAGAATTGATTTATCTCTCGGCCAAACACAAAAGTTGTAGATCTTTTCAATACGGTCGCGTGGGCGCTGGCTACGTATTTTTCTGATTTTACTACGATTTGATATGATTTATACAAGATAGCAGCTCCGGGTTGAAATCATCAACTCAGAAATCAAATCGGGAATTGGAAAAATAAAGGCTAAAATAAATCGTGTAGATGTTAGGGATAATTTTCGGTGTAGTTTAGAAACCCCGTTAATGAAATTGGGTTATTGGATCAAGAAATTGAGGAATTTAGTTTTGGGAGACCTGGTGTGACCGATCGACCGCGCCCCTATGGCCGGTCGATCGCGTCAAGGAGAAAGGGCCTACTGCTTTGTTTCGTAGGCTTATTTGCAACCCGTAGTCGACCGGGGGTCCAGGACCGGTCGACCGGTACCCTGTTTTCAGCCCAACATTTTGGAGATTGTTAATACTTCTCCTCTTTGAGTTTAAAGCGGGCTTTCTAAATTTGAGTATTAAAGGGGATTATGATCTAAAGAGGTAACATAATTATGTTGATTATGGATAAGTGAATCCGTCGAGATTATTAGGATGAGTTGGAGAATATACTTATTAATTAACGCAAATGGGTATATTTGGAGATATCTAATAAATCCGTAGATGGGATTTAGGTATGTGTTACTTATAAAAGTAAGAAAATACTTTGGGTTTAGTATCATGCATATAAGAATGGATGATTATGATTCTTTGAGAGAATCTTTGGGATTAATGGTCATCGCTAGATGTAGTTGGCAATTATGGCCATATGTATGTATTCGACGAGGAATATATAGTATATATATATATATATATATATATATATATATATATATATATATATATATATATATATACTATGTGATTAAAGTATATATATATGATATGATGGAAATGATTTTGAAAATATAAAAATGAATATTTTTAAAATGGAAAGACAAATGATTTTCATAATTGATAAATTATGGTTGCACACCTCCCTAAACCGCTATCATAAGGGAAGTTGCGCACGTTGTGGTGAAGCCCCCTGGCTATTGAGCAAGGTTGATATAGTCCCTAGGCCATATGGCCGATTATATATATTTACTGTGCTGGTTAGGTGATTCTAGGTGTGGTCATGACTATCCCGCAGGCATATGGTCGCTTCCCGACGTTGGTAGGTTCCCAAGTTGTCTTGTATGATAGGCCCTGGAAGATGATAGCCATTTAGGGGCACGTCCAGTGGGGAAACCCAGAGGGATGGTCTTAGATTTATTAAAGCAATTCATGGTAATGGATTGGCTTTAATTACATTTCCCGGATGGAAGAAGGGAAATGGGTTAATTGTTTGGCTTCGGTAACACTCCCGGATGGAAGAAGGGATGTGGAAGCATATGATATGGTAAAAGCATTTTTATGATAATAAAAATGGCTTTTAATTACATTTCCTGGATATAGGAAGGGAAATGGGATAATTTAATTTGAAAAATCATTTTTATGATAATAAAACTGGATTTTAAAAAGGTATACGATATGTTAAAGAAATTCATGCTAATGAATTGGCTTTTAAATACATTTCCTGGATATGAGAAGGGAAATGGAAAGTTTTGAAATGAAAATGATAAGTATTGATAAATACTTTGTATATGAATCCTCAGTCCGGGAGATAGATCCGGATGTGTATTATAATAATGAAATTGAATTGGTAAACCTCACTCCGGGAGATATTATCTGGATGTATATTGTAAGATGTATATAAATACTTATCTATACACTTGTTTCGTGCTACGGGCCTAATGGATCTCTACCATTAACCCTGCGAAGTAGTAGTGTATCGGGGGGTTCCTTGTTTGGATTTCGCTTCGCGAGACACCCCACGCACAAACTTAGTGCAGTGTTGAGAATGGAGGGAAGTTTAGCCCTTAGCACTTGGACTATCTAGGGTAGATAGTAGTTGGGTGATAGATTAGTTTAGCAGGGTAGCCTAACTAGGAGATTTAGAGGGATGCGCTAGGAGTGCACTGTTAGAAGAGAGGTGAGGGGTATCTCATGGGAGTACGATACCAAACTTAAATATGAGATAAAACCTTCTTCTAAAATAATAAGGCATTTATGAACTTGCAAAATATTTTCAAACTCGGGCTCTGACCCGTTTATCTACTTTCCTTTCTTGCTATATATATATATTATATAGGTGTCCAGACACAGGGACGCCTGGATGACACTTCCTTCGAGTCAAGACGTCAGCTGCAGCAGCTGTGGATGCGTGAAGGTTTTTGATAGCCGCTTCTTTCCTTGTACTCTAGATAGGAGGTATTGTATAAACATTCGGGCCAATGGTCCAACTGTTTTTATTTATTCTTCGCACGTTATTCGATATGGTTGTATAATTTGAATTGAGTGTTCGATTATTTTATTTCATTTTATTTTCCTTTCAGTTTCATTTACTCTTAAACTGTGTGTATGTTTTATTTATAATTGTTTAAACAGAGTAGTTAAGTAAAATTTTAACGCTCGCCTAATAGGATATTAGTAATCAAATGGATTTTCGACAGTGATGCTAAGAATGATCCATATGTGACTCCTGTTTTAATTTTATATAGGAGTGATCACCCCGTATCCCATTAGGCGGGTTGTTACAAATGTGCCTCGTTTCTACGTCACCAACATAGTTCTAATTGCTCCCAAGGTAATAATGAATTATATATATATATATACATATATATATATATATATATATATATATATAGGAGCTTGGAACATTTTATATTGGCTGAACGTTTATTTAAAATTGTTGCTTATTTTCAAAAATATTTTATTAAAACTTTAATATAAAGTATATAAAGTTTTTAGGCTAAAAATAGAATTTTTCAAACTTTCTGAAAGTTCGTTCGAAGTGTCATTCGAACGAGCTTGTCGTTCGAACAACAATGTCGTTCGAACGAGTTTGCTAACGAGTTCCCAGATTGGCCACTAGAATGTCGTTCCAAGTATCGTTCGAACGAGAAAGATGGTTCGAACGAGATATCCAATGAGATTTCTAATGAGTTCACACTGGAACTTCGTTAAAAGCTCGTTCGAACAAGACTTCGTTCGAATAAAAATCTCGTTTGAACGAGATTTGGCGGGACCAGATTTTTGGGCAGTTTTTGACAGTTTTTCCCACTTTCCCACTTGTTTTTCCCACTATCTTTTGATAGAACTTCTTAAGTGCGAAAATCAAATTTTTCTAATTAAGTTTTTCATAATATTCTAACTCCTAGACAGTGTTTTGCGAGTTCATATTTCCTAAGAAAAAAATCAAGTTTAAGTGTTCATTTTTAAAAAAAAAAATCCTTTAAACACTTTATTTCACCCATATTGTTTATTCTAAGTCTTCTTTATATATATATATACATTTCTTGGAGTTTGGCACCAGTTTTTATCTCTACCGTTTTGAAGAGACGTTTCGATTTGTGTGACACCCCGTCTAATTAAATACCGGGTGATCAGTCCTTTATTAAATTAAAATCAAGGTGAACGGTTGGTTCATTCTTAGCATCACTGTCACAAAATAAATTTCCAGTTTAAACACCCTAATTAATTAAGCTAAGTGACAAACAATTCAAACCTTATCTCTGTTTTATTTAATTCCATTATGAAAACCTTTTTCCAATGATTAACAGTTAAGAATCGCATCAATGTTAAAGATGGAAATCAACACACAAGAATTTAACCATAAAAATAATCCAATACCAAATTTAAAAACTATAAATGCCATCATCCTGACAAGAATTAAATCCCAAAGAGTACCAAATACTGAAAATAAAAGAACATAAATCTCTGACAAATCCAACTGAATAGGGAAACGGGCGACACATGCCCTAACTAATCAGAAATAAAATAATAGTAGAGTCAACAACGAGGACGTCTAAGCAATGTCCTGCAACTCCCACATAAGCTGCAGCGCATCCGTTCCAAGGATTCTAAGCACGACACCCCTGTGGCTGGGCACCTGTAATAAATACATATATATATACAAGAGAAAAGAAATAACAGGAAACGGGTCAGATTCCGAGTGTAAAACAGTTTTAAAAATAGTTTAGCAAGTATTTATAATGCTTACTGGCTAATGTAATAACCATGTTCGTATGCCACACTCTCTTGAGAATTCTCACCTCTCATCTACTGTGCACGCCTACCATACTAATAAATCTCATAAGTTTCTCTAACTTATTCTCCACAAGGTTTTATCATGTGAAAAGAGAGGTTATGACATTTACTTTAGGAAATCATTCTCTTCAAGATTTATTACGTTATTTAGAATAACTCATTACCATTATAAAGTTACCGAACACTTATAATAAAGTTGAAGCATTTATTCATTACTTATCTACTTATACGCACAGTAGAAAATTCCCATATAGATATACGTATATATATTAGTCACACATACAATATATATACTAACGGCACCCAATATAAACTCTATGGTGTTGGCATACTCTGCTATCAATTCCCCGTATCACACAAACTAAGGGAAATACTAGTTCGGAATCACTCTCGAACTGTATTAACACAATACACAAAAAATGGAGGTGAAGCATAGTTCCAGGTCCTAAGAGGTCAGCACATACCATCACGTCTCTTAGAACATCTGACTATCATTTTCAGATAGGCTGTATTGAGGATACTATCTTCTAGGGTACGAGTCAATATCCCCCATAAAGGTCCAATCGAGATAAGACTGTCTTGACGCGAAACCCTCCGTGATAGCAAGTAGCCCGAGTATGATTTTTACACAAATACATAATATATCCACAGTCACACAGTCATATATATAAATATTCATACTTTCTAAATTAGGTGGGACCACAACCCATAATTAAAATTATCCATTCATACTACAATTTACTCAATTATCTCGCATAACGAATTTGTCTCTTTCTATTCTCATATACAATTTATTTCATACTTACTTCTCATCTCTCGAAGTATTCCATCTCACTAAGTATAATTTCAGTAGGTATACCATCTTTAACCTTCCGTCCTAAGTATTTCACGAGTCCCCCGATTCATTAACGAATTTACTCACAATCTCTAATGTGTACCAAAATTCCTCGTTAACCCACTATTTCGTCCCATATTAAATTTCATTCAACAGGGTTCATTTAGACCCTACTGGTCTTCCTCATGACTCATCATATTCTATAAATAATAATCAAGGGTTCCTACATAATTAAACCGGATTAAAGGAAAAAGGGGAAAAATATGCAGTTTTTAGAAGGGGTCGATCGATCGAGGGAACGGGGTCGATCGATCGATGTTCTTGGGTCGATCGATCGATTGAAGTAGTTCTTGCCCAGAAACTGCAATTTCAACCTACGAGTTTCAACCAATAATCTTTTCTAAAACTCCATTTAAAATTCCCAAACTCCCAAATAAGGTTACTACTGGTTCTATATACATATATGCATGAATTTCCGCGTAAGACATGTATAATTTCTTCAACGGAATTGAATTAAAGGGTCAATTTGTATTAACTATCAAGAACCCTAATTTTCATAAAACTTCCATTCTTTTAATTTCTTTTCCAGACTTCTTACTTTTAATCTCATCCCAATTCGTGGGTTTTCCTCTATGTATGATTGGGATGTCGAGCAGATAATTATTTCCACCAAAACATGTGATTAAATCCTCAAATTCCTCAAATTCTTCTATGGAACATGTGTGTAACAATCCTAATCTAACATAGATGAAACAATAACTAAAAGAAAAGAAAGATAGATACTTGCCTGGAATTTGAGTATCAGATTTATGGATGAAAGAGGTATGGTTGCGTTCCTCGTCATGCGATCTAAGCTTTGGTGGTGGTGGCGGTGTTAACGGTTGAGTCTTTGGCCTTGAATTGCTTGGAAAGCTCACCCACTCCTTCTCTAATGGCCGTTCTTTGATTTTGTGTTTGTTAACCTTAGAAGGAAACTCCTAAAGACTGATTTATCCTTAGGAAATTCGTGGGTTTAATTACCCAAAAATGTCAAATGTCTATAATACCTCCCGGGATGCCAATTAGGCCAAAAATGCCCCGAGACCCAAACTAAATCCTCGGGTACATTATTTTGACTATCTCGAACCTTACGGATACATCGGTGCACTCGAAATGACCATACAGTTGACTTATAATTTATTCACTTTTAATAACAATAATTTAGTCCTGACACGACATGGGCGCGTCCCGACTTAAATTTCCATAATTGCCATTTTATTCACTCGTGACAATTTTTATAAAATTAATCTTATATATTACTTTACTCATTTAGTAATATTCAACAAATTCCCAATAATTACTAACTCTCATCACGCTAGTAAATATTTAAATTAATTTCCAGATTAATATTAAATTAATATCTCAATTTAAATTTAATAAATTCCCAAATTTTGAAAGTCATAAAAATACAGGGTATTACAGTTTGCTTTCAAATCCCACAAAGAAGAAGAAGTTTGCGTTGATTTACCCACTTGGACAAAGGCTCCTAGTTTGGGTGCCGGTGACCATATAAAGTCCGATCGGTGGATTCTGAGACCGCGGTGGAGCTCCAGGGTTATTCGCTAAGTGGAGGTGTCTACAAGAAGAAGCATCGGGGCTTGAGAGGGATCGAGTCGAGTGTTGAAAGTCTTACTGTCTAGTATTTGTAAAACCATACTTAGTGGATTTTGAGGCTAGGGCCGTCCGAGGTTTTTTTTCCCGTTGTTGGTTTTTCCTTGTACATCGCGGCATAGTGATTCATTTTTAATTTTATCTTGCTATATCACATAGAACGCATGCTTAGGTAAAAAGATGAAATTTGGTTTAATCACTACTTATGTTTAATTTGGTGCTAAATAAATATTGGGTAATGTGTAGTTAATTCAAGTCGTTAATTTAATTTGATAAAATTGGTTTGGCCTAATTGAGTAATATGGAAATTTTGACTTAGGCAAATTTCTAGGACTTGAGTTAATTAATTTTGGTCTAAGTGAAATTTAAATTGTGTCATCATATTTCACTTGGTTTAATTTTAATTTTAATAGAAATTAAAATTTGTTTATCTAATTTGAATTTGAACCATCATCTTATGCTTCCGCATCTATAAAAGGAAATTATTACTCTTTAAAGGTTTGATTTAAAATTGGTGGCCTTTTGTTCCAACAAGTGGTATCAGAGCCAAAAATGATAAATTACATCGTTAAGATTGTTGATGTAAAAAATTAGATTATCTCTAATTAATCAATCACAAATAAAATAAATAAGACAAATGAATTTTTAAAGTGGTTCAGCCTTAAAAGAATGTCTTACGTCCACTGTTTTTGTTATTGCTGATTGTTTGGGAATTCTCGACAACATGTTTTTTTACCAAGAAATTATGAGTCCCCTACAATGAGGATGATACAATGTATTTATAGCCATGAGGCTGTACATGTGAAAGGGTCATACATAGGTGTCCAATAAGCGTATACATTTGTATCATAATAATCAGCATTTAATGCACATTTAATCCTCTTAATTGTGTGGTAATAAATGCTCTGATCGAGGTGCAGCTCGGACCGCCTAAGCTGCTCGGACCGCCTAAGTATATCGGTATCCATGAGTTGCTCGGTGCAGTAAAGTTCCTCGGAGAGTACTTACTTCTCGGAGTATCTGAGCTGGTCGGGGAAGTTGAGTTCCTCGAAATCAAGGTGTTATTCAGAAATGTTTATTAGTGCCATGTAGATTGACACGTGTCTCCACTTAATTGAGCCATGTCAGCAGACTAAATTTGGTATCAACAGAATCCCCCAATGTTTCACAGTTCGAGATTGAGGAGTGTGGAACATTCTTCTCGAAATATGGCGGGATTAAATGACCATCCTGAATTTTAGGAGTGTTTTCTTTGTATTTATTTTGCTTTTCGAATTCATAGAATCACACTTTTCGAAATTTTCTAACTGCTTCAGTCTCCGCGCCCTTTTTGTCCTTTTAGCCGCCGGTAGCGCAAACGTCTCTCTATGTAATCATTATTTTTACCCCTTCCCAAGGTAAGGTATTTAAGCGTTGTAGACAATCTTATCGTCTCTTAACTTTTTCAAATCTGTATCTTTGAGTTCTCCATTTCTTCTCTATCTTGTGCGTTCAATCCTTCCATCATTCGTTGTCAATTGATCCATCCTTTTTCTGTAATATCTTCTTCCTTCTTTTTTATTTCCTTTATTCATCATAGTTTACCTTATTGAGTCACTTGATAAGTTTCGTTCTGATTTCTCTATTCCTTCATGGGTCATTTTGGAGGAACTTTCTGAACCTTCAGATTATTTTCGTTTGGCTGAGGGACATTAGTTCCCCAGTCTTTTTGTAGCCGAATGTGGCTTTTCTTTTCCTCCAAACCCCTTGTGCTTGGAATTCTGTCAATATTTTGATGTAGTACCTGCAAAAATAGCCGCCAATACATGGAGAATAGTTAATGGAGTCCATAGATTAAATCAGATTCATGGAACCCGTTTGGGAATTCGTGAGATTATGTTTTGCTATAGATGGGCTATCAATGATAATACTTTTTATTTGAAAACTAGGTTTTTAAATAGAGCTTTAGTTGTCAATCTCCCAGATGCCAACAGGAATTATTTTGAGCATGGGTTTGTTATAAAAAATTGGCAACATGCTCTATTAACTGAAAACGACGTATATTAGGGTCCCAGATGCCCTCCCTATGGCAATGGGATAGGTTGTTTTTATTTTATTTAGTTTTTGAAATCATGTTTTCTTTATATTTGATACAATGCGTCACTGATATTTTGATTTTTATTTATTTGCAGTTGACAGCAAAAGAAGGTCTCCAAAGGAGACAGAAGTTAATTTAAAACGTCTAAAACTTATCTGGGGTTTGCATCAAAATGTCGTTGACGAACATATCAGATCAACTTCGTATTTGTTGCAGTACAAGAGTTACACCTCTTCTTTCACTGCTCGTCCAGTGATAAGTAACATAGAACCAGTACCAATCTCTGAAGATTCTTCTTCTGAATCGCATATTCCTCTCAGTGATAGAATGAAGAGGAGAATAGCTCCTACCCTATTCGATAAGTCTGCCTCTACTGCTGGAGAGGCAAAGAAAAGTAAGCAGGATGTCCCAGAAGAAGGGACAAGACAAATTGAGGCACCTCCTCCAGCTGCTACTAAGAAGGTTGTCGAGAAGCCCCTTGTGGCTCCGAGCAAGCTTTCAACTGTTTCTCCTCCTAGCGAGTTTATAGTCATATCACCGACCAAGACGACATCCTTGGTCAAAAATGTTCTTGTTCCCACGAGGAAGCTAAAGAAGAGATCCTCGGTCAATTTGGCTGAATCCATCTCTCAGCCTTCAACTACTGGAAGTGGTGTTCCCACTTTCGTTGCTCCGAGCTCTGCTATGAGCTCGGTGAAGTCTTGGATCATCCCCAAGATCCAAGGTATTGAAGAAAATCTTTCCCGGGATAGGGTTACCACTTTGGCGGCTCAGCACATTGCCTCAGTAAGTATTGCTAATTTAAACTTTCATTTTTCCATGTTATGTGCTTGCACTAACTTACAGTTATTTTCTTTTTCCAGTTGATAACTTTTTTCAATACAATTATGAAGAAGGATGAAGCCATCAAGGCGTCCATCTCCTCTGGTGGTGTAGAGGAGGCTTTTGTAGGTCTGACGCAGTCTTTAAAATATTCTCGTCAAAAGTATGTCGATGATAAAGATGCTTGGGAGAAGCAGCTTAATTCCGCCGAGCAGGAGAGGGCTCAGGCTGTTGAAGTCTCTAAGGGGTTGGAGAAGAAAATAAAATACTTGGAGGAGAAGAATAAAGAGCTCGAAGGGAAGCTCCAAAATGCTGGAGAGCTTGAAGATAAGCTCAAGTCTGCTAAGGAAGAGTTAAGCAGACTTTGTGAAGTTGGTCGTCAGAAGGAAGAAGTGGAGAATAAATTGAAGGCTGCCGAGGAACTTTTATCTAAGAAGCTCTCCTCAGAGAAAGTGAAAAGGAAATTGGCTGTGAAAAAATCCTTCAGTGCTGGTTGGGACAAAGGTTGGAATAAAGGTTTGGCTGCCATGGTCTCACAAATGGAGTATGGCAGCCTTAAATATTTTAGGGATAGTTGGGTGGCTGCTCTGACAGAGATGAATGTCGATGAGAACTCCGACCTATTTCAGTGACACATTCGTGGCCCACCTCCTACTCCCGGGAAAGAAGAAGATGATGAAGCTTCCTCCGAGGAATCTTCTATGATAGTTGGGGATCAGGTCCCTACTGTTGAACTTTGCTACAAATAGCCCCAACTAACTATTACTCCTATCGAGCAGCTTCAGTCAACCAACATTTTAGCAGAACAGCTTCCAGCACCCACCGAGCAACCTTCTATGCCTTCCGAGCAACCTTCCTCCTCGTCCCAGCTTCCCGAGAAAGTTTTGGGAGACAAGGAGAAGGTGTATAGTTGTTTGGACTTTTCTCTTTGTTTATTTTCTTTGTCAAATGTAACTCTGAACTATGTACTTCTCTTTTATGATGCAATAAAATTTGAAATTTTGATTCTTCATACTGTTGATTCTCTTCTTCTCGCCCAATCTGCATTTTATTGATTCTTTCCATCTCTTTTCTTTACTATTTTATGGCTAGAATGGAACTCTTGTCAGCCCATGATACAGAACTGATGAAAAAATGTAACGACTACTTCAAGGCTGGCCATGCTGATTTGAATGAATCTGAAATCGTCAATATCCTTGGTCCAGATGCTTCAAAATGAGCAGTTGAAGCTTACCAGTATTTAAAGTGTCTTCTCAACTAGGCAGTGGCTAACAATGTAGCATATTATGAGATGATTGAAGACCTCCAGGGCACTCTCGAGGAGCTTCAACAACAATACAAGGAATCTTCAGCCCTTTTGTGCCAGGGATATGAGAAGAAGTATCTATAACTAAGTGCTGATAAAGGATATGATAGATTGATTGCTGCCTATAACATAAAGGAGAGAACTCTGAAGACCGAGGTTGAAGAGCACAAGAAGATAGCTAAGTTGCTGGAGCAGGAAAATAATAACTTGCGAGGAGAGATATCTCAGTTGAAGTCTGCAGCGTCTTCCTCAAACGCTTTGATCCCTATCAACGACGAGGGTTTCTCTTTCTTAGAGGTCGAAAATGCCAATTTGAGAGACAAATTGGAGACTTTGAAGAGAACTGGAGCCTCTACTTCTGCTCGCGGTCGAGCAAGAGGTTCTCAGGGATGAGCAAGAGCTGCTCGGCTTACTATTGAAGAGCAAAGAACTCAATCAGCTTTGGAGAATCAGGCCTTCCAGTTAATGGAAAAGAATCAATCATTAGCAGAGATGTCCAAGAAAATTATGAATCTGGAAGAGCAACTCTCTGCACAAAAGTCTGCCTTGGAGAATAAAGAACTTTTCATAAAAAATATCCACGAGCAGCTGGAAAGGTTGACTTATCAATTTCACAAGCAACCTAGAGAATTTTGGATGGCTGGCGATAATGAAGCCCTTTATCACCTTGATGAACGGATCCAGGAATCGAACACCGAGGGGTATAAGAAAGGATGGCTAAATGCCTTGGGGGTGCTACAATTGGAATAAGGTCACTATTTGTGGGATTACTATAATCCTGGGTTGCTCGACCTGCCAATGCCACCATTCAAACTCGACATGAGTTGGATTCCTGCTCGGGCAATCCCTCAGTGTTTGATTTCCAAATATCTCGACGACTACAGTCTTCATTCCAATGTTGAGTTATCTCGCCCAGAGCACCTACTCGATCAGCCATCTGTGATGAACATCAGGATGCCCAAAGACCTTAATTTCATAAATTCCCCTTACGCTTTAGACGATCTTCCTGCTGGCGAGGAACCTGTTTCAAAAGCACAGGGGAAGAAACCAATAGAATAGGAATCTTGATGTAATAATTAATATGTATTTCATTCTCGATGTATTTTTCTCTAGATTTAATGAAAGACTTCTAGTTTTACTTGCAAATTTCGATTGTCTTGGAAATATTTTGTAAGACATTTCTTTTTATTTACTAATGAATGTGCATGTATATCTGTTAAAAAGATAGAAATATTTTGTGTTATTTTAAATTGCCGACCAACTAAAGTTGGTGTTTTTAGTTCTCGACCAACCTTAGTTGGTAAATATATATTTTTTTTTCATATTTCTAGGAAATTTTTTATTCCCGACAAACTTATAGTTGGTGGATTTTCTTCCCAACCAACCAGAGTTGGTATTCTCTGGGAAATTTTTTGTTCCCGACCAACTTATAGTTGGTGGATTTTCTTCCCAACCAATCGGAGTTGGTATTTCTGGGAAATTTTTATTCCCGACCAACTTATAGTTGGTGGATTTTCTTCCCAACCAACCGGAGTTGGTATTTCTGGGAAATTTTTATTCCCGACCAACTTATAGTTGGTGGATTTTCTTCCCAACCAACCGGAGTTGGTATTTTTGGGAATTTTTTTATTCCCGACCAACTTATAGTTGGTGGATTTTCTTCCCAACCAACCGGAGTTGGTATTTCTGGGAAATTTTTATTCCCGACCAACTTATAGTTGGTGGATTTTCTTCCCAACCAACCGGAGTTGGTATTTCTGGGAAATTTTTTATTCCCGACCAACTTATAGTTGGTGGATTTTCTTCCCAACTAACCGGAGTTGGTATTTATGGGAAATTTTTATTCCCGACCAACTTATAGTTGGTGGATTTTCTTTCCAACCAACCGGAGTTGGTATTTCTGGGAAATTTTTTATTCCCGACCAACTTATAGTTGGTGGATTTTCTTCCAAACCAACCAGAGTTGGTATTTCTGGGCTTAATGCGTAGTGTGCATTACTAGTACTCCGAAAAAAATTCAACAAAAAAAGAGAATTGTCCGAAATAACCGAAACTTTATTCATATCGAAGAAAACTGCATTTCATAGAGATGAGATTACTGATAATATTTGCGAAGATGCTTTGCGTTCCATGCATTCTTAAATTCCTCCCCTTCTAAAGTTTCAATTTTATATGTCTCTGGTCGAACAACCTCTGTTACTCTGTATGGCCCATGCCAGTTAGCTTCCAGTTTATTGTGCTTTTGAATTACTTTCTTTAGCATATAGTCCCCTTCTTTTAGGTCGCACTTTTTCACTCTTTTGTTATAGAACAAAGCTGTTCGTTGCTGGTAAGCAACATTCCTGATGGCTGGTTCTTCTCTAACTTCCTCGAGCATGTCCAAGTCTAACCTTCCCATCAAGTCGCTGACAAGGGAATTGAAGTTCAACACTCGGTGTGTTGGGAGACCCAGCTCAGCAGGTATAACAACTTCACTTCCAAATGCTAGCATATATGGAGATTCTCATGTGGCTGCTCGGGGAGTATTACGATAAGCCCATAATACGAAATGTATCTCGTTGATCCAATTTGCCTTTGTATCATTTAATCTTTTCTTCAAGCCATTCAGCAGTGTTCTGTTTGTCACTTCAGTTTGCCCATTGCTTTGGGGATGGCCTGGTGCAGAGTGGGTTTTTAATATATTCGACTGATGAAAATATGCAGCGAACTCCTCGTTGTCAAATTGTGTTCCATGGTCGGTGATGAATGCATGGGGAAGACCATATCTACAGATGATATTCTTCCAAATAAATTGGCACACCTTTTTGTACGTCATGTCAACAAGAGGCTCGGCTTCCACACACTTAGTAAAATAATCCACTACGACGACGAGATGCTTAAACCTTCCTCTCGTCTTTGGAAGTGGCCCGACCAAGTCAATTCCCCACATGGAAAATGGCCAAGGGGAAGTAATGGGTGTCAATAATGCTTGGGGAGTTCTTAGGATAGAGGAGAAGCGTTGACATTTGTCACATTTCTTGGCATAGGCTATACAATCAGCCCTCATCGTCGGCCAATAGTATCCTTACGTCATTATCCTTTGTAAAAGTGTCTGACCTGCCACATGGGCTCCATAATACCCTTCATGGATTTCTTTGATCAAGCCTTTAACCTCGGTGGGATGTACACATCTCTGCAAGCCAGCTATAATTCCTCGCCTATATAGAACACCATTGATCAATACATAACGAGCAGCTTTAAACTTCAGTTTCTTGGCTGCGAGTTTATCAGTTGGTAACTTCCCTTCCTCAATATATTCCCTGATGGGATCCATCCAAGATGGTCCTAAATTAAGGGTAATAAAGTTCATCATCATATCTTCATCTATGCTCCAACTTGCCAAGACTTCTATTAGGATTGTTCTTCGTAGCTCGACGCGGGTGGCTGAAGCTAAATGAGCTAAGGCATCTTCTCTGGCATTATCCAATCTTGGTATTCTAATTATCTTCACTTCCATCAGACTTGATAAAATATCCATCACTTTTGCATGATACATGATCATTAATTCTCCTTTGGCTGCATATACTCCCAGTATTTGATTTACGATCAACTGCGAGTCACTGAATACAATAATTTGCTCTGCCCCCATGGTTTTTGCCAGATTAAGACCTGCAATTATAGCTTCATATTCAGCTTCATTATTAGAAGCCTTGAATTGGAAGCACAGAGCATACACCATATCGACCTCATCTGGGCTGTTTAAAACAATCCCTGCCCCACAACCTGTGTTGCAAGATGAGCCATCCACATATAGGTTCCATATAGGTACCTTGTCTTTAAACTTTTGATTGGACAGAGTTCCTCGGTGAAACATTTGCTTCTTCTTTTTGCCCTCCTTTAGCACTTCATGCTACTCGTCGACCATCTTCTCTTGCTTGCCGACCAACTTCTCTTGCTCGTCGACCAACTTCTTTTATTCGTCGTCCAATGTAAGTTGATCGGGGTTTAAATTCGATGATCCTGTAACATCCACAGGTAGGTCGCTATCCAGCTTTTGTTCCTCGGAGGTATCAGGGTAGGTGAACTCTGCTATAAAATATGCTACTACCTTCCCTTTTATTGACGATCTAGGCTCATAAATTATATCATATTCACCGAGTTCTATTGACCAATACATCAGTCTCCTTGATTTTTCTTATTTATAAAGAGCTTGCCTCAATGGCATGTCGGTATTCATGACTATGGTATGATCCTGGAAGTATGGCCCCATTCTTCTACTCGCTTCGATCAGCGCTAGTGCCAACTTTTCTAGTATTGGATATCTGATCTCTGCTCCTCGGAAGGCCTTACTAGTGTAATAAATTGGTTTTTGCACTCCATCCTCCACTCTTATTAATGCCGAGCTAACTGCATTTTCTGAAACTGCCAGATATTGGTACAATCTCTCTCCCATCACCGGCCTGGACAACAGTGGAGGTGCTCCCAAATATTTCTTCAACTCTTGAAAGGCTTTTTCACATTCTTCAATCCATTCAAATATTTTTCGGAGTGTTTTGAAGAATGGAAGGCATCTATCAGTTACTCGTGATATAAATCTGTTAAGTGCTGCAACTCACCCTGTGAGACTTTGTACTTCCTTCTTCGTCGTTGGAGATCGCAGCCCTAATAGAGCTTTGATCTTTTCAGGGTTTGCTTCAATACCTCGTTGGTTGACAATATACCCGAGGAACATGCCTTCTCACACTCCGAATATGCACTTTGTGGGATTTAACTTCATTTGATATTTATCTAGTTGATCAAACGTCTGAGTTGTTTTCTGCTTTTTGGATCTATTCCTGGCATATCCTCATGACTCCACGCAAAAGTTTGTTTTCTGCTTTTTAGGAAAACTATCAATTCCTGTTTTAGTGAGGCATCTAACGAAGAACCTATCTGAGTTGTTCGTTTTGGGTGCTCGTCGTCCAGAATGATATTTTTAGTAGCTTCCACTACCTAACCTTTCACGAGTTGCGACTCGTCTCTAAGATCCAATGTTTCAATCTCCGCACCTTCATCCACTTGGTAGGTAGTAGTCTTTTTTTTAGATTCCTCCAGTTCTTCCTGCTCGGCAGATGAGTAGTTACATTCCCGAGCTACTTTTTGGTCACCCTTTATAACTCCTACTCCAAAATTGGTTGGAAATTTCAGGCATTGATGTACCGTAGATGGTACTGCTTCAAACTTCTTCAATCCTACTCTTCCCATGATGATATTGTAAGATGACTGGACATTCTTATCCATCACAAAGTAACGCACTCTTTCTGTTCGACAAGCAGGCCACGTACCGATGAACATATCCAACTTGATCGTCCCAAGTGGAAAGAATTTCTCGCCAGCAAACCCAAGGAGGGGCCTGCGATAAGGTTCCAACTGAGACAACTAAAGATTTAAACTATCGAAGCATGAGTAAAAGATAATATCCTCCGAGATACCTTTATCCACCAGTACTCTTGAGATTAGTACTTCTTTCATCCTCATTTTTATCACCAGTGGATCGTCATGAGGGTATAATACACCTGCGAGGTCGTTCTTGGAGAAACCGATGACCAATTTTTCTTTGTTCACCTTCCCCGGGTGATCATCTTCAGTTAGATTTATTCGTTGAATGTATGAACAAGCTTGAGCCTCATTGAGGTAATCTTTCCTCTCTGCAGTAAGTTCTCCACCTCTTGCATCTCCACCTGTAATAATGTTATAATCAAATGATCCAAAACGAATTGAAAATACCTCACGTTCTGGCTGTCTTGGTTTCTTGGGGAGATTAGGGTCGTCTTCTCAATCATCTTCATGATCTCTTTTCTTGTTTTCTTCTGATCGACAAGGAGATCTAGACCTCTGTCTTGCTCGGTCGTTGCTTTTTCCTTCATTTCTTCGATCAACATACTTGGTCAGCTTTCCTAGTTTGATGAGTGCTTCGATTTCATTCAGGAGAGCTATGCAATTTTTGGTTGTGTGACCATGGTCTTTATGGAACTCGCAATATTTGGCCTTATTTCTCTTTTCAGGATCCGACTTCATTTTCTCATGCCAGTTTAGTTCCTCGCTGTTCCTGATCTCTTCCAGGACATGGTTTATGTCTACTTTCAAAGGAGTATAATTTTCAAATTTCTTTAATACTTCCCATGATGGCTTTGTTTTTGACTGCTTGTCACCACCATTATTCTTATGTTCTTTCTTCTTAGCCTTATCAACCTCCACCTTGGTCTCTTTAGTGTCCATGTTCTTCTTCGCAGCCATAGCGTCCTCGGCATTCATGATTTTGGCCGCTTTTTCCATTAGTTCCGACATGGTTCTGGGTGGATCTTTGTCTAAAGTATAGTACAATTTATTGGGCGACAGTACACTCAGCAAAGCAGTAATTATATTTTTTCTTCGTAATCAATAACTTCGAGCTTCTCATTATTGAAACGAGTTATGTAGTCCCTGGTGCTCTCACCTGTTTTTTGTCTAACATTTAACAAATGTGCAACTCGTTTAATTGGTTTTGCTCCAAAACAAAAATTTCCAATGAAGAGCTCGGCCAATTGAAAGAAAGTTGATATCTTCCCCCGAGGAAGATTATTCTACCATATTTGTGCAGATCCGGTAAGAGTTCTCGAAAATGCCCTGCATCTCATCTCGTCTGGCACGACATAGATGTCGGAAGCAGCTTGGTATTGTTCTATATGAAGGACAGGGTCAGTTTTTCCATCATATTTAGGGGTCACAACAGGTGCTTTGAACTTCGATGGTGTGGGAAAATCCACAATTGCCTGTATAAAAGGCATCCCTTGGATAAAAGTTCTTTGTAGAGGATTCTTGGCCTTAACCATTTCCCCTAGTATATCCTCTAACCTTTGAATAGAGCCTTTCCATGCATCCTTTCCCTCCTCAGGTCTATTAGTTTGAGCAATTGATCGTATTGAAGTCGCTTCCTAGGATCTATCTTGTCGAGTAACTAGTCGTGATTGGGCAGAACCCTCTTTTAGATCAAATGGTCGTCGAAAGTTTCTCTACATAGCCTTAGGAGGACTTTTATTCTTCCTAGGGCCCAATCGATAAAAAGGAGAGACCCTACTTAATCTTTCCAGTGCACTAGTCCTTTCTGGAGAGAGAGTGATGTGTTGTTCAGTATCTATGGCTCGTACTGACGAAGTTTGACCCGGTTGATAAGAAAAATCATCAGATTTCTCATTGCGATATGAATCCCTTTGCCTAATGCGTGAAGAAAGTAAACGACCATTTTTTTGAACACTTCGTTGTCCTGAATGGGTTGACACTCCACCCCGGATAGTTTGCATGAGTTGTCGCATAGTCTCTTGCATGGCCGTCTGGCCTTGAGCCAAACTGGCCATAATTCTAGCTAGATCTTGGACATTTGGAGGAGAGGACGGATTTGGGGGGTTTCCAGCGTTTCGATTACTGGATTCAGGATTATCATCCATTGATAATAAATTGTTTTGGTGAAAAACGAGAATCTCAGTCGTTTCCCACAGAAGGCGCCAATCTGTTGATGTAAAAAATTAGATTATCTCTAATTAATCAATCACAGATAAAATAAATAAGACAAAGGAATTTTTAAAGGGGTTCAGCCTTAAAAGAATGGCCTACGTCCACTATTTTTGTTATTGCTGACTGTTTGGGAATTCTCAATAACAGGTTTTTTTACCAAGAAATTCTGAGTCCCCTACAATGAGGATGATACAATGTATTTACAGCCCTGAGGCTGTACATGTGAAAGGGTCATACATAGCTGTCCAATAAGCGTACACATTTGTATGATAATAATCCGCATTTAATGCGCATTTAATCCTCTTAATTGTCTGGTAATAAATGCTCTGATCGAGGTGCAGCTCGAACCGCCTAAGTATTTTGGTATCCATGAGTTGCTCGGTGCAGTAAAGTTCCTCGAAGATTACCTACTGCTCGGAGTATCTGAGCTGGTCGGGGAAGTTGAGTTCCTCAAAATCAAGGTGTTGTTCAGAAATGTTTGTTAGTGCCATGTAGATTGACATGTGACTCCACTTAATTGAGCCATGTCAGCAGACTAAATTTGGTATCAACAAAGATCTTTTAAATATTTTTGGCTAAAATAGAATTTTTTCCATTTCTAAATTTTCTATTTTCGATGGTTCTAACTACACGTATTGGAAAGCGCGAATGAAATCGGCACTTAAATCTATCGACGGGAGGGTTTAGTTATCATTAGTTAGCGGGTGGTCTCCACAAACTCATTTAGTGGATAATGAACATGTTCCCAAACCGGACGATAGATAGAGTGAGAATGAATTTAAACTTTTATATTTTAATTCCCGTGGTTTAAATGCCTTGTTTAGCGCTATCACACCGGATGAATTCTGACGTATTATGACGTGTGAGACCGCTAAAGAAGCTTGGGATATTTTACAACTCACTCATGAAGGTACAAGTGTCATTAAAGCTTCGAAACTACAAAATCTCATCACTCAATTTGAAACCATCAAAATGAACGAAAAGGAAACTTTTGATGAATTTTATGATAGACTTTCCGATATTGTTAATTCATCTTTTAATTTGGGAGAGAAAATACCCGACAACCGAGTAGTAAAGAAAATTTTAAGATCTCTACCCGATAGATTTATTCCCAAAGTGACCGTTTTAAATTATTTACCAACTTTAGCCTCTACGAAATTAGAAGATCTTATAGGTGATTTACAAACCCATGAACTGGACATGTTTCCCTCTAAAACTGAAAAGAAAGTTGAAAAGGGCGTTGCTTTAAAATCCGTAAAAGAGGAAAAACTTGTAGTGGAGAGCGAGAGTGATAGTGACTCGGAAGATATGGCCTTGTTTGCTAGGAAATTTAGAAAGTTTCTTAAAATTAACAAAGATAAATTTAAAAATGACTTTAAGAAATTTGAAACCTCTAAGCATGACAAAGCCGAGAGGATCCCTAAAACTTCTAAAGAAAATTTAAATAGGGACGAGTCAAATAGGTATTTTGGCTGTGAAGGGTATGGACATAGGGCTTCTGAGTGCCCCACTAAACTAAGGAGAGAGGGTAAGCAACCAATGTCTTTTAATGCAACCCTTAGTGATAGTGATATGGAAGAGGTACCCGATTCCCCCACTAAGCCCAACTTTATGGCTTTTATGGCTAGGCATGTGAGTGATAGTGAGAACTCTTCTATTGATGAAACCTTAACACATGACACTTCCAAGGTCATAATTTATGATCCCCTTATTTTTTATGGTAGTGAGAGTGAAGAAGAGAGAGAGAGTGAAAATGAAGAAGAGGTTAATGTGAGTGAACTTCAAAATACTTATCAAGAATTTTATGTAGAATCTATTAAATTAAAAAGAGCAAATTTGAAGTTAGAACCTTGTTTAAGAGAGTTTCAAGGTCGTTAATGAGAGTGCGTTAGTGTAAGACCTTAGGACACGTGAGAGGACTCTTCGAGAGAAGCTTTAATATGTAGAAGGCGAGAGAGATAACCTTAGAGGTTTAATGGAATCCTTGAAAAAGGATCTTCTCGAGTTTGAAGAGAGAAATGTTTTATTAGAGTCTAATAATTTAGAATTGAAAAATAAATTAAAAGACTCTAAAAAGTCAAATTTGATTTGGAGTGCAGGTTCGAAAAACTAGATAAAATCTTAGGCACAATCCAAATAAAAAATGACACTTGTGGTTTAGGCGTCGATACTTGTAATGAATCTACTCATAAAGCCACAAACCATGTTTTAGGAGGATCACCTAGGAAAAAATTTAGAGATCAATCCTTAGGTACCAATTTTCGACGTGTTTTTACTTGTGCTCATTGTGGTCGAAAAGGTCATCTTAGGCAATTTTGTTTTGATCTTAAACGAGGTCCTAGAAAATCCCACCGTAAGGAAACCAAGGTAGTCAATATTCCTACACCCCGAGATAGTCACTCACCATTAGTTTGGGCTAGGATATCCGACTTGGTAGCTTTACAAGATAGGATTTTTTATTCTCATTTACTTTCACATGCTTCCTCCCTTGCAAAATCTAAAGGTTGAATGTGATAGTTTTATTTGCATACTCTATCTTTTTGTGCTTCATATTATATATTCTTGCTAGGTGTATGCATGTTTAGTCATTTTCTAATTATTACTTTATTTCATATCTTATACTAGAAATCATGACATGTTTATCTTTTGTAATATATTTCCTTCATTTTTGTTTGCATTAAATGAAAAATACAAAAAAAGATTTTTGTTTATCATTTGGGTTTTATCTCTTGGTAATTTAAGCTTAATGAAAAATTCAAATGATTTTTGTTTGTCTTTTGAGTATATTTTTTTTTATTTTTGGTTAAAAATTTGAAAAACTCAAAAAGATTTTTTTTGTGTGTATTTTAGTTTGACACACTTTATGTGGCATATACTTGTGTTAGAATTCTATATTTTTCGTTCCCATGTGGCTAGAACTTTAGGTTTAGATTGTCAATCCTTATTATGTTCTTTACCATGCTTACATGGAGTAGTTGGATTTTGTGTTGATATAATGGATTCTATTTTTATATGCCTCTATTCACACATGCACGAGCTCTTTTGAAATTTTAACTTCATATGTATATTTGAGATTTGTGATGTGTTCTCCTACCAATCTTGTCATCTACATATTTGTGACCTAGGAGGACTAGTGCATGTCAAAATCCATTGCACGTGAGATTTATGAGAAATTAAAAATAATACGTATAAATGTGCACGGGGAAGGGCTCCGAAAGGATTTATTATCCTTTGCGAATAGTAAGCCACCATTTTTTTTGGACCTAAAAGAAATACGTGGTCCAAAGGCCTAAAAGAAAATATGGCATTAAAAGAAAATATTTTCCAAGGCCTATTTTGTTTAAGTTGATCTATTCATTCAAAAGATTATACTCTATATGCTTAAATTGAGGGAGTTTGGATGGTAAATCAACGGTTTGCACAATGTCCGTTTTATCCTAGTTGCATTTTCAATGTCATGACTCTATTGGTTTGTAGAATCATCAGCATGCTAGGCTTGTATGCATTGTGCATGTTTATTCATTGAGTTCAATCTATATTGTCCCAAGAGGCTATATTCAAATGTGATGAAGTTTGCAATCAACTGAGAACTCTATGAACATGTTTTTAAGTGATTGGGTCTAAATTTAATTGTTACTAGTTCACACCCCAACACTTCCATTTCCATATGACACATTTTTTCCATACGAATGTGAAAATCTTATCTTATTTTGTGTCATTTGTGTATTTATATCTGTATATATATGCATGTGCATCTTTGGTATATCTAGAGTATGCATATATATGAAATTTTTGTTTAATCTCTGCCTTGCTTTCTAGTCCATATATGCTTTAATTCATAATTGGTATTCATCTTGTTGCATTCTTTGTTGATATCACATGTTTAACACTTATGTAACTATTGGTATCTATTTCTGGCATCTTAGTTGGTATCCTTTATTATTTGTTGGATTAGTTATAATTTTGTTGCCTATGTTCTTTAATGTTCTCATCACTTTATGCACACATCATGATTAGCTTGTTATACCATTCTATTTATCCTTTTTTTAGTTTAAGGGGTGTATTTGTTTTAATTGGGGAAGATAAGTTAATGTTTGATTCTTTAGCCTTTGTCTATTCCTGAACAAAAAGGGGAAGAATGATAGGGAAATAAATGGTATCTATTCCTATTATAATCATATCTTAGAGACGTCTTTCTAAGTAGGTCAATTGTTTGATAAAAGGGAGAATTAACTTAGGGGGAGTAATTATTTAATTGCATTTAATATTTTGATATTCCCTAAGCGTTTAATGTGTTTGCTTAAGTGTGCAGGAATTATATTCTAAGTGGCAATTTTCACCGACAAAGATATTGATCCTTGGGTTGTTTGAGTTAAGCATTGTATTTTTATTTTGGGTGGGACTTTGTATTAGTCTAGTAGAGCTTGACGGCCCTTTAGGATTTTTGTTTGGTTTTTGTCCCGGAATAGCCAAAGGGGGATATTTGTAAGGACACAAATTTCCAATTGAGTCCGTTGTAAGTTTTGGCTCAATTCCGGACAAAAACATTTGAGTCATAGGATAGAGTTAATTGATCATCCTTCAAGCCTATGCCATGTTTGTTGAAGACGTAGCGGCCAAGAGTATAAAACTTCATCAAATGCCAAGTTTAATGTACCTCATTTCTACGTCACCAACATAGTTCCAATTGCTCCAAAGGTATGAATGCATTATATATATATATATAGGTGCTTGGAACATTTTATATTAGGTGAACATTTATTTAAAACTGTTGCTTATTTTCAGAAATATTTTATTAAAACTTTAATATAAAGTATATAAATATCTGGGATAAAAATAGAATTTTTCAAACTTTATGGAAGTTCGTTCGTAGTGTCGTTCTAACGAGCTTGTCATTCGAACGAGTTTGCTAACTAGTTCCCAGATTGGCCACTAGAATGTCGTTCGAAGTATCGTTCGAATGAGAATGATGGTTCCAACAAGATATCCAATGAGATTTCTAATGAGTTCACACAGTAACTTCATTAGAAGCTCGTTCGAACGAAAAACTCGTTCGAATGAGATTTGGCGGGAACAATTTTTTGGGCAGTTTTTGACAGTTTTTCCCACTTTCCCACTTTCCCGCTATCTTTTGACAGAACTTCTTAAGTGCGGAAATCAACTTTTTCTAATTAACTTTTTCATAATATTCTAACTCTTAGAGAGTGTTTTGTGAGTTCATATTTCCTAAGAAAAAGTCAAGTTTAAGGGTTCATTTTTCAAAGAAAAATCCTTTAAACACTTTGTTTCACCCATATTGTTTATTCCAAGTCTTCTTTATATATATACATTGCTTGGAGTTTGGCACCGATTTTTATCTCTACCGTTCTGAAGAGACGTTTGGGTTTTCTTCTAAATCCCACAAAGAAAAAGAAGTTTGCACTGATTTACCCACTTGGAGAAAGGCTCCTAGTTTGACAATGACCATATAAAGTCCGATCGATGGATTTTGAGACCGCGGTGGAGCTCCTAGGTTATTCGCTAGGTGGAGGTGTCTACAAGAAGAAGCGTCGGGGCTTGAGAGGGATCGAGTTGAGTGCTATAATTCTTACTGTCTTGTATTTGTAAAACCATACTTAGTGAATTTGAGGCTAGGGTCGTCTGAGGTTTTTTTTTCCCGTTGTGGGTTTTTCCTCGTACATCGCGGCGTAGTGATTCATTGTTTAATTTTATCTTGCTATATCACCTAGAACGCATGCTTAGGTAAAAAGATAAAATTTGGTTTAATCACTACTTATGTTTAATTTGGTGCTAAATAAATATTGGTTAATGTGTAGTTAATTCAAGTCGTTAATTAAATTTGATAAAATTGGTTTTGCCTAACTGCGTAATATTGAAATTTTGACTTAGGAAAATTTCTAGGACTTGAGTTAATTAATTTTGATTTAAGTGAAATTTAAATTGTGTCATCATATTTCACTTGGTTTAATTTTAATTTGAATAGAAATTAAAATTTGTTTATCTAATTTGAATTTGAACCATCATCTTACGCTTCCGCATCTATAAAAGGAAATTATTACTTTTTAAAGGTTTGATTTAAAATTGGGGGCCTTTTGGTCCAACAGAGATTGATAGTCCAAGTCTTAAATTTTCCTATCATTCCCCCATTTAATTGTAACCTACCAGCATCCTTACGCTTCCCATTTCATTTCTTTTTACCCCAATTATCGATTCATGCAATTCACCTCTTGAATGATTTAATTTCAGGACAATGGATGGATTTCAAACTATAAATTAAATTTTTTAAGGCTTTGAACTTAACGGGTTAACTGAAGTGATCAACCATCTCCATATTGCCGTCGACAAGGGTTGTTTTGCCATTGATGGAAATCAACATGTGATCTCCTCTCAACCCTAACCCTTATCCTATTTACAAAGGGCAAAATATTCATCTAAGATTCTTAATAATAATTCAATTCATTATATAATAGCAAAATATTTCATACTAATACTCACATCTTCATCGAAGAATTCAATAATTAATTTGAAACCTCTTCTAGTTTACAAAGGGAAAAAACCTTTTTTTTCCTCATAAGAAGAAATCAAAACCCCTCTCATTTTGAATATATGTTATTTGGAAAATTTTCACATGTTCTTCCAATTCTCAATGTAATCATAAAGAATTTTTAATTGTTTGAGAATAAATAAGAAGTGTCTTTTCGATTCATTTATAAGAAACACTTCCTCATTCTTACTAATTTTGAAAAGGATTACTTAAGATTTTGGTTGAAAGAAACTTAGTTTCTATATGGACTCTCTCTAGATAAACATAAGTTCACTTACATCTTTTTGGTGAGTAATTGTCATGTTTGGATTTATTTTGAGCTTTTGACTATGTTAGACAGATTGTAGTGTTGGTTCTCATTTTAAAGATTTTTCAAGTTATGGTATTTTATGACTTAAAATTAGAAATTGATAAATTTCAGGTCAATGTATAATTAGTTAGTTATGGAATTGTGAAGAGTAAATGAAAATTCAAGGATAAAAAATGATTCGACTCATCAATTGTTATGAAAAAAATTCGCATGATACTTAGGTGAAGTGATATTTTTTCTTAGATTATATATTTTATTAATGGAAGTGTTTGAGGTGTATTAGTTACGATTTATGCTAATGAGTCAATTTTAAGGGGTAGAAGGTAAATGAAATTGGGAGGTCTAAGTTGCCACTAAAGTTTGATAGAGAGCTAATAAATGATGTCAAGATCCCCCACAATAGAGGAATTCATCTCAACAGACTAGGTAAAAAGAGAAGGCCCGCACAAGGTGTCAATGTAAGGGGATTCTGCATGGGAAGCAAACCAATTTCATGTACAAAAAAGATATTTGATACGAGGTGCACGATTAAGAAATTTTGGGACACGATGAGTTTGGGTATACATATGTTGCCACAAATAAAGCTAATAGATCGAATTGAGTGAAGACTTATTGTTTTTTTTTCAAAATTTTTTATTTTAGGCAATTTAATTTTATTGTAATCGAAATGGTTGGTATTTTCATCCCATCGTATTAGTTACATCAGGACAAGCTATTTTCATGCGTCGGAATTTTCTTTTGTTGTTTAGGAGTCCTTAGCGGGAGTTCTCCATTGTTCAGGTTCGAATCTAATATTATTTTGATTATTTATTACTAACACTCATAAAGTTAGAGGGAAGAAGACATTTAAACCAAGGGTAGATTTGTGTTTTATTGTCTATTTATGTGAGAGCAGTCCTATGTTACCACTGTTGCTAGTTTGTTTCTAATTTTATGTAGCGACAGATTTTGACTTAATCTTATTAGCAACTAAATAAATGTGTTAGGTAAAATTTAGTATATTGTAACTATTTTTTTTGTAAGAAATGTGCAACTTATATCCATATCTCAGCCTTTATAATACATTTGTAACTTCTGTAGATTTTGGAAAATTGAAGAATTTTTTTGTTCTTATATGCAAAGCATGTGAAAGTTGAACTTCTTTTTAAAGCGATAAAGCTATTTTCAATGTATATCATTAACTTGTAAACTTTGTTACATATTATAATTAATTAATCAATGTGGGTTTGCTATGTTTTGTTTGGTTGATACTATTAAAATTGTTGTGATAGTAATTTCAAATCCATAGCACAAGGCCTATGTGTCAAAATGGAGAAAAGTTCACTAGTGGATAGAAAATATCACTTGAATGTGTGGCATGAAACACTGCTAAATAAGGGCGGATCCAGCCCTGGGCAGACCAGGGCTGTAGACCAGGACAAATTTTGAACTTCATCTCATGGTGTATTAGTTATGTATCCCATCCTAATAGTCTAGCCCACCCAATTACAAGCCAATTGCAAGCCACATTGAGTTATTCAATGGCTAAAATGATGTTCCTTTCTTATAAGAGAGATTGTTTCTCAATTTTTCATGCCATATCAATGTGGGAGGTTATCTCTAAACCATAACACCATTGAGCTGTTGATTATCCTATAGGTTAATGACAAAACTAAAAGAAAAAAATTATCTCTCAAGCGACTTGGTATCCGCACTTTTAGAATCAATAGTATAAATTGTAAATATCTATTTGTGTGTAAGAGTTATAAAATAACAACGAAATTTATAATGTAGTATTTAAAAATATATAATATGACTATAGATTAAGTCCAAATAGTAAAATTTATATTATTTGTCAACACTTAAAAAGAATATAAATCCTCGAATGATCATAATTTAAACAAAATTATATTGTTAACCAATAATTATATATATTTCTAATTTCACAAATAACCCACAATACAGTAATATTTTTTTAAGATATAAATTTAGTTAATTTTTTTGTAATTACATAAAAATAATTATATTATAATTAAAAAATATTTAATATACATTACACAAGCATAGATTGTGTTTCTATTTCCACTGTATATGAATTACACATCGGTAATATTACCGATATCAATTTGACGTATATTCATTTTGACCACTCTAAAACACTTTGCCAACACCTAAGATAAAGGGAGAGGGGGGAGGTGCCTAATTGAAAAGTACACTAACTCAAATATATCAGACCACCTCTCATACGAACCTAATTGAAAAGTACACTAACTCAAATATATCAGACCACCTCTCATACAAATCCTGGTTCCGCCCTTGCTGGTAAAAATTAATTGCATTTTTTGTTTTCTGAATATATTCGCTGATGGGATTTACATTTAGTGGTTTATTATTTATGTTTTAACCCTAATTGTATGCACTATTAAGTGTATCCCGGATCATTTTAATATAAAAATATATCTATTTTTTCATTTCAATGATGTAAAAGTAAAAATGTGTGACAACCCGTTCTAAATAATAACGGATGGCCAACCCTATACTACATTAAATCTGGTATCTTAGATGGCACATTCTCAACATCAATAGACAATACTAATAATATACGGCTAACTACCTGAAATCATTAAAAGTGGATTGTCAAAATTTAAAACTTTTTATTAAACAACAACAACAACAACAAAACTAATAATGCACATAACCAACGATGTACATCTAACTATGATGAGTGAAATGTGCAAGCTCCAATAATAAGAAAGAGTACAATACAATATACAATAAAATCTCAACAACGAAATACCCGAATATGTTGTCGGATAACAGACAATACAAGAATCTGAGAAATGAAATATAAAAGTGTTAATCTACAACACCCGAGTCAAAACTCAATATACAAACTGAATCCTAATCTAGATGTACAATATATATGAATCGACTAAGGCAAAGTGCCGCAAAAGTCCGCTACTGCCATAACTCCACGAAAACTGGATGGATGAGCATCAAAGGCGTCCTTGCGGAGGAACACCTGAAGTAATACAATATATACATGGAGGAGAAAATATAAACGGGTCAGAGCCCGAGTTGAAAAACATTATATAGAAAATGTATTAAAATGCATAATAATTATAAATGCATTATTACATGATTAAGATGGAATCCAACTCTCCATAATAATTCAACTCACCTCTCAACTAAAGCGCGCACTAAATGTATGCACGTGATCTCCAAATGGATGCTCGATTCTAATTAGGTAAGAGGATTCTAACTTAAACCCAATTGAAGTATTTAAGTGAAACCATCTAACCTATCTCTCAATCTACATTTATTTCTAGAATCTATAATTTATATACATTAACTTTAATGTAATAGTTATAGTTATCTTTATAATGTTCATTTGTTGAACATATAAAGTTGCATGATCCATCTCATAACCACATCAACACAATACACCAACATTCTCATTTACTAGAATTTCATATATTCTAGTTATGCCTTCATTTGGCATGAAAACAGTATATAATTATATATATATATATATATATGAGTTATTAGCATCAAGAGTTAAGGACTAAACTCTTCTCGATTCTCAACACAGCACTGCGTTTCGTGCGTGGGACGTCTCGCCGAGGCGAAATCCAAACAAGGACCCCCCCCCGTTACACTACTCCTGACCGTATTGATCCTCGAGGCTCATTATTCCCTCAATTCAAGATGCATGTAACCCAAATTATTATCCAAATTTTAATTAATTTATATACCCAATTCTCAATAGTACACGGCGTTTCATGCGTGGGACGTCTCGCCGAAGCGAAATCCAAACAAGGAACCCCCCCCCCCCCCCCCCCCGTTACACTAGTCCTGGCACTGTCGATTGTCGGGATAGGTGATATATATATATATATGTATGAGCATTAAGGACTAACTTATCCTCAATTTCCAACATTACACTGCGGTTCGTGCGTGGGACGTCTCGCCGAAGCAAAATCCAAACAAGGAACCCCCCGATACACTAATCCTGGCAATGTCAGTCCTTGAGGTCCATTATGCCCTCGATACCCAAGTACAAGCACAATCAATAATAACCATCCAACCGAGCTATAACTCGAAGGATGCAGGATCACATGCTATCATCTTCCAACAGCCTATATAAGTAGCAAACTGGGGCCACCTGGTGGGGTTCCACGACACCCACCTCGTGATCAACTCACGCACACGACGTCCCAGGAAGTTGTCATAGCTCCTAACCATCAAGTGAGACCGACACATACCCACGTATATATATATATATATATATATATATATATATATGTGTGTGTGTGTGTGTGTGTGTGTGTGTGTGTGTGTCATTTGCTGACCACCATGGATGACTATGACCTGGGGAATATCTACACCCTGTTCTTTGAGCCAGGATTCTCACCCTCCACGCACGTAACTTCCCAATGATAGCAAGGAGGGGGTATGCTTAACTATGTAAATATATACCATAATATAAGGTATACATACATCCCACATAATAAAGATATACCATCATATAAGGTATACCTGCCATATCATTTTCATATTCATTATACGCTCTATGGTGCAATAGATTTAATGTTATTGTTTAGTATATCACTCTCTTAATACACTAATCGTCAATTCTCACACATCTTCCCCACTTAGTATACACGATACTATTTCTCGCTTGAAGCTCACATGTCGCTTCTAATTATGAATTGTCTCTCAATTCTATTTAAGTTAAGGATATTATATATCTGAATGCACCTTAATTAGCATTTACGGTTCTCCATCCATAATAGGGTTCAATTCATTTTATGAACCTTTAAAGTTATCCCATTTGGGATTGGATCCTAAGATCCGGTGTCTCTAAATTATTCCAATTAATATCATAATTATCTCTAAATAGAATTCTCAAAACAAGGTGGGCTTCCCCACTTAGAACATACCAAAATATCTAATCGGTATTCCTCAAATTTAGTCAATAAGACTCCAATAGTTTCTTATAAGGGAAACTCTCTAAAAGTCTCCAAAACATACTCCAAACAACTCCTATAGAGGTTCCCAATCGATAACCTCGAACAAAACGGGATGAAATTCTTTTTAGAAAAACAATACTACAAAAGCCCTGTTTCTGAATCGATTCGGGCCAATTCCGAATCGATTCGGCCCAGCGAATCGATTCGGCCAGGAAGGCGAATCGATTCGGGTCATCAAACCTGAGATTATGTCTCATGCCGAATCGATTCGTCTCGGATCTGAATCGATTCGGTCACTCAGACTTGGGCACCTGCATATTTCTGAATAGATTCGGTAGGAGGCCGAATCGATTCGGCCCTTCAGAACTCTCGAAAATGGCTACTTTTTAAGTAAGCCAAAATGCCCAAAATCCATTTTAATAATTATCTCTTCATTTCTCTTCAACCCAATCACATAAATAACACTAATATTCATCCTAGAATACATATAAACTAATTTCTATCATCAAATCCAAGATCTACATATCAAATCTAAGATTATACCCAAAAGTTAGGTTTTGATAAACTAAACCTAAAACCCAAAGATTCAATCCACAAATCATGCAATAATTGGTACACAACAATTATTTAGCAAGTTTAATCACTTGCCTCGGGTTCGTAGGGTCTGAATCCGCCTTGAGATCACGTATTTGCCAGAAATCTCCACTTTCTCTCTCTTTCTTTCTTTATATTTCTCTTTCTCTCTTTGGAGAAATGAATATCCCGTAGGCTTAATAAGCCCTAAATCCCGAGATACACATCTTTAAATGATAATACACACTTTAAATGACTCAGTATCTTTAATTCGAGCCAAACGGTCCTAATTTATTTCGGAACCTAAATAGACCCCAAGTACAGTCATTTCGACTTTCTCGACCCTTCCGAAAACAATGGTATCCTCAGAATCACCATTAGACACTCTTTCTAACAACTTCCAAATTTTGACCTCAATTGCCAATTTAATTATTCTCCAATAAAATATTATTTATTTCTCCCAAAATAATTAAATCCTCGTCTCCAAGACATCGGGTTGTTACAAAATGCATTCTATTAGGTTTCTAATGCAAGGTAGTACATAAAAAGGACATGTTATGTGAATGCTAAATAATTTTTTTTATTAACTACTTATACGATTAATGATTGTTTTGTGTTATTAATTTACGTTCGCAATTTCAATATTTCTTATAATTTTTATTTGATGTGTCTTTTATTTGGTATGATATGACAATAAAACAAGGGTCATTTGACAAAAAGTCTCTCAAATAATTTTTTAATTAACGTTTAGTTCAAACTTTCTTTATTTTGTTTCAAAAAGTCCCTCACCAAATAAAACACTCGCACACACTTTTTGTTTTTTTAAATTTTATCCTAAAATTTAAGATAAAATTATCAAAGAAATAGATAAGGGTATTTTTGCAAAATAAATAAATAAGGTGGACTAAATGCAAAATATACTTAGCTCTTAGAGACTAAACATTAAATATTCTAGTAAAATCTAAACATTTTTAACGGGTTGAAGTTATGAATCCTAATGCATTAAATGTTGAAGTTGTTTCGAATCTAAACCTCTTAAAAGTATAAATGCATATATTTGTATTGGGTTTCATTTTCTTAATTGTTAATATGAATTTGGGTCAGGTGGTTACTACTATAATGACTATATTTTTTAACCTTTTTTGTTATTGTAAAAGTGGCATTAATATCTTAAGATTAGTATTTTTACTCTTAAAATAATAGTGTGGGTTGATTTTATACTTCACTCTGACATTGTATTCGAGGGAAAATAGTTAGTGTGTGCAGTGTGTTTGGCTATTTGAAAGGGGGTGTAAAACAAATAATAAAATTGTTAAATATATAACAAAGGTCTTTTCACTATAAGTATACCAAATCACCCATAAGATTCCCTCATATCAATCATCAATTGCTTAACAACTCTTCTTTTCGAATGAGCCCACTTAAAGAAAAAAATGAATTTGTTTAATATGAAGACTCATCCAATTCTATATCCAGCATTGATAATAAAAATGGGTTGAGTTAACTGATGAAAATGGAGACATATTTTTATTTACCTATATAATTTTGTAAAATTTTAGCCAACAATTATTCTAGCATGCCCGAGTAGACTTCATTTTTTGGTACGTATCTCCTATTTATTATTCTATACGTCACAGGAACATACGAATAGCACATGATATTCGTTATAAAGTTTTTTACTAAATTTTTGGGTGCAGTGGTGATATTTTTTTTAAATTTGTTAATCAAGCAATAATTAGTTTGATTAAGTGATTGTAGGTCATTTAGTTTGAGTTTAATTTTAACAATGTTTCAAGTAAAATATGTGTAATAGATTGTAAATAAATTATAAAACGCTCGCGCATCGTGCAAGTTGCATGCTAGTTATACTTCTTGTGCCTCCATAGTTGGAATTTTCTAAAACTCTTTAACCAAAACACTCTTTGATTAAGGAGTTTTAGAGGCCATCGGTTAACATCCAGATCACTAGATCATTCATGACATTGCCTTGATCTCACCATATTAGAGAAAAGTTATATTAGACTATGGAACATTGATCTACTTCAAAGACAAATGGAAAATTTTGATTATACTTTATGTCCAAATACTACACATTTATTTATAGAATCAAGTTCCGCTTTGATGGTAACTTCCCATTTTCATCAATATTCTTTTTATCGACATTAATTTATAATAAGTGGTTTTGAGTCATCATTAGTTTCCTTTGAAATATTCATAGCTACTGCATATATAAATAAGTCATTGATGACTCAGACACTATTTTGAGAAAATATGGTTTAGTGATTAATTTTTTTTTTAGTACAAGGGGTGTAAAAGTGATCGCTAGGTAGGGTAAGATGCTGGTGTGTTAAAGAGTGTCCATTTGACATGTTGATTTTGAGGTGACCCAAACAGTCGTGCCATAATATTAGTGTATTATGATCATTGAGCTTTCGGGCCAAGATAAAGTGTGATTATACAAAACTAAGTGTTGTGTGGTATAACTTCATGGATAATGTAGGGAGCTTTTCTAGTATAATCTTATGGATTCCAACACTAGAAGTAATGCACAAGAACTGTTTCTCATATTCATTATGCATTTTTATACGATACCCAATTATTCTTATGGTTTTAGAACAAAAAATTTCTTTCAAATTTTTTTATATATATTTTATTGTGTATGAGTAACTGGGTACCATTAGGTAGCACCACATGGGCACTTCCGGAACCTTAAATGATTTTGTCAGGACCAACTATTATGGAAAAAAATTCATATTATATACCAAGTCTCAAAAAAATATTTACTTTTTCAAAATAATATGGGTTGTTTCACTGTCTACTAAACAAGTGCCATTTCTTGCTTTCATTTTTGGATCCATACCTTTTAGATAAGTAACATAATTTAAATTTAATTTTACCAACCATATAATCACTATAACGATAAATATAAAATCTCGACATTAATTAAAATAAAAACTAAAATAAAAATGTCAAAGATGTTTCAGTTATAACGAAAACCATTATTGTAGAAATATTAAGAAAAAAAAGGAAGCATAATTATTTAGATTGTGGTGGTCATATAAGGGGGTGCACCAATCATGGCATCAAATGTCTCATTATCAACGGGTTTCCCATCCCCATCTTCTATGAAAACTATCATTTGGATTTAATGGAGTTGACTAAGGGTTCTAGTTATTGTTGCATCCATTCCACTTATGGCGAGGTTTGAACTTTGTATTTTTTCACGGGACATAATTATAGTGGCCACCTCTTCTAGGGTTGCCATAACCATGTCGCATGTAGTTTTAACCTATTTTATTATTTTGAGAAAAATTATCATTCACTTCTAGAAAAGCTAGAGATTCAGTTAGCCAAGATGTATAATTCTTCATCAATAAATAATTATTCTACTTAGTGACCAGGAGACATGGGATCACCTACGATAATTTTTAAATACTTATTCTCAATATTTTTGTCACAGGAGCATATTTGAGGCATGAAAGGTGAAGAATTTTTTTTGCAGCATATGTGCATCCTCCTCTTTTTCTCCACATAACTTAACCTTAGAGGTAATTTTGAATATGGCATAATTATATTCAAACACTATTTTAAAATTCGGAAATCTCACCTTAAGCCATTCATGGCATGAACTTATGATTGATTTCTATTAGTCATAACGATCTTTCACGGAGTTTCATAATTTGAGAGGATATTTAATAGTTAAGTATTCAGCCTTTAAATCAATGTATATGTGATTACTCAGAGAAATAATAGCATTATCTTTTTCTTGTCGGGATATAGTGTCGACACCTTATCCTAATACCCCTACACTATTCAATAGGGTCCAAACAAAGTCCCTTATCCCTGGTCCTCCATCAAACCCTAATCGAAGAATAATAGTTCTATTGTTGATCCATTTTAACTTTGGTCAACTATCGAACCCGATAGTCCATCCATAAAAAATCATAGACTCTAAATTATCTTTCCATAGGTCTTATCCGAGTGTGAATCGGAATTTCGATTCAAAAGTTATCGCCAAGAAACCATTTATATCTAGTAGGACATCTTATCTGCCTATAGACAAAGATTACTTAGCTCGAAAGTTAGTCCTACCTTTCGATAGTAAGGCTTGTGACCGTGCTGATCGATAGGTCCCTGGTGTGGGCTGGTTATTTTCCTCTTTGGTGTTTTGCTATAAAAGGTAACCATTACCTCATTTGCATATGACCTTGATTTTAGTGCGAAAATTATCCCAAAATTAACATACATCATTTTTCGAACATTCTCTCATTCATTACCTAAAATAACGTTTACCCATCTTTAATCACCACACCACCACCATCATCCACACACTAGAAATCAACAAATAAAGAGATCAAAAAATATTATAAAAGTGCTTGAATGTCTAAATCCTTTTACATTTTACTAGTCTCATAAGTGTCATTTTGCATATTTTAGCCTTAATATTATTCCATTTCTAGTTGTTATATTATATTTCTTACACTAATCTTACCTTTATATATATATAAAATAAAGTAGAAAACTTATGTATGCCATAAGATAGAAGTATGATGTCATCTATATGAGTTTTTGCTCCACTCCTTATTTTGATCCTAAATTTTTTTATTTCCCCCTCTTTTTTAACTTACTAAATTTACACTTCAATTTAAAATTGGGGTTACTTTTGTCAAAATCACAACCTCTCTAAAAAATAAAGGGTACAGATTCTCTCCCTTGCACTCATTTTGCCCGAACTCTGGCTATCTTCCTCACTCTATCCATATCACTCCTTTCGGGTCTCTACCAAGACAAACCCTCCCAAGAAAAACCTTATCCTCCGCCCCCTCTTCCCTCCACCTTTGCTTTCTACCGTCACCCTCCTCCTCCTCATCCTCCTCTATTGTTGCCGACCTCATGTAGTCTATCTTTCTCTCTCTCTCTCTCACACCCACACACCCACACGCACACCCACACACGCATATATCTCTCTCGCACTCTCTCTCTCTGCTCCTTATTTTTTCCATCTACATCTCTATTTTTGGATTTTCAAAAAACAGGGTTCTAAATCAATGATCTTTTGTTTTTTTTATTTTAGAGTTTTGAAATTAGGTTTTTAAACATTTTGTTTAAAAATTTGTATATATATTTTTTAAAATTTTAAATTGGGTTTTTCTTAAAATTTAGAGTTATAAAATGTTTTTTAGTACTTGAGGCTCATTTTGGTCATTGTAGACTCAAATATATGAATATGGATGTGCCAAAAAGATTTAGTACGTTTCTTGATTAGTGTGATAATAGGGGCTTTCTAATTTGAAGATCTGTTGAGGAGGTACAAGTTGTTGCTCAGATGGATGATATTCGAAACGTTTCGTTTAACCTTGGCCTTCTCTGTCTCTCATTCTCATGTTCTTCAGTTAACGACAACTTCATGATCAGTATTTTATCTATTAACAGAGTTGTCTTCAACTGATTGTGAAGAGTCTGAGATTGGTCACGATCAGTTGTTCAAGGTGATGGGATTTTCGATTTTCTTCCGACCATTTCCAATTGAGTGTAATAAAATATATGTTTTCGTATAATGCATAATAAAATTGTTAAAACACGTACTCTAGAAAATTATGCAATTCTGGTATAATGCGTAATTGTGGCATATTTTATGCAAAATTCTCAACACTATCCATAACCAGGGCAAGGTAAAACGCATTTTCCCGTGGCAATGTTGAAGGAAGGGTTTTCTTCATTTTTTTGTGTTTTTACCGATGAAATGGAATTTGGAGTTCCACGGAAAGACTTTTGTAGTAATTAGAGTGCCGTGAGACCTCACAAAATTCATTATCGCTATGAGCAACACCCACATTTTGGTTCTGCAAATTGCATTTCTGCCAGGCCAAAGTTCACTTTTTTTTTCTTCTGAAAATTTTATCAGCTTATTTAATGTTTTGTTTTGTCATTGTTATTATTTTGCACTTGATCCTAAGATGTGTCCCAACCTCGGTCATCTGAAAATGAGACACCCTGTCTAGCCCTCAAACATTTAGAAGCAATTGCATTTTCTTACCTTTCGAGATTCATGTGGTTGTTAATATTGGTATGAAAGAAACAACATGCTTAACAAAGATAATGCAACGGAATTCATCATCACGTGATTCTAATTTATCTCCTTTTGAAAGTACACTACCAGCTCGAAAGATATCTGACTTTCCATAATTTTTATTCTTTTGTTTTCCAAAAGCTACTATGTTTCTCTTTCTATATTTATATTCTTGTTTGTAATTTTTAAGCATTATTTGTGAGTCGTGGGCAGTATCATGCCTTAAATTTGCATTCAAAACTCATATAGGAACAATACCGGCTCGGGATATATCAACACTATGGAACAGTTGATTATTATTTCGTAAAATGTTTATTCCTCTCCTTTTATTCAGTGCTCACGGACAATAATCTATATTGATTTACACGTGTATAACCCAGTTATCTTTCATCAGGACATCTTCACAAGCGTACGGAGACTGAAAAAAAAAGTATGAACTGGAATAAAGGAGATGTAAGTGTTTTGTTTGATTTAAAAAAAAATATTACTAATAAATGCATAATTTTTTTATCAATTTGTTCTTTTTATGTAGGAAATGTGTGGTTTTTGCGTAGGATCTTTTTTTAGGTAGTTGGTGATTGTGGTCTATTTGAGTTACTGAATAGTTATTGCTGGGAAAATATTGGGGATATGGTGAAAATGGTTGATTGTGGACTATTTGAGTTGCTAAATAGTTATTGCTGGGAAAATATTGTGTAACACCCCACCTAATTAGATACCGGGCGATCACTCCAATATTAAATTAAAACAGGAGTCTCATATGGATCATTCTTAGTATCACTGTCGAAAATCTATTTAATTACTAATAACCTATTAGGCTGGCGTCAAAAAAACTTTTACTTAACTACTCTTTTTAACAACTGTAAATAAAACATCCACACAGTTTTGCAGAAATGAAACTGAAATGAATAAAATAACCGAACACTTGGTCAAAATATACAACCATATCGAATGCTGAACTCAAAGAATAAATAAATTCAGTTGGGCCTTTGGTCCAAGTGTTTATACAGTACTTCCTATCTAGATTACAAGGGTAGAAGCGTCTACTGAAAGTCCTGCACGCATCCACAGCTGCTGCAGCTGACGTCTGACTCGAAGGAATTGTCATCCAGGCGTCCCTGTGTCTGGACACCTATATATATATATAATATAGCAACAAAGGAAAAGTAGATAAACGGGTCAGAGCCCGAGTTTTGAAAATATTTAGCAAGTGCATAAATGTCTTATCATTTGAAAAAGGTTTTATCTCATATTTAAGTTTGGTATCGCACTCCCATGAGATACCCCTCACCTCTCCACTAACAGTTCACTCCTAGCGCATCCCTCTAAACATCCTAGTCAAGCTACCCTGCTAAACTAGTCTATCACCCAACCACTATCAACCCTAGATAGTCCAAGAAATGTACTAGGGCTAAACTTCACCCCAGTCTCAATGTTATGCCATGTTCGTGCGTGGGGTGTGTCTCAAAGAGAAATCCAAACAAGGAACCCCCCCGATACACTACTACGCGGCACGGTCGATCGTCGAGATCCGCCAGTACCTCAGTACAGAATATATATATCTATATATATTTACATCATAGTAAATATCAATATAAGACCACTAAGGATGAAACTTCTCCCTAGTCTCAACACATTGCCATATTTGTGCGTGGGGTGTCTCGCGAAGCGAAATCCAAACAAGGGACCCCCCTCGATACTCTACTACGTGGCAAGGTCGATCGTCGGGATCCATTAGACCCTCGGTACTCAATTCATCCATATATATATATATATATACATTTTACCATAACCATCCGGATCTATATCCTGGACTGAGGATTCATATATCAAGTATTTATCAATAATTTCATTTTTCTCAAAACTTCCCATTTCCCTTTTTATACTCAGGAAGTGAAAATATAAAAGTCAATTCATTATTATGAATTGCTTTAACAAATCATATAATACTTTAAAAAGACAATTTTATTATCATAAAAATGCTTTTCCATTTTATGTCATCCCATTTCCCTTTTTACACTCAGGAAATGTATTCAAAGCCATTTTCATTATCATAAAAATGCTTTGATCAAACCATGCTTCCACATCCCTTCTTCCATCCGGGAGTGTTACCGAAACCAAACCTTTATCCCATTTCCCTTTTTATACTCAGGAAATGTAAACTAAAGCCAATTTATTATCATAAATTGCTTTAATAAAACTAAGACTGCCCCTCCGGGTTTCCCCACTAGACGCGCCCCTAAATGGCTATCATCTTCCAGGGCCTATCTATACAAGACAACCTGGGAACCTACCAACATCGGGAAGCAGCCATATTGCCTGCGGGAAAGTCAAGACCACACCCATAATCCCCTAACCAGCGCAGTAAACAATAATCGCCCATATGGCCTATAGGACTATAGCCACCCTGCATTCATTAGCCATGAGGCATCACCATAACGCACGCAACTTCCCTTATGATAGCGATATAGGGAGGTGTGTAACCATAAGTCATTAATTATGAAAATCATTTACCTTTTTCCCATTTTGAAAATATTCATAATTTATTTTCAAAATCCTTTATCTCAAATTATATATATACTTTAATCACATAGTATATACATATACCATATATTCCTCCTATAATATATAAATGGCCATAATGGCCTATAGCATCTAGCGATGACCAATAATCCCAAAGATTCCCTCCAGGAATCATAATCATGCATTCATATAAGCATGATACTAAACCCAAATTATTTCTTACTTTAATAAGTAATATTTACCAAAATCCCATCTACGAATTTATTTGGATATCTCCAATTACACCATTTCTCATTTAGCGAATATATAACTATACTCCCCAAATATTCTAATCCACTCAAAGGATTTACCCAACCAAGATCAATATGATTATGTTTTCTCTTTAGATCATAATTCTCTTTAATACTCAAATTTATAAAGCCCGCTTTAAACTCAAAGAGGAGAAGTAATAACAATCTCCAAAATCTTGGGCTGAAAATAGGGCACCGGTCGATCGCGGGTTGCAAATAAGCCTACGAAACAAAGCAGTATACCCTTTCTCCTTGACGCGATCGACCGGCCTTAGGGGCGCGGTTGACCGGTCACACCAGGTCTCCAAAATTAAATTTCCTCAATTCCATAATCCAAGAACCCAAATTAATTAACGGGGTTTCTAAACTACACCAAAAATAATCGCACACATCTACACGATTAATTCTAGCCGTAATTTTTCCAATTCCGGATTTGATTTTCGAGTTGATGATTTCAACCCAGAGCTTCCATCTTGTAAAAATCATATCAAATCGTAGAAAAATCAAAAAAATACGCGGTCGGCGTCCACGCGACCGTATCGAAAAATCTACAACTTTTGTGTTTTGTCCGAAAGCTAAATCAATTCTTTTCCTGGCCAAAATGGCCCCCTAAAGTCACGGGTTACTATTCATCGTCTTCTCCGAGACGATTTCGGTCATTAAAGCTTCTCCCAAGATTTTGTCGCCTCACCCAACGTCCTACAACCTCAACCAACTACAAATACACATATATTAAGAGTTCTAAACATCCTAGAACCCAAAACTACCAATTAATTTAGGTTAAAACCTAAGTTCCACAAATTAAAATATTATTGGGGTTTAATTGTTTTAACTCCCCAAAACCCATTTTATCCACGATAACCCACCCCAAAACCTTTAGGGTTTGTTTATACCAAACTAAGGTATGAGATATTTATGCAAAAAGATAAATAAAGCAAGTAAACACTTGCCTCGTGGATAAAATTCGACGACCTCGAGTCGAATTTGGCGGAGTTTGACCCGAATCTCCATTTTCTCCCCCTCTTTATCCTTCCTCTCTCTCTCTCTCTTATCTCTCTTTTCTTTCTTTCCTTTCTCTTTTTCTCCCTGTCCCTATCTTTATAAAGAAAGAAAAAGGGTTATACCCCTTAAAACCCAAAAACGACTCGTTTACCCAATTTCGAGTTACTTTTACCTCTAAAATTACCCGAAACTCATTTTCGACAATCGGACACTCTTTTCCGACTATCTCGGACATTCCGAGACTCATGGCACAGTCGAAATTCCCATCCGAGGTATTTGACCGCAAATCACTATTCCAACCCAAAATAAATAAATGCGATTTTTCCATTAAAAATCTTACCTCATGTTGCTTTACTCAACGACGACTTATAATTAAAAAATTTCGACCTATATAGTCCCAAAAATAATCACAACATCCTTCAAAAATTATTTAATCCTCGAAAATCCCAAAAATTACTATTTCGAGAAATTCTCCAAATCTCCAATTTATATTTAATTATGGGATTTAATTGTCTCCAAAAGGACGGGTTGTTACATACTCCCCCCCTTACAACGAAATTTCGTCCTCGAAATTCAGATGCAGCCTACATCAACAAACTAGGATCGCTCCAAATCCAAGTACCTCTAGGGGAACGATACTAACCCAATGGTTCCCAAGCATATACAATACGACTTCCACGATCGTAAAGTGACTCTAATACGTCACATAATACCCATCATCTATAATGCCTCTCGGCATGAATTTCAACCTTATATACTATGCCCCTCCTATCTTAGGCGGTATACACAACCATCTTACCAAGGTGCCCATACACCTTTCTAACTTGTGCACATCTGCACAACCATAGCGAACGTTCGACACGCAACACTCTCTCCCAATAAGGGTCTCCTTTCCTCGATGTAATACTCACCTATGGGTCCTCCCAACCCGTAAAATTTCAATCCTCCTAACCTCGGCGCCACTAACTCTATCGAACATACATCCAAAGAAATGCTACATTTTATATACTACCCTACCAACACGAGACGAGGATACTCCTAAATATATCCCTAGTGCCCAAGGCCTCTCTCAACTCCCGACATTTTCTTGGTTTCATGCGTGGGACGTCTTGCAAAGCGAAATCCAGACAAGGAACCCTCCCGTTACACTACTCCCTTGCGTTGTCGATCATCGAGATATAACGACCTAAGGCACACAAGCGGGATGTCCTAAATCCTGCCTACGCTAATCCTATAAACACATTTCTAGTATCTTATTCTTCCGCCCATACGGAAGGAAACCTAACAAATCGAAGTGCCCACTTTCTATAGAAAATGTCACGAACATAATACCCAAAATGTATCTTCTCAAAATTTACCTTTTCATTAAGGCCTTACTGTAATCCTCAAATCAATTTCTCTAAGTCCAACCTCATCCACCCACTTATGGCGAGGGGACCACTTTAATGCTTTCCCATAGCACAATATCTCCATAAGTAAATCCTCATCATGTGGCTCATAGCCTATAGTGGTTCATCCACACTATAAGACTTTTCCACAAAATCAACATCCTCTCATCCCATAACAGCTCTCCACTCCCGACGCCGTTAAGAGTCATGTGTGGAGCGTCTCGCAAAGCGAAATCCAAACAAGGAACCCCTCCACACATTAACCCTTGACTTCGTTGTTTATGGAGTTCCGTTATTTCAACACGCAACCGGGATATCCCTATCCCCTTATCCAACAAAAATGTGGTCTGAACTCCTATCTCTAACTAAGAGTCATACCACCCTGCGCTCGCACTCATTTTTAAATCCTTGCGCAAATAGTAATAAGCTTTATCTTCAGCTCAACCATAATCCTGCAGCCTTAAATCATACATATAAGGCCGTCATATACACAATTCATGATAAGGAAACCTCTACTCATCGAAGTTCCATCTACCCATAATAAATAAGGTGAACTCAACCTATATCTAGGTGAGACACCGCAATAATAACCCGTTCCCTCCAGGAACCATGGACATGATAGACTTGCCATTCTTAGCCTGCTATCGATCCGAAAATACACCATGATGTGTTATATACATCATATCACCATACTCGTATAGACATATAAAATGAGCATCAGTAACCAGATATATATATATATATACAATATATCAGCACCCGCCTCTATGGCGAATGAAGGGAAATAAAATTCAGCTATCGCGGAAAGCACATAGACATACATTATAATGTTATCGAGACCGCCACAACTCAAATTACACACACGATTCTAGGGCTAACTAATACCGCGACTTTATCTAGCCACGCCAAATATACCTCCTCGATTAAGGTAAAACTCATAACAATATTCTTCTCATTCCGACTAAATCGTGGGGACTCACGGTTAAGACTAGCCGTAAGATCCCTTTCGAACCTTCAATTTCAATGAGGAATTCGACTTTAGTACCACTCTCTACTTCAGTGGTACTGCGGTACTCCTAACTACCATTATTTAGTAGTCGCCGCCAAAATCATTAACAATTGCCACAAGGGGAGTGACCTCTACTAAGGCCCTCATCCCCAATTTCTACCAGCTGCCCCAGCTAAGCCTTACCCCCTGCTACCATCCAAGCTCCGCACACGATTCTCAAACGAGTGCGCAAAAGATTTCTATAATCTCATAATATGGCAGGAGAACGAAATCTCACAAGAGAAATCAACAATCCTAGTCTTGAGGCTCTATAACAAATTAGAGCAACGCTGAAAGCGTAGTACGTCCGCACAGATTCCTAAGGACACTAGAACCTGATGCTCTGATACCATCTGTAACACCCCACCTAATAAGATACCGGGCGATCACTCCAATATTAAATTAAAACAAGAGTCTCATATGGATCATTCTTAGCATCACCGTCGAAAATCCATTTAATTACTATTAACCTATTAGGTTTGCGTCAAAAAAACTTTTACTTAACTAGTCTTTTTAACAACTGTAAATAAAACATCCACACAGTTTTGCAGAAATGAAACTGAAATGAAATAAAATAACCGAACACTCAGCCAAAATATACAACCATATCGAATGCTGAACTCAAAGAATAAATAAATGCAGTTGGGCCTTTGGCCCGAGTGTTTATACAGTACCTCCTATCTAGATTACAAGGATAGAAGCATCTACTAAAAGTTTTGCATGCATCCACAGCTGCTGCAGCTGACGTCTGACTCGAAGGAATTATCATCCAGGCGTCCCTGTGTCTGGACACCTATATATATAATATAGAAACAAAGGAAAAGTAGATAAACGGGTCACAACCCGAGTTTTGAAAATATTTAGCAAGTACATAAATGCCTTATTATTTGAAAAAGGTTTTATCTCATATTTAAGTTTGGTATCGCACTCCCATGAGATACCCCTCACCTCTCCACTAACAGTGCACTCCTAGCGCATCCCTATAAACATCCTAGTCAAGTTACCCTACTAAACTAGTCTATCACCCAACCACTATCAACCCTAGATAGTCCAAGCAATGTACTAGGGCTAAACTTCACCCCAGTCCCAACGCTACGCCATGTTCGTGCGTGGGGTGTCTTGCAAAGCGAAATACAAACAAGGAACCCCCCCGATACACTACTACGCGGCACGGTCGATCGTCGAGATCCGCCAATCCCTCAGTACAGAATATATATATCTATATATATTTACATCATAGTAAATATCAATATAAGAGCACTAAGGATGAAACTTCTCCCTAGTCTCAACAAATTGCCATATTCGTGCGTGGGGTGTCTCGCGAAGCGAAATCAAAACAAGGAACCCCCCCGATACACTACTACGCGACAAGGTCGATCGTCGGGATCCATTAGACCCTCGGTACTCAATTCATCCATATATATATATACATTTTACCATAACCATCTGGATCTATCTCCCGGACTGAGGATTCATATATCAAGTATTTATCAATACTTTCATTTTTCTCAAAACTTTGTATTTCCCTTTTTATACTCAAGAAATGTAAATATAAAAGACAATTCATTATCATGAATTGCTTTAACAAATCATATACTTTTAAAAGCCAATTTTATTATCATAAAAATGCTTTTCCGTTTTATGTCATCCCATTTCCCTTTTTACACTCACGAAATGTATTCAAAGCCATTTTTATTATCATAAAAATGCTTTGATCAAACCATGCTTCCACATCCCTTCTTCCATCCGGGAGTGTTACCGAAGCCAAACCTTTATCCATTTCCCTTTTTATACTCAGAAAATGTAAACTAAAGCCAATTTATTATCATAAATTGCTTTAATAAAACTAAGACCGCCCCTCCGGGTTTCCCCACTGGACGCGCCCCTAAATAGCTATCATCTTCCAGGGCCTATCTATACAAGACAACCTGGGAACCTATCAACGTCGGGAAGCGGCCATATTGCCTGCGGGAAAGTCAATACCACACCCAAAATCCCCTAACCAGCGCAGTAAACATTAATCGCCCATATGACCTATAGGACTATAGCCACCCTGCATTCATTAGCCAGGGGGCATTACCATAATGCACACAACTTCCCTTATGATAGCGATTTAGGGAGGTGTGTAACCATAATTCGTTAATTATGAAAATCATTTACCTTTTTCCCATTTTGAAAATATTCATAATTTATTTTCAAAATCCTTTATCTCAAATTATATATATACTTTAATCACATAGTATATACATATACCATATATTCCTCCTAGAATATATAAACGGCCATAATGGCCTATAGCATCTAGCGATGACCAATAATCCCAAATATTCCCTCCAGGAATCATAATCATGCATTCATATAAGCATGATACTAAACCCAAAGTATTTCTTACTTTAATAAGTAATATATACCAAAATCCCATCTACAGATTCATTTGGATATCTCCAATTATACCATTTCTCATTTAGCGTATATCTAACTATACTCCCCCAAATATTCTAATCCACTCAAAGGATTTACCCAACCAAGATCAATATGATTATGTTATCTCTTTAGATCATAATCCTCTTTAATACTCAAATTTAGAAAGCCCGCTTTAAACTCAAAGAGGAGAAGTAATAACAATCTCCAAAATCTCACTACACCAAAATGGCCAAATTGTCACCTTTCAGCCGGCCACCCTTGTCAAGGTCATTGACCGTGACACAAATCTCGCTTTTTGTGTCACGGTCATTGACCTTGACACGACCGTGACAAGAACTTGTCACGGTCAATGACCGTGATAATTCTTTAAATAATTGTCACGGTCAATGACCTTGACACGACCGTGACAATGTTAGCAGCAAAAACCCTTTCCCCCTTCTTTTTTCCCTCCCGTCATTTCCTCCCTCTCTCTCTGTCTCTCTCTCTCTCTCTCTCTCTTCCATTTATATATATGTTTGTGTATATATATGTGTGTATGTGTGTATATATGTGCGTGTGTGTGTACGGGGGTAGGGGGTGGGGCAGGGTGGGGGCAGAGTGGGGGTAGGGGTGGGGTAGGAGGGGGGAGGGGGTGGGGTATGTGTATATGTGTGTGTATATATGTGTGTAGTGGTGTGTGGTGGGGGAGGGGGGAAGGGGGTAGTGGGGGTGGGGGTGGGGTGTGGTGGGGGGAGGGGGTGGTGGTGGAATTTTCTAACTAAAAATATGATAATATTTTGTTATAATTTGTTAAAACTAAGTAAACCTTAGTATGAAATTAATATTTTGTTATATTTTGTTATAATTTGTTAATTTTATTCATGAAATTAATTCAATTAGGTAAAGCCCTAGATAATTTTTTAACAGAATTTGATAATAATATATAAAGTTTAGTAAATTCACAAAATGTTGCCAATTGTATGTTTTTAGGAATATCATTAGTTAGTTTTGTGCCCAACTATGTAGAATCCATACACATGCATGTTGTTAGAAAGTCTTAATTTAATTCTCACTTTAATTTGTAGAACCTTTGTACTTGGTTGGATTTATCCCTTTATGATAATGAAATTTATGCTCCAATTATAATTATCTCATGTCATAAATTAATAAAGTAATAAAAATATGAAAATACCCCAATTGATTTAGTAAGATTCGTTCTAGACTTCGTTACAAATTATTCATGCCAAACCCGACTCTCTTATAAGATATGCATATTGTGATAAAATATAATGAGGATAAGAGACTTTTGAAATATAAAAGAATCTCAAAGAATAAATATAAAGACAAAGGATTAAAGAAGTAGATAATTGCAATGAATATACAGATAAGATGAGGGTAGGGGTGGGGTGGGGTGGGGTGTGTGTGTGTGTGTGTGCGTAGGTGTGTGCATGTGTGCGTGGCGGGGGGGGGGGGGGTGGGTTAGGGGTAGGGGGTGTGGTGGGGAAATTTTAACAATTGTATAGCTTTAATTAAGCATGAAAAATAAAATATCATTTAGTCTATGTTGTTGAAAAATTTGATCAAATTGGTGAGCCCTTCATATTTTAAAAATGTTGTTTTTATTCCTATTTAACTTTTCTTTCTATACACCCTTAATGGGGGTGGGGGTGGGGGTCGGGTGGGGGTGGGGTGTGTGTGTGTGTGTGTGTGTGTGTATGAGGTGAGTGGGGGTGGTGATGTGTGTGTATGTGGTGAGTGGGGGGTGTGGAGGGAGGTGTGTGTGTGTGTGTGTGTGTGTGTGTGTGTGTGAATTAACCCATGAATTTGTATTTTTGTATTTGAATTAACCCATGAATTTATTTTTGTATTTGAATTAACCCATTATATGAAACATACTTGAAATTAAATATAGTGCGCATTGATACTAGCCTTATAGTTCTTATGCGTACGCATACAATAGCCCTTAGACCCGTTCGAGAGTTATTACCCCTGTAATGAGATCTCTCGAATTGTCCCGTTTGGACAGTTTGAGACTGTATAATTTCTGTATAATATTCTTATTGGCTTAAAGTTGTTACTTTTGGAGGAAGTTCTGCAGTCGTATCTTAATGTTCTCTGGGTACATACTAGATTGACAAGTGTGACTGTTATTTCAATTGACCAATTGAAATAACACTCACACCTGCCAATACACGTCGTGTACTTGGAGAACTAAGGGGATATGCTGTCGAATGTTTTTCAAATCGTAACAATGTGCATGACCTGTTAAGTATATTACAGAAAAATGCAGTCTTGAATGGGATAGGACCACTTACCCTTTAATAGGATAATTAAATGATGGGATAATTAAATAAAACATACTATAAATCTAAGTTTTGTTTACCTTTAATAGGTGTTTAGTTGTGGTAGCTGTGATGGGATATCCGAAATACAAAGAGTGGATGGGTGAGACTAATAGAATGGGGGATGTGTTTTGCAGAGGTGCTAACGAATTTGTGAAATATGCAAAGAGATGTCGTAATGATGAAGAGTTTTCGTGTCAGTGTGCTAGGTGTAAGAATGGTAAGCTGTTTGAGTGGAAAACAGTTGAACTACATTTGTTAAGATCGGGTATGCAAGATAGTTATCGATTTTGGAGTTTTCACGGTAAATTAAAAGTTCCTTTTGTCCCCGACTAACCTTCACAACAACCTTCAACAAGTAGAATAGATGTAGAAGGGGACGACGTAGATCATAATATGTTAGAGGATTTAGTTGATGATGCGTACGGAGTTTATGAAGCTGAGGAGAATTAGGTTACTGATGATGTAGAAGATTCAAGTGCTCGTGAAGATAACACGATAAAACTTGACAATGACTATCAAAGTTTAAAATTTCAGGTGACCCAACCGTTATACTCTGGCTGTGAGAAAGATCAAACAACTTTACATTCCATGGTTGGTTTGCACAGTTTGAAGACGCAGTACGGTTTGTCTGGCAATAGCGTGATGGGAATTCTGAAATGGGTGAAGGGCTTATTACCCAAGGTGAATACACTTCCAAATAGCTATCCTGTTATGAAGAACAGTTTGAAAGGTTTGGTAATGAAGTATAAATCGATTCATGCTTGTGTTTATGACTGCATACTATACCTAAAGGAGTATGAAAATCTCGATCGTTGTCCGGTATGCGATGAACCTAGATATGTCCAATCTACTAGTAAGGAAGGCACAAGCTCAAAAGTGCCTCAAAAAGTATTGAAATATTTTCCCGTTGGGCCTAGATTAAAGAGATTTTTCACAGTACCATGGATTGTAGAGGCAATGACTTGGCATGCTAGGGCAGAAGTAGGGGGTAATATCATGCGTCATCCTATTGATTCTACTGCCTGGCGGAGGATGAATTTTGAGTATCCCGATTTTGCTCGAGAACAACGTAACATTCGTTTAGCTATATCAACAGATGGTTTCAATTCATTTGTAAATCTAATCACCAATCAGAGTGTATGGCCAGTGATCCTAGCCCCACTCAACCTCCCTCCTTCACAGTGTATGAGACCTGAATTTTCGATGATGGCTTTATTGATACCTGGGCCAAAGGCACCAAGTGATGACATTGATATCTACCTAGCTCCTTTGGTAGAAGAATTAAATGAGTTGTGGGAAGAGGGTGTGCAATCATTTGACTCTTTTTGAAAAGAAGAGTTTACGCTGAAAGCTATGTTGATGTGGGCAATTCATGATTTTCCATATTATGGGACATTATCCGGATGTGTAGTACATGGTTATTTGGGGTGTCCTATTTGTGGAGAGGAGACTGAATCTCTTCATCCATCCTCTAGCTTAAAAAATGTATACCATTGCCACAGGAGGTTTTTACCCCCAGCTCATAGTTTCAGATTTGAGAAAGGTTCCAATTTTTTATTGGGCGGAGTTGAACATAGGCTACCGCCGAGACAACTTTCGGGTTCAGAATTTGAAAGTAAATCTTCTGAATGTGGCCCAAATATGCCAAGTAAGAATCCCAATTTTAAGAATGTCGAGCATAATAAGACCCCAACTGGGAATGAAACTGATATAAGAAAGGCATGGTCTCGGAGGTCAATTTTAGTTGACTTGCCTTATTGGAAGAAAAACCCGGTGCGCCATGTATTGGATGTGATGCATGCAGAAAAGAACTTCGCTGAACATATTGTGGGTACTTGCCTTGGGGGGAGTCATTCGAAGGATGGAGGAAATGCATGAAAAGACCTTAAAACGTTAAAACTTAAGCCACAACCATGGTTGAAAGAAGATAGTAGGGGAAGGACAATAATCCCCCCTAGTGCGTTTACTTTGACGAGTGGGGAAAGGAAGGTGCTTCTAGACACAATATATAATTTGAAGGGCCCATCTACTTTTTCGTCCAACTTGAAAAGGATTGTGAATTATGCTACTCATGATTTACATAAGTGTAAGTCCCACGATTGGCATGTGATCATGCAATTGGTTCCTCTATTGTTTAAGCATTGTTTCTCCAAGCACAAGGATTTGCGTAGGGCTATTATGCAAATTAGTATTACTTTCTCCCTCTTGTGTGAGAAGGTAGTGAATCGAGAACACATAGTGGTCGCAAAATTGGCTGTGAACAAAGCGATTTGTGTATTGGAGAAGTACTTTCCCCCAGCATTCTTTGACATAAGTGTTCACTTGTTGGTACACCTATGCGACGAGGCACTTCTTTTTGGTCCAGTTAGATATCGGTGGATGTATCCGTTTGAAAGATTGATGAAAGTTTTTAAAGATTACGTCAAGAATAGGCGATATATTGCAGGATCAATTGCAGAGGAATACATCACCGTGGAGTCATCAATATATACTCGGGAATATATGCCTGACTCGACCAGCGTTGATGACACTGATGAATTCCTTGATGATGGTGGTAATGTGATGGGAAAACGAGTGAAATTAATGAGTTTGCAACATGAACAAGTAGCTCGTTATCTATTTGACACACATGAAGATGTCGAAGAATGGAAAAAGTAAGTTTCGAATATTATAATGTTTAACATTATTTTAGATTATTTTATACATGATTAATTTTGTAATATGCAGTAAATATGAAGCCTGTGAGAACAATAAAAGACGAAAAACAATGGTACAATCAGACAGCGAATTTAGGCTATGGTTGACACAAGAGGTAATTATAATGAAAACAGTCGTTATATAACGTTACATTACACTCAAATTTTACCACTAATATAATTAATTTGTCTATATTCTCAGCTCCTAAAGATGGGTGATGCGACATCAAGGCTTACTCGTCTAGCCACTGGACCCTTGTTCATGGCACAAGAGTACAAAAAGTATCGATTGAATGGTTACATTTTCGGTGCTAAAGTGTACGAGGAAAGTACAAATGTACATAACTCGGGAATTTCATACAAGGCTCTTACTTTCTTTCGAGCGAGCGCAAAAGATAAAAACATCATTGAAGCTGAAATGACTTACTATGGTGTAATCCAAAATATATTTGAATTGGATTATATAAGCTTCAAAGAGGTTGTATTTTACTGTGAATGGGTAAGAGTTGAGGATAAAAATGCTTGTAAAGTTGATCCTGTCACCAATTTGATCATGGTTGACTTGTCCAAGTTGAAGAGCAACGACCACGTGAGCGATGAGCCGTTTGTTTGTGCATTTCAAAAGGTTAAGCAAGTGTTTTACTCGGAGTATATCAACAACGAGCCGTGGTCAATTGTCCAACACACTCCAAGCCGTCTAAATAGTAGTGTGGAAGACTTAGCTGCTCCTACCGAATATCAATACATTTTTTATGATAACCCAAATTTGAAACAATTTTTCAATTTGTAATAAATATTTCAATTTGTATCGAAACATCCATTTTTAATGTTTTTAATTGATCTGCACTTTATCATTTTGACTCTTGGGTAGTGTGTGTGTGTGGAGAGGAGATTAATACATAAATATTCCAACTACATCTAAGTTTCGTTTATACTAATCCATGAATATACGCTTCTTACCTTTGATAGGTGATTAGTACATAGTTATTTGGGGTGTCCTATTTGTGGAGAGGAGACTGAATCTCTTCGCATATCCGAACACTAAGAAATGCCATAATCCTATAGAGCGATGCTCTGCAAATTCCTCCCAACCGTTATGTAGCCAAACATCACCAGTTGAAGTTGTCAATTCCACTTTCCATACCCCACCACTTGGAACTTCTAGCAAAACATGGGAGACCATTGAAAGGTGGAATTGACAACTTCAACTGTTGATTTTTGGCTACACAACGGTTGGAAGGAATTTGCAACGCATAACTCCATAGGATCATGGTATTTCTTAGTGTTTAGATATGAAGAGAATTATATTTGACACGATTGCCCGGGGTACATTAGTTGGAAGGAGGTGCCATATGAGCTCAAGTTAGCTGTTTGAGTGACACTACAGGTAATGTATTTATATTTATATGTCAATTTCGATTTTGATTTCAATTACGATTTATATTTATTTATATTTGAGGGGTGGATACTAATTTTACTTTATTTCAAATTAGGGGACAGGGAGTGGCCCTAAGGGTAGGCCACATATGCTCTATACTTATGTGGCTATTCGGGCGAGAAGGGAAGGATAAGGAGGTGTCCCCGAGCGTCGCGATACAAAATCTCTTTTCCATGAAAATAGTTTGTAGATTTGAGATAATTGATGGTGATGTTGTTTCTTCTTAAATAGTTTCTATTTTGAATATATATTTGCATTATCTTTAGTTTTTTTGGATATATGATGTTTGGAACAGGTACAACGTTGATATAACATGTACAAATATACTGTTGGGCAGTGGCAGTGGCCATACTGCCCAGCAGATTTTTTTTAAATTCTGCCCAGAATTGTCACGGTCATTGAGTGTGACACGTCCGTGATAAAGAGTTGTCACGAACGTGCCACGGTCAATGGCCGTGACAATTTTTTTAAAAAGGGTCACGGCTTTGTCACGGTTATGACCCGTGACAAACGTGTCATGGTCATTGACCGCGACACGACCGTGACAAAAAACGTTCTCGCCTCGAAATGTCACGGTCATTGACCTTGACAAATGGGCAGATTTGGTGTAGTGTCTTGGGCTGAAAACAGGGCACCGGTCGACCGGTCCTAGACCCCCGATCGACCGCGGGATGAAAATAAGCCTACGAAACAAAGCAGTAGACCCTTTCTCCATGACGCGGTCGACCGGCCTTAGGGGCGCGGTCGACCGGTCACACCAGGTCTCCTAAATTAAATTTCTTCAATTCCTTAATCCAACAACCCAAATTCATTAACGGGGTTTCTAAACTACACCAATTATAATCGCACACATCTACACGATTAATTCTAGCCGTAATTTTTCCAATTCCCGATTTGATTTCCGAGTTGATGATTTCAACCCGGAGCTTCCATCTTGTAAAAATCATATCAAATCATATAAAAATCAGAAAAATACGCGGTTAGCGGCCACGCGACCATATCGAAAAGATCTACAACTTTCGTGTTTTGTCCGAAAGCTAAATCAATTCTTTTCCTAGCCAAAATACCCCCTAAAGTCACGGGTTACTATTCATCATCTTCTCCGAGACGATTTCGTCCATTAAAGCTTCTCCCAAGCTTTTGTAGCCTCACCCAACGTCCGACAACCTCAACCAACTACAAATACACATATATTAAGGGTTCTAAACATCCTAGAACCCAAAACCACCAATTAATTTAGGTTAAAACCTAAGTTTCACAAATTGAAATATTATTGGGGTTTAATTGTTTTAACTCCTAAAAACCCATTTTATCCACGATAACCCACCCCAAAACCTTTAGGGTTTGTTTATACCAAACTACGGTATGAGATATTTATGCAAAAAGATAAATAAAGCAAGTAAACACTTGCCTCGTTGATAAAATCCGACGACCTCGAGTCGAATCCGACGGAGTTTGGCCCGAATCTCCATTTTCTCCTCCTCTTTCTCCTTCCTCTCTCTCTTCTCTCTCTTTTCTTTCTTTCTTTTCTCTTTTTCTCCCTCTCCCTCTCTTTATAAAGAAAGAAAAATGGTTATACCCCTTAAAACCCAAAAACGACTCGTTTACCCAAGTACGAGTTTCTTTTACCTCTAAAATTAACCGAAACTCATTTTCGACAATCGGACACTCTTTTTCGACTATCTCGGACATTCCGAGACTCACGGCGCAGTCAAAATTCCCATCCGAGGTACTTGACCGCAAATCACTATTCCAACCCAAAATAAATAAATGCGGGTTTTCCAATTAAAAATCTTACCTCGTGTCGCTTTACTCAACGGCGACATATAATTAAAATATTTCGACCTATATAGTCCCCAAAATAATCACAACATCCTTCGAAAATCATTTAATCCTCGAAAATCCCAAAAATTACTATTTCGAAAAATTCTCCAAATCTCCAATTTATATTTAATTATGGGATTTAATTGTCTCCAAAAGGACGGGCTGTTACATATTGTTGATATTTATTACTGGTTATTCATTTTTTTTATACAGATTTGAACTAAAAATTCTCTCAAACCCCTCGTACAATCTCAACTGGGTTCTTTTGTCTACCGACCTACCGTCGTCGTCCAATACATTTCCCCACTACAAAAGTCATAATGACACACACACACACACACACACGCAGGGATGAATCCGAAGGTAAGCAAAAGAGAAAGAGAGGAGTCCCCCACTGAAACGCAACAAACTATTTCAGATGATGATGATAAAAATCAGATATGGGTTCAAAATAAATGAAAAGGTCAATATTCTGATGCTGTGCTAAGCTGTCCAACCTGCTTTAATACCTTTTGCCTAGAATGCCAAAGGCATGAGAAATATGCAACCCAATATAGGGTCATTTTTGTTGTCAAGTGCAAGATCTAGATCGATGAAGAGGAGTCGTTACCCATGTATTCGTAATCATTTATACATTTGTAATCTTTTATACATTTGTAGTGGATTTGTAATCATTGGGAAAGAACAAATGTAATCTATTTGTAATCTAGATTTGTTTCTTAAATAGTAGAGTTGTAATTATCTTTTTTATTAAGTTTTATGGTTACTAACACCACCAACACCACCGTTAATATATTTTTTAATAATTTTATTATGATCATTTATGTTTGAAACTATAGGCACATAATTTTCTCAACTGTATTGCTGACATGTTTGGTGACATTTCATCCTGTTTTAAAACTTGGCGCAATAGATTTTCTCAACTGTGTTGCGATATTTTCTCACTCAGCTTCTTCAAAACCTTTCAAACCAATCGAGACTTCACATGAGAGAGATTAACAGTTGCACCAGTGCCTCTGACTAACAGCTGCACCAGTTTATTTCACACCCTTCACTTTTTATTGGGTGGGGTTCTGAATAAAAATACTTTTCTTGAGGTGTTCTGAATAAAAATATGTTTCACACCCTTCACTTTTTTTTTCCTTTTTTCTTTCTTTCTGGAGGTGTTGAAACAACTTCTTCCTATGTCTAATTTGTGTAACAATTGGTGTTTAACATGTATCTTACTTTTAGTGGGGCTTAAGATGGTGGATTTTTTTTGTCCGTGCTTTTTTAGCTATTTTCAAGTTTGAATAATTTTTTTTCTAGGATTTAGTGTTTTGAATGAGGTTTTTTCCGTCTTTAATAAAGGTCTATTTATGAGATTAGTGGATTTTGTGATTTCAATATAACGATTTAAAGGTCTATTTATTCATTTAGGTACTTTATGATCTTCTTTGAATTATTTATTCTGTGCATATATTGAAGTTGTAATGGTTGATGTACAGAGTATAATGTAGACTATAATCATTTACAGAGTTGATATTATAATGGTTGATGTCTAGAGAAACAAACTTCAAATCATCTGCGGAGTATAATGCTATATTACTTGATGAGTCTAGCAGAAATAGCAATCCAGAGCATTGCACAAAATAAATTTCTATCAAAAAATGAAAAAATTGAGACTATTTTGCTCTCAAATTTACCATTACAGGGTGTGGCAATGGCATGTCATACGCTTGCGCATCATTTGGATTGCTGTGCGAGAACTTTTTCTTCCTTTTTGGTTTGTTTTTCACCCTCAAACGACAATCCAAATTTATTTTTAAATTTATATTGTACCGCTCATTTCGATGACCCTAATCTTAGTATGGTAAAATAGTTTTGTGGCAGCAAAAATGCTTTTGGGATGTTGTCATCTCATGCATTGAATTTCAATCGACGGTGATAGTAGTATTAAAATTGACTACACGGACACTTTAGGTTCATTCTAGAAAAAAGTGAAAAAAAAATCTGAGTTAATTTCTATGTACATTAAGCTTAATGGAAATTGCTATGTACATTAAGCTTATGCAGTAGCTCAAATAGTCTGACAAACCTATATCATTTGCTTCTTTGATTTAGACATTTTAATTTTTTGTCTTTTATCAACACTACTATTCCTTTTTCCTTCTAACAATCATTAGTGTTATAGGCTGGTTGTGCTTTATTAATTTCTTTTTCTTATGCAGGTTGATTTGAACAGGGCAGGGGTGCCTTTGCTAGAGATTGTTTCTGAACCTCATATGAGAACTGGTATTGAAGCTACAGAGTATGCTGTAGAATTGCAAAGATTGGTTCGGTATTTGGGAGTGAGCAACGAAAATATGCAAAAAGGATCACTTTGTTGTGATGTCAACATCTTAGTTTGACAAATTGGCTAGTTACAGTTTGGCATGAATGTAATTTAGTGGTAATTACATCCAACCTTACTTTATTTGCATTGAATGAAACATATAGCTGGGATTTATTCTGTCTTTTTTCCTTTATATAATTTTGTTTTGTTTTTTTCGAGTTGTAAAACAGTCTGTTATAAGTTGTGTAGTTGGCATGACTATGGCGAGTGAAGTTTGGAATTGGCTGAAGGAAAAATATTTACAAGCCACCAAGGATTGGGTTACATTTTAGTCCATTTATACTAAAATTTTCGTTACAAGCTTTGTTGGATTTGTGTTTTGTACTAATTTATAAATTTTCATTTGTTGTATGTGAATATTTCACCTAATTTTTGATAATGTTGTGGATGTGTATTTGTGTAGTTAACATGTTTGATAGCTTTTGAGTTGTTTGTCAGATAAGAAATAATTGTGATGATGGAACAATCCAATGCAAGGACAATATGCATAAGCTTGGGCTTATAGGTGCAATGAAATAAATCTATTGTAAATTATGGAAATGGATCTTGAGAAACTGTGTGGTAAACCCATTAGTCTTTCTTAAACTGTTGCGAAAGTTGCATATTGAGAATAGCAACGCCAAACGAAAAACACATGACCCTAAAACACCCAGTACGAAAAACGCCCAGAGTTGTTCGTTGTTCAGCAAAAATGATTTTGGTTTATTGTTGTTGTTCAGCCAAGAAGACGTACAACCAAAGGTTATTAGTTTATCGTAATTGGTATATCACTGCCAGAGTTGTTCAGCCGAGAAAGGACCCGGTGATTAATCGAACATAGGCATATGAATCTCTTCTAGTACTACTTCACAAGACTCTATCAGATTATTGAAGGTACTTGATCAACTACCACTGGTACATGATCTGGACACTGAAATGGATATTGGTTTCTAAGAGGACAATTCAGTGGTGGCTTTTTACTTTTTCCCCTAAACTTTGTTGGAAATTAACAAGATATACTTTATTGGAAATTGACAATAACCCTCATTATTTGATTTTGTTTAGATGTTTATTGTATTTTATATATTTTGTTGATGTGTTGATATTAGTGCCGAATGTTCGATGAAATACAATTGTGACAAATATTGATTTTTAGAAGTGGAATGGCTTCATTTGACATTTCAATGCAGAGCCAATTATTTACCTTTGTGATTTTAACGACCTGGTGTTGTTTGTGTATGTTGCCCTCATTTTCACTTCATCACCTCTAATTTTATTTTTTGGACTTAAGAACCTCAACTTATTAAACAATCTAAGTTACCTCCTAACCCATATAAGTATTAACTCTTTGGATAAACATATCATCATGAATAGGGTACATGAGGTTATTTTTGTCCAATTTAATATAAAATAGCTTTTTTCTAAATAAATATCACTTTCCACAACTATAAATTTGCTATATGGGGGTATTTTAAAATTAAGAATTTCAGGGAATTAAATCTAAAATAATAAATTAGGGGTGTTGATATCATTATTAACTCTTGGGTTCATTTGAATTTCGTAATTTATCACGTTCTTAAAAATATTAGAGATGTGTTTTTAATTTGGTATCTTATTTTGTTTTAGCATTGCGACAGTCCTATAAACAAATGAAATTTTGCCCAAAATTTTTAAATTAAAGAACATTTTTTTATTATAATATAAAATATTTTATAAAAAAATTAGTCGATTCAATACTTTGAAAGCATTCGTCATGCCTTCAAAGAAAATTGACCACGATTGATACTATAATACAAAATTTTTATGACTTGATCACGATTATTACTTTATAAAATTATCGTCGTGCCTTTAGGCATGGGCATACTCGTTTATATATATATATATATATATATATATATATATATATATATATATATATATCTTCAAATCTAGTTTCATAAACCAAAAAAACCCAAGAGGAGTTTAAATCATAATTCTTAATTTAGAGTGTTCTCACAGTTTCCTACACTTTCACCACATTTCACCTACCTTTCATAAATTAAAATAGACACCGTAGATTCTGATTATGGTTTAGACTCCAACGTTATTCATATTGCGAACTACTTGGACTTTTATGCTTCCTCCATGTACTCTCGATTCACATCCAACTATGAGATATCATCCAGTTGTCGATCATCCCATGGTTGCGTTAGAGGCTATGTGATTTGAAGATATTTAGTAAGATTTCCAAGGCGCGAGCCCACAAGCGCAACCTTTATTTCATTCCAGGCCTTGAAAATTGTGTCAAATAATTACCTACTTTTAGATTAAAGTTTGGTTTGGGCAGGCATCTTCCCTCACTTTTGCCATTTCTCTAAACTTCAAACCTAGAGAAAAAACATAGCCAATTTCTCTCTAGCAAACATAGCCTCTTTCCCTCTAACACTTTACATTTAGCCTTGTCCAAACATATTCTCTGGTGTGTTCCGTCATTCTCAAGTCATCACCTTTCTCTTCCAGGTACATTTGAATATTTCTTTCGATTTTCATTATTGTTTCAGTCATTTCTCCATTTTGTATTTTTCGACGACTTTTGTGGGTTGTACTCCACCTTCTGTGGTTGTTTTGTGGTGCTCATTTTAGGATTTCTAGGTTTTTTGGTGTTGTTTTATGCCTCTTCTTAAGAATTAGGGTTTTCCATCAAAGTTTGGTTGGATTTGATGTTTTTCGATGATTCTTTTGGTTTAGGCTACCAGTTTATAGGTTTAGTGTTCTTAAGTGTTCTTCCTAAAAAATGATTACTTTTTCCTGTTTGATCATCCTAACCTTATAAACCCTTTAAGTAGAAGCTTGTTGATGTACCGAAGTATATACTAGACTTTGGTATAGATACATCGCCTTTGCGATTGTGTCCATCGGGAAAGGGAAGAGGCTGAGGCCAATCTTAACCGAGAGAGAATTTCGACACCTCTTACTCTAACACCTCTAAAAATAGTTCCCCCTCCTTTCTGTCTGATGATCTTTCCCCACTACAACCTATATTTGAATCTAATTCTCTAAGTGTTATTATCATTAGTAATGATGGCATGTCGTCTTCCAACATGTCGTCCTCAAAAGGTTATAACCTGTTTGAGCGTTTGAACCTTCATGCAGACACTGCAAACTCTAACTCTTTTAATAAATCTAGGAGAGTGATTGTTTCTCATCCGGGCTTGGTCGAGACAATAAACTTTCCCCAATCAAGTAACAAGTGTCATCCCAGTTCCTCGTTTCGTCAGCACGGGTATCCTGATCCCCCAATCTATGACATTTCTGACGACGAGATTGGAGATAACATTCATCCCCCCAACCCTTAACTTCCATGGCCGAAGAAGATTTTTGAGGTTGATACCAACGTGGAAAGGATTTTGTTATTGAGGATGAAGAGGAGGAGGAGATTTTTAAGGTTGTCACGTGTTTCCTCGTCTCACAAGAGTGACATCCAAGAGACTGATGGCGACACTTATATGGTATTGACACCACAGTGCATATGAGAGTTCCAGTTGAGGACGAGAGGGCCTACGACCTTAGAAACAATGAAGATATTGTTGTTTATGAGAAAATATTCAAAGTAGGATTTCGCCTTCCCTCTGAGCTAGCAATCAAGGGGATTTTTTTCGTTATTGGTGTTTCCTCTAACTAAGTAGTCTCCAATGCTTGGAGGATTATTTTGGGGTGAGTTATTCTCTGGAAGCTTGCCTACGAGTATAATTTACCCAAGACGTCTTTAGATCATGCTTTTTGATTGTTACAACAAAGTTCGACCCTTGCTACTATCACATCGTCACCCAAAAACTAGACCAAAATCTTCTACATGTGAACCAGACTTCCAATGATGACTGGAAGTCTTGATATTTCATCATCTCAAGCATGTTGGAGTTTTGCAATGATGGGTCGTTGGTGCATAGGGAAATTAAGTCACTCCGTAAGTGGGGTAAAATTACTGTCTGTAGTGACCCGACTCCAAAATAATAGAATATTGTTAAATTATTTTCATTTAAGATATTAGTGATGTGACACATTTAGTAAAACATTGAATTTAATCACGTGTTACAATAATAATACTAATAATAAAATTAAAAATAAACACATATAATTAATGGGGGAAGATTTTGAATAAGTTCAAATTTGAAAGTTAGAAAAAAGTAAAAGAGAGAGAGATGAGTGTCTAGACAATATGACAAGTGTTTAGCTTATAAGACAAGTGTCCAACACTTGTTTATCCCATGTTAAAACCACTCATGCAAAACAACTTCAAAGTATCATGGTTTTGGCTAAGCGTTTATCTTCTTTTATGAGTTAAATTAAAACAACTCCTACTATCCTCTAATATTTATCCTCTTTTGTGAGCCAAAGTAATAAAATTCCTAATTTACTCTAACAAAACAGAAGAAAAAGGGGAGAGGGTGAGAAGAAGAGAAGGGGAACAAAAAAGAAGAAGAAGAAAGGAAGAGCAAAAAAGAAAGCATAAAGAGGATTTTAAACTCATTTTAGGTGAGAATTATCTTCTCCTTTCAAATCATTTTTTTAAGTATAGTTTTAGTAATGAGTAACGACGGAAGCTCTATTAAAGCTTCAATGGACACTTAGAGAGAGAAAATCTAAAACCCACTCATATTATGTTTAAAAATTTTTAAATAATTAATTTAGTACCCTAAGATAATGAGAATAAACATACAAAAATTTCTGCCCCATTTTAGTTGTGTATTTTCCTGAAAAATTTGGACTATGACGAGTTGTAATTTTAATTTCGACCTAAGTAAATCAATTTTTTTTTGAATTTCTTTATATTTTTACTAGATATAACATAAAATTATATTTCTTGGGACAACAAAATCGTAATTTTTGTATAGAAATGAGTGAGATATAAATTTTTAAAGTTTAGTGTATGAAGCTGGAAATTCTATGTTAAAAATTCTGACAGCATGTTATATCTGAATTTATTGAAAATTTTAGGCTTATTATTTATATCTGAGATTTTGTGTGTGATATATTAACTCATATGAGAACCTTATATAATTTATTGGGAGCAATTTAAGTAGATATAATAATTTTAATAAAATGTTAAAGTTAGTGTTAAATTGTTGTCCCGAATTTGTTAGTGGTAATAGTTAATTATATAATTTAAGTTGCATGAAAAGACCATCCCGAAATAAGTGGAACAATTGTGTGAGATGTTATAAATAAATTTTATGTTAGACATATTAAATTTTAGTGAGTATTTAACTGAATTTTTAAATAAACCTTTAATATGAAAATATGATGTTGTGATAACACCAAAATTCTATCAGAGTAAGCCCGTGAGTTACAACACGTCAAAATAATTAAGGAGAATATTAGTTGATTTCATTTGTCGAGTAAATTAATGTCATATGTGTTTGGTCTTATTCAAGTTGTTAAATGAGTATATGTAAGTTGGCCATACCAAGGGTCGAAGCCATTATTTAAGTTGTGACATATTATCACCTATTATTGTTGTCGTCGAACTTGAGGTTCCTCCGAAGTTGGCCGTGATTGAGATAATCCTACAGTTAGTTCACTAATATAGTCTATACCACAGAAATTTGTCTAGTGGGTATAGGTATACACATAGGCAAGTTGGCTTGTGTGCTGTGGTCTAAGGATAACGTACATTAGAAGTTGCTAGTGTACCTGTCGTAATATTTCATTAATTCTTATGAATAAACTTTAGAATCAATAATTTGAAAATGATGAACTAAGCTGTTAGACATGTGATTTCTTCTTAAGTTTATTGAAGCAAAGTTTAGTAATTGACATATAGAATATAAATCATTGCTATTAGCATATTTGGGGATGAATTTTGAGCAGAAGTGTATTCTCATTGGGTTACGTTACTCATGATGCTGTGCACTTTTTTTTTTAGGTTTTGTGCAGGATTGAGTCTCTAAGTTCGTTTTGTCATAGTCCGGCGTATTTTAGGGAAAACTTCTTGCTTAATTAAATTTTTATTTCCTTTGTAAATTTAAAGTACTTCTCTAGACATATTATGTTCCCTAGTAGCTGGATGAAAATATGTAATGTAAAAACTCTTACGTATTAAGATCTCATATGTAATATTAAGATGTTATTGTATTTATGATGTAATTAATTTATTTTTGACAACTTTTTGAGTGCATCGTCACATATCCAAATTATAGTATTGATTTTAAATTATTACTATTTTCTATAATTTGTGGTGTGACACTGTCTCGGCCAAAGTGGACCCTAGGCTAAGTTCAAGCAATAGGAAGAGAATTTACCAACTCGGGAGGTATGAGGGTCTTATTCTTTTTTAGGAGTTGATCAAGCGTGAGATCCTTTGATTTGTTCAAATGGGGTGAACCCCATTGGATTCTCTTTGTAAGATTCCTTACTGTTTGAAGTTTTTCTAACTTTTATTTCCATCTCATTTAATTTTAATCGGTACTAACAATTGTTGATATTTATAATTTTGTTGATATTTTACATTTTACAAATCGTTTAGAGAACACTCCTGACCATATTTGGGAGATGACAACTCCTATCACCGACAATATCTTAGCCAAACTAAAGGGCAAGACTGCACAAATGACGGGCCCAAAATAAAAGTGTACAACTATTGGCCCTAATGGAGCAGAGGGCTCACAAAAGAAGGAAAAGGCCACTGGGTCAGGGGTTATTCCTCAACAGCAGAAGAAAATAAAACTTCTGAGATGATCCCTTCATCTAGTGTCTCTATATTTGATGATGTATTGTCAACCATGCGTCTTTCTCAAGTGGCCTGGAATCTCGAGTCTTTTCTTGGACTTGTTTGTGATCATTCCGTTCGATAACCGTTTCTTTGATGCACAAAGCAGCATCATATTTTCCAGGTTCTTACTTGAAGGAAAATCATAAGGAGACCTTGAAGTAGTGGGGCGAGTAAGAGAAGGAGCATCTGAAGAGGAGCTATGAGTCAGTCATGTCAGAATTTAAGGAATCTGGGAGTTCGCAGGCTTTGCCATCCAGTAGTTGGAGAAGGGGTCCAAGGCCACTTGCAGACGAGTGGTCAATCAATTTCTTGACCTCGTCTCAAAGTGCCCTGAGGTAGATGAGACTTTCAACCCCCTCAGTTTCGTTGATCAAGAAACAATTGTTGCTTTAGAGGAGATTCAGGTTTAGTCGCTAATAAAGAGATCTTGGAGGCCGAGGCTGGTGGGGATGAGACGACCCAGGTTTGGTTTGCAACTATAATTCTGTTTTCTGTGTTTAAATATAATTCTGATAAAAAATTTCGTTTGACAACCTGTTTTTAAACACAGAATTATAATATTCCTGTGTTATAATCAAGTTTTTCAGAAAACAGATTTTGGGTGTTTTATAACATCTGTTTTTTTTATTTTTCAACTCAGAATTATTCATTCTTAATATTTTAAAGCAATTATACCTTAATATATAATATACATACATAATACATTAATGTGTGTAATTCTTATAAATAAAAAATATATATGTACATATACACAAAATTACGTATGGAATAATATAAAGTTAAATAATATTATCAATAGATACATGATACTTATATATAGTTTTATACATATATTATTAATGTATGGAATAATATAAAATATACATATAGTACATATGTATTAAAAAATATTATCAATTCATGTATGTATATAATTTTATAGTGAATTATATATGCGACATCATTATATATATATATATATATATATATATATATAGAGAGAGAGAGAGAGAGAGAGAGAGAGTTAAACTCCCTAACATACCTCATTAAATATACCTAAAAATACATGATATTAAATGTACGTGTATATAATTTATGATGTATGTATGTATGTATGTATATGTATACATTCATGTATCATGTATGTATGAAAGTTTTATATATATATATATATAAACTCCACAACATACCTCATTAAATATACCTAAAAATACATGTTATTAAATGTACATGTATATAATTTATGATGTATGTATGTATGTATACATTCATGTATCATGTATGTATGAAAGTTTTATGTATGTTTATATGTACATACATATATATATATACAAACACAAACACACACACGCATATGTATGATATAAATATACATATTTGTCAATTTTGTCAAATTTCAAAAAATTGTATTTAAAAACAACTTTACCAAACGCACACCAATAATTATAAACACAAAAAACTGAATTTTAAAACTGTATTTAAAAAGAGTGTTTAAATCGAATTTTCTGAATAGAGAACCAAACAGGCCCTAAGTTTCCATAACCACTATTCAAGAATAGTCAACCATCACTGAAGTCACAATTATTAGTGACTTGGTGGTCTAGACAACTTGTTCCGTTTCTTCTTCTTCGAGACCCACCTAATTTTTGTATACATTATTCTCGTCCCATTATTGGGATTTTATTAATGTTCCTCTAATTTTCAATACCACTATGTTGGGGTATTTTGTTGAATTTTATTTGTGATATACTTTGCATCATATTTTTCATCATGCCTGCATACTTATGGTGTAGTTTTTCCTTTATTATTCACCATAACAATAATGATAATTAGTTTTCCCACATCTCGGGGTTTATATTGAGATATTCTTAGGAGACTAGACTCCAAGCACTATTGTACTGCCAATAAAGAGATTTTATATTACTTTCACCATAAAATAATGATGTTAAGTCTCACCATAACAATAATGATGTTTATTTTTCTCACCTCTCAAGGTTTATATCGAGATATGCTCAGGATATGAGACTCAAAGCACTCTCATACTGTCGAGAGAGAGATTTTATATTACTTTCACCATAAAATAATGATGTTTAGTTTTCCCACCTCTCAGGGTTTATCTTGAGATATGCTTAGGAGACGGGACTCCAAGCACTCTCGTATCGCCCAGAGAGAGATTTTATATTACTTTCACCACAAAATATTGATGTTAGGTCTCACCATAACAATAATGATGTTTACTTTTCCCACCTCTCAGGGTTTATATTGAGATATGCTTAGGAGATAAGACTCCAAGAACTCTCGTAGCATCGAGAGAGAGAGAGAGATTTTATATTGCTTTCACAATAAAATAATGATATTACGTCTCACCCTAACAATAATGATGTTTAGTTTTTCCACCTCTCAAGGTTTATATTGAGATATTCTTAGGAGACGAGACTCCAAGCACTCTCTTATCGCTGAGAGAGAGATTTTATGTTATTTTCACAATAAATGAACCATGTTAAGCCTCACCATAATAATAATGATGTTTAGTGTTCCCTGAGAATGATGTTTAAGGTTCCTATCTCTCAAGATTTATATTGAGACATTCCTAAGAGATGAGACTCCCAGCATTGTCATACTTCCAAGAGAGATATTTTATCAGTGTTTGATAATCATAAATAGAATTGTAAAATTTGAGACAATACTTCATATCATTTAGATTTCTCTCCATAATATTCAATTACATTTAATGGAAATGGTCACAATCTATTACATAGTTTTGTTACTAATAATATTTCTTCAGATGATTGGAATTTTATAGGTTGGTGAATGGCTCCCATTATAAATTTTCCAGACAATAGATACCTAGAAATAGTTCTTTTCCGTGTCTTTAAGGTCCACTCCAATCTAAGTAAAGCTTTTTATCTTTCTGTATGATTTTTGTAAGTACGAGATCACTAACTTTGATGGGAAGATCTTTTGTTCTCTTATTGTAAAAATTTATGGCCCACTTGTTGTTGGACGATTCCTGTCTAACTGTACCTTACCGGCATTCTTCAATGAGGTCCAAATCATGTCTTCTTTCTTCTAAGTTTGGCTCAGGGTCGTAGATCTCGACTCTATGACTCGACAACCTAATTTCAGTTGGGATGATTGCCTTTGGCCCATATGCCAACATAAAACTTGTCTCCCCTGTCGGTGTTCTTTCAGTCATCCAATATTCCCACAATACACTATGAAGTTCGTCAACCCACTTTCCTTTGGCATCTTTCATCTTTTTCTTTATACCATCTAGTATCATCCGATTTGTCACTTAGGTATGCCCATTTTCTTGAGGTCGGCTTAGAGCCGAGAAAAAATGCTTTATGCTAACCTTAGTATAGCATGTTGCTAGAGATTTGTTCTTAAATTCCTTTTCGTTATGCGTTATCAAAGTGTTTGGGAGTCCATAGCAACATATAATATTTCTCTAAATAAATCTGAAACATTATTTTCGAGAATAGTTACCATGGCCTCTGCTTCTACCCATTTTTAAACGTAATCAATCGCAGCTATAAAAAATGCAAGTTCCATTTAGCTCTTGGTAGTGGGCCGACCATATCGATCCCCAACATTGCAAAAGGTCATGGGTCCGAGATAGGAAAAAATGAATGATGAGGTTGATGAGGTAAGGTTTCACAATACTCACACTTGTCGCATTTGAGAACATGCTCGACTACACCCTTAGCCAAATTTGACAAATAATAGCCTTTCATTACGATTCTCTTTGCCAACGAACTTCCTCCGATATGGGTCGCACAACTCCCCTCGTGAATATTTTTGAGCACATAACTCATTTGTGTCAGATGAACACATCTTAAGAGTGGGTAAAGATAACCCCATTTGTACAACACATTCCATATGATGGTGAATTTAACGTCATGATAGCATAATTTCCTTCTTTCGACCTTGCCTTATGGGAGTTTTCCATCAATCAAGTACTCAATGATTTGGTTCATCCAAGATGGTCCCATGTTTAAGTTAAAACACTTTGTATTATCAACCTCCTCATAGTCGATGCTTGGCTCCTGGAGAATCTCGACTAGACCAATTCTTTGGATCATAGTTTTTATAGCTGAAGCAAGTCTTGCAAGGATGTACGAATTTTTGTTCTCACTACACAACATTCTCTTTACTTTTACTCCCTGGAAACCTTTCAGTGTTGTCTTAACTCTTTTCAAATATTTTAACATTTTCTTATATTTTGTCTTATAGATTCTTCGTACGTGGTTCACTGCCAATTGTGAATTATTATGGGTGACAAGTTGGCTGAAACCAAGCGCCTTAGCGAGATCAAATACTTCTAAAAAGGCCTCTTAATCATCCTCCTTAATTAGATGCCTTAAAATTGAATCTAGTGCATAGTCTATATCAGTCTTGTCTAGGGCCTACAAAATCATTCCAACCCCACTATCGACTATACAGGATGAGCCATCAACTAAAAACTCCACATATGCATATGTGATGAGAATGGGCCTTCAGAAAGGACATCATGTTCAGTAATAAATCTAGTTATAGAACTCCAACTATAGTGTCGGCATCAATGATCTCAGTTGTTCATTCTGAGCTTTCAGCTTGTTCTAGACTCTAAACTTTTATTATTTCCATCTTCGTCTCATCATCCGATTCCAAGGTGAACTCTACCATAAAATCTACCAAACCCTTTCACTTGATTGCATTGCTAGGCTAATAGATGATATCAAACTCACCTAACTCAATCTACTAGGCCATTAGCCTACCCAATTTCTTAGGTTTATGAATGACTTGTCAAAGCGGTGTGTTGGTGAACACTACCATCATATGAGCTTGGAAGTAAGGATTCATTTTTCTTGATGCATGTATCAATGAGTATGTAAGTTTTTCCATGTTTGGGTATTTCATCTCGACCCCTTGTAATGCTCTACTATTATTGTGTATTGGCTTCTAGGTCCCGTTGTCATCTTGGATGATCGTGATGCTGATTGTCGATTCTAAGATATCCAGGTACAAATGCTGAACAAAAATATGCCTTCATATCCTTGAAAACTCTTTCACATTCTGCATCCCACACAAACACCATTCATAAAAATTTGAAAAAAGGAAGGCACTTATCGGTTGCTCGCGAGATGAACCTATTGAGTGGTGGAACCTTGCCTACTAGTCTTTGGATATCTTTGGTGTTTTTTCGAGTTTTCATGTCGATCGATGCCTTTATCTTAGTTGTGTTGACCTTAATTCCCCTTTGATTGACTATGAATCCCAAAAACTTTCCAGTGCCAACACCGAAGACACACTTGGTTGGGTTCAGCTTCATCCTGTAGTGGTATGTAGTGTCAAAAGTTATTTTAAGATCTTTTACGTTATTTTTGACCTTTAGACATTTCATCATTACATCATCAACATATACCTCCATTTTCTTACTGATATATTTTTAAACATCTTGTTTATAAGTCTCGGATAAGTGGCACCGACATTTTTTAGGCTAAAGGGCATCACTTTGTAATAGTAGTAATCTTTTTGGCATCTCCTTAAAACATCAAGATATGGTTATATCTTGAATAGGCATCCATGAAGTTCATAATTTAATGCCCGACCATGGCATCTACCATTTGATCGATTTTAGTAAAAGGGGAACTATCTTTGGGACACGCTTTGTTGAGATCTATAAAATCTACACACATCCTCCGCTTGTCGTACAGTTTTGGTAGCATGGTGACATTTGATAGCCACTCTGGGTATTGGACCTATTTGATGAATTATGTTGTCTATAACCTTTTAATTTCTTCTTGTATTACTTCATATTTGTCTCGAGAAAAAGTCCGTCTTATTTTCGTTACTGGTTTTACCTTGTCATCCAAATCAAGTTTGTGACAGATGACATCGGGGTCAATCCTCGGCATGTCATTGTGACTCCATGTAAAGATGCTTAGCCTTCTCCACAACAAATCAACCAGTTCTTTCTTCAAAGACGGTTCAAGGGATGAGCCGATTTGGATAATTTTTTTGGGTTCATCCTTATTGAGGACGATGGATTTTACCTCACCCACTGGCTCTCCTTTTTTTAATTTTTAGTCATATCTTGGATCAAGGTTATTAATGTTGTAAGAGGTGTTTTTCCTCTTATAGGATTCTCTTTCCTTGGCTTAGGTGAAATAGCACTCATGTGTTTCTATTTGATCACCTTTGACTTCCCCTACCTCATAAGGAGTTGTGAATTTCATCATCTGATGTGGAGTGGAAGTCACCCTTTAAACTTTTTTAAGGATACTCTCCCCAAGATGATGTTGTAGGCCAAAAATACATTTTCATTCATCACGAAAAAAATTCCTTGTGTCAAGCATCTCGTCTAGATACCCATAAAGACTTCTATTTCAAACATTCCCAATGGGTCCACCTTCTCACCGATGTATCCAATTAATGAATGATTATATGGGACAAGTCTCTTCTTGCTGAGTTTCAGACCTTTAAAGCAATCCTAAAACATAATATCGACTGAGATTCCCCCGTCAACTAGGATACGAGAGACATTCTAGTTGTGAACTCGGGTGCTGATGATGATTGGGTTATTATGGGGGGCAAGGATCCCTTTGATATCCAACCTCCATAACCCCACGACAAGACTCTCATTGTCCACTTTCTTCATCTTACCAAGTTTTCCCTCAGATTCTCTCAGGTTAACGTCTATTCTCGTTGTCCCAACCTTGGCTTCAATAACATGGGCCCATAGTTCCCATGAAAATAACATCAAATGAGATCAAGTGGACATTACCTTTAACTACTCCAGTTTTTTGTTATAGATCTATGTCATCCTCCTCGTCTTCATTTGACTCTTTGTCATTTGGATTAACATAAACTTCTTTCTTCTTTAGCGTGTTATCCCTCGACGAGTAATATCTCTTTGTATTGTCATCTTAATTTACACCCTTATCGAAGTACTTTCGCAACTTGCCCTAATTCAATAACTTCTCAATGTCGTCTTTCCGAGTGAAGAATTCTTCTGTTTTGTGGTCGTGATCTTGGTAGAACTCGCACCACTTTCTTATGTCTCTTTTATGGGCAAGGGCTTTCAGTTTCTCGGGCCAACGAAGTTCTTTATCATCTTTGATATAATTCCAAAGGTGATCGGGACTAACAATTAGTGGGGTGTACTTAGCAAACTTATCATCATTTGACTTCTCCGTTACCTCTTTCCTTTTTTCTTTCTCTCCTCTTTATCTAGATTTTCAGCTACCTGACTCCTTTTGGTCTCCTCTCTTAATAACTATGGCCTCCTCTACGTTCATGATTCTCCTAGCCTTAGCCAGAAGTTCTCTCATAAATTTTGAAGGATCTTTGGAGAGGTTTCAATAGAGTTTTCCTTGTTAGAGCCCACTGAAGAGGGATGTTATCAAAATTGTTTCATTATAGTCATCCAAATCTAACTTCTCTTTATTAAATTGCGATATAAAGTTTCTCAGTGGATCATTATTCCCTTTATTTACGTTCAACAAATGTCTGGGGACTAAAATGATTCGCTAGGCCAATCCATGATTTCATTCAACGAGCGAAGCAAGAGACATAATTCGTTCATCCCAACTAAAATAATTAATTTCATATGTGTATTTAACATATGCTTAAATACATCTTGATAACCTCAAATTGGTTAACAACAGTCCCATAGAGATATTCAGGGATGCCTTGTGATCCACACTCAAGGTTTTAGAGTTTTTTGTACAAATTAACCTTTAAAATGTGACTATAAATGTAAACCCTCGCCCTAATGTCAATGGGATGCAACTTTGTAATCTTGAGAGATACACTAATAAGACAAATAGTAACCTCTCCATGGACGTAGGCAATTTGCTAAACGACGTATATTGTAAGTTGTGCGTGTGATTGATTGACTTTCTTACTTGTTTACTTGCTTTTGTGAAATTCTTCATTGTGATTCATTTACACTCATAATTGGTGCCATCTTTGGAAAATGATTATCTTATCCCCCAAAAGCAACCACTGAAAGACATTTCCATGGCGTCTCACCACATAAGAAACTTACCTCAAGCTGGCGACTTATAGGCCAACTCGATTCCACCTAGGGCCGGGTATCATATTCCTCAGGAGACAAATCCAAGGTTTCTCCAAGAGAGACTGCCTTATGAAGAGAGCCACAACCTACCTAGGTCTACGAAGATCTCCAGGTTGGTCGACGCCCATGAAGTGAGGCTTCAAGATCAAGAGGAGGTCGCACGCCTCCAAATGGAAGAGAGAGCTCACCTTCATAGGCGGTTAAAAATAATGGAGAGAGAGCTCAATGGGGATAATCGAAAATATTGTACAAGGAGTCATAGTCCTGAGGCAAGAAACACTCGCAACCGAGGGAGGAGCTCCTGGTGCGACATGGATAAATAGGAACATAGAAGACATTAGAGATTCCATAGTGATGATGAACATCAAGACATAAAAAGTTTGTTCTGAAGAGAGATGGATCCACACTCAGTCCATCGAGGAGCTAGGTCCACCAAAGAGCTGGATAAAAGATATCTTAACACATAGATGAGATCCCATTTTTCAAGGGTAAATGAGGATAAAGAGCCTTCAAAGAAGTTCACAGTCCCCAATTTTTAAATCTATGATGGAAGGACTGACCCTATAGACCACGTCAGGCAGTAAAGGCAGGCCATGACCTCTGTACCCACAATGAATCTCTTATGTGTTGCATCTTCCCTTTTAGCTTACACGACTTAGATTAGAAGTGGTTTGAAAGGTTTCCCCACAGGTTCATTACGAGTTTTAAGGCCCTCACTAAGACCTTCATTGCTCACTTTATAACCAACAACTCCTAGCCAAAGATGATGGATTTGCTACTCACGATGAATAAGAAGCCGCAGGAAACTTTTCACAAGTATGCCAAGAAATACTGAGAAGTGTTTAATGAAATAGAAGACCGAGCGAAGAAATTTATTGTAGCATCCTCCAAGATCGGTATGTAGACCACCTTCATTCTGCACGGGTCCCTTACGAAGGAGGATAACATCATTGATGACCTCATGGCGTGTATTGAAAAATATGCTAAAGTTGAGGATGTGGTTTATATTAGCCATCATGAAACTGGTTGCGTCATGGTAAATAAGGGAGGTGACAAGGAAAACAGTCCCAAGAAGGCAAACAAGAACGGGGGGGGGGGGGGGGGGGGGGAGGGGGGGGGGAATGGTTCTAAGAATAGGGGTAAGACGGACCCCTCAAAATCCTTCAAAGAAATTAACACAATCTTTAAGGAAACAATCTATAAGATACTAGGAAACATAAAGGATTTGCAGTTTGTGAAGTTGACCAAGAACCCAGCGAAGAGGAACAACGTGTTACGATGCTCTTTCCATAAAGAGGGTGGCCACCCAATAGAGAACTACAAAGCGTTAAAATCTTACTTGGAAGAGCTGGCCCAAGATGGGTACCTAGACGAATATATATATAAGAAAGCTGACAAGGTTGCAAGAAATGGTAACTAGAAGTCGGACAATGCCCTAGATAAAGACATTGGACAAGAATAAATGGTGATTTATGGAGCCTCAGACCTCATGTAGATTCAATGGAACGCTATTCGCATGGAATTAAATAAGGTCACGACCATCATGGAAGCTTTCGAGATCGACCCGACAAAAATCGAGGTTGGTAAGTACCGACGACCATAAGATGTTGACTATAACAAACACATCATCTTGACTGAGAAAAGATCTGCTTGGGGTAAGGACCCCACACCACGATGCACTCGTGATCACTCTCAGGATTGCAAATTGGGACATTGATGGAGTGTTAGTGGATTAAGGGATCTAGCCTGAGATAATGTACCTGGAGCTCTTCCACACATTAAAGCTCAACTTGGTAGATCTCAAAGAGGCAATAGTTCCACTAGTCGACTTTTCAGGGAAGATCATGATGCCACTAGGAAAGGTAGTCCTACCAGTAAGGGAGGGTAATATTTCAAAATTGATTGAATTCATAGGAGTATACGTAGAATCGCCCTATAATGCCATTCTAGGTAGGGGTGGCTACATGAAATAAGAGTTGTATCGTGGACCTACCACCAGAAACTCAATTTCATCACAGACTGGGGAGTAATGGTGTAACGCCCCGACCCAAATTTATGGGTTACTCGTGAGTCAACCAGATTTGAATCGAGCGTTAGGTGTGAAGTGCAGTGGAATAACCTATATAATGTTGCTAATCAAGTTTTATTTTAGTTATCATTGCACTTATTAGCATGCGATTCCAGTTTCAAGATAAACTACGTGAGGGACCCATGAGGAGCACCCCTAAGTCCGACTAAGCAGAGCTACTAACTTAAATATAAATAAAATATACTTACTCGTATAACACCCTCAAAATATAGAACCACTCCTAACCTGACATAATAAAGTGGGAACGTGAAATTATGCCCAGTGGAATTTATACAACTAGTATAGAAACGAATGGCAGAATGGAATACTCACATGCTATAACCACATGCATGCGAAAATATGTATATATCTGCATACATATACCTTTAAAAATACGTATTCCAATGCATTAACAATTTTACTTTTGAAAACCTTACTTATCCAGATTAATTGACCTTAATCTTATTAAAGGATTACTTTATTCATACTTAGCATTCTTACTTTATTTAACACACCCGACTCGACATTTGAAATCAGTACACTTGATTTATCTAAACTCATTCCGTTATTGAAATGTAACCCTTTTATTCATTAAAACGTACTTTAGTATTTTCATTGAAAAACACCATTTCAACACATGCACTCACCGTGTTAGAAAATACTTATTTGTCATTTGAAAACCTTTTTCCATGGATACTTATGCAAATTATGGGTTTAACAACTTGATTGCTTAATCACCCATTGACTTTATCCTTTTTACCTTATCTTATGGACATTAATAGATTTATGCATTTACTTGTTCATTTCACCTTTATCGCAAAATTTATTACATTAATTCAAGTTAGGTTGTATTAACATATTTTACAACACAACCTATTTATTGATATGCTCCATATTTCCTTTATATTTTCTCGAAATCATCCAATACCGCATACTTACACGGGCTCCACACCGTCGGCTATGCCCATCATATGCTCAAGCTAGTGATTTCGGGCTTTTCATCCAAGGGCTATGGGCCCTTCTTACTTTATCCCGGTATCATCCGAGTTCCTTTTACTGTGTTTTAATATTTTACAAATGTCCACATTATTACACTTATCCTTTTTATCCGGCCGAGGCCAAAATTCGGGTATCATTTCATGTCCATTATACTTTAACCTTGATTTTTATTCCAAAAATCTTATTCATTTAAGACCACTTTGTGTAACACCCTTTCCAACATTTTTATTTCATAAAAATGTTCCACTTTAAGTAAAATTACCATTTTACCCATTTGTTTCCAAAATCACTTTTTACTTCATTTTCACAAGTGTTGATTTCACCAAAAACACTCTTAAGCCATTCATACCAACTTCTTAAGTGTTTTAACCCTTTAACACCTTTTCACACTTGCATTAATCTTTTACTTGATTGGAAATACTTTTACACCTTTAATACCTTTTTAATCCCATAAGTGTTAATATTTCACAATAGTAGTTAGTTACACTCACTAACCATTTCTTGTTTACCCATTAACACCTAATTAATACTTTTTATCAACATTTCCCATGTACACATTTCTTTAGTTCTTCATTCAAGAAATACATCTACACTTAAGACTACATTTATAAGAAAATTTTCATTTCATTTATTTAACATGTAGTCTTCTGACTCCATACACATTAAGACTTTTAATCCCAATTATACATGCTTTGAAGACCAAAATTCCATATTATATTATTTCTTGTTTAAAACCAACAAAATCGTCTTTAAACTTGTTTATACATTCTATGTCAAAATACTACAAGTTTATATGCATGAGAAGATTGGTTTTAAATCCAAAAATCCTACTACATGGTTTAAACATATTTATTAATATGAAAAATCATTATACTTGCAAAAACACATTTTTAAGGCACAAAGACATTATTATTTCTTTGTTCCTCAACAAATGTCTATTTTTCATAAAACTTTCATTTTTTGCAAGCACTTTGAAATATTTTCATTCCACCAATTTTTTCAACAAAATCACTTCATTTACTAATATTTTATTTCATAAAATGTTTAACACCAATATTTATAGAAATGCTCATTTTCAATATTCCAAACCTTGAAATACTTACTTATTCTTTAATTTCAATAAAATATCATTTTCCAACAAAATCATATTATTTGCAAACATTTTATTTCATAAAATGTTTTTTTATCAAAATTACTGAAAAATACATCATTTTCCTAAAACATCAACTTACATTATTTCAAAAACTTGAAATAATTATCCGTTATTTATTTCTAACAAAAATAACATTTCTTAACATTTTTATTCCATAAAAAAATTTATTGTCTTCTACACAACAATTATACCATCCAACTAACTACACCCAACTCAAATAGTCTAAATACAATACTACAATACAAAAATAACATTTTTACGTTAAGAGTAAGGTTACCCGCATCTAATGGCTTTAATGGCGGTGTTGGTGTAGGAGGAGTAACCCCCACCTTCAAAGGTGGCCTCAAGGGGTTACCAATTCATCCTCCAAAGCTCCAAGCTAAGAACTCCTTCAACTCCATTAAAATCCACTTCATCTTATCCAAGAAAACCCCCAAATAATACTCCAAAATTTGTAGCTCTTCCTTATCAATGGTGAAAATGGGTCTTTTTGGGTTGAATACACAATGGAAATGGTGGGAGAGTTGTGGTTTGTGGTGGAATGGTGGTGGGTGGAGGTGGAAGACCACCCACCTCCCCCTTTTTCTCTCACTCTCTCTCTTCTTGTTCCAATAACAATAAACGCAAATTATCCCAAACAACAACTTATAAAAAATCCCTTAAGCCCTAAAATCACATTTTACCCTTACTGAACTGATCTGGTCTCGACAACATACGAAAGTGCCAAAACGTGACAACGTACAAGGGAAATCTGATCTAAAAACTCAACTAATATCGTTCGAATGACTTAACGTAGGTCATTCGAACGACTTAAGCTACGTCGTTCAAAATGTGCTTCTAACGACCTGCTACTGTAAATCAGTAGTGTGTCGTTAAAAACCCTGTTTCAAACGACCCTTTTAATGAACTTTGTACTGTCGTTCGAACGACATCCCTTGTCGTTTAGACGACCCTATTTCATTTTCTTTTCATTTTTCTCCAAATTTTCACCCACTATTCCTCCATATTTATTATTAAATCCTCCTTAATTATCATCAAAATATAATTTATTAAATTTACCAAGGCGGGATATTAAAACCTTCCCTTCTTAGGGAATTTCGTCCTCGAAATTCTCGTTCCATTAATCCTCAAACTTATGGGTTCACTAACTTCCACCCTAAGTCTTATGAATCCTCCAAGACAATTCATCGAAGTCCTTAGCATTAATGTCGCCAAATATTTAACCAGTAACATGCTTTAATGCTCGCTATTTCGTTGACCATCCCGTTATATGATTTACTCTGAGTCTCCACTCGCCTTATAATTAAGTATAAACCATACCTAGCACTACCTATCCTAGTATCTAAGCCACACTAGTGCCCTTTGCGAACAAGCCGTTTTTAGCAATCAATTCTCACCCAAAGCAAATCACGATACAACCATCCCTAGTATGTATCACAAAATTTTGATCTCAACACTACCCTAGGCATCTCATCCTTGAGTACTCGTTAGGGTCTAACTCCAATCCACTCACCATGGTAAAGAAACATCGTATGCTAAGTTTTTCCTTGCCTTGCAACACGTTACTGGAACCCCAACTATCATTCCACTCTTCACAATTCGAGCCACTAACTGTCGAGCTGGCCAATTTAGGGTCCCCTAGTCTAAAGGGAGACTGAAACCGAGGGACCAGAAGCATAGCCACCCGTATATAAAACTTTCTGCAGTAGAAAAAACACCTCAGATGAGTCCACCCAATTACTAAGATGCATTGACCAAAATTGTTCCACTGCGATCACCCGAGCTCAACCACATCGTACCATGACATGGCACCAACCTGAGTCACTAAATATGTGAGAATACCGATTCTGGATTACTGAAATCGAAAGTAACACACTTGATCTAGAGGGACAAGCAACCGTCTGAAGGAATTTCTCCCATAGGAAGTCGATCCTAACTTATGAAAGAGAACCTACAACGTATCCTTGTAGTCATACTACTCATTCACAAAACACTTACCGAGTACTACTTTTGGCCATATGCCTTGGCCTGGGTCACTAGCCATGACGAATCGAATCTTAAATATGCATTATCATAATGCGATCACAATTTATAAACTAGTAGTTCTTAAGGAAGTCGATGCCCAACTTCCCTCCTTGGGAGCAAGGCCCTACTTTTCACACCCTTGGTGTAAATGAATCATTATGATTGGAGGATACCTCACACCTAGTCTACATCGACCTTATCCAAAAACTAGTGATGATGTCACCAACCTATTACACCTAGATTATTGTCTGCTTTAACATATCGTGATCGAATCCCGAATTCCGTAGACATTACTTGGCTTATGAGAAGAACTCACCTAACTGTGTCCTTTTGGTCATGAGAGATTGCCACCAATTAACCTTACCTTTTCTATCCTCATGATATTTTCATAACAACCACACCCGTCGTCAATTGTACCCTCAGGGTAATTAATATCAATATGGGATACATCTCCTAACACATTCCATCTTAGTAGGACGCGCCAATAACTAATCCTTACATTGTTAAGGATACTCTATCATATATTGTTGACACTCCTACATAACAATAATGCTTCAATGCTACCCCACCTTAGTCGCCATTTTCAAGTCTCCACATGGCATCATCACTTTAAGCCTCGAATACATTTCCTAGTATGTCCCAAAACCGAGTATCGCCACACTCATACTAGATATTCCATGACATCTGAGCATCACTCATAAAAGATACAACTACCTCTTTAACTTATGGATTACACCACCCATCCATGCCGATTGGAAAACCATACCTGACACATTCCTAAACGCCACTCAATAATCACTAATAATTCTACTACCTCTATTTCCAGAACTTAATTGGCCTCCTACAAACACCAAACACATTTCGTGCAAAAGTCTGATGGCTCGTCAAGATTTCACTATCCATAGCCTCATTCTCATAGGTGCACTCTATAGACCTTTTAATACTCACATCGATGTTACTTGGTGTTCGCAAAGACACAAGTCTACGAGATTTTGTCTTATCATGCACCTTAATCATTGAATACCTCAAGACACCACAACATTCGACATTCATCCTTAATGATGCCATAAACAATTTTTTCCTATAGGCACCTCAACGTGTCAATGAGCTATTCGTACACTAGGATTTTCTTACACCTATCCATTACCTCAGCGGCTAAAATGAGTCCCAACACTTAGATGCTAATCTCACCTTTCTTCCAAACTAAGTCACATACAAACTATAGTTAGTGCTACTACGGTTCATGGCAGGATACATGACGTCACATGCGGTCTTTAAACCTCAAGGTCTGCCTGACCAATCCTTAAATGAATGTTCAACTATGGAAACTAAACTTCCTTACCGTTCTAATATCATATCAATTGCCAACCTATAATGTACCAAGACTATGTAAATCTTGGTAGGATATGGGAGCTGAGTATTGCCTATAAACATAAAATATCTCACCACGGATGTCAAATGAGATCCTTTTTCTCAATATCATATCATAACCATGGTACACCCAACCTAAGTCCTCAACCCAATGGGGTAATACGTCTTCACCACAAAATCCTATACTTGTGTATTCTATTCAACTATCTAGTCTCCATGCACGAGATACACAACTTTAACCTCTAGGTCATAGTAAATACTACCCATTGTTTCCACTACAAGGATACTCTCACCACCAAACTCATCTCAAGACACCTCTCACACAAAGATTATGGTGCTTCCACTGTTAGCCCATGCAACTTCATGTGTTCACCGAAATGCCATCAATTGCAGTATCACCCCAAGGATCGAATTTTCCTAATTACATCACTGGCATTAAATACCCATTAGTGCCTCACCTAAGGGTGATATATGCCTTTTAATTATAATTCATTAGTGTCTAGCTGAGACACCCTAATCATCAACCTCTACGATTGACTATATGCAACTCGTGCCACCTGCCCATTGGTCCTCCATATCATTCCATCGAAATATCAATTCATTCTCTGTCACCGAATTTTAATGTAATCACATCACACTAACAACTACGGTGTCACTAGTGTAGGCTTTCATGGACACCCGTAAATTACTACAAGTCTAATCAGAAATGAAAAAGTGATTAATTACCATCAACCTAATCGTGCACCACTTGGCACTAATCTAAATTGTCGTGCTAACCTCTTACACTCTACTGTCGAGGAAACTAACTAAGAAATTATCAAACTAGAATGACCAACCCAACATACAGTGACGTTAAAAGATCCAATACCGACCTCACCACGTCACACCCAAAAGGAACCTTGAACCTAGATCTCTGATACCATTTGTAATGCCCCGACCCGAATTTATGGGTTACTCATGAGTCAACCCGGTCTGAACCCGATGTTAGGTGTGAAGTGCAATGGAACAACCTATGTAATGTTGCTAATTCAATTTTATTTTAGTTACCATTTCACTTATTAGCATGCGATTCCAGTTTCAAGGTAAACTACGTAGGAACCCATGGGGAGCACCCTAAAGTCCGAGTAAACAGAGCTACTAATGTAAATATAAATAAAATATACGTCTATGTATAACGCCCTCAAAATACAGAACCGCTCCTAACCTGTCGTAACAAAGTAGGGATGTGAGATTATGCCAAGTGGGATTTATACAAGAAGTATAGAAACGAATGGCAAAAAAGAATACTCACACGCTACAACCACGTGCATGCAAAAAAATATATATATCTACATATGTATACCTTTGAAAAATACCTATTCCAATGCATTAAAAATTTTACTTTCCAAAACCTTATATATCCAGATTAATTGATCTTAATATTATTAAAGATTTCCTTTATTCATAATTAGGGTTCTCACTTTATTTAACACACCCGAATCGACATTTGAAATCTATGATAATGATAGTGATGATGGTTATATGGGTGCGTAGGTATGTGCATAACCCATAGGATTGGAACTATGTTCGCCTCCAATATATGTGATTTGTATTTATGGTTCGTGAGAGATACCAAACCGACAGTCCTTTATACAGTGCGTGATGTACCAGGACATGATAGCAGAGTATGCAAGCACCGCAGCTAAGTCTAGGGGTGCCGTATTAGTGTGTGTGTGTGTATATATATATGCTTGTTATATTAAGTACTGTGTGAAATTTGTAGATAAGAAAGATAATGAAATCTTAAATAACTTAGTATGTGAACACTTAACCTTATTGTGAACACTCTTACTAGGGATAGTAAATGCGAAAACATTTAATAATATATATTATATGGGAAATACGGGACATTACTACGAGTGAAAGTTTAGAAGGTTTATGACTAAAATTTAGTTAGGTGTGATAACGATAAGTAGAACGACCTAGAGGTACGTTAGGTGTGCACAATAGTTGAGAGGTGAGAATCTCAAGTGAGAGGAGAGCTCAATAAGCTAACATGTATGTAATATTTGCTTTACCACATTTTAAATAATTGATAAAATGTTTTAAAATATTTTACAAAGGGGCTATGACTCATCTCTTGCAAATCTATTTTCTCTTGTGCAACTATTTTAGGTGTCTAGCCACAGGGACGCCAGGCTTAGACCGTCAGACCATTTGACGCGCTTTGTTAGTGTGGGAGTTACAGGTCCTCATATTTAGACTCCTCCATCCTTATCATCTCAGTTTTATGCTTAGTCATTTCAGTCAGGGCATGTGTTGCCCATTCTCAGTTTCTATTTATGTCAGAGATATATTATACTCATTTTATTTCAGTATTCAGTTTTCAGTTGAATTTAGTATTATTACGATTGGATGGTTTTAGAGTTATTTAACCGGGACGTTTATTCCTGTTTCATGTCATTCAGTTAAATAGTGTATTATTCATTATTTATTTATCCTTGAGAATGGTCAATGTTGTTAATGATTGAAATTGTCATATAATAAAATGGTTAAAAGTTTTTGACATTAGCTAAATTAATTTATTAGGTGATTAATGAAGTAAATGTTTTCGATAGTGATGATAAGAATGAACCAACTTGATATTCTGATTTAATTTAGTAAAGGACTGATCACCCAGTATTTAATTGAATGGGGTGTCACACTCTTGAGTCACCACGACCTCCGTCTGCTCAGTAGGATGAATGATAAAAGGTTCATAATTAATTACAGGAGGAGGACCTGACTGGTTCCTCCCAAATAGCTCAGGCTCAGAGTACACTCCAATTTCCACCAAGTCTCTGTCCCACCCTTTCTTGATTCTCGTCTTCCGAGCATAGGCGATCTGGATTCTGGCATCGTCATATGCCCCGTTCCCACCTTGATCAAAGCTGGCATGCTTAAGGGAAGGGATCTTCGCTACTTCCTTAGTCTTCTTGGAGTTCTCCATCAGTAGGAGGTTATTCTCAGACTTTAGGGAGGACATAGCTATGACAATGATATATTTTTCATTATCATGGGCCTCCCTAGACTTCACTAAGGCCTCCTCTGACTTCCTAAGAACCTCAGATAGCTCCTCATTCTTCCTGAAATGATCAACACGAGCATCCAAAAGAGTAATAAACTCCGCCACAAACTACATAATAGATAAGACATAAGTATTGGGGTAAACAACATATTGAAGTAACAAGGAGAGGAGAAAACACTTACCAAGTCAAGAGTTTGGGAAACCCACAAAGATAGTTGATCAATACCCAGCATTATCGAACACTTGTGGTCTCTAGAAATAACTACCCCCCTCAACAGGTTGGGGGCAAGGGATGGGTTGAAGGCCACGCTGTTGGCCTGAGGAGTATCAGAGAGGGAAGGAGCACTCCTCTTCACCGGGGCCTCAATGGCCTTCTTCTTCTTCTTCTTCTTCTTCTCTTCCTCTCTAATTTTCTCCTCCTTTATACTCCTATTCTCTTCTTCTTTCTTCTCCTTAGTCGTTGAGTTAAGGCCACCAGTGCTGGGTGAATTCCCCTCCACTTTCTTCACGGCCTTAACCCTGGTAGAAAGGATAACTTGATCGTTGTCCTCATCATCTTTAGCCAACAAAAGCCTTTTCATAAGGGGAGCCATCTTATTTTCTTCCTCTTAGGTAATTGACTCAACGTACTTTGGCTCAAAGGAGGAGGAATTTTCCTCATCTAAGAGAGGAAGGTCTAGAATATTGTCCACCGGGCGAGCAGTGAAGTTGGTGGTGGTGTTAGTGTACTTAAGCATATAGGTCGCCAACTGAGAATATTCACCATTAGGTAGTCTATCTTTGATTCCCCAAACCTTCAAAATGTCACCAAACCTGATGTAATGGATATATAGCTCCTTGTTTTTAAAATGATATGCACAAAGATAAATGAGGCATGCCACACCCCGCTTAATTCTAGCGTCGGCCTCCACCAAAACTAAGCCAGGTGTGAGTAAATAAAATTTCATTTTTAGCATGTGACAGATATGAGACATATAAAATCATTCCACTATAATAATAATTTAATTAATCCTAAATAATCATAACCAACTACGTGATAAATGAAACCCATCACCATGCTAAACCTAAATAATAATCCAATCTCTAATAATATAAATTGAATAAACTCCAACTGAATCCATAATGAAATATTTGAATAAAACCCATAATAATTTTGGAACCGAATGGCCCAACAAAACCATAAACAGAGTCTCAATGTAAATATGAAGGAATGTAAACTAAACTATACTACTAAGCAATAAAGTAAAATAACTCTAGCTGCACCTCCAAAAAAATATCCAAATGGTCCTATGTAGCTTTTCCAAAACTTATTCCTGAAAAGGTTAGTCAAAGCACGAGGTTAGAGCCCTGAGTGATGATGCCTTGAACAGCACCACCAAATAAGAGGTGATAGAGCTCAAATAGTAGCAACAATGGAAGCAATAGAGTTATATATGTATGTATGTTTATAGAAGGAGATGAGTAAAATAGGTATGAAGTAAATGATGTATAGTGGTTCAGCCAATCAGTCCTATATCCACTGCGAGTGTGTGATCCACTAAATATGTGCTCTAAAGGCCTTGGATACAATGCACAAGCTTTCTCTCTCTCTATTGTGTGTACCAATAGATCTTCTAATAGGGTTAAAATTATCAATCCCCTTGTAATGTTGAATATGACAAGCATATATAGGGCTTTCAGGGGTGTAGTGTACCCCCCAAGCATGCATGGAGCTGTAAATGATGATCTAACTAATCCCTTGTTAACGCCTGGCTCGGCCACTTGTAGGTAATGATGCCATAATATTCCCTAATGTGAGGTAATGATCTTATTATAACGGTTTAGTCCACGTGCTACACGAGTCCCACGCACACTGTTCCACGTGTCTCCCAAATCACGTGCCTTGATAGTGTGGCCCTCGGCCTACAATGACAGGCCGAGGCTACTGCTAACTGTTTCCTGATTGCTGAAAGTAGGATACTCATACCATCGGCCTACATGATCATATGGTTATCTGAACTTTCCCCAAGCTGAGGTTTCAATATGCATGGGCTTGGGCTGATTTGGGCCATCACGTATACTTGTATTGCCAATGGTGGGGTTGGCCTGGCCGACCCCTATCTTCAGCATGATCCCCTGGGAGTAAAATTAGAGCTGAGGCCTCGTCCTAGATGAGGCTACCCTCGGCTAGGTTGAGGGTATATTTTGGTATATCAATCACCCCCTAGCCCTTAGTCATCGATGCTGTTGAGGTGGCTGAGGAGTAATATTGTATTTGGATGTTTAGTTGATGAGTGGTTAGGTTGATTAGTGACATTTGTCAGGTGTCAATCATCATTTTCTGTTCCCCAAGAATGACGACTGCATATTACACTTTGAACATTGTTCCCTAATGATGATTATCCTCGTAGGTTGTGCGCCGCCTAGGTTATTGAGCCCAATAATGACAAGGTATTTAAGCTCTTTCAAATAATTCTCTCTTTTTTCTACCTTCTTCACAGTGCGTGCTCTCTCTCTAGCTTTAGAAGTTAACCCTCATCCTTACATTTTCACGAAAGCTCCAAGTGCCTCCTACCTTTATTCTTCTCTTCCAAGTAATCTCTTCACCTTTATTTCCATTTTCTTTCTCTTTCTTCAAGTTTCCTTTGGTTTTTTGCTTTGAATAGTTTCAGCGCATTTTCTTGGCTGGTTTTCATTTTTCGGCATGTATCCACCCTTCATCGATGGTTTTATGGTTCGAAATCGATTGATAGGCTTTTTTGGGTTCCTCCCACACCGTTTTGTGGTGGTTTGGTGTTAATTTTTAGCTTTTTTTGGTTCCCCAATGGCCTTTCGATCTTCTTGTTCGGTAAATCTTACTCATTTTGTTCTTGGATATTCATCCATAAAACCTTTCATTCTCTAAGTTCGATCTCGAAGTCAACTTGGTCCTATTTAATTTGTTTGTAAGTTGTTTGAGAAAATCCTTAAGTGTAGGGACTTCCTCTTAATGCTCCAAAGACTTTACAAGTTAGACGAGGAGTTTCCAACTTTGAGAGAGAGGTGTTTTACGGAGATTAGGAGGATAGAATAAGAGAACGAGTCTAGACATAGGGCTGACCCTATTTGGGTACGATCCATTTTTCCAATTCCATTGTCTATAATTTTACCATCTCCCTTTGGGCCTTTCGGGCATCTTATCGTTCAATTGAGAGTCAGAGCCAAGAAGTCATGGATAAATGAACAAGAGCATCGTCTTCTTTCGGTGCTGGCACCTCTGGTAGAGACGACCCTTTAAACCTTAACCCCCGTGAACAAGTAAATGGAACAGTTAACCCTGAAGTTGTCCCTGTAACTGCTATGTCCCCACCTTGAATTTAAAGCCACGTTTCCAGATGGTCCCACAACTCTTGACAACGATGGAGCAGATGGATCTGGGGATAAGAGAAGTGAAGACGAGGGTAGTGGGTCCAAGGATGAGAGTGACACTTCAAATAATGAGGTTGACACCTCAGCAACCTCGTCTTTTATCTCATCCGTTAAGGATCGTGATCTCTTACTATGGAGACACTCCTTCGGTGTTAAAGCCAATGTTACTATGAGGATCCCGAATGAAGATGAGAAGGTCTTTCAGGGGCGAGAGGGAGAAATTATCATGTACGAGTAGATGTTTAGGGTCAGCGTCAAGTTTCCTTTTCATCCTGTCATCGTCTTTATATGTTTTAAACGTGGGTTTGCTCCCACCTAACTTCCTCCTAAATCATGGAGGATAATCCTCGGCTGCATTTCCTTTTAGAAGAACACATTCACTGATGAACCCTCAGCTGATCTGTTTCTGGCCTGTTATAACTTAACCTCCTCGTCCAAATAACCTTGGTACTTCCATCTAGGGCCTAGGAGGTCTGACAATAAACTTCTCTATATTGCACAAACTTCAAACCACTACTGGAAGAAGGGATTCTTCTTTATCTTTGGGGATTGGGAATTACCCTTCGAGGTTGATCCTCCAAAAGATAGCCCGAGTGTCCCTTAAGTGTGGTTTAACCCCTCCATGAAAGCAACGTCAGGACCTAGACTCAGCTTAGACAAAATAGTTATAGCTAACTATCTGAGGGAGAAGGGAAGGATAGTGCCATTCCCCAATTTTAAGATTTAATGGCCCATCGTCTCCTCCGAGAAGCTGGTCTGAGGGTCGGCCCTTTGATAGAATTATGTGAGTTTCTTTTTATTTCAAATTTCTTTCAAGTGTCCCCCCTTTAATTTTATCATTTGACTTGTCGTCTTACTTTTGCATATTGGCATCCAAAAACATCTGATTCACTTTGGGAGATTTCTTCCCCAAGCCTATTGTCTGGTCTAAAAAAGAAAGGCAAACAACCTCAACAAGTCCAAAAGAAAATAACGGATGTGTGGCCGACCCATGAGGGTTCGCGAAAGAGGAAGGAGAGATAATCTCCTGTTGATGGTCGGCATGATGCTGACGGAGGCCCTAGATATGCACCCTGAGGGGACGAGTTATTATTCTTCTCTGGATGCCTTCTGGTCGACCAATCTGACCATATTGAAAACCAACCCCCCTTCTCTGATTGGCCACATGAAGGTTGCTAAGGTATCCATGTCCTTTTCTCCGTCATCATCTGACTACGAATTCTTGGCTAAGATGCCCCCATCCAGAGTCTACGACTTTGGGATCCACAGTCTAGCCCAGGTATTTCTCTCATCCCTTCAATTTTAACTCACTGATATCAACTGGACCCTCGTCCCCTCATCACTAGCTTTGTCCTCATCCTTTTCAGTCTGTTTGTGCCTTTACCTCGGCCATGAAATGGATAGTTGATAATTATTCCAAATTTCAAAAGGCTAAGAGAGTTATTCAGAGTGAGGCCAAATTGAAGACAAAGATGGAGAATCTTAAGAAAGAGCTGGAGGGTGTGAAGGCTGACCACTCTAGGGCTCTTGGGTAGCTCAGGAAGGAGCATGCTCAGCAGCTGCAGCAGAAGGATAATCTTCTTAATGCCAAAAAAGATGAGGCTTTGACCAGTCAAGCAACACAATTTAGGTCAGACCTTGAACCAACTGTTCAAAGGGCAGTGATTGATGCTATGGAGGCATACAAGCTCTCTGATGAATTCCAAGGTTTTGGCCTTGAGTATTTGGAGAGATGAATCAAGATGTCCTGTTACTGGGTCGTCTTAAAGTTTGCTGATATAGTATCAGCCATTCGCCCCTCTCTAAAAGCAGCAGATAGGGAAGACCCCTTGATGGCTGAGGCTCTGTCCCACGTGGAGTCTCAGATGGCTGTTGAGGGGACTGGGACATCTAAGAATCAGCCTCCAGCCAATGTTGTTGACCCTGCCTTACCCTTTAAAACAACTCTTTAGGGTGGTCATCTGTAACATATACCCTCTTGATGTAATTTTGTTTTATGCCATTTTTTGAACATGATGTATTATAACTGTCTATTTTTTAAAAAAATGCTCTTCCTTTCCATTTGGTCTTTTATTCTGCCATTTTCATAATTTGGCTAACCAACTTCCAAGTTTTCTCTCGTCTTTCTTGGGAGTGAGTGGAGGGTCATCCCTCCCATTCACTCTCATCTTAGCCGAGGGATGTTAACCACCAAATTAATGATTTTTTCAAACATAAGTCCTTCCTCGTATTTCTTGAGAGTGAATGGAGGGTCGTCCCTACCATTTACCATCATCTTAGTCGAGGGAGGTTATCCACCAAATTAATGATTTTTTTAACAAAATTCCTCCCTCGTCTTTCTTGAGAGTGAATGGAGGGTCGTACCTACCATTCACCCTCATCTTAGCCGAGGGAGGTTATCCACCAAATTAATGATGTTTTTCAAACACAAGTCCTCCCTCGTCTTTATTGAGAGTGGATGGAGGGTCGTCCCTACCATTCACCCTCATGTTAGACGAGGGAGGTTATCCACCAAATTAAAAATGTTTTTCAAACATAATTTCTCCCTCTTCTTTCTTAAGGGTGAATGGAGGGTCATCCCTACCATTCACCCTCATCCTAGCCGAGGGAGGTTATCCACTAAATTAATGATGTTTTTCAAACATAACTCCTGCCTCGTCTTTCTTGATAGTGAATGGAGGGTCGTCTCTACCATTTACCCTCATCCTAGATGAGGGAGGTTAACCACCAAATTAATAGTTTTCAAACACAAGTCATCCCTCATCTTTCTTGAGAGTGAATGGAGGGTCATACCTACCATTCACCCTCATCTTAGCTGAGGGAGGTTATCCACTAAATTAATGATATTTTTCAAACATAACTCCTCCCTGTCTTTCTTGAGAGTGAATGGAGGTTCGTCCCTACCATTCACCCTCATCCTAGCCAAGGGAGGTTAACCACCAAATTAATGATGTTTTCAAACACAAGTCCTCATTAGTCTTTCTTGAGAGTGAATGGAGGGTCGTCCCTACCATTCACCCTCATCTTAGACGAGGGAGGTTATTCATCAAATTAATGATGTTTTCAAACATAAGTCCTCCCTCGTCTTTCTTGAGAGTGAATGGGGGTCGTCCCTACCATTCACCCTCATCTTAGCCGAGGGAGGTTATCCCCCAAATTAATGAATTTTTGAGAACTAATTCCCCTCGATGTTATTATCAAAATATGGATGGGGTTGTCCCCATCCATGTTGACGTATCACCGAAGATAATTTAAGTCTACTTCACCATAAATGGTGTTTTGTAGTTTAACATGAATTTTCGCAACAATTATCTAAATTGACAAACAACAAAATGAGGGGCGAATAGAATATTCTCATTACATTACGAGTGTTCTTTGAAGAAATACATTCATTATAATTGTGAGCAAATAAGACATCAACTAAAACATCATTGGTAATATTTCTTCAAATCATCCGCATTCCAGGGGTTTGAAAAGGATTCCCCTTAAAGGTTTTCTAGCCTATAGGTTCCTAGGAAAAGTTCATCGGTGACCCTGTATGGGACGTTCCAATTAGGGTGAAGCTTGTTAGATTTTTTCCATGCTTTTTTGAGTACTAGGTCTCTTATAGCTATCAACCTTTACTTTACCCTCTGATTGTAAAACCCGGTTGTCCTCTACTGGTAAGCTACTTATCTTATCTCAGCGTCTTCTCTTCTTTCCTCAAATAAGTCGAGATCAAGTCTTATTTCTTCCATATTTCTCTGAGGATCATACATCTGAATTCTGTGAGTAGGCAACCCAATTTCAGTGGGGATGACGGCTTCTAAGCCGCACGCCATCATCAAGGGGGTTTCCCCCGTAAGAGTTTTTGATGTCATCATGTAGGCCCATAGTAAAGCATATACTTCTTTAACCCATATTCCTTTTATTTCTTAGAGTTTTATCTTGACCCCGTCTAGGATTATTTGATTTGTTACCTCAGTTTTTCCATTAGCCTGAGGGCGGCCTGGGGTAGAAAAGAATTATTTGATCCCAACTCTTTCACAGTATTTCTCCAGGGAAACATTCTTAAACTGAGTTCCATTATCTGAGATGAGCGTGTTGGGGAGACCATACCTACATATGATGTTCTTTTAGATGAACTTGAAGGTCTTCTGTTCGGTGATGTGATCATTAGCTCCACCTCCACCCATTTTAAAAAATAATCGATCGCTACGATCAAGTATCGATAGTTATTAACAGTCCTAGGAAAGGGTCCTACCAAATCGATTCCCCATACTGCAAATGTCCATGGGGATGTAATGGAGGTTAGAGGTTGATGAGTTTGGTGGGGTATGGTAGCGAACCTCTAGAATTCATCACACTTCTTCACATATGCCGCAGCATCCTTGACTAGGGTCGGCCACCAGTATCCCCGTGTGACTATCCTCTTAACTAACGACCTTCCCCTAATGTGGCTTGAGCAAGACCCCTCGTGCACATATTACAAGATATATGGAACTTCCGACGAATGAACACACCTGAGTAAAGGGAGAAAGAACCCTTTCTTATACAAAGTATCTCCAATGACAGTGAATTTTGCAGCTATGTACCTCAACTTCTTCCTTTCTGATTTTGCCTCTGGCATCTCCCCATATTTAATGTATCTGATTAGAGGGTCCATATATGAATTTTCCCTATTTATATTTAGATAGGATCCAAGTGTTTTTTCTTTATCTTCAATCGCTGGCCGAAGCAGACTTTCCACTGGCACTGTTCTTCTGATACCTGTCCTAGTTGCTGAAGCTAATCTTCCAAGTGCATCGGAACGAACATTGTCCAACCAAGGTATCCTCTTCAACTTTACTTCTTTAAATCTTTTCAAGAGTGACTTTAATCTTTCAATATATTTGGCCATTCTCTGATCCTTAGCCTCATATGCTCCAAGTATATGATTCACTACCAACCTTGAATCACTATGGACTAAGAGCTGACCAACACTAAGAGTTCTAGCCAAGGAGAGTCATACTATCAGGGCCTCATATTCAGACTCATTATTGGAGGCTTTGAAGTTGAACCTTTGGGCATATTCGATGTCTGTACCGTCTCATGATGATACTATCAATCTAGCTCCACTTTCGTTCTCACATGAGGACCCATCAATAAAGAGATTCCACATAGCCTATTCCTCTGAGAAATTTCCCTCAGAGAAGGATCCCTGTCTAAAGATGTATCTTCCCTCTTCGTTTTTAACAATGTTTTCTCTAGTTTCTCTTGTCTCATCCTTATCTATGGATAGGTCAAAAATTCTACCTTGTTGAATATCTGTCTTTTCGAGGTTCTCATTTTCAGGCTCGACCTCTTCCTAAGTAAATTCAGCCATGAAATCTTCTAGTGCTTGTCCTTTGATGGCCACCCTAGGTTAATATACAACATCAAACTCTCCCAGATCTATTTCCCAGACCATTAGCCTCCCCAATTTCTCTTGCTTGTGTATGACCTACCTAAGAGGAGATTCCATAAGGATGACCATTGCATAGGATTGGAAGTACGACTTCATCTTCCTTAAGGAATTAATCAGGTCATAGGATAACGTATCCATCCTAGGGTACCTTTGTTCTTCCCCCTGGAGTGCTTTACTATTGAAATACACCGGTTTCTGCACCCCGTCTTCTTTTCTCATAATTGCAGCACTGATGTCTGACTCAGAGATGGCCATGTATATGTATAATCTTTTGCCTTGCACTAGATGTGATAAAACTAAATGAGACCCTAGGTAGGACTTTAGCTCTTTGAAAGCCTTGTCATACTCTTTGTTCCACTCAAAAGCCTTTCCGAGGACTTTAAAAAACGGTAGACATTTATTTGTGGCTCTAGATACAAATCTATTCAAAGTAGCCACTCCCTCTGTGAGCCTCTAAATGGCTTTAATGGTTTTGGGGGTCTTCATTTCTAGAAAATCCTTTATCTTCTCAGGATTGGCCTCAATGCCCCTTTGATTGACGATGAACCCTAAGAACTTTCCTGCTCCAACCCCAAAATGCACTTGGGTGGGTTGAGCTTCATTCGATATTTGTCCATTGTGTCAAAGGTCCTTTCAATGTTGGCCACATGATCCTTGGCTTTTAAACTCTTGGTCAAGATGTCATCTATATAGACCTCCATAAAATTCTTGATTTGGTCTTCGAACGTTTTATTCATGAGACGATGATACGTTACCCATGCATTTTTTAGGCCAAAGGACATGGCCATATAACAGTATATTCTCTTGTCAGTAATGAAGGCTATTTTTTATGAGTCCGTAGGGCCCATGAAAATTTGATTGTAGCCCGAGTATGCATCCATAAAGCTTATTAACTCATGGCCTGCAGTAGCGTCCACCATTTGATCAACGCGAGGAAGAGGGAAACTATCTTTGGGGAGATATTTCTTGAGTTTAGCGAAGTCAACACACATCCTCCATTTCCCATTTTCTTTGGAGACTATGACCGCATTAGATAGCCATTCGGGATAGATGACCTCCCTGATAAATTCAGCTTCTTCGAGCTTCGTGATCTCATCCCTTATGAATTTATATTTCTCTAAAAGATGAATTCTCCTATTCTGCTTTATTGGCTTGGCATCCTCTATCACATTGAGCTTGTGACACGTGATTTTGGGGTCGATTCTCAGCATGTCTGCATGACTCCATGAAAATACGCTTTGTCTTCTCCTCACCAGCTTGATGAGCTCTTCTTTTATATCTGACTTTAGGGCTTTGCCGACTTGGATGATTTTTGTGGGTCATCCTCATTTAGGGTGATGGATTCTACCTCTTTCGTGGCTTCTGCCTTCTTTAATTTTGTCTCATCCCTGGGGTCAAGGGTATCAATATTGTAAGTAATGGTTTCTTTCTTATGTACCTCTCTTTCCTTGGCAGAGTTGAAGTATCATTCTCGGGCCATCGTCTGGTCACCTTGAACTTCCCATAGCCCATAAGGAGTCGGGAATTTTATCATCTAGTGAATCGTTGAAGGCACGACCTCAAATTCCTTAAGGGCTACTCATCCCAGTATAATGTTGTAGGCTGAGAAGAAGTTTTCGTCCATCACGAAAAAGTTGATCTTCCTAGTGAGACATTTTGGCCACTCATCTCCCATTCTTACATCAGCCTCATACATCGCTAGGGGATGAATGTTTTCTCCACTGAAACTGATCAGTGGATGATGGTATGGGACTAGCCTAGCACGTCTAAGTACTAAATCTTTTAAACATGGCTAAAACATCACGTATGCAGAACTGCCCCCATCTACCAAGATCCTTGGTACCTGACATCCGTGCACCCTGGTGGTGATGATAAGAGGGTCATCATGTGGTGCTAGGAGGTCTTTAAAATCCATCCTCGAGAAACCCACTATCAGAGTATCCATGTCAACTTTCTTCCTATTTTCAGGCTTGGCTTCAATAGAGGTTGAGTGCACAACTTCAACTTTCGTTACTGCCTTCGCTTCAGCTACATGGGCATTCTTATCAGCCACTTCTGATCCTCCTCCAGGTAGTCCCTCAAATATCATTCTTACACTGAATGAAATCATATTAAGCCTTTTCATCGGGCCATGGTCGTCCTTCGATGGAAGGTCAGGATCATCATCATCCTCTAAGGGTCATCTCGTCTGTCGGGGGCCTCTTCCCTGCATTTATCACTTCTTTTCTTCCTAGGGTCAGCTCGACCACTCTTGGAGGCACCCTTGTCCACATACTTTCTCAACTTCCCTTCTTTTAACATCTTTTTGATTTCATCTTTTAGAGCGAAACATTTATCAGTTAAATGGCCATGGTCTTGATGGAATTCGCACCACGAGTTTTGATTCCTCTTATAGGGAGGTGCTCTCAACTTATCCAGCCATTTTAAAAATCGATCACTCTTTATCTCTTTCAAAATGTGTTCGCAGCTGACCGTCAAAGGGGTGTAATTTGCAAACTTGTCATCTGTTGTTCTTTTCTTCCCCTCTTTATTCGTTTTCTTGTATTTACTTCCACTAGTACCTCCTTTTTCATCTTCATATTTGGCGGCCATTGCCTCTTCGGCATTCATCACCTTCCCTGTATTTGCCAACAGCTCAACCATTGACTTCGAGGGGGCTTCGACAATCTTCCACAATAGCTTCCTCTTTTGGAGTCCTCTAATGAGGGCTTGTAATACCCCGTACTTTTTGGCTATATTTATTTTTGGGATTAATTAATTAAATGCGTATTAATTGGAAATTAATCCGGGTTATAAATACTAATATGATGCAAATTGGTATTTGATTATGTACATATATGATTATATATGTATTTGGTATTATAAAATTTGTCGTGGGATTTATATACGGCGATTTGGAAATTTTGTTGAGACGCGTGGGACCGCCGCGTCACGGTATAATATTTTGATATTAAAAGTGAATTTAAAATCTATAATCCGTATGGTCGTTTTGAGTGCGCCAACGCGTCCGGAAGGGTCGAGATAGTCAGAAAACACTAGCCGGGGGTATAGTTTGGGTCCCGGGGTATTTTTAGGCCATACCGGTAACTTAAAGGGTATTTTAGTAATTTGGTATTTTTGGGTAATTAAAAGTGACGAAAATTGAGAGTTGTAATCTGATAAGGATTGACCCCAACCAACCCTTATTAACCCAACAAGCTACGGAGGTTTATTAGAATTAGGTTTTCATAAGTTTCCCCAAAGCAAACCCTAGCCACCATAGCCTTTTGGAGAAGAAAGCTTGGAGAAGGAGAGAGAGAGAGAGGAAACTCTGCAGAAACTTCATCAAATCTACATCAAAACCAGAAATCAAACCAAGGCAAGTGTTTTAATCATATTTAAATTCGTAGAATGTTTCCTCCATGTTAGAAGATTGATAAATTACAACTGTTCTTGGAAGATTAAAAGAAAACCCATGAAATTTGAAGTTATCATTGAATGTTGGGATAGGTTTGCATGTAGAAACATTTGTGGGGAGGTTGAATTTCGGAGATTCATATCTAGGTGATGTATAAACGAATTAAAATCTGGGAATTTATGATGAGAAAAAGTTAGGGTTTATGTTCTTGAAGAAAATTGGGAATTAATGTAGAAATTGTGATTTAATGATGTTTAGATGATATCAAACCCTTTAATGATGTTAGTATAGCTCCTTAACATGTTTGAGGATGATTAGAGAACTCAATATATTGTGGGAACGAATTTTAGAAGAGGTTTGAGGAGTAAAAATGGTGAAAAACGATTTTTGGGAAGTTCTGGGCCGAAACTGGCATCTCGTTAGAAGCAGCCCCAGGTCGTTCGAACGAGCTCGTTCGAACGAGCTTCTAGCGAGTTGACCAGTCGTTACTAACGAGTAGGATTTTCATTCGATATCTCGTTCGAACGAGATATCGTTAGAAGAGTCAGTTCGTTCGAACGAACTGGGATCTCGTTCGAACAGCCTCGTTCGAACGAGACTTCTAACGACCTGACAGTCCAAACTCGTTCGAAGCCTCGTTCGAACGAGACTTCTAACGAGTTGACAGTTTGGTCCTTTTTGGACTGTTTTGACTTTTGGAGTCCCGGAAACTGGTTCAAGGGTAGAGTTAGCATTCCTTTGATGATATAGTGATTGATTTGGGACTTTTGAGTTATTGAGATGAGTAAATCATACACGAGAGTTATATTCAATGAACCGTTTGGGTTGAGACGTGAGTGTCTTCTAAGATGTGAGGATAAATTATGGCACGTATAATTATGAACCGGAATAAAATAAGTTGTGATAATTATAATGAGTACGAGAGTGAAATATGTACTACGAATATAATACGATATTACTAAGATGTGTGTTTACTTAGTATTGATATATGGATTGTATGTATGACATACCTACCATACTTGCTATCACGGGAGGTTTCGTTCGCTTAGGACCCTCTAATCCTTGTGTGCCTACGGGGGGGATATAGACTGGTACCTTGATGAACATAGGTCATAGAAAGACTTATTGTGATATTAATAAGTCCGCTGACCATGGGAGCGTAGGTATGTGCGTGACCCATGTGATGGTGACTATGTTCGCCTCCACTATTTGTGATTTGTGTTATCTGAACTATTCCTGAGAGATTCGGAATATGTGATCCTTATGTACGTGATGTACCGGGATGGATAGCAGAGTATGTATACACCATAGCTTAGATTGCGGGGTGCTTGTATCGTATATTTATGATGTGAATAATATACATTAAATTTATGGAAATCCTCATGTTAATGTTGTAAAAATATTCCGGTATTGTTTCGAGATATATAATGAGTTAGCTGATAGTTATATCAATGGCATAGTTAGTAACTGAGTTTACGTTAAACCTCTATTAAATTACAAGCGTTGTTATGTTAAATTAACCGAGCAAAATGGGTAGAACCTTTGGTTGTCTAGCTAGTTTACGTTGTCACTTAGCTAGTGGAAAGGGTAGTTATAGATGGGTACTTACGTTAGGAGTGCACAGTTAGTCGAGAGGTGAGAATTTAATGTGAGTGCACGTCCTAACATGTACTTTGCATTTAATGTTTTAAATGTTTTTAAAGCACTTGCAGGTTTTTAAAATGACTTCCACTTTCGGGCTCTGACCCATTTGCTTCCAAATATATATTTTTGTAAAACCATTTTTGGTGCCCAGCCACAAGGACACCAAGCATAGGATTCTCATTCACGTGACGAGCTGTAGCTGTTTGTGGAAGCTACAGGGATTTGCATGTAGACGCTTCTCTCATTTGGATTCCAGTCTCAGTATCTATCAGTTGTAGGGCATGTTGCCCAATTCTATTAGACATTTTTACATTTCAGTTTTCAGACTCTAGCATGTATTGCTCAGTATTCAGTTTTAGTTATTTATTTCAGTTTACTTATCAGTTGTGGGATTTGTATTGAGGAGTTTTTCCTCCAGGTTTTATTTACATTTTGTGATGGTTATTCGTTTCACTTCAGTGTGGTGAATGGTGTTATTTATTTCTTCATTACACTTGTCGCATGTTAATCAGATTTAATAAAATTTGGCACTTACTTTTTAAATACTAGGTGGTTAGTAATAATAAAACGTTTTCGACAGTAATGCTAATAACTGAGCCAACTTGGCATTTTGAATTAATTTTATAAAGGAGTAGCTACCCGGTGTTTAATTAGTCGGGGTGTCACAGGTGGTATCAGAGCATCAGGTTCTAGTGTCCTTTAGGATCTGTACGGCTATTATGTTTTCGCTACGTTTTCTTTGATATAGAGCCCTATATTTTAGGACTGTTGTACTCTTATTGTGTATGATTCGTTCTTCAGCTATTTTAAGTTTATAAACCGTGAACTTATAAACTTTTTTCTTATTTCATATGCCTCCACGACGTGCACGACGAGTTCCCAGGAATGCTACGCCTGAACCACAGCCCGCTCCAGTTCAGGGCATGTTAAACGCCGCTGAGGTTGCTGCTATAGTAGCCCAAGCGGTAAATGCCGCGATTGCCGTGATTCAGCAGGCACCACCTCAGGCGCCGGTTGCTGCGCCAGTACAGGTTAATGCATTCCCGTCTGCTTGGGAGCGTGTACGTGACGCTTTTCAGAAAGCGCATCCGCCAGAGTTTGCAGGTAGCTCAGACGTGGTAGTCTCGAGCCAATGGAGGAAGGACATACAGAGGCATTTGAGGATGCATGAGTGCACTGATGTTCAGAAACAGGTGCTAGCTACTTTCAAGCTAGTGGGATCTACACTACAGTGGTGGGAGTCTATCACCACTGCGGAGGAAAGGGATACCCTCACGATTCAGGAGTTCTGGGTGCGGTTCGACCGCAAGTATTTTCCGTCCGCAGTTCATACAGAGATGAGGAGGAGACTGATGAGTTTGAAGCAAGAGGGCAAGACAGTGGCCGAGTATGAGGCCGAATTCACTAACCTATTGAATATCGTTCCAGACGAGATTCCAACAGAGAAGAAGAAGATAGAGAAGTTCACTGATGGGTTGAATTGGAGAATCCGACAGCATCTGCTTGGGAACCTATCGTTGGCCACGTATTCTGATGTGGTTAACGCTGCATTACTACACTGCCAGGACCACCGTTTTCATATGGCTGAGGGCAAGCGATCAGGGGAGTCTAGCCATCAGGGCAGGACTGGAGGACATGGTGCCAGCGGGGCACAGACCGGTCAGGGGCAGAGACAGACTGAGTAGGGTACCCAGCAGGGGGACAATAAGAGGTTCCGGTCAGGGAACTACAGGCAGGGACAGGGAGGTTTCCGCCAGGGCCATCAGGGTCCAAACGGCCATCAGGGCCAGCAGGGGCAGAATGGGCAGCAGTTCCATCAGGGCCAGCAGGGCCAAGGGAGGAATGGTAACGGCCACCAGGGCCGGGGACAGCAGGGGCAGAGGGGAGGGAACTTCCCAGGGAAGTGCTTTACTTGTGGCAAGACTGGCCATAAGAAGCAGGATTGTCCTGATAGGGGCAGGGCCCCACAGCAGCAGCAGCAGGGTGCTCGCCAGGAGCCACAGAGACCTATGTTTCCCGCCGCTCTTCCTGCACCGCCACAGATGGCAGCATTGCCACCCATTCCAGCAGTCCCAGCTCAGCAGGGGCAGCTACAGTGTTGACGTGTCTACAACGTTCACCAGGCTGCAGTTCCACAGGCACCGCCCGCGATCGAGGGTACGTTTCCTATCCATGGCACTATGGGTCGGGTGTTATTTGATACGGGTGCTACACATTGTTTTATAGCTACACACTTCGCGAAAGCTTTAGGATTGTTAGCTACGGCAGAGAGCACAGTGACGTGTGTCGACTCACCATTGGGGAGTGGGTCACTTATTTTCTTTATATGCCGGGGAGTGGGGGTAGAGGTTGGTGGTTTGGTATTACCTGCGGACATGTTAGTGTTAGATATGCATGTTCATGATGTGATCATCGGTATGGATTGGCTCGTAGCGTATAGGGCCATGATTGATTGCTTCAGCGGGAGCATTGTTTTTGCCATTCCGGGGCAGGAGATGTTTATAGTGGCGATGCCTCGCCCAGAGGGAGGATCGACCGCTCATCTGTATTACATAGAGGAGGATACCTCTAAGGAGGTTGTTATTCCTTTAGATTCGATCCCGGTTGTCAGGGAGTATTCAGATGTGTTTCAGGAGATACCAGGCTTACCACCCAGTCGAGAAATAGATTTCGTTATTGATTTGCTACCGGGTACGAGACCTATAGCACGTGCACCGTACCGTATGGCTCCGGCTGAAATGCGAGAGTTACGGGATCAGATATAACAGCTGTTAGGGCAGGGCTTTATTCGCAGGAGTACCTCACCTTGGGGCGCTCCAGTCTTGTTTGTGAAGAAGAGGGATGGTTCACTGAGATTGTGCGTGGACTACCGAGAGTTGAATAAGGTCACGATACGGAATAAGTATCCGTTGCCTCGAATCGATGACTTATTCGACCAGTTGAGAGGAGCTTCTTTCTTCTCGAAGATTGACTTGAGGTCAGGATACCATCAGTTGCGTATCAGGGAGGAGGATGTCTCGAAGACTGCGTTCTTGTCGAGATATGGTTCTTATGAGTTTCGGGTTATGCCTTTCGGCTTGACCAACGCTCCAGCAGTGTTTATGGACTTGATGAACAGAGTGTTCAGAGATTTCCTAGATCAGTTTGTCATTGTCTTCATTGATGACATTCTGGTCTACTCTCAGACAGAGGAGGAGCACGCCGAGCATTTGAGGCAGGTTTTGCAGACACTTCGTCAGAACGAGCTGTATGTAAAATATGAGAAGTGCGGGTTTTGGCTGAAGGAGGTCCAGTTCTTGGGTCACATTATTTCCGATCAGGGAATATCTGTCGATCCGGGGAAGGTATCAGCGGTGAGGGAGTGGGGACAGCCCACGACACCAACAGAGATTCGTAGTTCCTTGGGCTTAGCAGGATACTACAGGAGATTTATTCGGGGTTTCTCGGAGATAGCAGGTCCTTTGACACATCTTACTCGTAAGGGTGTGCCATATATCTGGAGTGATGCCTGTCAGTTGGCATTCGATGAATTGAAGGACAAATTGACCTCAGCACCTGTGTTAGCATTGCCAAGACCGGGAGTTGAATATTTGGTTTACACCGATACGTCTTTGCAAGGACCTGGAGGTGTTTTGCAGCAGGAGAGACAGGCCATAGCTTATGCTTCTCGTAAGCTTAAGCCTCATGAGAAGAATTACCCCACACATGATTTGGAGTTGGCGGCAGTGGTATTTGCCTTACGGATTTGGAGGCACTATCTTTTGGGGGAGAAATTTCACCTGTTCACGGACCACAAGTCACTACAGTATCTGTTCACGCAGAAGGAACTGAATATGCGGCAGCGTAGGTGGCTTGAATTTGTGAAGGACTACCAGTTCGACATCCAGTACCACCCGGGTAAGGCTAACGTAGTAGCAGACGCGTTGAGCCGTAGGCCAGCAGATGAGGTGGCAGAGGTGTGGAAAGCTAAGTGGAAGGAATTGGGACACCAAGATGCAGTGGCCCGATCTTTCATGTCTGTGATGACCGTTACCCCGCAGATTGTCACAAAGGTAGTACGGGCACAGGCTAATGACACGTTCTGTCAGGAGCAGATAGTCCGATTGCTAGCAGAGGGAGCCGAGTCCTATACCGTTAGCTTAGACGGGGGATTGCGCTTCAATGGGAGGTTGGTAGTTTCGGAAGGGGAAGAATTGCGGCACGATGTTATGGCTGAGTCGCACGGCTCACGGTTCGCGGTACATCCCGGAGGGGACAAAATGTACCAAGACATGAGACGGCAGTATTGGTGGAGCGGTATGAAGAGAGATATCGCTGAGTTTGTCTCGAAATGCGCCACTTGTCAGCTTGTAAAAGTGGATCATCAAAGACCAACAGAATTGCTACAGCCATTGGAGGTTCCGGTGTGGATGTGGGAGAGCATATCCATGGACTTTATCACGGGGTTGCCTACGTCGCAGAGGGGTCACGACTCCGTTTGGGTAATTGTGGATAGATTGTCCAAGGTCGCTCACTTTTTACCCGTTAGGACTGATTACACTGCGGGTCAGTATGCCCAGCTCTTCATTTCAGAGATTGTGAGACTTCACGGTGTGCCCCTAAATATCGTGTCTGACAGAGACAAGATATTTGTTTCGAGGTTTTGGGAGAGTTTCCAGGAGGCCATGGGCACGGAATTGCGGTTGAGTACGGCTTATCATCCGCAGACTGATGGGCAGACCGAGCGCACCAATCAGATGTTGGAAGACATGCTACGCATGTGTATTATTGACTTCGGGGGTGGATGGGAGCAGTACCTTCCACTGGTGGAGTTTGCTTACAACAACTCCTATCAGTTCACGATTGGCATGGCTCCGTTTGAGGCATTGTACGGTAGGCCTTGTCGTTCCCCAGCATGTTGGTTGGAGGTGGGGGACAACAAACTACTTGGGCCGGAAGTGATTCAGGATACTTCGGCAAGGATTGAGTTGATTCGGAGTCGCATTCGGGTAGCTCAAGACAGGCAGAAGAGTTATGCTGATGCGAAGAGATTTTTCAGGGAGTTCCAAGTGGGGGACCAAGTTTTGCTCAGGGTTTCTCCGATGAAGGGGATTATGCGATTCGGGAAGAAGGGGAAATTGGCACCGAGGTATGTGGGGTCGTTTCCTATTATTGAGCGGATCGGACCCGTTGCGTATAGACTTGGACTACCAGAGCACTTGCATCGGATTCACGACGTGTTCCATATTTCCTCGCTGAGGAAATACCTTAGAGATAATTTGGCTCATTCTCACATTGTTGTGGAGGACATCGATCTCCAGCCGGATAGCTCCTACGAGGAGGGGCCAATCGCTATTTTGGACCGAAGCGAGAGGAAACTGCGGTCAAAGATAGTCCCGTTAGTGCGTGTTCAGTGGCGACATCACAATGTTGAGGAGTCCACATGGGAGCGCGAGGATGAGATGCGCGAACGTTATCCAGAGTTATTTTTAGCAGGTACTTTCTAGTTTCGAATTTCGGGACGAAATTCAGTTATTAGGGGGGAAGTATGTAATACCCCGTACTTTTTGGCTATATTTATTTTTGGGATTAATTAATTAAATGCGTATTAATTGGAAATTAATCCGGGTTATAAATACTAATATGATGCAAATTGGTATTTGATTATGTACATATATGATTATATATGTATTTGGTATTATAAAATTTGTCGTGGGATTTATATACGGCGATTTGGAAATTTTGTTGAGACGCGTGGGACCGCCGCGTCACGGTATAATATTTTGATATTAAAAGTGAATTTAAAATCTATAATCCGTATGGTCGTTTTGAGTGCGCCAACGCGTCCGGAAGGGTCGAGATAGTCAGAAAACACTAGCCGGGGGTATAGTTTGGGTCCCGGGGTATTTTTAGACCATACCGGTAACTTAAAGGGTATTTTAGTAATTTGATATTTTTGGGTAATTAAAAGTGACGAAAATGGAGAGTTGTAATCTGATAAGGATTGACCCCAACCAACCCTTATTAACCCAACAAGCTACGGAGGTTTATTAGAATTAGGTTTTCATAAGTTTCCCCAAAGCAAACCCTAGCCACCATAGCCTTTTGGAGAAGAAAGCTTGGAGAAGGAGAGAGAGAGAGAGGAAACTCTGCAGAAACTTCATCAAATCTACATCAAAACCAGAAATCAAACCAAGGCAAGTGTTTTAATCATATTTAAATTCGTAGAATGTTTCCTCCATGTTAGAAGATTGATAAATTACAACTGTTCTTGGAAGATTAAAAGAAAACCCATGAAATTTGAAGTTATCATTGAATGTTGGGATAGGTTTGCATGTAGAAACATTTGTGGGGAGGTTGAATTTCGGAGATTCATATCTAGGTGATGTATAAACGAATTAAAATCTGGGAATTTATGATGAGAAAAAGTTAGGGTTTATGTTCTTGAAGAAAATTGGGAATTAATGTAGAAATTGTGATTTAATGATGTTTAGATGATATCAAACCCTTTAATGATGTTAGTATAGCTCCTTAACATGTTTGAGGATGATTAGAGAACTCAATATATTGTGGGAACGAATTTTAGAAGAGGTTTGAGGAGTAAAAATGGTGAAAAACGATTTTTGGGAAGTTCTGGGCCGAAACTGGCATCTCGTTAGAAGCAGCCCCAGGTCGTTCGAACGAGCTCGTTCGAACGAGCTTCTAGCGAGTTGACCAGTCGTTATTAACGAGTAGGATTTTCGTTCGATATCTCGTTCGAACGAGATATCGTTAGAAGAGTCAGTTCGTTCGAACGAACTGGGATCTCGTTCGAACAGCCTCGTTCGAACGAGACTTCTAACGACCTGACAGTCCAAACTCGTTCGAAGCCTCGTTCGAACGAGTTGACAGTTTGGTCCTTTTTGGACTGTTTTGACTTTTGGAGTCCCGGAAACTGGTTCAAGGGTAGAGTTAGCATTCCTTTGATGATATAGTGATTGATTTGGGACTTTTGAGTTATTGAGATGAGTAAATCATACACGAGAGTTATATTCAATGAACCGTTTGGGTTGAGACGTGAGTGTCTTCTACGATGTGAGGATAAATTATGGCACGTATAATTATGAACCGGAATAAAATAAGTTGTGATAATTATAATGAGTACGAGAGTGCAATATGTACTACGAATATAATACGATATTACTAAGATGTGTGTTTACTTAGTATTGATATATGGATTGTATGTATGACATACCTACCATACTTGCTATCACGGGAGGTTTTGTTCGCTTAGGACCCTCTAATCCTTGTGTGCCTACGGGGGGGATATAGACTGGTACCTTGATGAACATAGGTCATAGAAAGACTTATTGTGATATTAATAAGTCCGCTGACCATGGGAGCGTAGGTATGTGCGTGACCCATGTGATGGTGACTATGTTCGCCTCCACTATTTGTGATTTGTGTTATCTGAACTATTCCTGAGAGATTCGGAATATGTGATCCTTATGTACGTGATGTACCGGGATGGATAGCAGAGTATGTATGCACCATAGCTTAGATTGCGGGGTGCTTGTATCGTATATTTATGATGTGAATAATATACATTAAATTTATGGAAATCCTCATGTTAATGTTGTAAAAATATTCCGGTATTGTTTCGAGATATATAATGAGTTAGCTGATAGTTATATCAATGGCATAGTTAGTAACTGAGTTTACGTTAAACCTCTATTAAATTACAAGCATTGTTATGTTAAATTAACCGAGAAAAATGGGTAGAACCTTTGGTTGTCTAGCTAGTTTACGTTGTCACTTAGCTAGTGGAAAGGGTAGTTATAGATGGGTACTTACGTTAGGAGTGCACAGTTAGTCGAGAGGTGAGAATTTAATGTGAGTGCACGTCCTAACATGTACTTTGCATTTAATGTTTTAAATGTTTTTAAAGCACTTGCAGGTTTTTAAAATGACTTCCACTTTCGGGCTCTGACCCATTTGCTTCCAAATATATATTTTTGTAAAACCATTTTAGGTGCCCAGCCACAAGGACACCAAGCATAGGATTCTCATTCAGGTGACGAGCTGTAGCTGTTTGTGGAAGCTACAGGTATTTGCATGTAGACGCTTCTCTCATTTGGATTCCAGTCTCAGTATCTATCAGTTGTAGGGCATGTTGCCCAATTCTATTAGACATTTTTACATTTCAGTTTTCAGACTCTAGCATGTATTGCTCAGTATTCAGTTTTAGTTATTTATTTCAGTTTACTTATCAGTTGTGGGATTTGTATTGAGGAGTTTTTCCTCCAGGTTTTATTTACATTTTGTGATGGTTATTCGTTTCACTTCAGTATGGTGAATGGTGTTATTTATTTCTTCATTACACTTGTCGCATGTTAATCAGATTTAATAAAATTTGGCACTTACTTTTTAAATACTAGGTGGTTAGTAATAATAAAACGTTTTCGACAGTGATGCTATTAACTGAGCCAACTTGGCATTTTGAATTAATTTTATAAAGGAGTAGCTACCCGGTGTTTAATTAGTCGGGGTGTCACAGGGCTGTCATGGCTATACTTTCTTCATAGTCTTCGACCTCTAACTTTTCTTTGTTAAACCTAGCTATGTAGTCTCTAAGGATCTCGTTCTTCCATTTCTTAACATAGAGAAGGTGAGTGTTCTTCTTCTGTGGCCTCACTCCGAAGCAAAAGTTGTGGATGAACTACACCGCTAGCTGCTTAAAGATTTCAATGGAGTTCTTCGGAAGAAAGGTATACCAAACATGTACAACCCTGGTCCAAGTGCTGGAAAAGTTTCGACATCTCATCTCATCTGATATAGAGTATATGTCTTCTACTGACTAGTACATCTTAATATAATGGACTGGGTTGGTACTCCCGTCATACCTTGGGGTGACCACAAGTGTCTTAAACTTGGCCGGCATTAGGCAGTTGACTATCTTCGCCACAAAGGGTGAGCCCGAGGAATATCCTCTTTGAAGAGGGTCTCGGGTTTTTAGTACATCACCATTTTTATCCTCTAACCTCTGAATAGAGTCATTCCACGACCTTACAGGGTCGGCTTGGCCGATCTTATCCCCCGTCAATTCTCTGGGATGAACTTAGGGCTCCACTACAGCCGACCTTCGCCAGCTATTTACTTTTTGACCATCATTTCATCCATGAGGGGGTCGAACCTTGTAGGGTCGGCCATCTACTGCTTCTCATATGAACCTTGTGATACTTCTCAATATGGACAATCTTTACCTCAGGTAATTAACTGGGCCCAGCCTCTCGAAGGTTGACCCTCTACTCAGGCGGTCAAAAGCTGAGCCTCTTGGCCTATCATTAGGATTCTGTCTCCTACACCTCCCCGGGCTCTCTTGGATAGGTCGTATAGTATTATTGGAGACCTCATACGTCTCCCAGCTATATATTGGAGCATCTTCTACCTCCACATCATCATACCTATCCTCCGGGGAAGGGTTTCCTTACCTCCCCATGAGTAAACGCCTGGGGTCTGCAACATCCCTTCGCCTTTGTGGAGCTGGCAAGTCTTTTCGGGGTGCCTTCGATGGTTCCCTGGCCTCTTATTGTCTCTGTACATCTACCGGAGTAATCATCTCCGGTGAGACTCCTGGTGGTCTCAGTATGTTTTGGCTAAGAGCTGTAAATTGCTCTTGCATAACCTACTGTCTTGATGTCAAAGACTTCAGCGCGGTAGCCACCTCAGCCATCTCAAACTGAGGTGGTACATGGATGAAACTAGAACCTACTCAACTAGTCGGTGGAGGAGGCGGTGGTAACCCCGGTGCCTATATTTTAGTTGTGATGATATGAATAATCAAAAGACTGATAAACTTGAGAACCTTAATGGATCTCTTTCAATGGTGAAACCCCTCCACATAAAGGGGGAGAGCTGGTTCACCATAAGAGTCACCGGTGAGGTCAAGCTGCAGAAAAGAAGATATAGCTTCTCGTTCCCACAGACGGTGCCAAACTAATGATTCCTAGAATAGAACCACCAGATAAGAGGTGATAGAGCTCAAACTGTAGCAACAATGGCAGCAATAGAGTTATATATGCATCTATGTTTATAGAAGGATATAAGTAAAAGAGGTATGAAGATAATGATGTATAGTGGTTCATCCTATCAGGCCTACATCCACTATGAGTGTGTGATCCACTAAATATGGTCACTAAAGGCCTTGGATACAATGCACAAGCTTTCTCTCTCTACTGTGTGTACCAACAGAGTTTCTGCTAGTGTTAAAATTATCGATCCCCTTGCAAGGTTGAAGATGACAAGAATATATAGGGCTTGGGGGGTGTAGTGTAGCCCAAGCATGCATGGAGCATGTGAATGATGATCTAACTAATCCCCTCTTGACACATGGTTGGGCCACTTGTAGGTAATGATGCCATAATATTCCCTCATGTGAGGGAATGATCTTAATGTAAAGATTTAGACCACGTGCTACACGAGTCCCACACGCACTGTTCCACGCATCTTCCAAATCATGTGCCTTGATAGTCTCGGCCTCAGCCTATAGTGACAGGCTGAGGCTACTGTAACACCCCACCTAATTAAATATTGGATGATCAACCCTTTATTAAATTAATATCAAGGTGAACGGTTGGTTCATTCTCAACATCATTGTTGTAAAATAATATTTTCAATTTGAACACCCTAAATAATTAAGCTAAGTGTCAAAACAATTTAAAGTCTTATTTTCATTTTATTAAATTCCAATATGAAAACCTTTATTAATAACCAATAGTTTAAGAATCACATAAATACCAAGGATGGCAATTAACACACAAGAATAAACCATCTATATAATCCAAACCAAGTTTAAGAACCATAAATGAGATCATCTTGATAATAGTTAACTCCCAAGGAGTACTAAATACTGGAAATATAAATGAACATAAATCTCTGACAAATCCAAACGGAATAGGAATTCGGGCGACACATGCCCTAACTAAGCAGAACTAAAGTAAGAACAGAATCAATGACGAGGTCGTCTAAAGCAAGGGCCTGCAACTCCCACATAAGATGCATCTCATCCAGTCCAAAGAATCTATGCATGATGCCCCTGTGGCTGGGCACCTGTAATACATACATACATACATATATATATATATATATATATATATATAAAAGAGAAAGAGAAATAACAGGAAATGGGTCAGAGACTGATTGTAAAACAGTTTAAAATAGTTTAGCAAGTATTTAAAATGCTTATCGGCTAATGTGACAACCATGTTAGTATGCGACACTCTCTTGAGAATTCTCACCTCTCTTCTAGTGTGCACGCCTACTGTTCTACTAATATCATAAGTCTATCTAACTTATTCCCATGAAGTTTATCTCGATAAATACTAAGGTCATAATATTTATTTTTAGAACATTAATCCCTTCCATTTTCTTACGTTACTTAGAACCACTCAGTATCGTTACAAAATTTACGAACACTTGTTGTAAAGTTGAAGCATTTATTCATTACTTAACTATTTATACACACGGTAGAAAGTTTCCATATATAAGTGTATATATATATATATATATATATATCAATCACTCATATATATATACACGATCTGCACCCCACATAAAACTATGGTGCTGGCATACTATGCTATCCGTATCACTCATACTAAGGGAAGTACTAGTTCGGAATCACTCTCGAACTGTATTAACACAACACACATACAAATGGAGGCGACGTATAGTTCCAAAACCTAAGAGGTCAGCACATACCCTTATGTCTCTTAGAACATCTGAATATCAATTTCAGACAGCATGTATCTAAGATACTATCTTCTAGGGTACGAGTCAATATCCCCCATAAAGGTTCAATCGAGATAAGACTGTCCCGGGGCAGAAACCTCCGTAATAGCAAGTAGCTCGGGTATGATATTTACACAAATAAATAATATATGGATAGTCACATAGTCATATATATACATATTCACATTTTCCAAATTAGGTGTGCCCCCAACCCATAATTATAATTATCCGTTCTTAGCACAAATTACTTAATTATCTCGCATAACAGATCCGTCTCTTTTATTCTCGTTTATAATTTATTTCATACTTACATCTCATCTCTCGAAGTATTCTTTTTCACTAAGTAAAATTTCAGTAGGTATACCCTCACTTACCTTCTGGTCTAAATTTTTTACGAGTTCCCAATATTTTAGTGAATGTACTCATAATTTCCTATGTACGAATAACTCCCCGTTAACCCACAATTTCATTCCATATTAAATTTCAATCAATGAGGTCTACCTAGACCCTACTGGTCCTCTTCATAACCCATTATACTCTATCAATAATAATCAAGGGTTCCTACAAATTTTAACCAGATTAAACAAAAAGGGGAAAATTGCAGTTTTCTAAGAGGGTCGATCGATCGAGGAAATGATGTCGATCGATTGATCGATGCTCTTGGTCGATCGATCGATCAAGCAGTTCTTGCCCAGAATCTGCAAAATCCAACCTACGGGTTTCATCAAAAACTCTTCTCCAAAAAACCATTAATGATCCCCAAACTCCCAAACAAGATTACTAAAAGTTATATATATCTATATACATGATTTCCTACTTGAAATATGTCCAAATTCAACAAAGGTATTGGATTAGTGGGGTAAAATTAACATAATTATCAAGAACTCTAATTTTTCATGAAACCTCCACTCTTCTAATTCTTTTCCATATTTCATGCTTCTAAATCCATACAAATTCATGCGTAGTCCTCTACATATGATTGATATGTACAGAATATATTTAGTTCCTCTAAAACATGCGATTTAAAGTCTCTAAATTATCAATTTCTTCCATAAAACATCTTCTTAACAATCCTAAACTAACATGGGTGGAACATTAACTAAAAACAAAGTGAGACAGATACTTGCCTGGGATTCAAGGATCTGATATGTTGATGAAAAAGATATGGTTGCGTTCCTCATCGTGCGATCTACATTTTGGTGGTTGTGGCAATGCAATCGAGTGAGTTCTAGGCCTTGGATTGCTTGGAAAGCTCTTCACCTTCTTCTCTAATCTCTTCACATTCTTCTTTAATGGCTGTTTTCATGTTCTGTGTTTAATAACCTTAGAAGACAACTCCTAATAGATGATATATCCTAAGAAAATTCGTGGGTTTAATTACCCAAAAATACAAAATGACTATAATACCCTCCCGGGATGTCAATTAGGCCTAAAAATGCACCGAGACCCAAACTAAACCCCCGGGTACACTTTTCTGACTATTTTGTTCCTTACAGACACTTTGGCGCACTCGAAACGACCATACGGAGGACTTATAATTTATTCACTTTTATAATGATAATTTAGTCCTCACATGATACAGGCGCATCCCGACTTAAATTTCCCTAATTGCCATTTTATTCACTCGTGACAATTTTAATAAAATCAATCTAATGTATTACTTAACTCATCTAGTAATATTCAACAAATTCTCAATAATTACTAACTCTCTTCACGCTAGTAAATATTAATAATAAATATCCAGATTAATATTAAATTAATATCTCAAATTAAATTTAATAAATCCTCAAATTTAAAAGCCATAAAAATACGGGGTATTACATACTTCCCTCCTAATAACAAAATTTCATCCCGAAATTCAGAAAATAAGGTATGCCTGGTAAAAATAGATCCAAATATTTTATCAATACTCAAAACTGACTTAAGGGTAAGGCGAATTTCTATAGTCCCCTGCCTCACAATTAGCTTATTTAACACTCTCAACACTATCAGTTATAGAGTCACACCTTAATAACGTCACTTCATATTGTGCTCCAATTCGTTGCTATTCGCATAAGACGAGCCTACACATCATTGGCCCCCATTGTCTCAATATTATTGGGACGCCGCACCTAACTACGCAACAATTACTCGTATTTATCAAAAAACAAAACTCCCTTTTTGAGAGAAACCATGCGAACATTTGACCACTCTTGTCATTTCTTCGAATCTCGATTTTCGGTGATGTAACTCTTATGACAGTCAAAAGTCACCTAAAACAGCTGTGGTAATTCCACCACAGTCATCAGACTCTAACTCGGCCGATCAAAAATCCTGATTATCCACACACCTCTAAACAACTAGAGGGAGAATAGTTATGGTTTTTCCACACAAAATTTCAATACGTTTGTCCATAATAAATAGGTACGAGTGCTTCCACGAAACTCTACTGTACTAAACGTCACTTGTTAGATACATTCGTTGTGGAAATGAAATGATCACTATGCATTCAAAATTACTTTCACGTGGTTCCACTAATCTGTAATCACCTCACCTACTCCCCGTCTAAGGGTGATACAACCTACTAAAAATGAAACGTTATCCCCACTGCTTTCTGAGATCCTGGTTTGAAAGTGGGGTTCAACGATCCCATTCTAGTTCAGAATAATATTGAAAAGACCCTTTTACCGGCGCGATTCTTATTTTCAGAGAAAGGTTGGGGCACACTGTCTAATAGTGTATACAACCCAAAAGAATAATAATCACTTTCTTTTATGTCAACTTGTTCCACACATTCTAAGGAACTCGTGACCTTACCTTGAAGTTGGCTCCCCATCCAAGAAATTTCACACAACTGTTCTCTTATTTTTTTAGAATCGTAGGTTTGCTATAAAATTCTCTAGTTGATCCTCTCGTTCCAACCAATTGCTATCTATGAGTGGTGCCTACGTAGACTACTTGCTATGTTCCGCCCAATAGAGACTTCGACTTGTAATGACTCACATTAAGTGGCACTTAACACTCCCCTTCTTTCCTTAGCGTATGCCAAAAGTTTCGACCCGTGCACTTTTCTCCACAATGTGCAATGCTGAACCTTTATACCTTACTAACATCATTCAACCTACGCGCAATTCGCTTTCCACAATTGACTAGGTAAAACTCCGCTCAGAGTGTTTTCTAAAATAGTTGAATTTTACGATTCCCAAGGAATACCCTTTAATGACATCCCATAGCCTTCCAACTCAATTTGTGTTTGCTACTCTAATCGTAAATGTATATATGGATTATAGTCCTTCGCACCGCGCTTAATCCACTCTACCATTCCACTTTATTATGTCATTCTCACAAACATACATTCCACGCATCTATTCCCATATCTATTTAACTCGAACGGTTCAAGCAACAGGGAACCAGGATGCCGACACACCCTGTAAATTGTGCATACTGGTGCAAGCATCACTACGCTTCACACATAACACCCAATTCTTTGTTTCCCTTGTGACACAACGTGTTTACACAACTTAGGTACTCCCAAACCTCCTTATCATCTTTCCACCCTTCGATTGGGTCCTAAAACAAAACTTCCAATGTTTCCTTACCACACAACTGGCTCCACTGGCCTTAAATCATCACTTAACTTTAATTTACAATTAATATTATAGACTCATGGACTAATGACCAAACATCTCTCTATTTCCAACCTTACGGTAAGTTTCATGCGTGGGATGTCTCACAAAGTGAAATCCAAACAAGAAACCCCCTCGATAGACTACTACCTAGCATAGTCGGTTATCGAAATCCGTTTGGTCCTCCGTCCATAACCAATACTCTTCTATTCCATCTCTTAAAAGAAAATCTACCTCTCTTCTCGTAATTTTTATTGAAATAAGAAACTTTTCACTAATTGCACTATAGATCAGTATTGGGGGTAATCACCTTCCATAAACCTTGTACGTATACAATCGGGACTCTCAAAATCACATTCCCAAACATATGAATATAAATCTTAATTTTCACATTCCAAAAGGATAAAATATAACAATGCGCTCCTCCTACCACTAAGTCCTGAGCGTTATATATAATAATGAGTGAAATCTTTCCACTTAACGGTAAACCCAATACACACTGAATCATAATAACAAAGTTCCTAAACACCCTGGGATTAAACATTTTTTTACCACTATACCCTTCGAAGTCTCTATAACATAAAATATGAGTACGAGACCGACCCTCTCACAGGTGAGGTTTTGTCAGAACAGAACATATTGTACTAAGGCAGCAACCCTGATAGCCTTGCAATCACTGCCCACTATTGTTTTAACCATTTTTATAAGACCATAATTAGTATAATATCGTACTCGCATATCACATCACTAAAATGATTTGTTTCTGAATAAAGTATATAAATCACTAACAGTGCACCCATTTGTCTTTTTTCTCGCTTCAGAAAATGTTAACTCGTGTGATTTTATTCTCTAGAAAATACCTCAACACATAACCCACTTATCGCCTGTCATACTGACCCTATTAGAGTTGTCCTTCTCTAGGACTTAAATATTCTCGATCCTAATGGGTACCCCCGTCGTTTTCTTAGCTTGTTGCCCCTAAGGAACGTGCCACTGGATTCAATAACACCTACTGAATTCACCATCGCTTGGTAAGAATTTAACTATCCCAATCCTTTAAATGAGCCCCCTGATGGGTCTCCCCCTTGCGGTGCGTTGCTAATTACGTTTCACCTAGTCTCACTCTCCAATAAATCTTTCAATTACTTTAGCTCCCTTCACATAAGAGCACTAACATTTCTACGGACAATGCGTGACATTTCAAGTGTTATTTAGATTTTCACATTCTTAACCCATTTACATATCTTAGTTACTCACATCTACTAAGCAACAGTGAAATAATCACAAGCATATATATATATATATATATAAGTCACTAGCATAATATATATATACAAATCCAGCACCCAAAAAGGCTGTAACCTACGCTGCACACATACTCTACTATCAATCCCGATACATCACGCACGTAAGGATTTACAAGTTCCGAATCACTCAAGAACCGTATCAATACAATTCACACATATTAGAGGCGAACATAGTTCACATACCTATGGGTCACGCACATACCCATGCTTCCATAGTCAGCTGACTTATCAACTCACAAATAATTAATTCACAGTCCTATGTCCTTAAGGTACCAATATAAATCCCCCCTAAGGCACTCAAAGGTAAGATGGTCCTTTTTTCGAAAATAAACCTCCCGTGATAGCAAGTATGGTAGTTAGGTCATACACAGAATCATTCATATACTAGGTAATCACACAACCTAAGTGTTTATCAACATTAATATAGGTATTCTCTATCCTATATTACAAGTCACATACGTATTTTAATGCCATCCCCGATATTCTACGTAATATGTTTAGCGCGACAACTCTCTCGTCGTATAAATCCGAATATTTAAACCTATCTCAAAAGGTTACTAAGTCACCCACTTGCCTCTATGGTTATTTCAGTAATTCAAATTCTCTCTTCTACTGTTCCTAACCTTAAATTAACATTAATCCAATTTCAATCCCAATATTATAAAATTTAAAACTGTATTCTATTCAACCCCCAATATCCTAATAAACCCCCTACGAGTTCTTAGAAGGTTGGGATTTGTCAAAACTTACAGGGAAATAATCTACAAAAAATCAGGAGGAGTCGATCGATCGAGGGCAAGGGGTCGATCGATCGAGATTCATGGGTCGATCGATCGATGAAACGGGTATTGCGATTCTGCATAATTTTGACTACGGTTTTTATAGAACTTAATCCTCAAATCCTCTACTATAATATCCCAAACTCCCAAATATTTATTCGTAACATCATACAAATATAAATACATAAGTTCTAATGTTTTAGAATCATCAAATCATAATGGAAAATCACTTTCTTGGGTCAAATCATATAATTTTCATAAAAACCCTATTCTCCTATTTTCTTCAAGAACATTATCTAACTCAATACAAAATTCATAATTCTCTACACATGGATCATAATTTTGTGGCTGCTATATTCCTAGAAGTTAAACTACATGCAAAACCTACCCAGATTACGATTTTAATTCTTCAAATCCATTCATTTATTATTTTTCAAGGTTATTATTCAATTCTACACTAACATGGATGATATATGCACTAAATTATTACAAGTTAAATCACTTGTCTAGAAATAGAAGTTCTAATCCTTTGGAGAAGACAATACGGGAGTAATCCTCTCTTCTCGATCTATTTGATGGCGATGATGGTGGTGCAAAAGGCCTAAAGGTGGTGGTTTTCCTTTGGTAACTTCCTCCACTTCTTCTCTAATGGACATCTGTAAATTTTGGTGATGGAAACACTAAGGATCCTAAGTGTTGGCTGATATAATTCACTTAAAAATCTTGGGTCACTATTCCTCAAATAATAAAAATGCTTAAAATGCCCTCTCGGGCTGCCAGCTAGGCCTAAAATACGCCGGGACCCAAACTAAACCTCCGGCTAGTGTTTTTTTGACTATGTCGACCCTTTTGGACATGTTGGCACACTCAAAATGTCCATACAGATGATATAAAAATAATTTACTTTTAAATCCATTAAATTGTGTCTTGACACGACTGATACGTGCATCCCAGCTTAATTACTGAAACTGCCGTATTTTTAACTCGCGACGATTTTAATAAATCCATAATTACATATTACTATACTCACTCAGTAATATTCAATATAATTATCGTAATCAAATTTTAACTATCAAATTGCTAACATTTAAATTCAGATTAATTTCTAAATAATTTCCCAAGTTTTAATTTAATTAATCCATAATTAAAAGCCATAAAAATACAAGGTATTACATACTTTCCCCCTAATAGCAGAATTTCATCCCGAAATTTGGAAAAGTAAGGCATACCTAGTAAAAATAGGTATCCTCCAGTACTCAAAACAAAATTCAAAGTAAGGCTCGATCACTATAGCCCCCGCTCACAGCATGCTTGTTTCACACTCTCAAGACATTATCAGTTTTAGGGTCACACCTCAATAAAGGCACTTACCTTATGCTCTTACTAAACAACATTCGAATAAAAAAATAGCTTATACATCGTTGGCTACATTATCTTAATATTATTGGGAGGTCGCACCTCGGTTCGTATCAATTTCCATGTTTATCTACACAAAAATCCCATCCTGGGGGAAACTATATGAACATCTGATTAGTCTTGTCCATTCTTCGAATCTCTATTCTCGGTGGTGTAACATTTACGAAAGGAAAAATTCACCTAAGACGGTTTGTGGTTATCCCAATATAGTCATCAGAGAATAACTTCTAACTAAACCAAAACTCTGATTATCCACTCACCTCTAAACATCCAGAGGAAGGATAGTAAGGTTTATGCACACAAAACCTCAAATAGCACCTTGTCCATGATAAATAGGTACGTGTTTTCACACAACTCTACCATTAGGTAATATCCTCTCCCATTACCGTATAATAGTTCTCTTACAAAATATATTCGTTGTGAGAATGAAATGGTCGCAATGAGTCCAAAACTTCTTTCATATAGTTCCACGAGTCGTTAATCACCTTGCAGCTACTCCTCGAGCTGTAGGTGATACAACCTGCTCAAAACGAAACGTTATCCCCACTAATTCCTGAAATTTCATATTGAAGGTGGGGTTCAAGGATCTCATCCTTGTTTAGAACAATACTTGGTCACACTCACACTATTTAATAGCGTAAATCACCCAAAGGTATAACAATTACTTTCCTTTTGGTTATCTTGTTCCACACATTCGAAGGAACTCTTGACTCATCTTGATGTTGGCAACCAATCGAAGAAATTTACTAACTTGGCTCTTCCATTACTGGGGTCATCGGCTGGATAAATTTTTTTATGGCTGCTCATCTTACTCCAACCGATTTACTACTTACTATGTCACGCTCAACACCGAATTTCATTTATAATTCTTCCCATTAAGTGGTACTTAATAATCCTCTTCTTCCCGTGGCATGTACCAACATTTTTTACCCGTGCATTTTTCACCACGACGTGCACTTATGGACTCTTTATACCTTATTGACATCATCATTTTATTTACGCACAAGTCACTCTCAACATTCGACTGGGCAGAACTGCGCTCCAAATTGTCCATAATATTTAAATATTTGTCTTCTCAAGGGGTACCCCCTTTTTAAAGGGTTTCCCACTGCCTTTCAACCAAGTTTGGACATGCTACTCTGATTGCACATGAATATATGGATTCTCGTCCTTCTCTCAGGACGGTTAATCCTCTCTACCACTTCCATTTTGTCAAATTAGTACCCTAAGCATAAATTTCACCCATCTATTTCCATGTCTCTTTTTTCGGCGATTCTGACATCAGCATACCAAGGTGTCCCCACACCCTATAAATCGTTCATACGGGTTTAAACATCATATACGCTTCATACATACGCCAAATTCTTTATTGCCCTTGTATTCGCAATGTGTCTATACCACTTGGGCATTCTCAATCACCCCAGAATTTGAAATTCTAAATCCTCCTTAATATCATTATATCCTTCAACCCTCCGTAATAAAACAAAATTTTCAATACTTCCTCACCACACAACTAGTTCTACTAGACTTATATCGTAATTTGACTTTCAACTCACAGTTATAACTACATACCTCTATAACGACCTAGGTACTGAACTCATGGAGGAATGTCCAAACATCTTCCTAATACCAACCTTACCCTAAGTTTCATTCGTGGGATGTCTTGCAAAGCGAAATCCAAATAAGGAACCCCCCGATACACTACTACGTAGCATTGTCGGCCATTGAAATCCGTTAAGGCCTCTGTCCATAACATGTACCCCTATATTCCCATATCTTGATATAAAAGTTACATCTTCTTCCGCAATTACAATTAAACAATGAACTTCCTCCGAAGGAAATTGTCATTTAACATTGGTGGTAGTCTTATTCCATAAACATCGTGTACATATAATCGGGGCTCTTGAAATCCTGTCCCCATACATATAACTATGAGTCTTAACTCCCACGTCTCTAAAGGGGTGATATAACAATGCACGCTTCCTATTACCAAGTCTTGAGCGTTAAACATAATAACAAGATAAATCTTTCCACTGAACAGTAAACTCAATACACTCTGAATCATATTAATAAAGTCCCTACACATACTGGGATCGAATATTTGAGACATATTATACCGTTCGAAGTCTCTATAATATATATATACGTGTGTGTGTGTGTGTGTGCAAGCTCGAACCTCTTGCAGGTGACGTTTCTCCATAACCAAACATCTTACACTGAGGTAGTAACCCCGATGGACTTGCAATATCCATACAGTATCGGTCTAATCATTACTATAAAACTATAATCAGGATAATATCATACTCGTATAACACATCACTAAAATGAGTAATTTCAATAAAGTATATACCACTATAGATGCACCCATTCATCCTCTGTGGATATCACTAAAGGTAACCCCGCTATACCAGGGAAAATATTCACATAATAATAACGTCATCGATATATGCACTAAACTCGTCTCACATGTGTATCTAGCAATAATAAAAATTTAGTGACTCGTTCATGTCACATACAATACTCCTCATCTTCTGAGGGTAAAACTCATACTTCTACCTTTCAAATCTTCCTGGATGCTTAAATGGTTCTTCGGCATAACATGCCTTCCCGAACCGAATCGAAAATTACATTAACTATTGCCCTAGCAAGGCACCATACCCTTATCCTTTTACTCACTTAGAGAAAATTTAACAAACGGGGGTTTACTTTCCCCCAAAATTCCTCTACATATAATCCACTTATCTCCGGTCATACTGACAATGTTAGGGTTGTCCTTCCCTCAAACTTTGGTAGTCTCTATTCTGATGCCTACCCTCACTGTTCCCTTAGCTTTGCTGGCCCTAAGGAACATGCTACTAGCTTCAATAGCCCTTACTGAATTCACCATCGCTCGGTAAAAATTCAGCTATCTAAATCATTTAATTCGTTCCCCTGATGGGTCTCCCCCTTATGGTGCTTCACTAACACCGTTTCACCCAGTCTTACTTTCTGACTAAATTCCTCGATTCTTAAAGCTCCCCACATAAGATACATTAACATCCATATTGGCAAAACACGACATTGTTATCATTTGCATTGACCACCCGAGTATAATTCCCCACAAGTGCTAGCAATTATTCTTATGAGTTAATTTCTCACTTTAAAATCCTCTTCTTTAATGGACCTAATTCATCCAGTGCAAGATTTGTTAATTAATTAAATTACTTTTCACAAAGGGACCTCTATCCGACCCTCTTGTGTGAGTTCAGAACAATGTTCGCATCTTATCCTGAACATCTAATGAAGGAACTTGAGATTAAACTGTACCTAATATCCTTCCATTGACACAACATTCCACTTATAAATGTTGTGGTTGACTCCTACCTTTATTACTATGCTCCGACGAGCTAAGAAAAAAAAATCCTTACCCCAAATTTCACTTCTGTTTAGCCACACTCCGACATATGCCCAAGCCTTTGGATATTTTACCTTCGTTGGATAACACACACCATTTTCGCATTTTTAGAATTTCCACTAATGATTATATTCAATGTTTCATCTGACTTTCTCTCAATCCAACCTTGTTGGGTGAGTCTAATTTGACTCCACTTCCTACTATAGTGGTACATGGAAGTCATATGTTGTGCCCTAGCTATCTTTACCGTCCTGGCTTTCCGTGCCATTGCAGGGGTGACCTCAACAACGGTCATCATTCTTGAATATACCCTATAATCTCAACGGAGCTTTGTCTTGTTGTCCTCCCAACTGCCCTCGCCTAACATACTGCATTGTTCGGTACAGGAACACACCCGAATGCAATTAAGATTCAATAACATATACATTATTGAAAGAGAACTAAATCTCACCAAAGAAATCAATAATCCTAAACATAGGGATCTATATCAAAGAAAGCTATGCTGGAAGCATAATAAGACGCACAGATCCTAAAAGACACTAGGACCTGATGCTCTGATACCACCTGTGACACTCCGACTAATTAAATATTGGGTAGCTACTCCTTTATTAAATTAATACAGAATATCAAGTTGGATTAGTCTTAGATTCACTGTAAAAAAACATTTAGTTAATTACTATCCACCTAATATTTAAAATTGAAAGATGCCAAATTTTATTAATTAAGTTAACAATTAACTAAGTAATTAAATCATCGTCCATTAATCTAAAAAACAATCTCATATGATTTACCAACGAACTGAAATAAACTGAGTCTGGAGTAAACACTCCAATAATAATAATAATATCAGAATAAATAAAATCCCAATACAAGAGTCTGAATAAATAATCCAACATCTGAAATAATGAAAGTCTGTATCTACAATCTTTAAATAAGAATGGACAACATGCCCTAAATAATATGAAAGACTCTGAAGGAACTAAGGATAAATGTGGAGGCGTCTAATACCGAGATCATGTAGCTTCCACAACAAATACATCACCTCATCAGAATGGGACTCCTATTCTTGGCGTCCCTGTGACTGAGAACCTAAAATGTTTTTAAAAAACAAAATAGATTTGGAGGAAAACGGGTCAGAGCCCGAGCTGAAAACAGTTTAAAAACAGCAATTTTTAATTTCATTAAACAGTAAATATTATATAGATGTTAGTTACTTACTCTCACATGAGTTTTTCACCCCTCAACTAACGTGCACGCCTAACGTATACCCTTAACTCATCCTAGTTATGCCATTATCTAACATATATATATATATATAGGGAGAGGTTCACAAGTGGACCAAAAGAATGGACTTTTTAATGGACTTAACAAAAAAGACTAATAAGTCTCGGTTATTGGGTGCCGCTGGCGCAGACCCATTACACCAAGGAATTAAAATTAGTGGGTTATTAGTCTTTTTTGTTAAGTCCATTAAAAAGTCCATTCTTTTGGTCCACTTGTGATCCTTCTCCTATATATATATATATATATATATATATATATATATATATATATATATATATATATATATATATATATAATAATAATAATAATAATAATAATAATAATAATAAAGTAGAAAACTTATGTATGTCACAAGTTTGGCTCATGATGTCATCTTTATAAATTTATTTCCATTATCTATTTTACCCCTTACAATTTTGGATTCCCCCTCTTCTAACACACTCTAATTTATGTCCCCCTTTTTTTTTCAAAATTCAAACACAAGGGTAGAATGGTATTTTAACCAATTCTGATGCTTACTCTCACTTTAATTTGAATGAATCCACTTATCAGACCAATTATGAAACCCACATCTTGAGAAAACCAAAATCCATTATGAGCCCTAAAAACTCATGAACCACCATGATCAAATCATGACAGTTGTCCGGCGACAAGGCTTCATTCTCTCACTACATCATGGACTGTAATTTTCCTTGAGTCTCTCTCTCCATATCTCCTCCATTTCACTTCGGTAAAATATGTCCATGGCTGTAATTGTTTTTTCTATTTTTGGTTTCAAAATAAGAGCCAAGCCCCTTGATTTCTAATCTGTAATATTTTTTTGGTGTTAATATTTGTATCTTGGTGTTTACAGTCGATTTTTATATTCATAAGACACCATAGATTTAGGTAGCCACGCCCGTTGATTTCTAATCTGTAATCTTTTTTTTAGGTGTGTCCGTTTGAGTTGGGACGAAGGTGTATTTTTCAGTGAAGATGGGTTCGATTTTATACATATGCATTTATTTTCTTTTTGAAGTTTACCCAGATAGTTGGTTCTATGATAATTTTGTTTTACATTTGGTTAATGAAGGTTTGCCTTTAACTGATTAAAACCAAATGGGTTTATCAATCTTTTTGCTGACTTAAAAATGAGTAAACGACGTAATTAGGTTCTTCCCCAATTAAATATGTGGAATAGAGGCAGATAGTTCTCTCTCTCTCTCTCTCAAATTAGTTTGGAGATGGGTTTTGTCATTTCGAATGTCTTAAAATGGGGTTGGTTTGAACATTATATTTTGGGGTCTTAAATTTTATTTCATCGACTTTTAATTTCATCACTCCTTTTATTCTGGGTTCTGAATTTTAATTTCAACGACTTTTGAATTTCTATTTTTATTTTTTGTTTCTAAAATAATAGTTTATAAATGAATTTGTGTTGCCGATTTAGTTACTTCTTTGGTGTTAGACTTCATATTTTGGGTTCTTAGTTCCAGAATGTTTCTTAGCCGTCGAAAGCGTCTCTATATTAAGAATGATAATCTACATGGTAGATAGCAGTTATACCCGTGGACCCATGCATCTAGGAGGTTACCAGCATTGGAACTGTAGCTGTTATTTTGTAGCAGTTATATAGTCGTGTATTTGTAGTGTAATAGTGCTTGAGAAGTTACACAGTTAATGGGAGTAGTGTTATTGTATTGTATTATAAATAGGTGTGGATGAATAAGAACATAACACACACACTGTGTAGCATTTGTTCTCTTAAGCTTAAAACCTTTTTCAAAGAATGCTTCTTAGTTCAAATGGGTTCATATTTAAGTTTTAAGGTTCCGTTTTTGGTTATTTGAAACTTTTGCATACTCTTCAACAGAGTTGCACAAGTTTTAATTATAAAGACATTTTAAAAGAATAATATAAAATTATTGTGCAAAAAAATGTAAGATTTTTTTTATAGTCTTGAGATAACGTGTTATTTTGAATTATTCAGTTTATTTTTTAATATTTACACCTGCTATAGTAGGCATATAGTACATGTGTGTGCCAGAGTTCACTTTTTAAGTCTAAATATTATAACTATTATTTATTTGATTTGACCAAAGTTTATTTTATTGTGATAAAGATGGGATGTAAAGTCTGGAAGCATGATGGAACCGAGCTCGAGGATCTCTAATAAAGATGTCTTTCTACATCCTTGAAAAGAAGGAACGGAGCTCGAGGCAAGAAGGTTGATTTTGAGCTCCGTAAAATAGTACTTCTATAGGGCTCAGCAAATAGTAACTTTCATGGACTTTTGGTTTAGTTTTTGAAATCCGGTCCAAACAAGTACAACTACCCATTTCTTACAATTTGACATTTGAATGCCTTGCCTAAATTTACATATTATATATACGATGTTTCAAAAGTTGATAGCATACCCTTTCCTATTTATTTTTATAGATTTGTTTAATATTACATTCCATTCCGATGGGTATTATTAATTTGAATATATGCTTGGACTGATATTCTGTAGTACCATTTATTAGAAATTCACTTACAGATCTACAAAATGAATTAGATATTAATTTATTTTATCATCAAAAAATTTAATTTAAGTTAAATAAGTGAATTCACTTCTATCAAATTTTTTAATTAATCAAGTTAAATAATTGAATACTTTTTTATTATTAGAAAAATGAAATGTTGCATTACTTCTAAAAAAAGTATAAGGGAAGTTATATATTTATTTTCATTATTTGACATTGGGATGCTTCTAGGGTTTTTGATGTTTACACCATTGTATATCTTTAATCTATGTTCACGATTATTGTATTTTTGGGATGTTTGACAAGTTTCTATTTTTGAGACTTAAATTTATGAATTTACAAAATTACACATTCGTTCTTAATCATTCAGTTCCATTTTGAAACTATTGGACATGTACATGTAACTAAATTATGATATAAATACGTTTTTGGAAATGTCAATTTGAAATCAGTGTGATGATTTCTCTTTTGTGTATAAAATTATTGACTACTCTATAACTACTCTATAATGACTAGACATGTAGATTCTTGATTTTTTTGGGTGATATTACTCCCAGGACCGTACATTTACCAAAATCTATTGAATGATTTAAGAGAAATGTAACGTGTTGAGTTATATCTTAATTATGTGGACGGGTTCCATTGTTTGTCTTTTGTTGTCATTTTTTTTTAATTTTTATTGTATGGATTGTTGTTTGTTTCAATATTTAATATTTAATATTTTTCTATCAATGATTGGCATTAGACCTGCTCCCATTGTCATAGCCATCGGAGTTTTCTATTGTAATAGAAAAAAAATGGGAGTTTTGATGGTGATTATTGTGTAGTCGCCGACAAGATGATGCGCTCCAGTTGGTCTTTTTGGTGTTTAATGGTTCAAATTTCCCAATTTTTTAAACTAAAAGGTTCGTAACATGGGTTATTTTAAAAAAAAATATCTGTTGTGAACTTAATACGACGTATGGTCTTATCAATGATGCCCAATTTTGAAATTTTGCATCGTGCCTTCAGGCACGGGTATACCCTAGTGTATATATATATATATATACGAATCAGGCACCCCAAAAGGCTAGAACCTATGGTGCACACATACTCTGCTATCAATCTTGATACATAATGCACATAAGGATTTACAAGTTCTGAATCACTCAAGAACCGTATCAATACAATTCACACATATTGGAGGCGAACATAGTTCACATATCCATGGGTCACGCACATACCTACGCTCCCATGGTCACCTGATTTATAAACTTACAGATAAGTCATTCATTGTCCTATGTCATTAAGGTACCAATCTAAATCCCCCCGAAGGCACACAAAGGTAAGATGGTCCTTTTTTTCGAAAATCAACCTCCTGTGATAACAAGTATGGTACGTATGTCATACACGAAATCATCCATATACTAGGTAATCACACAACCTAAGTATCTATCAACATTAATATAGGTATTCTCTATCCTATATTACAAATCATATACGCATTTTAATTCCATCCCAGATATTCTACGTAATATGTTTAGTGCGACAACTCTCTCGTCGTATAAATCCGAATATTTAAACCAATCTCAAAAGGTTACTAAGTCACCCACTTGCCTCTAAGGTTATTTCAGTATTTAAAATTCTCTCTTATACTGTTCCTAACCTTAAATTATCATTCATCCAATTTCAATCCCAATTTTATAAACTTTCTAACCGTACCTCACTCGATAAACACTCGTAAGTATCCCATTCAATCACAAAAGGTATAACATTTTCTGGGCATAAACTACAACCTTACTAACCTTAACCAAGTACCCCAATATTCTTTTAAACCCCCTATGAGTTCTTAAAATCTTGTAATTTGTCAAAACTTATAGGGAAATAATCTACAAAAAATCAGGAGGAGTCGATCGATCGAGGGAAAGGGGTCGATCGATCGATCCAGTCAATCGATCGACATTCATGGGTCGATCGATCGATCAAACAGGTATTGCGATTCTGCATAATTTTGTCAACGGGTTTCATCAAAATTAATCCTCAAATCATCTACTATAATGTCCCAAAATCCCAAATATTTATTCCTAACATCATACGAACATAAATACACAATTTCCAACATTTTAGAATCATCATATCATAATGGGAAATCACTTTCTTGGGTCAAATCATGTAATTTTCACAAAAACCCTAGTTCTCCTATTTTCTTCAAGAACATTATATAACTCAATACAAAATTCGTAATTCTCTACACATGGATCATAATTTTGTGGCTGCTATATTCCCAGAAGTTAAACTACATGCAAAGCCTACCCAGATTACGATTTTAATTCTTCAAATCCATTCATTCATTATTTTTCAAGGTTATTCTTCAATTATACACTAACATGGATAATATATGCACTAAATTATTGCAAGTTAAATCACTTGCATGGAAATAGAAGTTCTGATCCTTTGGAGAAGACGATACGGGAGTAATCCTCTCTTCTGGATCTATCCGATGGTGGTGACGGTGGTGTAAAAAGCCTAAAGGTGGTGGTTTTCCTTTGGTAACTTCCTCCACTTCTTCTCTAATGGTCATCTGTGAATTTTGGTGCTGGAAACCCTACGGATCCTAAGTGTTGTATGATATAATTCACTTAAAATTCATGGGTCACTATTCCTCAAATAATAAAAATGACTAAAATGCCCTCTCGGGTTGCCAGTTAGGCTTAAAATGCCTCGGGACCCAAACTAAAATGCCGACTAGTGTTTTTTGAATATATCGACCCTTTCAAACACGTTAGCGCACTCAAAATGGTCATACGGATGATATAGAAATAATTTACTTTTAAATCCATTAAATTGGGTCCTGACACGATTCACACGCGCGTCCCAACTTAATTACTGAAATTGCCATATTTTTAACTCGCTACAATTTTAATAAATACATAATCATATATTACTATACTCACTCAGTAATATTGAACATAATTATCATAATCAAATACTAACTCTCGTCTCGCTAGCATTTGAATCCGAAATAATTTCTATTTAATTTCCCAATTTTTATTTAAATTAATCCATAATTAAAAGCCATAAAAATGCGGGGTATTACAACCTAAGGGTCCCAAAAGTACACATAATTCTTATCCTACATATAGGATGAATTACCAATATTTAACTCGTCATAGTATCATGCCTAGGCTAGCGTAACGACTATAAAGCATAAAAAGAATCCCCAACTCGGAATATAAAATTCGCATGAATGTACACTAACTAGTCTCATACTTAGCAAGAATAAATTACAACCAAGGCCTACCGACTAGTCGCATACCTACTAAGCATACTAAAATCGAGGTAAGCAATATGCTACCCCCAATCCCCTCGTCCCCGTGATGGCAAAAGTGAAAAAAACAAATCGCACAAAACATAATTCAATATGCACAGCATAACAATTTAATCAATATGACCTCAATTTAATTTAATTTAATTAGTAACACCATCGTCGTTTTCAACACAATTATTTCTATTTAATAATGTTAAATTAATTAACATGCAACAATATTCCATACGTCATAATCATATTCTCTTTTATAAGTCACATAATTTTTTTTATAAGTGTGAACGCGTCCCATTAACCATATAAATACTCCATAAAATTATACATGAGAACCTACACCCAAAATTATAAAAATCCAATGATCTAACCTACAGACCCAAGGGTTTCAAAGATTAATTCATATTTAAAAGTTTCATAAAAACAGTCCCATAATTAAGTGTCCACTTTCTCTAATTAAGTTACTAATTAATTTTAAGAAAAATATGTAATTTAGTGTTTAGGCGACACTTGAAACGCATAATACTAAAGGGAAGGAATATAGTATTCATGCCTGAGAAATCGTTGGTTAAAAATTCTAAATACTCAGTTGCGTTCGTCTCGCGAAAATAAGCAAGTTTCGTTCTTGGGCCTTCTTAAAAATATGTAGTTTAGACCTCCGAAAATATTATTGAACTTTTGTTTAATGGAGGTTTAGAGTTCAAATATAGAGGTATGAGTATTCTGCTTTGTGTCGAGAAAAGAGGGTTTTAAAGAAGAACGTGATCTTTGAAAAGTGAGTCAATACTCTTTTTATAAGGTGGGATAAATGAGTCCCACTGATTTGTAACTCTCAAAATATTGGTTAATATAAAAAATACACTAACACATGATTATCCCCAGCGCGCCCCACAATCTGGAGGCGGTCAACTCACCTCATCACCACGCATGGAGCATCTCGAATGAACAAAAGAACAATTAAATAAAAATAATAAAATTCAGCACCCAAACATTAAGTGCTATGCGCATAAAAAAAGAAAAAAAAAATTACCCTTGAGCATATCAAGTATAAAGGAACAATTAAATAATAATAAAAAACTCTCCACCGACTCATTTAGAAGCCATGCGCCTAAAAGAAATGCCCAGCATGGTCTCCCTCTGTCTCTCTCTCACCTTAAGCATAGTTTCCCTAAAAGAGAATTACAATTAATATAAAAACTCAAATTAACAAATTGAAATATATATATATATATATATATATATATATATATATATATATATATATATATATATATATATATATATATATATATATATATATATATATATATATATTCATTTTTTCAATTATAAATTTTTTTTGAATCAGCATACAAATATTTTATTTTAAATCAAATTTTGACCAAACAATCTTTTAATTTAAATAGTCCACCTATTGATTGTAAAAATTTAAATTTCACCAAAAATATACCTTTTCACATTTTTAAAAAAAATTTAAAACGCATTATTTAAGTTTTAAAATTATTGGGTGTTACATGGCACAATTTAGCAAGCAGAGCAAGAAAATCAACAATTGAAAAAAAATGAAATATCAACCTATATGTTACTCCCCCCCCCCCCCCCCCCCCAATCAGGATTTTGAGTTCCTGTGTACTTCTTGCCATCGGGGTTGGGCGGATGCTGCCAGTCTCTAGTTATAAAACCCTGATACCTGAATCTCCCCGATTAGTATTAAAATTACAACTCAACTCTCATCACAAATGCAATTTTAACACTAACCTTTTAAAAAATTAAGTTCAAACCCCGCAACTCTATAAGTTAGATCTATACTCCTTTTAATAAACCAACCACTAGGATCGATTCATATAAATCGTAGAAAATAAAATTTAGAGTACAAATTCAAGGAATAAAGCCACACTTGAGAAACCCCTATCTCAAGTTCGACTCTAAAATGGGTATTATATCTCGAATTTCGATCTTCTCTCGAAAATCATTTACCCTCTCTCGAGGCATAGATTGAAATGTGAAAGATTAAAATTAACATTCAATGGGAATTTCAAATAAACAAACTAATTAATTATAATAATAAAAAATAAGGGTTTATCTCACCCCTTGAAAGGGGTGTTTAGCCTGACATTATAGGAAACATAAGAAATAATTAATCAAAGGCATTAAAATAAGAGTAGAGAAGAGAACAATCAAACCAAGTCTCTTTGAGTGAAATTGAACTCCAATCCTTCAATTGGAAGCATACACGACTCAATTTGAATGTCTAAGCAAATATCTAATGAATCTCTCCCACTCAAATTGATTCTCACTAATATCTATTTCCCTCATATTAAAAAAAATTAAAATAAAATGCTAATGCTAAAAATTATTTCTAATTCTATAGTATGGATCTCTATCTTCCTCTATTCGTTTTCAATAAAATTATTTCTATTTAATAATGTTAAATTAATTAACATGCAACAATATTCTATACGTCATAATCATTCTCTTTTATAAGTCACATGATTTTTTTAAAATTGTGAACGCGTCCTATTAACCATATAAATACTTCATAAAATTCTACATGAGAACCTACACCCAAAATTATAAAAATCCACTGATCTAACCTACGAACCCAAGGGTTTCCAAGATTAATTCATATTTAAAAGTTTTGTAAAAACAGTCCCATAATTAAGTGTCCACATTCTCTAATTAAGTTACTAATTAATTTTAAGAAAAACATGTAATTTAGTGTTTAGGCGATACTTAAAATGCATAATACTAAAGGGAAGGAATAAAGTATTTATGCCTGAGATATCGTCGGTTGAAAATTCTGAATACTTAGTTGTGTTCGTCTCGCGAAAATAAGCAAGTTTCGTTCTTGGGCCTTCTTAAAAATATGTAGTTTAGTCCTCCCAAAATATTATTTAAGTTTTCTTTGAGGGAGGTTTAGAGTTGAAATATAAAGTTATGATTATTCTTCTTTGTGTAGGGAAAAGAGGGTTTTAAAGAAGAACGTGATCTTTGAAAAGTGAGTCAATACTCTTTTTATGGGGTGGGATAAAGGAGTCCCACTGATTTGTAACTCTCAAAATATTGGTTAATATAAAAAATATACTAACACATAATTATCCCCAGCGTGCCCCACAATCTGGAGGCGGCCAAATCACCTCATCACCATGCATGTAGCATCTCAAATGAACAAAAGAACAATTAAATAAAAATAATAAAATTCGGCCCCTAAAACATTAAGTGCCATGCGCATAAAAAAAGAAAAAAATTACCCTGGAGCATATCAAGTACAAAGGAACAATTAAATAATAATAAAAAACTCTCCACCCACTCATTTAGAAGCCATGCGCCTAAAAGAAATGCCCAGCATGGTCTCCCTCTGTATCTCTCTCACCTTAAGCCTAGTTTCCCCAAAAGAGAATTACAATTAATATAAAAACTCAAATTAACTAATTGTACTATATATATATATATATATATATATATATATTCATTTTTTTCAATTATAATTTTTTTTTGAATCACCATAAAAATATTTTATTTTAAATCAAATTTTGACCAAACAATATTTTAATTTAAATAGTCAACCTATTAATTGTAAAAATTTAAATTTAAAAAAAAAATACCTTTTAGAAAATTAAGTTCAAGCCTCGCAACTCTATAAGTTAGATCTATATTCCTTTTAATAAACCACCCACTAGGATCGATTCATATAAATCGTAGAAAATAAAATTTAGAGTACAAATTCAAGGAATAAAACCACACTTTAGAAACCCATATCTCTAGTTCGAGTCTAAAATGGGTATTATATCTCGAATTTCGATCTTCGCTTGAAAATCATTTACCCTCTCTCAAGGCATAAATTGAAAGGTGAAACATTAAAATTAACATTCAATTGAAATTTCATATAAACAAACTAATTAATTGTAATAACAGAAAATAAGGGTTTAATTCACCCCTTTAAAGGGGTGTTTAGCCTAACATTATAGGAAACATGAGAAACAATTAATCGAAGGCATTAAAATAAGAGTAGAGAAGAGAACAATCAAACCAAATCTCTTTGAGTGAAAGTGAACTCCAATCCTTCAATTGGAAGCATACACGACTCAATTTGAATGTCTAAGCAAATATCTAATGAATCTCTCCCACTCAAATTGATTCTCACTAATATCTATTTCCCTCATATTAAAAAGAATTAAAATAAAATGCTAATGCTAAAAATTATTTCTAATTCTATAGTATGGATCTCTATCTTCCTCTATTCGTTTTCAATAAAATTATTTCTATTTAATAATGTTAAATTAATTAACATGCAACAATATTCCATACGTCATAATCATTCTCTTTTATAAGTCACATGATTTTTTTAAAATTGTGAACGCGTCCTATTAACCATATAAATACTCCATATAATTCTACATGAGAACCTACACCCAAAATTATAAAAATCCACTGATCTAACCTACGAACCCAAGGGTTTCCAAGATTAATTCATATTTAAAAGTTTTGTAAAAACAGTCCCATAATTAAGTGTCCACATTCTCTAATTAAGTTACTAATTAATTTTAAGAAAAACATGTAATTTAGTGTTTAGGCGATACTTAAAATGCATAATACTAAAGGGAAGGAATAAAGTATTTATGCCTGAGATATCGTCGGTTGAAAATTCTGAATACTTAGTTGTGTTCGTCTCGCGAAAATAAGCAAGTTTCGTTCTTGGGCCTTCTTAAAAATATGTAGTTTAGTCCTCCCAAAATATTATTTAAGTTTTCTTTGAGGGAGGTTTAGAGTTGAAATATAAAGTTATGAGTATTCTTCTTTGTGTAGGGAAAAGAGGGTTTTAAAGAAGAACGTGATCTTTGAAAAGTGAGTCAATACTCTTTTTATGGGGTGGGATAAAGGAGTCCCACTGATTTGTAACTCTCAAAATATTGGTTAATATAAAAAATATACTAACACATAATTATCCCCAGCGTGCCCCACAATCTGGAGGCGGCCAAATCACCTCATCACCATGTATGTAGCATCTCAAATGAACAGAAGAACAATTAAATAAAAATAATAAAATTCGGCCCCTAAAACATTAAGTTCCATGCGCATAAAAAAAGAAAAAAATTACCCTGGAGCATATCAAGTACAAAGGAATAATTAAATAATAATAAAAAACTCTCCACCCACTCATTTAGAAGCCATGCGCCTAAAAGAAATGCCCAGCATGGTCTCCCTCTGTATCTCTCTCACCTTAAGCCTAGTTTCCCCAAAAGAGAATTACAATTAATATAAAAACTCAAATTAACTAATTGTACTATATATATATATATATATATATTCATTTTTTTCAATTATAATTTTTTTTTGAATCACCATAAAAATATTTTATTTTAAATCAAATTTTGACCAAACAATATTTTAATTTAAATAGTCAACCTATTAATTGTAAAAATTTAAATTTAAAAAAAAATACCTTTTAGAAAATTAAGTTCAAACCTCGCAACTCTATAAGTTAGATCTATATTCCTTTTAATAAACCACCCACTAGGATCGATTCATATAAATCGTAGAAAATAAAATTTAGAGTATAAATTCAAGGAATAAAACCACACTTTAGAAATCCATATCTCTAGTTCGAGTCTAAAATGGGTATTATATCTCGAATTTCGATCTTCGCTTGAAAATCATTTACCCTCTCTCAAGGCATAAATTGAAAGGTGAAACATTAAAATTAACATTCAATTGAAATTTCATATAAACAAACTAATTAATTGTAATAACAGAAAATAAGGGTTTATCCCACCCCTTTAAAGGGGTGTTTAGCCTAACATTATAGGAAACATGAGAAACAATTAATCGAAGGCATTAAAATAAGAGTAGAGAAGAGAACAATCAAACCAAATCTCTTTGAGTGAAAGTGAACTCCAATCCTTCAATTTGAAGCATACACCACTCAATTTGAATGTATAAACAAATATCAAATGAATCTCTCCCACTCAATTTGATTCTCACTAATATATATTTCCCTCATATTAAAAAAATTAAAAATTAAATGATAATGCTAAAAATTATTTTTAATTTTATAATTTGGCTCTCTATCTTCCTCTCTTCGTTTTCAACACAATTATTTCTATTTAATAATGTTAAATTAATTAACATGCAACAATATTCCATACATAATAATCATTCTCTTTTATAAGTCACATAATTTTTTTATAAGTGTGAACGCATCCCATTAACCATATAAATACTCCATAAAATTCTACATGAGGACCTACACCCAAAATTATAAAAATCCAATGATCTAACTTATGAACCCAAGGGTTTACAAGATTAATTCATATTTAAATGTTTCATAAAAACAGTCCCATAATTAAGTGTCCACTTTCTCTAATTAAGTTACTAATTAATTTTAAGAAAAATATGTAATTTAGTGTTTAGGCGACACTTGAAACGCATAATACTAAGGGAAGGAATATAGTATTCATGCCTGAGAAATCGTCGGTTGAAAATTCTAAATACTCAGTTGTGTTCGTCTCGCGAAAATAAGCATGTTTCGTTCTTGGGCCTTCTTAAAAAATATGTAGTTTAGACCTCCGAAAATATTATTGAACTTTTGTTTAATGGAGGTTTAGAGTTCAAATATAGAAGTATGAGTATTCTGCTTTGTGTCGGGAAAAGAGGGTTTTAAAGAAGAACGTGATCTTTGAAAAGTGAGTCAATACTCTTTTTATAATGTGGGATAAAGGAGTCCCACTGATTTGTAACTCTCAAAATATTGGTTAATATAAAAAATATACTAACACATAATTATCCCCACTGCGCCCGACAATCTGGAGGCGGTCAACTCACCTCATCACCATGCATGGAGCATCTCAAATGAACAAAAGAACAATTAAATAAAAATAATAAAATTCAGCCCCCAAACTGTGATAACCCGCCTACTAAAATCATAGGTGGCTAGCCCAATACTCTAATAATCACAGGAATAATAGATGGTCCATTCTCACCATCACTGTCAATTAAAATCATAGTACGAGATAACCATCAATCATTTTAGAAAACGGATTGTCAATTTAAAATTTTATGAGTAAAAGAAAAACACTTAGACAATCCAACTTGCCAAAAATGGTGGATACCAAAAATCAACGGATCAAGGAACGACAATACTAATTAATAACCGAATAAGCTATCGGTTAACAGACCAATACAATAGTTACACCGAGTATTACAATTTAAATATCACATTATAATTAATGGGTACAAAGCATGGGCAACACGCCCGAATAAATAAACTGAACATAACTAGAGTACAATGGGAAGTAGCGTCTAAAACAATTATCCTACAACATCCGCAATATGCTATAGCTCCAAGACAACATGAATGGAGAGGTCAATATAGGCGTCCTTGTGGTAGAGCACCTCAAAGGACAAAGAATTGCATGCAAAACGAAGAAATATAAACGGGTCAGGGACCAGTGGATATGATTACTGTGTGACTAAAATGCATGACAGTTGAATGCGTAATTCTATCGCAAAATAACATAAAGGTTCTCACCTCTCATTCTAAAAGCACAACCTAACGAAATATCAATGATGATGCTCTATGATCATATAAGTATGGGAGAACTCATCTACATATACTCAAGGAGACATCAAATCAAACGTTCACACTCTACATGCACAGTTCCTATTTCTTTAGGAAATACATCTATGGCAATTCATTTTATCAAATGTTTACCAATTCAATTTCATTTCAAAACTTTCTTTACCAATTTTATTTCCTTTCTTCCATCCTAGAAAAATATGTATTTAAAGCAAGTTTTATTATCATAAAAATTCTTTTCCGTTTCATGACATCCCATTTCCCTTCTTCCATCTAAAAAATGTATTTAACTTCCATTTCCTTTCTTCTATCTAGGAAATGTAATTAAAGCCATTCTATTATCATAAAATTCTTTAATATCAATAATGTCCCACATTATTAAGAATAGTTATATATATCATATAACTTTTCTAAGACCGTCCCTCCGAGTTTCCCCACTAGAAGCGCCCCTAAATGGCTATCATCTTCCAGGATCTATCAAACAAGACAACCTGGGATCCTACCGAAATGTCGAGTAGCTTCCATACCCCTGCGAGTGAGGCATAACTCCACCCAGAATTACCTCACTAGCGCAGAACAAATATACAATAATAGGTCATATGGCCAATGATTATATTCACCCTGCATTCATTGGCCTGGGGACTTCACCTTACGCGCGCAACTTCCCTTATGATAGCGATTTAGAGAGGTGTGTTCACATAAATTATCATTTACAAAAATAATTTCTTTTTTTTTTCCATTTGAAAACACCCATGTTTTTCATTATCAAAATCATTTATACTGAACCATTAAGTGCCAAATTTTAGAATATACATTTCTTACTCTTAGAGTCATATTTTATTAATGACCTAAGACCCGAAGTGTCATTATCCTCAAACTAGTCTCCAAGAGTTCAAAATAATATTCTAAATCATCAAAGTGAGTCTCCCTCAATAATTGGACTCCCAAACGTCCCACATTATCATTTTATCTTCTAGAAATTTTAGGTTAACTTCCTATCTCATTCGGACATTAACCTACCCAATCCAACCTTTATAATGAGCCCAATTTACCCCATTCTATCCTAGAGTATTTATCTACCCAACACAACCCTCAAGGACTCCTCCTTACTTCCCAAAGGAAGGTTCCCTAAACCTCGAACCTAAAAGAAAAGGGATAAAATCAAACCAGGAAAAATCTCACAAAAACAGGGCATCTGAATCGATTCGGCCTAGGGCCGAATCGATTCGCCCCTGGTTGCGAATTGATTCTCCCAATGCCAAATCGATTGGGTGAGTAAAACCAACTTCCTGCATCTGTCCAAATCGATTCGGCATTAGCCCGAATCGATTCGGTCTCCCAAACTTGTGTAACAACCCGTCCTTTTTGGAGATAATTAAATTCCATAATTAAGTATAAATTGGCAATATGGAGAATTTCTCGAAATAGTGATTTTTGGGATTTTTGAGGATTTAATGATTTTCGATGAGTGTTGTAATTATTTTTGGGATTAAATAGGTCGAAGTATTTTAATTATATGTCGTCGTAGAGTAAAGTGACAAAAATGTCAGATTTTGATTAGAAAGCCCGCATTAAGTATTATGGGTTAGAATAGTGATTTGCGGTCAAGTACCTCGAATGGGAATTTCGACTGTGCCGTAAGTCTCGAAATGTCCGCGATAGTCGGAAAAGAGTGTCCGATTGTCAAAATTGAGTTTCGGGGAATTTTAGAGTTAAACGGGCTCGTAATTGAGTAAACGAGTCGTTTTTGGGTTTTAAGGGGTTACACCCTTTTTCTTTTTTATAAAGAGGGAGAGAGGGAGAAAAGAGAAATAAAAGAGAAAGAAGAGAGAGAGGAGGAGAGAAAGGAGGAGAAAAGGGGAGATTCCAACCAACCTCCGCAGGATTCGACTCAGGATCGTCGTATTATATCCACGAGGCAAGTGTTTATTTGCTTTATTTACTTTTTGCATAAATCTCTTATCGTAGTTTGGTATTAACAAACCCTAAAGATTTTGGGTTGGGTTTTCGTCGGTAAAACGGGTTTTCGGGAGTTAAAACGAATAAATCCTTATAATTTCATAATTGGAGAAACTTAGAAATTAATCAAAATAAATTGGTGTTTTAGGGTTCTAGGATGTTTAGAACCCTTAATATATGTGTATTTGTAGTTGGTTGAGGTTGTAGGACGTTGGGTGAGGCGACAAAAGCTTGGGAGAAGCTTTAATGGACGAAACCATCTCGGAGAAGATGATGAATAGTGACCTACGTCTTTTCGAATCGATTCGGACTTGATACGAATCGATTCGGCTCCTGGTCAAAAAATAAAAATTGTAGATCTTTTCGATGCGGTCGCGTAGGCATCGACCGCGTATTTTTTTGATTTTTTTGGATTTATAGTGATTTTTGTACGAAAAGCTGTCCGATATCGAAATCATTACTAAGAACTTATTGGGGATAAATATTAGGGGTTCTCAACTGGAGTGTTAGGACCTCTAAAGAACTTTAGGAGATATGAAAACTTTGGGTTTGTAGGGATAAATCTAATTTATTAATTAAATAGAGATCAGATTGAGTTTTGGGTATTTTGGAGATTGAAAAAAATTGCCCAAACTGTGACCCTCGAACAGGCCAAATCGATTCGGGTCCAGGCTGAATAGATTCGCCTAAGGGGATCTGTGATTCTGCACTGGGCAGAATCGATTCGGATTTAGACCGAATCAATTCGCCATTAAGGACCTATTTGCAGAACACTTTCCGAATAGATTCGGATTGGAGGCCGAATCGATTCGCCCACCCTAATCGATTCGCAAATGGGGCGAATCGATTCGCTTTGGTCAGAATTGCTAGTTTCTTCCCTTAAGAATTTGGGGAGTTAAAATAAAATTTGGGGTCTTATATGGGGGATCCTAGTTATGATATCAGGATTCCTAAATGAGGGTTTTAAGGGTAAATAAACCTTTAGATGAAAGAGAATGCCTTGGATTGGTGTAGGGCATAACCCGGGGAACGGACATAGTTTAAGGTCGGGAAAGAATACTCCCTGGAATATTTTCGTGGGCATTTAGGCCTATATAATTATGCGTATAGAAAGCATAGTTATATCAATTATTGTTGGGCAAATCCTATGAGGTGATTAGGATGAAATTGATAATATAAATATATATTCAATTAGTCTAAAGTGGTATAATTGGAGATATCCTATAAATCGATAAAGGGGATTGAGGTATTTATTACTTATTAAAGTGAGGAAATACTTGGGTTTAGTATCATACGTATATGAATGCATGATTCTGATTCTTTGAGAGAATCTTTGGGATTAATGGTCATCGCTAAATGTAGTTGGCAATTATGGCCACGTATGTATATTCGAGGAGGAATGTATGATGTGTGTATATATATATATACTATGTGATAAAGTATATATATGATATGATGTAAATGACTTTTGAAAATGTAAAACTAAATGTTTTCAAATGGTAAAGAAATGATTTTTATAAATGATAATTTATGGATACACACCTTGTAATACCCCGTACTTTTATTGATATTTATTTAATTTATGGGACTAATTAAACTAAATGTGTATTAATTGGAAATTAATCAGGATCAAATACTAACAAGATGTGAGTTGGTATTTGATTATAACGTTATATGAATATTGAAAATATTGAATTTGTCGTGGGATAGAAATACGGCAATTTGGATTTGGAAATTTTGTTGGGATGCGTGTGACAGTCGCGTCAGGAATATAATTATTTTAATTAAAAAAGTGAATTTTATTTTTATCAACCGTATGGTCATTTTGAGTGCGCCAACGTGTCCGGAAGGGTCGAAATAGTCAGAAAACACTAGCCGGGGGTTTAGTTTGGGTCCCGGGGCATTTGTAGGCCATACCGGCAACTAAAAAGGGTATTTTGGTAATTTTGGAATTTGAGGATTTATGACAAACGAATTTTGGGAGTTTAAAATAGGGAATTTTATAAGCCACTAACCCATTACCAATAATTAACTGAGTTGAGGGCAACGGGAGTTTTAGGAGAGGTTAGGAGAAGTTCCCAAAAGAGAAAAACAACCTCCATCTTCAACCTTCAGCCTTGGGAGAAAAAGGAGAGAGCAACCTTCATCAATTCAACACCAAATTCAGAGAAAAATCCAAGGCAAGTGGTTTAATTACATTATTTTCAACGAATGCTTCTTCCATGCGTAGAAATTTATATAATTGCATTGTTTTGGGAGAATGACAAAAACCTATGAAATTTGAAATTAGAAAATCATGTTTTGATAAAGGGATTGTTCATAGAATTGTATTTGGGTGATTGTAATGTTCGAAATACATCTTTCATGTTACAAAAACGGATTTAATTATGGTTATTAATGACTTTAAACTTCTAGGGTTCATGTTCATGTGATTTGGGAATAATTGGGGAGATTTGATGATTAGATGTGGTTTAGGATGACTAGACCCCATATATATGTTAAAATACGATTTAAGTATGTTTAGGAATGATTAGAAACCATGAAGTACTGTTGGAATGACTTTTAGATGAGATTTGAGGTGAAGAAGATTGGGAAAAATGAAATAGGAGAATTCTGGGCTCGAAACTGTCACCTCGTTAGAAGGCCTGCCCAGGTCGTTCGAACGAGCTCCTAATGAGTTGACAGTTTGACTTCTATTGAGTGGGATGTTCATTCGATGGATTTCGTTCGAACGAGATCTCGTTAGATGCCCACTTGGTTCGAATGAACTCTCGATCGAACGAGACTTCTAACGAGTTGACAGATTGGCCTTTTGGGCCTGATTTGATTTCTAATGTCCCGTAACCTGGTTTAATTGTAGAGATAACATTCCCTTGATGAATAATTGATATAGTTGGGATATTTGGGATATATTGAGGAGTAAAACATAGAAGTGTGATTTGAACCAAATGAAAATTATGGATTAGGACGTGAGTGACTATTACGATGTGAGAACAAGTGACGGCTTAAATATTTGTCTTAATCGAGGATATCCGAATTGTGTAACATTATAAGTTGGTATGAGAATGAAAAGTATACCACTAATAAAATTATGGTAATTACTAAGACGTGTGTATGCTTAGTATATGTATATGATTTTATGTGTATGACATACCTACCATACTTGGTATCACGGGAGGTTTGCGTTCGCTTAGGGCCATCTATTTTTTGTGTGCCTACGGGGGGATATAGATTGGTACCTCGAGGACATAGGTGAAAGAAGGACTTATTGGGAAGTTAATAAGTCTGTTGATCTTGGGAGCGTAGGTATGTGCGTGACCCATGTGATGTGACTGTGTTCGCCTCCATTGATTGTGATTGTTGTTATCTGAGAACGATTCCTGAGAGATTCGAAATGCGTGATCCTTATGTACGTGATGTACCGGGATGGATAGCAGAGTATGTGTGCACCGCAGCTTAGTCTCGGGGTGCTTGTATTGTATATTTATGATGTGAATGATATACGGTTAAATGAACAGACTTGTCATGTTTAATTATGAGAATAATTTATAGTAACTCCTTGAGAAGATAAATAAGGGGATAATCTCCAGTAAATGGTAATGTTAATAATTGAGAATACGAGTTTAAGTAAAGCTATCTATTCAAGTGATAACATTGGGAATTCATATTGTGAATCGAGTAGATGGGTTAGAACTTATGTCGGCTTAGTTAGATATAAATACCACTTAGATGGGTACTGTACATTAGGAGTGCACGATTAGTCGAGAGGTGAGTATTTCATGTGAGAGCACGTCCTAACATGTATTTTGCATTCTTTGTTTTAATGTTATTAAAGCACTTGCTATTTTTAAAATACTCTCCACTTTCGGGCTCTGACCCGTTTGCTTTCAAATCTATTTTTGTAAAAACCTTTTAGGTGCCCAGCCACAAGGACACCATGCATAGGATTTCCATTCAGGTGACGAGCTGTAGCTGTTTGTGGTAGTTACAGGGCCTTGCTAGTAGACGCTTCTTTTGTCTTGACTCTATTCAGTTTTCATCATTTGTAGGGCATGTCGCCCATTTCTATTAGAGACATTTCGTATTTCAGTTATTCAGATTGTTGGCATGTAATTAATTTAGGATATACTGTTTTATTTATTTCAGTGGTGGGATTGTTGTGAGGAGTTTTCCTCCGGACTTATTATTATTTTTTGGTTACTTTATTGAGACTTTATGGTGTATGGTTATGATATTCTTTCATAATTCTTTTATTGTATGTTAATCAGACTTAATTTAAAATTTGACACCTTACTTTTTAAATACTAGGTGGTTAGTAATTATGAAAATGTTTTCGACAGTGATGCTATTAACTGAACCAACTTGGCATTTGGTATTAATTTAATAAAGGAGTAGCTACCCGGTATTTAATTAGTCGGGGTGTCACAGGTAGTATCAGAGCATCAGGTTCTAGTGTCCTTTAGGATCTGTACGACTTATTATGTTTCCGCTGAGCTTTCTTTGGTGTAGAGCCCTATATTTTAGGACTGTTGTATTCTTTTATGTATGCTTCACCCTCCAGCTATTTTGAGTTATAACTGTAAACTTATAAACTTTACTCTTATTTCATATGCCTCCACGACGTGCACCACGGGTTCCTAGGAATGCACAAACAGAACCCTAGCCAGCACCAGTACAGGGCACCATGAATGACGCTGAGGTTGCAGCCATTGTAGCCCAAGCGGTAAATGCCGCTCTAGCAGTTGTACATCAGACACCACCTCAGGCGCCAGTAGCCGTGCCAGTTCAGGTACATGCATTCCCGTCTGCTTGGGAACGCGTACGTTATGCTTTTCAGAAAGCATCCCCACCAGAGTTCGCAGGTAGCTCCGATGTTGTGGTTTCAAGTCAGTGAAGGAAAGACATTCAGAGGAACTTGAGGATGTATGAGTGCACCGATGTTCAGAAGCAGATACTAGCTACTTTCAAGCTAGTGGGATCTGCACTGCAGTGGTGGGAGTCTATTACCACCGTGGAGGAGAGAGATACTCTCACGATACAGGAGTTTTGGGTGCGGTTTGACCGCAAGTATTTTCCGTCAGCTGTTCACATGGAAATGAGGAGGAAGTTAATGAATCTTAGACAGGAAGGAAGGACTGTGGCCAAATATGAGGCCGAATTCACAAATCTACTGAATATTGTTTCGGATGAAATATCGACAGAATAGAAGAAGATCCAGAAGTTTACAGATGGATTGACATGGAGGATCCGTCAGCATTTATTGGGGAACCTTTCGTTGGCCACTTATTCTGACGTGGTTAATGCTGCACTGTTACACTGCCAGGATCACCGCTTTCACATGGCTGAGAGCAAGAGATCAGGAGAGTCCAGCCATCAGGGCAGGACTGGAGGAAATGGTGCCAGTGGGGCACAATCTACTCAGGGGCAGAGGCAGGGTGACCAGGGTTCCCAGCAGGGGGATCATAAGAGGTTCAGATCGGGAAATTTCAGGCATGGACAGGGAGGTTTTAGGCAGGGCCATCAGGGTCCGAATGGCCATCAGGGCCAGCAGGGTCAGAATGGTCAACAACAGTTTCAGCAGGGCCAACAGGGCCAGGGGAGGAATGGTAATGGCCACCAGGGCCGAGGGCAGCAGGGACAAAGAGGGGGTAACTTCCCGGGGAAGTGTTACGTTTGTGGTAAGACCGACCATAAATGCCAGGATTATCCTGACAGGCGCACGGACCCGCAGCAGCAGGGTGCTCGACAAGAGCCGCAGAGGCTTATGTTTCCCGTCGCCCTCCCGGTACCACCACAAATGGCAGCACTACCACCCATGCCAGCGGTCCCAGTGCAGGAGGGGCAGCTTCAATATGGGAGAGTGTATCAGCTTCAGCATGCCGCAGCCCCACAGGATCCACCAACCATTGAGGGTTTGTTCTCAAGGGACTATGGGGCGTATTTTATTTGACACGGGAGCTACACACTGTTTCATTGCTATGAGATTTGCACGCACCATTGGGTTGTTAGACACCGCCGAGAGCACGGTTACTTGTGTAGATTCGCCGTTGAGTAGGGGTTCTGTGATTTCCCTTGTATGTAGAGGCATGGGTATAGAGATCGGGAGGTTTACTTTACCCGCGGATATGTTAGTGTTAGAGATGACCGAGTATGATGCCATTATTGGTATGGATTGGTTAGTCGCGTACCGAGCCATGATTGACTGTTTTAGTAGAAGTATTATCTTTGCCATTCCTGGGCAGGAGATGTTCTTAGTGGTGAGGCCTCGTCCTGAGGGAGGATCGTCCACTCACTTGTACTAGATAGAGGAGGAAACCTCTAAGGAAGTGGTGATACCACTTGATTCGATTCCGGTTGTTCGAGAGTTTGCCGATGTATTTTAGGATATACCTGGATTACCTCCGAGTAGAGAGATAGATTTTGAGATTGACTTGACACCGGGCACTCGGCCTATTGCCCGCGCACCTTACCGTATGGCTCCAGCTGAAATGAGAGAATTACGGGATCAGATTGAACAGTTGTTGGGTCAGGGGTTTATTCGGAGGAGTACTTCGCCGTGGGGTTCCCCAGTGTTGTTCGTGAAGAAGAGGGATGGATCATTGAGGTTGTGTGTAGATTATCGGGAGTTGAATAAGGTCACGATATGGAATAAGCATCCGTTGCCCCGAATCAATGACTTATTCGACCAACTGAGAGGAGATTTTTTCTTCTTGAAGATTGATTTGCGATCTGGTTATCATCAGTTGCGTATCAGGGAAGAGGATGTCTCGAAGACTGCTTTCTTAACAAGATATGGTTCTTACGAGTTTTGAGTTATGCCTTTTGGTTTAACCAATGCTCCAGCCATGTTTATGGACTTGATGAATAGGGTGTTCAGAGAGTTCCTAGATCAGTTCGTTATTGTCTTCATTGATGATATTCTGGTTTACTCCCAGACAGAGGAGGAGCACGCCGAACATTTGAGGCAAGTTTTGCAGACGCTACGTCAGAACGAGCTATATGCAAAATATGAGAAGTGCGGGTTTTGGCTGAAGGAGGTTCAGTTTTGGGGGCATATTATTTCCGACCGGGGGAAATCTGTTGATCCAGTGAAGGTATCCGCGGTAAGGGAGTGGGGACAGCCCACGACACCGACTAAGATCCGTAGTTTCTTGGGCCTAGCAGGATACTATAGGAGGTTTATTCAGGGTTTCTTCAAGATAGCGGGTCCTTTGACACATCTGACTCGTAAGGGTGTGCCGTTCATTTGGAGTGACGCCTGTCAGTTGGCATTTGATGAGTTGAAGGACAAGTTGACCTCAGCACCTGTGTTAGCATTGCCGAGATCGGGAGCTGAGTATCTAGTTTACACCGATGCGTCTTTACAAGGACTTGGAGGTGTATTACAGCAGGAAAGTCAGGCCATAGCTTATGCTTACCGTAAGCTTAAGCCTCACGAGAAGAATTACCCCACCCATGACTTGGAGTTAGCGGCAGTGGTATTTTCCCTTAGGATTTGGAGACATTACCTTTCGGGGGAGAAGTTTCGATTGTTCACAGACCACAAGTCCCTACAGTACCTATTCACGCAGAAGGAGTTGAATATGCGGCAAGGGAGGTGGCTTGAGTTTGTGAAGGACTATCAGTTTGATATCCAATATCACCTGGGGAAGGCTAACGTGGTAGCAAACGCGTTGAGCCTTAGACCAACAGATGAGGTGGAAGGGGTGTGGAAGGAAAAGTGGAAAGAGTTGGGACACCAGGATGCAGTGGCCAGATCGTTCATGTCTGTGATGACTGTTACACCGCAGATTGTCACGAAGGTGGTAAAGGCCCAGGCAAATGACTCGTTCTGTCAGGAGCAGATAGTTCGGTTACTAGTAGAGGGAGCTGAGTCCTATACCGTTAGCTCAAATGGGGGATTACGCTTCAATGGGAGACTGGTAGTTCCGGAAGGGGGAATTGCGACACGAGGTGATGGCAGAGTTGCACGGCTCACGGTTTGCGGTACATCTCGGTGGGGACAAAATGTACCAAGATATGAGACGTCAGTATTGGTGGAGCGGGATGAAGAGAGATATTGCCGTGTTTGTTTCTAAATGCACCACTTGTCAGCTGGTAAAAGTGGATCATCAGGGACCGGTAGGACTTCTACAGCCATTAGAGGTCCCGATGTGGATGTGGGAGAACATATCCATGAACTTTATCACGGGGTTGCCTACGTCACAGAGAGGTCACAACTCCATTTGGGTAATTATGGACAGGTTGACCAAAGTCTCTCATTTTCTACCCGTAAGGACAGACTACACTACGGGACAGTATGCCCAGTTTTTTATTGCTGAAATAGTGAGACTTAACGGTGTGCCCCTAAATATCGTGTCTGACCGAGATCAGATATTTGTTTCACGGTTTTGGGAGAGCTTTCAGGAGGCCATGGGCACGGAGTTGCGGTTGAGTACGACATATCACCTGCAGATCGATGGGCAAACTGAGCGTACAAATTATATTTGGGAGGATATGTTGCGTATGTGCATCATTGATTTTGGGGGTGGATGGGAGCAGTATCTTCCACTGGTGGAGTTTGCTTACAACAACTCCTACCAGTTCACCATTGGCATGGCTCCATTTGAGGCATTGTACGATAGACCTTGTCGTTCCCCATCTTGTTGGTTGGAGGTGGGGGACAACAAACTACTTGGGCCGGAAGTGATTCAGGATACTTCGGCAAGGATAGAATTGATACGGAGTCGCATTCGGGTAGCTCAGGATCGGCAGAAGAGCTATGCTGATGCGAAGAGGTTCTTCAGGGAGTTCCAAGTGGGGGACCAGGTTTTACTCAGAGTATCTCCTATGAAGGGGATTATGCGATTTGGGAAGAAGGGGAAGTTGGCACCGAGATATGTGGGGCCATTCCCTATCATCGAGCGAATTGGGTCTGTTGCATATAGACTTGGATTACCGGAGCATTTACACCGGATTCATGATGTGTTTCATATTTCCTCACTAAGGAAATATCTTTGAAATTATTTGGCTCATTCTCACATTGCTTTGGAGGACATCGATCTCCAGCCTGATAGCTCCTACGAGGAGGGCCCGATTGCTATTTTGGACCGAAGTGAGCGGAAAATGCGATCAAAGATAGTTCTGTTAGTACGTGTTCAGTGGCGGCATCATAGTGTCGAGGAGTCCACATGGGAGCGCGAGGATGAGATGCGCGAACGTTATCTAGAGTTGTTTTTACCAGGTACCTTCTAGTTTCGAATTTCGGGACGAAATTCTGTTATTAGGGGGGAAGTATGTAATACCCCGTACTTTTATTGATATTTATTTAATTTATGGGATTAATTAAACTAAATGTGTATTAATTGGGAATTAATCCGGAAAAATACTAACAAGATGTGAGTTGGTATTTGATTACAACGTTATATGAATATTGAAAATATTGAATTTGTCGTGAGATAGAAATACGGCAATTTGGATTTGGAAATTTTGTTGGGACGCGTGTGACAATCGCGTCAGGAATATAATTATTTTAATTAAAAAAGTGAATTTTATTACCAGCAATTAACTGAGTTGAGGGCAACGGGAGTTTTAGGAGAGGTTAGGTGAAGTTCCCAAAAGAGAAAAACAACCTCCATCTTCAACCTTCAACCTTTGGAGAAAAAGGAGAGAGCAACCTTCATCAATTCAACACCAAATTCAGAGAAAAATCCAAGGCAAGTGGTTTAATTACGTTATTTACAATGAATGCTTCTTCCATGCGTAGAAAATTATATAATTGCATTGTTTTGGGAGAATGACAAAAACCCATGAAATTTGAAATTAGAAAATCATGTTTTGATAAAGAGATTGTATGTAGAATTGTATTTGGGTGATTGTACTGTTCGAAATACATCTTTCATGTTACAAAAATGGATTTAATTATGGTTATTGATGACTTTAAATTTCTAGGGTTCATGTTCATGTGATTTGGGAATAATTGGGGAGATTTGATGATTAGATGTGGTTTAGGACAACTAAACCCCATATATATGTTAAAATACGATTTAAGTATGTTTAGGAATGATTAGAAACCTTGAAATACTATTGGAATGACGTTTAGATGAGATTTGAGGTGAAGAAGATTGGGAAAAATGGAATAGGAGAATTCTGGGCTCGAAACTGTCACCTCGTTAGAAGGCCTGCCCAGGTCATTCGAACGAGCTCCTAACGAGTTGACAGTTTGACTTCTAACGAGTGGGATGTTTGTTCGATGCCTTTCGTTCGAATGAGATCTCGTTAGATGCCCACTTCGTTCGAACAAACTCTCGTTCGAACGACCTCGTTCGAATGAGACTTCTAACGAGTTGACAGATTGGCCTTTTTGGCCTGATTTAATTTCTAATGTCCCGTAACCTGGTTTAATTGTAGAGATAACATTCCCTATTCTGACTAATTGATATAGTTGGGATATTTGGGATATATTGAGGAGTAAAACATAGAAGTGTGATTTGAACCAAATGAAAATTGTGTATTAGGACGTAAGTGACTATTATGATGTGAGAACAAGTGACGGCTTAAATATTTGTATTAATTGGGGATATGTGAATTGTGTAACATTATAAGTTGGTATGAGAATGAAAAGTATACCACTAATAAAATTATGGTAATTACTAAGACGTGTGTATGCTTAGTATATGTATATGATTTTATGTGTATGACATACCTACCATACTTGCTATCACGGGAGGTTTGCGTTCGCTTAGGGCCATCTATTCTTTGTGTGCCTACGGGGGGATATAGATTGGTACCTCGAGGACATAGGTGAAAGAAGGACTTATTGGGAAGTTAATAAGTCTGTTGATCTTGGGAGCGTAGGTATGTGCGTGACCCATGTGATGTGATTGTGTTCGCCTCCATTGATTGTGATTGTTGTTATCTGAGAACGATTCCTGAGAGATTCGGAATGCGTGATTCTTATGTACGTGATGTACCGGGATGGATAGCAGAGTATGTGTGCACCGCAGATTAGTCTCGGGGTGCTTGTATTGTATATTTATGAGGTGAATGATATACGGTTAAATGAACAGACTTGTCATGTTTAATTATGAGAATAATTTATAGTAACTCCTTGAGAAGATAAATAAGGGGATAATCTCAAGTAAATGGTAATGCTAATAATTGAGAATCCGAGTTTAAGTAAAGCTATCTATTCAAGTGATAACATTGGGAATTCATATTGTGAATCGAGTAGATGGGTTAGAACTTATGTCGGTTTAGTTAGATATAAATACCACTTAGATGGGTACTGTACATTAGGAGTGCACGATTAGTCGAGAGGTGAGTATTTCATGTGAGAGCACGTCCTAACATGTATTTTGCATTCTTTGTTTTAATGTTATTAAAGCACTTGCTGTTTTTAAAATAATCTCCACTTTCGGGCTCTGACCCATTTGCTTTCAAATCTATTTTTGTAAAAACCTTTTAGGTGCCCAGCCACAATGACTCCATGCATAGGATTTCCATTCAGGTGACGAGCTGTAGCTATTTGTGGAAGTTACAGGGCCTTGCTAGTAGACGCTTCTTTTGTCTTGACTCTATTCAGTTTTCATCATTTGTAGGGCATGTCGCCCATTTCTATTAGAGACATTTCATATTTCAGTTATTCAGATTGTTGTCATGTAATTAATTCAGAATATACAGTTTTATTTATTTCAGTGGTGGGATTGTTGTGAGGCGTTTTCCTCCAGACTTATTATTATTTGCTGGTTACTTTATTGAGAATTTATGGTGTATGGTTATGATATTCTTTCATAATTCTTTTATTGTATGTTAATCAGACTTAATTTAAAATTTGACACCTTACTTTTTAAATATTAGGTGGTTAGTAATTATTAAAATGTTTACGACAGTGATGCTATTAACTGAACCAACTTGGCATTTTGTATTAATTTAATAAAGTAGTAGCTACCCGATATTTAATTAGTCGCGGTGTCACACACCTCTCTAAATCTCTATCATAAGGGAAGTTGCGTGTGTATGGTGAAGCCCCCTGGCTAATGAATGCAGGGTGGATATAGTCTTATAGGCCATATGGGCGATTATATATTTTCTGCGCTGGTTAGGTGATTCTGGGTGTGGTCATGACTATCCCACAGGTATATGGACGCTTCCCGACGATTTGTTAGGTTCCCAGGTTGTCTTGTCTGATAGGCCCTGGAAGATGATAGCCATTTAGGGGCGCGTCCAGTGGGGAAATCCGGAGGGACGGTCTTAGATATGTTAAAGAAATTTATGATAATAAATTGGATTTATATACATTTCCCGGAAAGAAGAAGGGAAATGGGATAAATTAATTGGCTTCGAAAACACTTCCCGGATGGAAGAAGGGAAGTGGAAGCATATGATATGATAAAAGCATTTTTATGATAATAAAAATGGCTTTTAATTACATTTCCTGGATGGAAGAAGGGAAATGGGATGTTTTTAAAATAGAAAAGCATTTTTATGATAATAAAACTGGCTTTTAAAAAATTATATGATATGTCAAAGAAATTCATGCTAATGAGTTGGCTTTTAAATACATTTCCTGGATATAAGAAAGGAAATGGAAAGTTTTAAGATGAAAATGAAAAGTATTGATAAATACTTTGTAAATTGAATTGGTAAACCTCAGTCCGGGAGATATTATCCGGATGTATGTTGTAAGATGCATATATATGTATTTATACATTAGTTTTGTGCTACGGGCCTAATGGATCTCTACCATTAACCCTTCCAAGTAGTAGTGTATCGGGGGGGGGGGGGGGGGTTCCTTGTTTGGATTTCGCTTCGTGAGACACCCCACGCACGAACTTAGTGCAGTGTTGATAATAGAGGGAAGTTTAGCCCTTGGTACTCGGGATGTATAGGTTTCTAGTAGACGAGTAAATTAGACTAGTTAAGTGGGATAGCTTGACTAGGGTATGTTGTTAAGGTGCGTTAGCTGTGCACTAATAGAAGAGAGGCGAGGGGTATCTCATGAGAGTGCGATACCAAACTTAAATATGAGATAAAACCTTTTTCTAAAAATAAGGCATTTATGCACTTGCTAAATATTTTTCAAACTGAGGCTCTGACCCGTTTATCTACTTTTCCTTTCTTATTTTATATATATCTACATAATAAGGAGTAGAATTTTGTTACTATTTCATATGATGATAAGCTAAGTAGGGGTTAGGATTGAGCCAAAAAGGCCAAAAATGGATGGCTGAGATTAATTAATCATGCACTACCTATCTTACCTCTCAAACATTTGAGTTCCCCCTCTTTTTACACCCTTGAATTTATTTCCCTCCTCTACATCAAAATTCAAAATGGGGGTAAATTAGTAAAATTACTTAAAGCAAAGCACTTATTTGGTCGATCAGATACTCTTTCCCATCTCTCCCGATTCACATCCCTCCCATTTGGTCCCTACACACCCATTTGGTAAGATACTCTCTCCCATCTCTCCCGATTCACATAGGCATCTGCTTCATTTATGGGTTTAGGTGTTTGCATCTTAGGTTTTTCATTTGTATTGGTTATCAATCGACTTCTCCTCCAAGATGGTAATTTTTTTTTACATTTAGGTTCAATCTCTGTTTTAACTTGCAATATTTTACTCTGTCCATGTTTTTTTTTCAGATCTGGGTTCAATCTTAGTTTTAACTTACACGCTTTGACTTCAATTTTGTAGTTAATATTTGGGGTTTCACCTACTTAATTATTGAGATTTAAATTTACAGTTTGGTCGTTTTAATAGAGAGCTGTTAGTGTTCTCGGATTTTCCCAAGGAAGGTACACTCTTTACGTTCTTTGAGTTTGTTTTTCATCCCTAATAATTTATTGGATTGATTATCTATTCAGTGTTTTTCAGCCCTAACAATTTATTTTACAAGCGTTTTTGTTCATTTTATTAAACAATCATCTAATATATATATATATATATATATATATATATCTCACAATGGTTTTATTATGTGTGTTACTTACCATTTGAATTATTAAATCATGTAAACAATAGTCAGTGATACAAATTTGAGTTTAGTGCCTCTTTAGAGTTACATTGATGTAGAGGGATTAACCCCCATCTTTGGTGATGTAGGTCTGCATACAGTCATATATTTTGATTGGGTACATTGTATTTAGGTAGATACAAATCCGGTACATTATTTTGTGTTTAGGATTGTTTTGAAGATATTGGCAGTGAATTTGTTTGACCTATGATTAAACATTACCCCTGACACATTGTACATTATACAATACTTTAGTTTGCAGCTGTTGGAAAGATTCCATGTTGCTATAGTTACACGTTGGTACTGTTTAAGGAGTAAAATTTGACATCAAAGTCAATAAACTTAAATATGAAAGTGCCGCTATATTTTTTGGTTGAAGTAAAGTGTTGCGGGATTCAAATTTGTACAGGCATATCTTAATTTGAGGTATTGTTATGTAATAGTATATGCTTGAGAATATTTATGATTGTGAGGTGGGTTAAATTTATTTTAAATCAATTTGTTCATTCTGTGGAGTTTGCATAAAATTAATTTGAGGTTGCTGCGTTAAGAAGTACTTTGTTTTGTCTTTAAAAGCATTTCTCTCGCTCACACATTGTATTTTTACATTCTTTCAATCAAATACTTTGTTATGTTATGTTTTCTTTTCTTTTGTTATATGATAAAATTTTGTTCAGGAAAGGCTTAAGCCGTCTTTCATATGGAAATTGCTCAGGAAAGGCTTGAGCGGGAGTACAATTTGACACTAATAACTACTGCTCCAAGTGTTGTTTACCGAGTGCACTCACTAGATGGTGATTATGTTGAATGTTCAAGTCCATATTTACTTATTCAAGCTGGAAATAGGAGGTCAATTTAGGAGCCTGTTGTAAAGATTGAGATGATCACTCCCAAAGTCCATTGGAAGTTGGAACTGTATACCTCAAGCAACATTCATGGATGTTTTGAAACTTGAAAAGGAGGTATTGTAATCACATTACTCAAGTCTATTATCACAGAGGTGGTAGTACATATACTTTGCGTCATCGAAACTCATTCAACTCACCATATATGCCTATAATAGTGACTCATTTGTTCACACAAAGAACAAACACTAACTGATTTGAGTGTTCATTTGTTGTACTAACTAATTGATGTCATTTGGGTGCCTATAGCATCTAATGTTCATTTGGTGTTTTTCAAATTTTTTTTGTCGATTTATGGGGTTTATGGTCCCTTTTGGGTGTTTCCACTAGAGTCATTTAGGTGTTTTGGGTTTATGATATGTTTTGTGATATGTTGACAATGTCGATTTAAAGCCATTACTTCTTGCGCGATCTACATGAAAATCTACTCTTAAGGAATTTTATGGTATATTTTTTTTTGGAGAACATTCATATGATTGCAAATAACCGCTGAATGTCCAAATAAACCATATCAACTTTGCATTTGTTCATATACCGGTTCTTAAAATTTTTAGCGATGTTTTTAACAGCATATAGTTTTTTTAACCAACAACATATAGTCGGTTCTTGGAAACATTCGATTCTAAGGTTCACTCTGTTTTTTTTATTGTTTAAGTTTGCTAGATTCTCATTTAATTTAAACATTCTTGCAGCTGAGTTTTTAGATTTGGAAAATTGCAAGGGAGGTAACTTTGACGGCCTATGCTATTACCATGGACATCATCAATCACAAGAAATTGTTGCGAATGTGCTGTACTAGCCCTACAATTTCCTAATTGTGCAACTTTAGGAAAACTACAGGCTTTGATTCCCCATCAAATTTGGTATGTTTTGTGTCATGGACACGTGTTGAATAAAATTTGTTTCAAACGAAATAATCTTTAATCGTGCATCCACATATTGAACCTAACTCAATATGCACTAGACCTTATAATCTTTAAATACTTAAGTATGATTTTGTTCGGATTTATGTTGAACTGAGTGTGAAATTCTTTATTTCAAGCATATTTTTTGTTGTGTTGCTATTTATATGGCTTTTATTAAGTCTGAATATATATCTTCATATCTATATGCAGGTTGGATTTTCCAGGAGTGAAGATACGACATGATTAATATGCTTATATGGCTTTGTTTGATAGGTTTATTGTCGACAACTATCCCAGTATAATTATCATTGGACATCATCATTTGGTCAAGACTTGAAGAAACCAAAATGGATGTGCAAACTTAATGTTTGTGAATTGTTCTTCAAATTACCAAGTTTGCTGAATTTATAATTCATATTTTTCATCAAATTACCAAGTTTGCTGAATTTACATTTCTTCAAACTATGTTGACGTAATGCATTAGGAGAGTTTTTTTTTATATGTGTTTCAACATATTTAAGTAGGTACACTTTAACTCATTTGACAATGAAAATTTGTTCTTTTACACATAATTAACAGTGCTACACTACATTCTAACAATATTTTCTTTTTACAGGTATAATCTTTATTTTTACAGTTTGAAGATCAGGGTGTAAATGTCAAATAGTTCATATTCCAATCTAATTCGCTGCGCTTCCTTTAATTAGGATAATAGTTTCTTTATAATTGGCACGAGGGATGGGATAAAAATATTCGATACTAATACAGCCTGGCAGTCTCCTTTATGAACGAGCTGTTCGAGCATTCATTATCGTTGAAATGCTTTTCAACACAAATCTTATTGCCATCGTTGGGGCTGAAGAACAACCATCTTTATCTCCACGGCGTCCATCTTTGCCATTATTGGAGCTCTCTTAACACAGTTCACCTACTTCTCTTTTATTTTTTGACGATATGGGTGACCACCGTGACCAATTATGACAATGGTTGACCACCGGAACTTTCATTACTCTCATTCTCCCTCTCACTGTGCGTGAGATTGAGTTAAAGTTCCCATTTTTTTCGAATGGAGAATGCCTCTAAAAGGTGATTTTGTTTAAAATTATATTTTTAAGGTATTTTGTCTTCCTTTTTTCCTTTTGTCTATACTCACTTCAAAGAGTTATGAATATCAGGTGGCTAATCTAATAATTTGATTTATTACAGGTGTATTTTAATTAGTAGTGAACTCAAGTTCAATGAATTTTTACGGGTGTATTTATTACAACAGTTATTGAAGCAGTTATTTAAGGTCATTGCAGCAATTATACAAGGTCAATGCATTAGTTATTCAAGGTCAATGATTTAACAAGGTCATTGCAGCAGTTATATCCGTTATACCAGAGGAGTTCACACAAAGTCGTCGCAGCAGTTATAACAAGACACACTGAAAGGAATTGAAATAAACTTGACGTCAGATGCAAGCAGTTACAGACCGGCTGAACCTTTAGTATCATGATTGAAAGTAGATGATACCCTTTATCCCCCAAGTTCGGTTTTGTCCGCGGAATGGTCTAAAAACATCGAAGAATGCATGATAGAAAAGCTTGGCATAGAGGAGAGTAAACTTCCTAAAATGTATGTTCTCTTTCATTTTTATATTTTTAATTTTTACTTTAACTTTTAAGTCTCATATGATATGCGTGTCTCAGATTCTCGAGGTGTGCCTCAATGTTGAATTCTTCTGATGAGGGAAGGGTCTCTATTGAGAATACTAGGATACTGCGGTTGAAGGAGTTACCATTTTCAGCTGGTAAGCATGAATTTATGACGACGACACTAATTACTCCCAAGTATGTTTCTATTTGGGATAACACAATTCATAGTGATCGCCAAGCCAACACTAACTGATATTTGTTAAACAAATATCATAATTTGTTCTCTCTGACAATGTTTTCTTTTAAATGATTCATACTTTAATTTTCACCCACCCCACCAATATGGTCACCATATGTGTGTAATATGCAAAAAAAAATGGTGACATGTGGTATTTTCATACTTTAAGTCTCATTTTGAAGAAATTGCATGTAAAAAATTGTGATAACTCCTCTAAAATAGTGACATGTCTGCTGTTATCAACAGGGTATTCATTCACACATATTTTTCTTTGTTCAAATATATTTATGTTATACTCTGTGTTCATGTAAATATGTATGCTGATTTCAATTTTGACTCAGTGGTGTTTTGCTATTTTGTGATTATCTGATTGACTAAACCCCTATTAGTAGAGTTTTGGTCATTAAGCTTGCTAGGATTCGCTCCCATCATTGCTTAAGAATGGGTAACTTCATTACTAGCAGATGTGGAGTCTATCCAGAACAGTTATCTTGTGTGTAATAGAGCATCTGCTGTATTGACAACTATTTTAGAGGAGTTTCCAGATGTTCCTCTATTTCTGAATTTGCACATTATTCCTAGAACACTAAAATGCACATCCCCGTTAGCAATTATATTTCATTCTGTTGTGATCAATGTTAAATATCATATCTCGGTAACTCATGTGAACTCCTTGGGGTTAAAATTAGATGCTCCTATGAATGTCATTTGGGACATCATGCGTTGTTGATGAACTAATTTAAATAATGTACTACATTTAGTACTATGTAATATCAGGTGTTTTACTGTATAAAATTAAAGATATAATTTCATTCTTTGTTTTCACTCAAGTTCTGAATTGATGTTCCCAATTCATTTCCCATTTGGTGTAGATATTCTCAGCATGAGCAACAGGGTTTGGAGAGCCTAATCTCATCTTTTTAGCAACATAAGTTGATGAGATACGTGAGTACGAGATACTGATGTTGCGAAGCCTCGGTCCTTATGATATTGTGCCTCAGTCTAACAATCAAATTATGGGTCCAGTTTGCGTAAAAGTGCTTGAGAACTCAGCAGCGGTTCAAAACAACTCAGAAGCAGACTGTATTCCGACATCAGAAGCATCATCCAAATTTCTGTTGATTTCTGATAATTTCTCGAAACGGAAGATGTGTTTTTCCTTTTCGCATTTGGGGTTCTCATTTGTTCACAATTGGATTTTGCACGGAAACACACAAGTAGATATGCAAAAACTTCATTGTACTTTTTACGCTTATTGTCAGTTGTGGGTTGATATGCAAACACTTCATTGTTCTTTCTTTTGAAATGCATAATTTTATTAGTTCTTATTGTTATATTATTTTCATTTGACCATTTGTGGTACGCTAAGTGTTTGAGGAAACTATGTCAATCACTCTTTTTATTTGATGGCTATGATGCTTATACAAGGTTCACAACGGGAAATGAAATTGTTTACACATTCAATACTTTCTTGGGAAATGAAATTTTTGACGTTTCACAATTATGTGCTTTGGAAATTTTTATCTTTTTACGATTACGTATTTTGAAAATTTGCACTGTGCCTTCAGGCACGGGAATTCCGCTAGTATATATATATATATATATATATATATATGTGTGTGTGTGTGTGTGTGTGTGTGTGTGTGTGTGTGTGTCCAGACACAGGGACGCCTGGATGACACTTCCTTCGAGTCAGACATTCGCTGCAGCAGCTGTGGATGTGTGCAGGTTCTCGATAGACGCTTTCATTATTGGACTCTAGATAGGAGGTACTGTATAAATATTCGGGGCCAATGGTCCAATTGCATTTATTTATTCTTTTAGGGCATCCTTCGTTATGGTTGTATATTTTGACCGAGTGTTCGGTTATTTTATTTGATTTCAATTTCATTTAGGCAAATTGTGTGGATGTTTTATTTAAAATTGTTTAAAAAGAGTAGTTAAGTAAAAGTTTTTGACGCCAGCCTAATAGGTTATTAGTAATTAAATGGATTTTCGACAGTAATGCTAAGAATGATCCATATGAGACTCCTGTTAAAATTTGATATAGGAGTGATCGCCCAGTATCTTATTAGGTGGGTTCTCATAACTTGTATCCTGCCCCTAACTGAATCAATTCGCTTGGGATCCGAATCGATTCGGCCCTGTGAATTTGCCCAATCTGGGCTACGGGTTGAAGAACCATAAAATTCCTAAACCCTCAAATCCTTCAATTCTTCCAACATCAACCACAAATAATTTTACTACATCAATTCTGTACTACAACTAACTTATATTTTCTCCTCAAATCAAATTAAAACAAAGATTTAATATACACCAAAAACACCCAAAACCCATAAATGGTTTAAATCTCCTAAAAACTAACTATACATGCAATTTATCACATTAAATCAATATCTAGGAAGTAAGAAATTTGCCTCGAGTTTGTAGTCTTGGATTCTCCTCCGGTAGCAACGGATTCCGTCTCAAATCCTCTATTTTTCTCTCTTTCTCTCCATTTCTCCTAACTCTCTCTCTCTCTCTCTCTCTCTCTCTTGGCTTCTAACATAAGATTGAGAAAATAAATGGGGTGGGAGACTTATACCGGTCTAAACATTAGTTCCCCTCTTTTAAATGTTAATACACCATTAAAATGACTCGTAACCACATAATTGAGTCATAACCGGTCAAAAGTGGCCGAAACTTAAAAATACAACTTAGCACATACTTTGACTATTCTAAAACCAACCGCACCCCCTATTTTGGCATTCGAAGTAACGTACAAAACTTTTGTGTTCCAGATTCATTTTAATTCATTAATTATACTCCAACTTACACATAGGTCATAACCGTCGTTTAAAACACAACGACGCAACATAACATAATATAATGCCATTTACCTTCTCATAACGGTAAATAGACAAAACATAGTAAATATTATCCCTTAATATCACAGGAAATAATATTTACCCCAACCTTCTCTATTTTATAAAATTATCCCATCAAGCAAAATAATATAAAATAGTCTCTCAAAAGTCTGGGTTGTTACTTACTCCCCCCCTTAGAAGGGAATTTTGCCCTCAAAATTTAGGTGTACCCTATAATCATATAAAGGGTATACTACTCTAAGTTATCATTCTATCATCCCTAGAAAATTCCTCGTTATTTTGGCATCCCCATTGGACTCAGACTAAGGTCATCACTATTCGATCTTAGTCTATCCTCATGGTGATCCAATATAGCACCCATTTGTTCCTCATGAACTATCGATCCTACCCTAATACAATGGAAGATGATACCTACGTATCGTGACAAGAGTTTCCTTTCTTCTTGAATCACGTTATACCCTTGCCAGGGAATAACTACACTAACTTATAATCACTTAATCCCAACACTACTTACTTCTATTCGCTTTGGCGTAGCCCTTAAAAGTATGCGACTCAATGAGCCCAATCATTTAAGAAATGTTCCCAGACCACTCCAAGTTCATGGAATTTATTGTCCGCTGGTTCCATCCAACGAGTAGGTGAATTACTCAACCGACTACACCAGGCCACCCACGGTGCCATCCTTAGAGAAAAATGATCTGAAGCATTGTATGGAATTTCGATCTATAGATGCTACTGCTCCCATTCTTCCTTCAACCCAAACACGCCCATTCGAGGGATGCCTTTCGGCATTAGATTAACTTCTCCATAAAGAGCGGGGCGCACTCCTCAATACATAGTCCTCCCATATTTGTTGAAAAAGCAACGATTTGGTCAAATGATCCCCACCTACTCGAGTAGGATCATGACCGTTACGGTGCCGGCAATTCGATGAAGATTTCCATAAATGTACCCTTCTTCGTTCCATCACCACTCTCTTCACACTAGTAGGTGAAATGGACAATCAATGACATAAATGCTCTTGCTACAAAGTCCTCCTAGTTATGCTCGTTCTCCAAGGCTTTCTATGCCTCTTCTTGTCACCCTTACGGGTTTCCTACTCGGCGCACACACTACACCATTCGCACTTCCTTAGAGAGAGGGAATATCCAACTGATAGTTCTTTATGAACTCCAAACACCAAATCTATTCCTCCCACAACATATTGCAACAACTTGTTGCTCGCGAAAAAGATCAAAATTTCCTGCCCAAGAAATAGTGCCTCCATTTCTTTAAGGCGAATACTACCGCTACAAACTCTAAATCGAAAGTCAACTCATCCTTTTGACTCCCCGAAAGCTAGGTCACCAATATAATGATCTATCTAAGAGAGACCTCACCTAGGCCTAATATTCCGAATCACTCGAGATCCTATACTTCTGCTTTTGGGAACCTAATCCTTCTTAGAGTTAACCCTCAAATCTACTCATGGTCAACTCCCTATCACCTTCCTAAAACAACATCACATGCCCTAAAGGCCTTACGTCCTAAAATTCCTAAGGTCGGTCTATATATCCTATCTAAGTCATACCCGAATCATACTAAGTATATCCCTAGTGTCCAAGACCTTTCTTAACTTCTGAAATTCACTCGGTTTCAAGCGTGGGACGTCTCGTAAAAGTGAAATCCAAACAAGGAACCCTCCCGTTACACTACTACCTCGCACCGTCGGTTATCAAGATATAGCGGTCTAAGACACATGATCGGGATCACTAAACTTCTACCTCATAACCCTACTAATAAGATTCTACTTCTATGTCTTACCATTTCTAATAATTGAAAATTTCAACTAATCGGGCCCTTACTTGTGTAAAGTCTCACAAATATTTTATCCCAATATACACACATATCTTTTTAAATGGCCTTCTCATCAAGGCATAACCATAAGTCTCAATCCGAGTTTCATATCTAGGTCTCCCTCACATCGATCAGAGGAGAGAACTATATACAGTGCTTCTATCTCGCACTTTAATAGCCCTTTAATCACTCAATCACGTGATTCTCAGCTAAACCTTCCAACCCAGCATTCAAACAACAGAAAGAAAGAAAAGAACGAAAGAAATAAAATACAACATCTCTCCACTTCCAACGTCGTTAAGGTTCACGCGTGGAGCGTCTCATAAAGCGAAATCTAAATAAGGAACCCCTCCTATGCATTACTACTTAACTTTGTTGGTCATGGATATAAGGCAACATCATACAAGCAAAGCAAACAAACAACAAAGAGAATAATGGAAATTTTTCGTAAGATTAAAACTACCTCTATAAAGTCTCAATCCTGTATCCAGGTGAGATATTATAGAACAACTAGTTCCATTTTGGAACAATAAGTAGGATAGCCTCGCAATATTCGCTTGCTATCACCCCAACCAAACTAAAATATTTATACTCGTATAATACCTATAATACAAGTAGCACACACCACACGCATACATTTAAAATATCATCACTCGCCTCATAACGAGTGAAGGAAAAATATAAAACTTCCCAACCACGGAAGTCATATAGATACACTTCTATAATAACGTCAATACTACCACAAGCTCAATATACACACCCGAATCTAGGGTAAATACAATACTACTCCATCTTATCATAAGGAATACACCACCCTCAACTAAGGTGGAATTCCCGCAAACATCCTTGCCAATCACCCTGGCCACTACTAATGGTTCCCAGACACAATATCTTAGCCTTATCAGAACCAAACTATTTCAATTAATACCCCGACTAAGCACCCTATTCTTACCCTTGTTCTCCAATCAACAAGATCAAAATGCATGGTTCTAATTCCACATCATAGCCGTTGTTCCATCCCTAGCCGCCAGATAATTTCCCACATAGTTCCCTTAAGTTCCTTAACACAAGAGAACATGCTACCAGGCTCCCCTGCCTTAGTTCAATGATTCTTCTCCGGGTGGATGTCCACCAATGGGGTTTCATGAACACTGTTTCTTCAGAAGTATTAACAACACTTATTCAGGAGCCTATCATTCCACTGAAGGGATCTTTCTCCCCTTATATCTAGCCACTTCGATACAAGGTTTCCTCATCCCTGTAACTCTTTATTCACTATCGGCCTCTGACCGAACCTCGCATGAATATTTTAGAATCTACTTTCTCGTCACACCAATTATCCTGAAGAAACTCGCTGTTGAAAATATCTAACGGGTTTCTCCATGGGCAAAACTTCCTACTCCATCGAAATATGGCGACTACCATTTCCGCCATTCCAACATCACTCCAACGGGTGAAAGATTTTCCTCAATCTTTCGCACCTGGGCACTTCTATACCCTTATCTACGCCAAAGCTCCTGGGCCTTATACTTCTACCGAATGAGGTTACACTTCCTCCATATGACTTAACTTCAACATATGGCCCTTATCAAGGACCCTTCAACCTCAAATCAACGTTGCTAGGGATTACAAACTTTGTACCACTCTGTACTTGCAGTGGTACCAAAAAAACTATATCTACTGTACTTAGTAGTCGCAGTAGCAATATAAAATAATGCTACGAAGGGAGCGACCTCTAAAGCGGCCCTCATCCTCAACTACAGCTTACAGTTCTTAGTAATCCCATCTCATGATGCCTTCACAACGGCATTCCCTGACGCCCTTCTTCAGTCGACTTATGAATCTCACACGAATGCGCAAAAGATTTTCTGGGTTCTTACATCATGGCAGGAGAACGAAATATCATAAGAGAAATCAATAATCTTAGTCTTAAGGCTCTATATCAAATCAAAAGAAACGCAGAATGCGTAGTACGTCCGCACATATTCCTAAGGACACTAGAACCTAATGCTTTGATACCATCTGTGACAACCCGCCTACTAAAATAATAGGTGGCCAGCCCAATAATCTAATAATCACATAAATCATAGATGGTCCATTCTCAGCAACACTGTCGATTAAAATCATCGTACGAGATAACCACCAATCATTTTAGAAAGCGGACTGTCAATTTAAAATTTTATGAGTAAAAGAAAAACACTTAGACAATCCAACTTGCCAAAAATGGTGGATACCAAAAATCAATGGATCAAGGAATGACAATACTAATTAATAACCGAATAAGTTATCGGTTAACAGACCAATACAATAGTTACACCGAGTATTACAATTTAAATATCACATTATAATGAATGGGTACAAAGCATGGGCAACACGCCCGAATAAATAAACTTAACATAAATAGAGTACAATGGGAAGAAACGTCTAAAATAATTATCCTACAACGTCCGCAATATGCTATAGCTCCAAGACAACTGGAATGGAGAGGTTAATACGGGTGTCCTTGCGGTAGAGAACCTGAACGGACAAAGAGTTACATTCAAAACGAAGAAATATAGACGGGTCAGGGCCCGGTTTGAAATGATTACCATGTGACTAGAATGAATGACGGTTGAATGCGTAATTCTCTCGCAATATAATATAACGGTTCTCACCTCTCATTCTAAAAGCATAACCTAGCGCAATATCCATGATGATGCTCGATGATCATATAAGTATGGGAGAACTCATCTACATATACTCAAGGAGACATCAAATCAAACGTTCACACTCTACATGCACAGTTCCTATTTCTTCAGGAAATACGTATATGGTAATTCATTTTATCAAATGTTTACCAAGTCAATTTCATTTCAAAACTTTCTTTACCAATTTTATATCCTTTCTTCCATCCAGGAAAAATATGTATTTAAAGCAAGTTTTATTATCATAAAAATGCTTTTCCATTTCATAACATCCCATTTCCCTTCTTCCATCCGAGAAATGTATTTAACTTCCATTTCCTTTCTTCCATATAAGAAATGTAATTAAAGCCATTCTATTATCATAAAATTATTTAATATCAATAATGTCTTACATTATTAAGAATAGTTATATATATCACATAACTTTTATAAGTCCGTCCCTCCGAGTTTCCCTAGTGGACGCGCCCCTAAATGGTATCATCTTCCAGGGCCGATCAAACAAGATAACCTGGGATCCTACCGAAACCTCGGGAAGCGGCCATACCCCTGCGAGTGAGTCATAACCACACCCAGAATTACCTCACTAGTGCAGAACAAATATACAATAACCGGTCATATGGCCAAGGATTATATTCACCCTACATTCATTAGCCAGGGAACTTCACCTTACGTGTGCAACTTCCCTTATGACAGCGATTTAGAGAGGTGTGTTCACGTAAATTATCATTTACGAAAATCATTTCTTTTTTTTTCAATTTGAAAACATCCATTTTTTTCATTCTCAAAATCATTTATACTGAGCCATTAAGTGCCAAATTTTAGAATATACATTTCTTACTCTTATAGTCATATTTTATTAATGACCTAAAACCCAAAGTGTCATTATCCTCAAACTAGTCTCCAAGAATCCAAAACAATATTCTAAATCATCAAAGTGAGTATCCCTAAATAATTGGTCTCCCAAAATCCCCAACATTATCATTTTATCTTCTATAAATTTTAGGTTAACTTCCTATCTCATTCGGACATTAACCCACCCAATCTAACCTTTAGAATGAGCCTAATTTACCCCATACTAGCCTAGAGTATTTATCTACCTAACACAACCCTCAAGGACTCCTCATTACTTCCCAAAGGAAGGTTCCTAAACCTCGAACCTAAAATAAAAGGGCTAAAATCAAAATAGGAAAAATCTCACAAAAACAGGGCTTCCGAATCGATTCTCCCTAGGGCCGAATCGATTCGCCCCTGGTTGCGAATCGATTCTCCCAAAGCCGAATCGATTCGGTGAGTAAAACCAACTTCCTGCATCTGTCCGAATCGATTCGGCTTTAGCCCGAATCGATTCGGTCTCCCAGACTTGTATCCTTCCCCTAGCCGAATCTATTCACCTGGGAGCCGAATCGATTTGTCCCTGCGAATTTGCCCAATCTGGGCTACGGGTTAAAGAACCTTAAAATTCCTTAACCCTCAAATCCTTTAATTCTTCCAACATCAACAACAAATAATTTTACTACATCATTTCTATACTACAACTAACTTATATTTTCTCCTCAAATCAAATTAAAACAAAGATAAGGGTTATACACCAAAAACACCCAAAACCCATAAATGGTTTAAATCTCCCAAAAACTAACTATACATGCAATTTATCACATTAAATCAATATCTAGCAAGTAAGAAAATTGCCTCGAGTTTGCAGTCTCGTATTCTCCTCCGGTAGCAACGGATTTCGGCTCAAATCCTCCATTTTTCTCTCTTTCTCTCCATTTCTCCCAACTCCCATTTCTCTCTCTCTCCCTCTTTTTCTATTTCTTGGCTTCTAACATAAGATTGAGAAAATAAATGGGGTGGGAGACTTATACGAGTCTAAACATTAGTTCCCCTCTTTTAAATGTTAATACGCCATTAAATTGACTCGTAACCACATAATTGAGTCATAACCGGTCAAAAGTGCCCGAAACTCAAAAATACAACTTGACACATACTTTGACTATTCTAAAACCAACCGCACCCCCTATTTTGGCATTCGGAGTAACGTACAATACTTTTTTGTTCTAGATTCATTTTAATTCATTAATTATACTCCAACTTACACATAGGTCATAACCATCGTTTAAAACACAACGACACAATAAAACACAATATAATGCCATTTACCTTCTCGTAACGGTAAAGAGATAAAAAATAGTAAATATTATCCCTTAATATCACAGGAAATAATATTTACCCCAACCTTCTCTATTTTATAAAATTAGCCCATTAGGCAAAATAATACAAAATAGTCGCTCAAAAGTCTGGATTGTTACACAAACATTAAGTGCCATGCGCATAAAAAAAAGAAAAAAATTGCCCTGGAGAAAATCAAGTACAAAGGAATAATTAAATAATACTAAAAAACTCTCCACCCACTCATTTAGAATCAATGCGCCTAAAAGAAATTCCCATCATGGTCTCCATCTGTCTCTCTCTCACCTTAAGCATAGTTTCCCCAAAAGAAAATTACAATTAATATAAAAACTCAAATTAATTATTTGTACTCTCTCTCTCTCTCTCTCTATATATATATATATATATATTCATTTTTTTCAATTATAATTTTTTTTGAATCATCATAAAAATATTTTATTTTAAATCAAATTTTGACCAAACAATCTTTTAATTTAAATAGTCCACCTATTAATTGTACAAATTTAAATTTCACCAAAAATATACCTTTTCACCTTTTTTTAAAAAAAATTTAAAACGCGTTATTTAAGTTTTAAAATTACGGGGTGTTACAAGGCACAATTTAGCGAGCAGAGCAAGAAAATCAGCAATTGAAAAAAATCAAATATCAACCTATATGGCCCTCCCCCCAATCAGGACTTTGAGTTCTTGTGTACTTCTTTCCCTCAGGGCTGGGCGGATGCTGCCACTCTCTAGTGATAAAACCCTGATCCCTGAATCTCCCCAATTAGTATTAAAATTACAACTCAACTCTTATCACAAATGCAATGTTAACACTAACCTTTTAGAAAATTAAGTTCAAACCCGCAACTCTATATGTTAGATCTATACTCCTTTTAATAAACCACCCGCTAGGATCGATTCATATAAATCATAGAAAATAAAATTTAGAGTATAAATTCAAAGAATAAAACCCCTATCTATAGTTCGACTCTAAAATGGGCATTACATCTTGAATTTTGATCTTCTCTCAAAAATCATTTAACCTCTCTCGAGGCGTAAATTGAAAGGTGTAATTTAAAATTAACATTCAATGGGAATTGCAAATAAACAAACTAAATTATTATAATAACATAAAATAAGGGTTTATCCCACCCCTTAAAAGGGGTGTTTTGCCTAACATTATAGGAAACATGAGAAACAATTAATCAAAGGCATTAAAATAAGAGTAGAGAAGATAGCAATCAAGCAAAATCTCTTTGAGTGAAATTGAACTCCGATCCTTCAATTTGAAGCATACACCACTCAATTTGAATGTCTAAACAAATATCAAATGAATGTCTCCCACTCAAATTGATTCTCACTAATATCTATATCCATGATATTAAAAAAAATAAAAATAAAATGCTAATGCTAATGCTAAAAATTATTTCTAACTCTATAGTTTGGCTCTCTATCTTCCTCTCTTACTTCTTCTTCAAATGGGTCTTCAACTTTTTTTTATAAGAGATGCATGTGGCTAGGGGTAAAATAGAATGAATTAATATGCATGAGGTGTGTAAGGTATTTGGGTGAGGGTAAGGTGGATAATGCACACATGTGCATGCATGTGGGAAGAGAGGAGGAGGGTAATTTAGGAATTAAGGGAACAAGTGGAATTTAGAACATGTGAGGGTTATTTGATTTTGTTTGGGTTTTATGTAGAACTAATGAAGAGATCTCATTGGGTGAATAGGAATTAGGGTAAATGGGAAAATGGGTATTGGATCTTGATATGATAAGAGTGTATGGGGTTCGATGAAATGGGTTTCGGATTTGAGCATATGTGGTTCTCGGGTTGGATGTTGGGATGGTGGAACTAGGGTCAGGCTAGGACTTCTGGCGGGTTATGGTCGGGTTTGGTCTGGTTTCTTGGGTTTAGAACTGGGTTTGTGGAGGATATCTGGTGAATGGGGAAAGTCTGGTCGTACGTGTTTAGGCTAGGCAGACTAGGGTAGACGGTATGGGAGAGAGAGCGTGGGAGAGAAGATGATGAATAGTGATGGTGGAGGGAGAGTTGATTGTGTGTGTGAGAGTTGTAGGGTAACTAAGGTGGGTGTTAGAGGAAGTTAGTGCGTGTTTAATTTGTACAAAAAAAAAAACTAACATTACCTAATATTTATAACTAATTAAAATCTAATAAAAATAAAAATTAGTTGTCTAACCTATAAACTAATAAAATACAGAAATAAAATAAAAATAAGAGTAATAAACAAGACTAATAAAATAAAATTAAAAATAAACAAAATAAAATAACGAAAAATCTAATAAAATATGTCCACCTATTATTTTCACATAAAAAACTAAAAATAGCTGACACATAATACATACTCTAATATATATAGCTATACACACACAAATAAATCCTAAAAATATATACGACTCAAAATAAGGTATAAAATAAATTCTAAAAATTATGAACAGCTCAAAAAAAATCTAAAAGGTGCAAACTAAACATGCACTAGACTCGGGACAAGATTAGGGAGGTCTGGTCTCGATTAGGGGATATGGTAAGGCTACAGAAGTGGGTTAAACCTCTTTTGACCACATCTTTGTCACATTTGCCTTGATTTAAAATATACACATCAAACCTCAACCGTTTAAAGTTGGTTCAATCTCTTTTGACCACATCAAACCTTAACCGTTAGATCTAGGTCCAATCGGTCAAGTTAATCTCAACCATCCATTTGAAGGTCGGTTTACAAAATCTTCCCATCGTCATATATAACTCCTGATCGCCTTCTTATGACCGGTCATTTGCTAATTTTTATAAAGAGAGAAGAGGTAGAGAAAGAGGAAAGCTTATAGAGAGAAAGTGGGAGAACAATATTTTTCATATAAACCAGAGATAACTCACTGAGAGAAAAATGTTTTTCTTGTAGTTTTTTTAAAACTTGAGAACAAATCTTTTCAAATCTTTTCGGGTTTTAAAAATACGAGAGTTTAAGTGTTTTGAGAGATTGAGCTAAGATTTTAAACTCCTCTTACTCTAGTTCTCTTCTAAAGAACCCTCATGTTGGTTAGAGGCTTATTTTTCCATATAATCTAGAATCTAACTTCTGTGACACTTTTCACACACATATCTGTTAGATTTATTTGTTGTATAAATTATATTTTGGTTCAATAATATATTTTCTAAAAATTGATATTATGTTGTGGAATTTTGTGCATGTTTCACAATGCTTTTACATTCACAAACTTTCTAGATCAGAAAATTTAGATATGTTTAGGATCTCTTTTTGTGTAAATACATTCTTAGATCTATTTATCAATGATCTCGCCAAATCTGGTATTCTTGGTTATCTGAATATATTCGTTTAAGATATGACCACATTATAGAACTTATGTAATATGTAGGACAATTTGATATTAAGTGTGTGTGCATTATTGCATGTTCTTATAATTATAGAACACATCAATGTCCCTATCGCACACTTCATTATTAGAGGTGTGGAGATTTTCTAGAGAGACTAATTCTTGAGTCGATGTACGGAGCAATTAGCATTGGAGGTTTAAAAGATGTTAAATTAGAAATAGTACCTAGGGGGTGGAGCTTTGACGTTTAGAAATAATTTTTTTTGAATTTTTTTATCCTATTTGCATGCGTGTAATATGTAACTTTAATTCCATTTTAGTAGAGTTTGTCTTATGGCGTAGAGGTCATCGTGAATGTTTCCTCAGCCTTTGGGTTTTTTAAATGTTAAAAAATTGTGTGCAAACTTTATGTGGGTGTTCTTAATTCTTACGTGCTACCTCCTCTTAACTAAGGTTAATTAGAGTTTTTTTAAAACCTTTTTACCAAGTATCTGAAATAAGCTGCCTACTTTTATTTTGTTATTTAACATAGCTTGTGTGAAATCCTTTTCAACAAATAAGAGTTTCTTCAAAAAAATTATTCGAAGTTTCAATCATCCCTTTAATTATGTTAAATATATTGATTGAGTTATTTCATGTGGTATCATAATGGTTATCTATTTTTTTGATCCTGAAACTCCTAAAACTGATTTTGTCTTTTAAAAATGGATGAGAAATTTAAGAAACTTAGTGACCTCTCCAGACTCCGTTGTGTTTGATGGACGTAATTCCCCTTACTTAGACCAATAGGAGGCTCTCAATTGATTTGGAAACTCCTAGTTAGAGAAAATAGTTCAATAATACAATACACAGAGGCTTTGGACTATGAACATCTACCGTTTAAGTTCAACCGTTGTCATTAATACGTCCGGGAGATTATGTCCTAAACAAAACCATCATATCCAATAAATTCCAATCAGATGGAAGTCAACCTGATTAACCTTTACTTTTTCATTTGCCATGGAAAAAAGAACGATTGTTTAGTCTTAACAACTAGACATTAGGTAGTTGTTGTTTGCTTCTTAGTTTTTATCCGTGCAGTCTTTATGTGAACATGGGGCAGCATTATGCATGTTTTTTCATCAGTGGAGTGGATCAGTTCATCCTTTGAAAGAAAATCAGAGGAGGCCAGAATGCAAGCCCCACACACACGAGTAGGGGGGTCGGTGAGCATACTTTAAGCAGCCCCCGCCACAAGGGGGATAAGGAATCCTGAGTGAATTCCTTGAGTTAGTCATGCTGGCGAGCATGCTTATCATAATACTTCTCGTAAGGCTAAGAGTTATGGTTGGCTTCTCTTAAGTTTCGTTTCATTCTACCCCCTTGTATAGTAAGGCTCTGACTTTTTATTTGATATAGCCAACTGTGAATTAGTGGTCAACCTGAGACTTTGAAGACTCCACATCCATTTGATGAAGTGTGAACTGAAATAAGAATATTTTCTTTGAGTATAGAATGGAACATGATATGCTGCTATCTAGATTTATGGCATTGTTGTTGGTCCCGGTGATGCTACCTTTCGCACCACTTCTAGTCTGTTTCCTTCATGGTCTTACCTCGGAAGATAGTCTACGGTAACTGAGAAGAACATGTCTTAGACGAAGGTGTTTCTTAGGAGATTAGACTTGGCCTTAGGTGTAATAGGGATATTTGGCCTATCAACTACAGGCTCGGGTGGGATAACGATATCCATTGCCTGCTGCCCCATCCCAATAATACGTGTTTATCAACCACCCATGCACACGCGGTCTCTCCATTTAGGTAGAATCCTTGATCTCCTGTAATAAGCACAGGTGGTTCTGCCCGAATGAAGTTGTAGTTGGTCTATTTTCGTGTGATGATTACTCGTGAACCTACCTTCATGGCTCGTTCCTTTGGAACCTACGTGTTTTTACCAACTCGGTTCATCCAGTGAGTGCTCACGACTAAGAGAGACTCAAATGCTCGTATCATCGATGAATTCAATTATTGTAGATAGTAGACGTCTAATCAACTAATTTCACAACAAAAAAGATCTTACCTAGTCAGATAGGTAAGGAAGAATGACGATAAAAATTTAGCGATCAATCTAGGATTGTTTAAAAAAGACCTAAATTATGGATAACTCAGAATTTAGGGAAGATGGGCGAATGGTGTTAAAGGGTTTAGAGGAACCGCAACCTAGGGATAGAAATAAACAACACCTTCTGATCAATGAAAGATCCTTTGAATATTGAGTGAGACTCTATTTCTTATTAATGAAGATAATAAAGATAAGAAACCCCATCCAGAATAGATGAGAGGAGCTATCCTCAAAGAAGAGAGTTGTAGATTCCTTAAAATGGGTTGGTTACGTTCCATTCAGAATGGGTTTTGCTGGTTATTTCTAATTGATCATGGAAATTCCGCGTGCGCGCGCGGGGGGGGGGGGGGGGGGGGGTATGTCGACAGGAGTGCCAGGGACTAAAAGAGTAGCGAAAGTAGTACTATGATAAACGTAGTGGTTGTACAAGTTTAATTGATAGTAATCTTTTATTGCATGATCCCGTCCCCCATGGGGAGTCTTAAAGAATTTTATATTGAATATTCACCTTTATAGGAGCGTTACACGATGATGATGAGGTAGCATAGCGCCAGTGGTAATGTGTGAGTTCGTCTTTTTCAAAGATGTCGGTCCTGGAACATACTTCAATCTCGTTTAGATATAAAGTCTTTTCTGTTTCTTTCTAAAACCTCTCGAGTCTTGGGATGAATCACAAGGTTGAGTTAAGGGAATGGTCGTGATAAGAAACTTTAGAAATCCTTAGCAAAATTCTAAGTATCTTGCTAATGAACCCACGAACAAATAACCAAATTCGAAATAGGGATATCAGTAAATGCTTGACCATAGGGATAGAGGCGATTCTGGGGGTTGGTCTAAAACATATAAGTATGCAAAAAATATCATTTTAGGGAAGACACAGGCAAGGAGATAAAGAACCAACAAGTGATATTGATTAATGAATTACCGCTCAGGTCCCATACCGATGGTTCTACTTTACATCACCACTATGTATTTTACCAAATTCTTCAAGTCTCCTACCGGGATATAAGAAGGAAAGAAGCTCCTTAAGGGTAGGGAATCTAGTTTGTCAAAGATCGTGATCTTTCTCTATTTAATTTACTTGTTCATGTGAAGTATACAAATATCTTCGGCTACTAATAAGGGGATAAGACCTTATAACTAGATTGGAGATGATTCCTTCTCTCCAGTGAGTGCAGTGAAGGACTCTCGCCTCACCCGCCCACTTGACTTATGGCATCATTGACTTTCTTTTCAATCTAAGAGATTTCATAACCAGAAAGAAAGACCTCTCTTTCGGGATCAGTCATGTTCATAGATATAGTAGGCAACCTTTCTTTCTGTCCCTTCATCTAACTTTTTCCAGATAAAGGGCTAATGGAGTTACGCTTTTTAGAACATTGACTTTCATTACCAACCTATCGTTTTACATCACAAAGTTACCTAATGTTTACCACTACTAAAAATTGATAGTTACAACTGCCCATAGGGAATATATTTCATCCTCTAGTATAAGGACGAGGTCACAACCCTTGTAGCATGTATCCACGATCTAACCAGAAGTATACTCTAGTTTGGTTGGATATAGATCACCTATAGAGTAAAGTAACTTGGAATTGATGAGGCCTATAGATCAACATCTATATATCCAACGACTTGATTGGGAGTCCCATCATAATCTCTTACCATCATTCTACTTGGTCTCATGTATAAGGGCGATATTGACACACTTTGGCAGTACATTCATAGCGGACCCATTATCTACTAGCACATTTGCCACAATATTGTTTTTTCACTTAACAGTTATGTGTAAATGTAAAGCATCCACTCAGAAGTGATATTATTGGGAACCATTTCTGCTAAGCCTCGCGGTTTGATTTTGAGCTAAAAATCAATGACAACATTGAGATTCTGGTTAGTGTCTTCTTCAACTGATCCACAACGCTCACTGTGTTTCATTACTTTTCCAAATTCAACACCCTCTTCATTTCATCCTCTACTGGATTGTTGAACTCAATATTCTTAGTAGGGACCTTATTTTGCCTTGTCATTTCTCAACTCTTCGGGAGTGAAACATCTCCCTGTCCCCGGATGGATTAATATAGCGGTTCAGAATAGAAGGCCGCCAAATCTATCATTCCAATGATTTTTAGAAGAATTCATATGAGTTTCATCAGATTACGTTAGCCCAGATCGTTCGAAGTAAGCATTAAGTCCCTCCTTCCTACAATACTACCCTTATTGGAATTAGAGTCTGGTGACCTTATGTATGAATCAAGTGAAGGGAGACTACTATACTATAAAGTAGTCGGCTCCCTCCTTCGAAGAAATCCATGGAAAAGAATAATACGGCTTTAGATAATAAGGTGTAGAAAGTAGATGCAGCACTTCTCTAAGAGGAGGACAGTGATTTAAATATGAGGACATGGAAAGTCAAAGTGAAGACGGATGAAAAGGAGTTGGTTTTCTAAGATACGAATACTTTTGATTGAATATAAACTATTCTTCACTACATAACTAAACTCCTACCCCTCTAAGATACTGACTCATTCATATGTTATGAGGCATTCGACTACATACCTTGCTTTCGAGCCAAAGTTTATTTTAGTCCATACAACACCTTTCTGAGTCGACTAATTAGATGTGAAGAAACTGATCGCGCTGGAGAATATGGCATCTAAACCCACTCATGTAGTTTTCCATTCGAAAAGCATTCTGCATATCTCACTAGAACGAAGGCCACTTTCTTACCGTGGCAAGTTCAATCAGAGCCCGTACAAAAGTAACCTTTGGATTCTTAAGTAGGGGGAAAAAGTTTTCTCAAATTGGTACCAAGAGTGGTATTTTCATCAGGAAGATGTTTTGAACCCCTCTCTATTGTATAGGGTAATGAACAAGGTCTTCTTCAAGACTGGCAATTCCTCATATATGGCCTGTTACCCCATTGACTACGACCATTTATAAATTCATTTCCAAGATCATTGCCAATAGAATCAAGACAATCCTACCCCACTGCAGATGTAAGCAGCAAACGACACTTGTTGAGGGAAGGATAATTGGGGATAACATTCTGCTTGCCCAGGATTGTTAAGAAATTACCACAAAGATCAAGGAGCCCCCCTCTTTATTAGAATTCAACATCTATGATATGTTATGCATTTTTTTCACACACTCTTCATTAAAGGTGGTTATAACTAAGGGAGTATCTTCCACCTTTAAGGTCATAGCACCAGTACTTGAACTCTTACTGCTCTTCTTAGGTTCACCTCCTTTCTTAGGATTGGTTGCCCTAAGGTTCTTGTTTGGAGTCATTTGTTTCTCACAGAAAAAGTTCCCCTCGGTCACTACTATAGTTGACCCACTATCAACACTCTCTTCCCGATCCTCGCTTCTATGGTCCAAATCACTCTCCTCAAAAGTTATCTCCTTGACTACAACCTGTCTAGGATTTTTTACCAGACACTAATCCTGAGAAATCGTTTCCCGTTCAATAGTGTTTAGATCTGGCATTTTTGTCTCTTCTTGTTCAGGTTCCTCTAGAAGTGAAAAAGGGTTCTAACTAACTAGGTCCACTTGGGTCATTCCACTAGCATAACTAGTGTCCAATTCCCCCCTTTGCCATTGTCACTACTAGTAACTGACCCCATCGGATCGACATTTTTGTAAACAACGACCCTTACTCAATAGGTCAATTCAAAGAAGAGAACGAGGACAACTGACTACCACTAAAAGTAAAACTATGAACATTATATGATTGAAAACTGTCGTTGCATACTACTCAGTGCTTGAAGGTCTGACTGGTGCCTTCTCTATAACAGTTGCTTCAATCAATATTAAGTGTAACTACGAGGCTTCTTAGCCCGCAACTGATTACTTATTAAAAAATTAAATAGGAAATGAAAAGTCGTACTACAACAATTGTAAACATTCCCTCCCCACTCTGACTTTGATCGACTTCCCACACATTGTCTTTTTTTTAGAGAAAAGGTCAAGGGACTAAGTGACTCTCGAAAGTCATCTTTTGTATCGCATTAAGAGAAATGACATAAATAAGATCATTTATTAAAGAGTTTCATTGTAGAATTGATCTCATAAATGGATTCCAATAGTAGCTGCTGCCCAAAGGTGCTTTATGGAAGTTGGTCCATAGCAATGAAAGTACGATGGATTTCGTCGATCGAACGAAAAATTCTTCTTGATTTTTTCCCTCTCTGGCTTGACTACTCTACTTGCTTAACACAAGTGTTATTTCACCTTCATGGACCATTTCACTATCCAGCAATCTCCGGCTCTTACTAGCAAGTAAATACTTTGTGTCATCTAGAGTAGAATCCAGATGACAGAGCGAAGTATATTTTCCCCCTATTAGAGAATTTGGTCAAAACTTTAAAAGATTTGCAAATAAACCTCATTTTCAAGACATTTATACGTCTACACCTATTTTCAAAGTTTAAAAGACGGAGTCAAGCCAACCTCACATATATACTCCATCTATTGCGATGTTTATGGTGACTCTCTTGTTGATTGTTTTCAAAAGCGTCTATATATGCCAATCTACAATAATTTAACTATTCTAGGATGAGATGAAATACTTATGTTCACAAACCTCGCATCTATATTGTATCTATTGCGATGTTTATAGTCACTTTCTTGTTGATTATTTCCAAAAGCGTCTATATATGCCAGTCTACAGTAATTTACTATTTTAGGAAGAGATGTAATACTTATGTTCTCCCAATATTGACCAATAAAAACTCTAACTTTATATATAAAAGGAATAGTTCTCGTACTAAAAGAAAGCTAGTAAAGAGAACCCCCAAATCTTTTCTAAATTAAAGGCCCAAAAGCCTTTCAAAATAAAGGCCATTTGGGTAAAAAATATGATTTGTTACCCTGACTAAGGTGCAATGTTCTTATAATCGTCTTCAAGGCTGAACTCACATCCATTAGATGGTACCTTGATTCTGGTGTTTGAAACACATGATCAGGGCCGAGACTAAACTGATAAACATAACTAACTTCTTAGGATGTAATGTCCTATTTGGCGAAGGAGTCTCACCCCAAATGATTGGTAGAAGGTCTTCCCGTCCTTAATGACATTCTATTAGTGAAAGGCTTAAAGTACAATCTAATGAGTATATCTCAATTTTGTGATTCTAATAACACAGTTACCTTTTCCAAAATTGAATGTGAAATTTAAACAAATTTGGTAACTGTATACTTACGGGAAAAAGAACTCCCAGATAACTGTTACACAATTATTTCCAGTGTTGAGTCCAATAAGTTAACATAATTATATACTTCTGATCTATGGAACAATAGATTCGGTCACACTAATTTTAATAACTTACACAGATTGAGCTCCCAAGAGTTTTTAAGAGGTTTACCCAAAATTTAAAATTTCCTCAAACATTATTTGTGGTCCCTACTAAGTTGGAAACATAAGTGAATCACCTCACAACAAGGTTAAGGGTGACTTCTGTAATACCCACACTTTTTATTACGTACTTGTATTTCGACTTATTTATATGTCAACGTGCCATTTATGAAAATTCTACGTTGAATGTCTCGCATGGGAATTTATTTATTCTAATATGATTTGTTTAAGCACTTTGGAAAAGTTTTATGCAATTCAGACAAAAAACGAACATTGCACGGACATGAGTAGTAGAATACAACATTTTTCGACGGTATGCGACATTGTGAAAACATAACTTTTTACGAATTGTTTAAGACAATTGGTAAGTCACAAAAATAATTTGCCCATATATTTAAACTCATAAATATATATATATATATATATATATATATATATATATATATATATATATATATATATATATATATATATATGTAATTACCATGGGGTAAAAAAAATTAATAAAAAATCAAAAGGTAGATAAAAAAAATCATTTCGTCAAAAAATGAAAGTGCTAAAAAAATTTGAAACTTTTTAGAAACATGTAAAATTAAATTTTAAATAACTTTCCCTTGTTCGATGTCTTCAAAAAAACTATTTAGTAGGTGGTGTGGTTGGCTCATTTAACGGGTGGTTGGGTTTTGTATTTTTCAAACTTGGGTAAAACGTGTTTCACTTATATTTTCAGCCCAAGGAGACTTAAATGAGTTAAAACATAGAAAAAGGAACCTTAAAAATTGATATTAATAAGGGGGAGAGAGGATTCATAAACCTAGTAAACCAAATAATCATAAAAGCCTCCATCTTATTCCTCTTTCTTATACCCTTAAGAGCAAAAATACATCTAAAATTTGTAGCTCACCCTTATAACCATATTCTCTCTCCTCAAACTCCATTAAAGAAGCTATAAAGTTAATTAAAATATCACACAGGGGGTGGGACAACTTGGAGTGGCTTAAAAGCTTGATTTTGGAATCATAGGAGTGGAGTTTAGGAGCAATCTAGGAGCACTTGAAGTTTTATTCAACAAAGTTATCTCCTCTTCATAAATCAAGTAGGGTTTTCCTCTTTTTAAATTCATGTTTTTAAAAGCTTAAAACACCCATGTTGATAAAAGATGATTTCTTGTTTAAAATTGATATTTCTTGTATCTAATATTATGCAAACCCATATTTTTTATGTGTTAAAATGAACTTGCTTTGTTGATTAAATTTCATAATATGATGCTTCTAGAAATGAATGATTAGAACATGAAAATTGTTAGAAGACGAAACATGTTATAATCATATTACTTGAATATGAATGTGTAAAATGCATATACATGGATTTCTTAGATAGAAATCCATGTTTCATGTGAATATACTTGAATAATATTTAGACATGATAAATGATATATTTTGAAATCGAATAGATATATTTCATCATCTTTTGAAAGAATGATAAATTTGAACCCCTACTTTGATGTTGTTAAAAAGTAAAGATAATGGCTTAGAATGGTGTAAAAAAAGCCACTTAAAACCTTATATTGGAACTCTACATTAAAATGGTAATTTTAATGAATAACTTTATGATTAAATGAGTAAAATAGTAGAGAAAAACATTTAGTAAATATAATTTCATGATTCCCACTTGAAAACATGTTAAAACGATGAAAAATTGGTGTAAGAATTACGTAGAATATCCATTTGAACTTTGCATAATAAAGTCTACGTTAAAATGGTGATTTTAATCACTTAATAAATGTTAGAATGGATAAAATATTATAGAAAAATAGAAAGGTACTAAAGATATTTTTTATCTTGAAAACCCATTTAACGGATGCATTTAGGTGTAAAAATGGCATAATGATGGTTTTGGTAATTATGTGAAAAACTAGTGGAAGATAATGTTCCTTTACTTTAAAATGCTACTAAAACCATTTTTAAGGTACCAAAAAAGTGTTAATGCATTAATGAATAAATAAAGTAAATGATGATTGGATATAAGTGTTCAAAGTATGATGTTATTATTAGTTGGCCTCCCCGACTATAATATAAGTAAGGTAAATAATAAAGTAAAGAAGTAACACTGAAATATTAATCCGAGTAATTGGAATAATTAGAATAATTGTAAGAATGTGAATATTTGGAAGAATGTGAATATACGAAAAGATAATGATATTAGAATGTTGTCGGAAAGAATAATTAAGGAGGGCATGTCATCCTTAGATGTGAAAGACCCCAAACAACCTGGCTAGTGTAGCATATGTGTGCTTGTTACCGATGATCAAAGGTCGTGAAATCATGGATGTTGGCAAAATCCCAAAGTAATAAAAGTAATATTCATGAAAGATTGAGAAATGAAAGGCTTAATGAATTTAAATAAATTGAATTTATTAATATTATGATAACAATATAGTTAAATTAATAAGTTAATTCTCTCGCATGAGACATTAAAATGCTGAAGTATGATTTGGGCACGTATTCTGAGTAGATTGCATGTAGTTGAATTAACATTTAATGAATTGAAAATTATTACACAAGCTACTGAAAGACATTATATATGTATATTATTTTGTTTATCAAATTATTGCTTAGTATTTCCCACCCTACTGGGCATTCGCTCACCATCTTACTTTTTCCCACCTAGGTAATTCAGTTGGTGACACCGAAAAGGATCTCGGTATGGATGTTGAGGGTGAGGCTCGACGTTAGATTCTATGTTGGTTATTCCATAATGTGTTTAAGATTTATATTGTTAGTACTTTAAATTAATATGTTGGAACTCTACTATAGGGTTTGGACTATTGTGTTGTCTTACTAAGTGCACTTCGTTTTGTTATATTAATTTTGGTATTAAATGGCTTTTCATGAACAAATTCCTAAGTTAGTTTTATTATGCATGTTAAACGTTAATTCTTCTTCAATTGAAATTTGACGAATGAATATTATGTCCTTAAATAAATTAAATAAATGTTTTTCTTAAATAATTAAGTAAACTTTTCCCCCCTCCCCTTAACACCTCAATTCGGATTTGGGTTATTCCAATGGTAATCTAAATCCAGGTCAGGGTATTACAACTTCATATCAGAGCATTAGGATCCAGGTGTGCGAAGGAGTGATAACACATCTTTCTTATTTATATTTCCTCGAATAAACTAGTATATTAAACTACATGTTCTTATAGGATGGAAACTAGGCGTAAAAATGTCGCTTCTGAGAATGGCTAGCTTTAACACATGGAAAGGGCCATGCATCAGTGAGGTGACCCTCTCTCGCAACGAGAGAGGAGTAGTCGTAGAGGGATGGTATAAAGTACTACAGCTTCTATACTGAAGGATTTTTGGCTATTGAACCCTTCATGTTTCAATGGTACAAGAGGAGCATCTCATTCACTTATATATAGTTCCTTAGCTTTTTGTTTGGGGTTAGAGGTAATTGAGTTTAACCCACCCATATTTGTGTGATTTCCCTCAGGTCAGTGTTGTCCATAGGAAAATCTGTCGTAAGTGTGTAATCATAGTTGGAGACTATATTATGGAGTACGATCTTATATCAATGGATAAGGATGGCTTTGAAGTTATCCTCGGTATGGATTAGCTATCCAGTTTCGATGCCACTATCGAGTTCTGTCAAAACAATGTGTTGGTATCTCTTCCAGATAGGTCTGGCTATCTCTTTGGCAGTGAGCATAACATATATTATCCTTGCAAATCCTCTTCTAACCGAGATCAGAAACATTTATTTGGATGGTTAAACAGCATTGTGGTGCAACAAGATCTTGTACGTATGATTGTAGATAATCCTATTGTGCGAAATTTTCCTGATGTATTTACTGAGGGTTTTCGAGGATTACCCCCGAGTCGAGAGATTGACTTTTTTTTATTAATATTTATCAGGATGTTTCACCTATTTCCATCACTCATCATCGGATGGCCTCGACAGAGTTGCGAGAATTAAAGCTCCAGTTGGATGATCTCACTAGCAAGAGTTTTATACACCCTATTGTGTACCCTTGTGGAGCACCGATCCTTTTTGCGAAAAAGAAGGACAACACTCTCAGACTCTCCATTGATTACAGGCAACTGAATAGGGAGACTATGGAAAATAAATATCCTATGCCTAGGATCGACGATTTATTTGATTAGTTACGGGGAGCAGGCATGTTCTCCAAGATTAATCTCCGATCTGGGTATCACCAATTGCGAGTTAGGGAAGAAGATATCCCTAAGACAACTTTTCGAATGAGGTACAAACATTACGAGTATTTTTTCATGCCTTTCGGATTGACTAATGCCCCAGTTTCATTCATGGACCTCATGAATCATATTTACCGACCATACTTAGATCGATTTGTGGTGGTATTCATTGATGATATTATGCTATATTCGACTTCTAATGTTGATCCTGAGGAGCATTTGTGTACTACACTATAGGTACTCAGGAATGGATCAGTTGTATGCAAAGTTTAGCAAATATGAATTCTGGGTGGATCAGGTTAAATTTCTTAGCCACGTAGTGTCCGGTGCGGGTATTTCCTTTGATTCGTCCAAGGTTGAAACCATCCTCAGATGGGAAAGACCAAAGACAGTCATAGAGATTCAGAGTTTTCTTGGTTTTGCTAGATACTACATGAGATTCGTTTAGGATTTCTATTGATTTGCATCTCCCATTACTCGGTTAACGCAGGGAAATTTCCATTTTGTGTGGTCAGATGAGTGTAAATCTACCTTCTAGGATTTGAAGTTTAGGCTTACCTTAACACCTATTCTTGTTCTTGCCGTGCATTGAAAAGGATATACAGTGTACTGTGATGCCTCTAGATCTAGTCTTGGTGAAGTTATTATGCAGGTGGGTCAAGTGGTTGCCTATGCGTCTCGAAAAATTAAGACACAAAAGAAGAACTACCCTACTCACAATCTTGAGTTAGCCGTTGTGGTGTTTTCTTTGAAGAGTTGGCGGCATTACTTATATAGAGAGTAGTTTGAGGTATTCAAGGATCATAAGATTCTTCGACCTATCTTCACTCAACTAGATCTTAACCTTCGGCAGCGGAGGTGGATCAAGCATTTGAAAGACTATGACGTTACTTTGGAGTACCATTTGGGAAAAGCCAATGTTGTGGTTGATGCCCTTAGCAGGAAGTCGGGTCTTGCTTTAGCAGTAATGAAATTCTATCATGGAAATATATATGCCAAACTTCAGCATTATGACTTCCATGTTCAGCGAAGTAATGACAGTGCCTATATATGGGGTATGATGGTTAGACCAGTCGTTCATTAGAAGGTCTTAAATGCTCAGTTATAGGATGATGAGATCATGCTTTTTCAAAACCGCATTCAGCACGACGAGGAATTTAATACTCTCATAGTTAACCAGGACAGTGGTGTAGGACATAAGGGTAGATTGATTATCCAAGCCATTGAGGAACTTCAAGCTGAGATTCTAGCAGAGTTTCACCATTCTCGATTCAGTATACATATGGAGCCACTAAGATGTATAGGGACCTTTACAGAGATATTTAGTGATTAGGGATAAAGCGATATGTGGCTTTATTTATGACAAGGTGTTACACGTTCCAATAAGTGAAGGCCAAACACAAGAATCCATCTGAATTGTTGCAACCACTTCTAATTTCCGAGTGGAAGTGGGAGCACATCACTATGGATTTTGTTACAACTTAACCTCTGTCTGAGCATGGACATGATGCGGTTTGGGTTGTGGTAGACCGTGTCAATAAGTCATCACATTTTCTACTGATTAGAGTCACAAATAGCGTAGAAAGACTGGTTAGACTTTATATTTGGGATATTGTCTGACTACATGTGTTCCACTCACTATTGTTTCAGATGGGATCCTCGGTTCATCTCTCGATTTTGGAGGAAGGTTCAGGAGGAACTGGGTACTGATCTGAATTTGAGTACGTCTTATCACCTCGAGACTGATTCGCGATTTGAGTGTACTATTCATATTTTGGAGGATTTACTGCAGGCATGTGCTTTAGACTTTCGGTGTAGTTGGTACGAGAACTTGCATCTTGCAGAATTCTCTTACAATAATAGTTATCAATCGAGCATCGAGATGTCCCCCTTTGAATCCCTATACGGGAGACCTTGTTGTTACCCAGTATGTCAGGCAAAGGTTGGTGAGAAGCATCTCACGAGTTCTGATATGATCAGGGAGATAACTGAGAAGGTTGAATTGATTAGACATCGACTTTTTACCACCCATATTAGGTAGAAGAGCTACGATGATAATCGCTGTATACCTATATATTTTCTAGTAGGTGACCATGTGTTAGTAAAATTTAGGGCCCAAGCCAGTAGCAAGAGGTTTGGACAGAAGGGCAAGCTCTCTCCTAAAACTTGTCTTCATAAGTTGGAAACCTCTTTCATTTAGCGTGCATGTGGATAACACGTGTATGAAACTTGTCTTCTTCCTCTTGGTTGATTTTGTATTTCTTTACAATCGTAGTTTCTATACACTTCACACACCGTTGTATCATTTCTATCTAAGGTGGTTATTCTTTTTAAGCACGATCCTTGTGACAACCCTATTAACCAATCACATGGAGAAACCCACAATCAATTTTAACTAGTTTATCTTAAGATATACGTTCAATCCTAAACCTTTAGACCTAGGTCTAACCGATCGAGCTTATCTTAACCATCCATTCGAAAGTCGATTTCCAAAATCTTCCCACCGTCCTATATAACCCCTCATCGTTTTCTCATTTCTAGTATTCTGCTCATTTTTAGATATAGATAATAGAGAGAGTGACGATAGGTTTGAGAGATAAAGTGAAAGAAAAATGTTTTTTGCATAAATAAAAGAGAGAAATCAGTGACAGAAAAATATTTTTCTTCTAGTGTTTTTGAAAACTAGAGAACAAATCTTTTCGAATCTTTAAGTAATTTTGAAAATAAGAGAGTTTGAATGTTTTGAGATTTTGAGTTTGGTTTCTTAGTTCGGTTCTCCAAATAACCCCCATTTTGGTTAATGTCTTGATATTTCCATAAAATCAAGAATCTAACTTCTGTGATACATTTTAGACGTGTATATATTTGTTATATCAGTTATATTTTGGTTCAAAAATATTTTTTCTAATAACTGATACTATGTTGTGGATTGTGCATGTTTCAAAATACTTTTAGATCCAGAAACTTTTAACTATCAGAGATCATTTAGACATTAAGATTAGGTTATTTTTAAAACTAATTTTACGTTTTGTGAAATCTATTTTTCATGTAAATACATTCTTAGATCTGTTTTTCAAGAGATCTAACCCGGTCTAGTATTCTTGGTTATCTAATATTATTCATTTATGACCCGTGCATATTACAGAACTTGTGTAATTTGCAGGAAAATTTATATTAAGTGTGTGTGTGTGTGTTCTTGCATGTTTATATAGTTATAGAATACACCACTGTCCCTATCACACACTTCACTATTAAAAACATGTGGCTATTTTTTGGAGAGATTGATTTTTGAGTCGACGTAAAGAGTGCTAAGGATTTGAGGTTCTAGTGGATCAAAAAGAGTACCTAGGAGGTGTCGAGTAGCCGACGATTCTTGGTACGAAATGAGAACCCTCCATATACCCCTAGTGACTAGGGTCTCATCTTTTGATAAGGCACCCGATCTTATACTTCATCCTTTAGATTGATTTGTTCCAAGGCTTCTCATCTTCAACAACATTATCACATGAACCTTCTACCTCAGAGACAATTTTGCTATTGAATCTTTTGTTTGGATACCTTTTACCACTATTTGTCCCTTTTGGTCTGGATGGTTCATTGGGCGAGCTTGGCTAAGACGGCCATTCATCCTTATCCCACAAATGCAATTCAAGATAATGTCTCAACTGCAATGCTCTCTTGGGTCGAGATGATCAAATACTGACCTTTTGCTTAGCCACATGAAAGTGTTATTCATGTGCTGAATCTAAGGAGTATATTGAACACTTTTACCTTTCTAAGTAGGAAGAGTCATTTTACCTGGTCGGTATGATATGTCTTTCATCTCATACCATTCTCTATAATCCCAACTTTTCTCCTCCCCATATGCCTCATCTTCAAATTCGAATTGCAAATCCTTTCCCAGACAGAGACAACAGGGATCATTAATATTTTTCTCCTTAGACCATGTTGAACTTATTTGGTTGGAGATGGGGGTGGTCTACTAACTACTGGCGGTGTGTTCCCTCTCATGGTGTTCGATATGATGAGATTCACAGTCATATCCTCTAGGATTCATCTCATTATGACTTGGATGAACGCTAACAACTAGTGTTACACGGCTTGCTGACTAACCACAAATATCTCAGTGTCATCACTACATTAGCCATCTCAGACTGAGGAGGCGGTGGGCTGGAACTAGCCCTGATACTTGATGGTGGATCGGAAGACATCGTCGAGCAGAGAAATCAAACAACAATAATAATTGGGGTGCAAGAACTCAAAAAACTGGAAGCTAATGAACCCCTCCACCTAAGCTCTTTCAGTGGTGTTTCAGATGCAACAATGGTGGACTTAAATCACAACTAGAGATGAGGGAGAAACCCATGTTAAAGATGAGAACAATAAAACGTTTCCCACAGATGATGCCAAATTGATGATACTGAGATCATACAATGGATTTAGCCTGGATGTAATTATTGCACAAATGTAATGAAACAGTAATTTATAAGTAATTTAACAAAACAGATGAGAGAATGAAGATGAATACAAGTATTTAATTAGTTTGGCCTTGGCCTACATCCATTGTATAAAGTATAAGAGTGTTTTCACTATAATGAGACAATAATATACATGGAAGATACACACTCGAGCTTTGTCTCTCTAGACTCAATTTTGTAGAGTAATAGTACGGTTTGAAAAAGATCGATCCAAGTGAATAAGACATAGTGTTCCATATATAGGCTGGGTCGATATGTAGTGTCACCCTCAGCATATTTTCCACGCCCACCTGAGGTCATGGCTTATGAGAGAGTTCTAGGTGTGTGTACATAAAGTAAGGTCATCATGAAGAATATTCCCCCATGTGAGTTATTGATCTCCAATAATGGATTAGTGTAGAAATAACTAAAATGCCTTTATCATGCTTTCCATGCCTGTAGAATGTATCGAAGGTAAGAGATGTCATCTGAGGTTATACCGAAGGTCTCAAAAAAGTCGAGACTATGAGGTTACTAGTTCCATGCTAAAGTCCGAGATGAGTATAGATGGTTGTCTATAATCAACATAACCATCTTAGGCTTGAGGTTGCTACCTTGTGATATGAGTGTGGACTAAGGCTGACACCCATGTTAATGTGAATGTGATAAGTCCCCTCTGTCAGACGAGAATACAGTTCCTGGTAGGATGTCACGGTATCATCAACCAAACTTGAGCCTACACTTGTACATATTAAGTATGGGTAAGAAGGCTGGTCTTTCCTATAAGACGAGAATGTGGTGTGGTTAGTTATCTAGGTGCCATCCAAACGAGAAAATACTTGTATATCAATTGCTAAGGTTTAGTTTACTCTTTTCCTAGTGATCCCCTTTATCACACTCACTATTTTCATAATTATTTTATTCTTTCAGGTACCCACTCGCATTTTATCTCCTTAAGAGGATGCATACCTAAAAATGAAGGACTATATAGAGTATTTTATGACAACCACAAACAAATTCAATTGCAGCAAATTTTATCTTCAATTAATTTAGTGTGCATGAACTGATGTATTCCAAATTAAATATAGCAAACCAAGTAGGCAAACATGTGAAGTCAGAAAAATCCGATTAGAGAAAAACCTTACAAATTTGATAGACACAATCGGACTTACATACTACTTAGCTATCTAAGTATAACGCGCGGATCTTCAAGTCTTCTGCAGCAATGGCACAGTCCAGCATCGTCCACATGAAGCAGTTTTCCCTCAATGTAAAGTCTTTGGTCCACAAATTAGCAGTAGAGATTAATTCAACAAGGGTTTTTGAACATGAAAGTGTTCTTCTTGATTTGATAAAGTGATCTCTAAATTTCCAAAGGGTTTGGATGAAAATTGGTAGATTTAATCATAAAAGAAACTCTAAAAAGGCGTGGAGAAGCTTGTAAAAGAGTTTTGAAAGACTCTAATCCCACATCTCTATTTATAAAGAAGTTGGTTGTAAAAGGATAAAAATTAATTATTTGGATCAGATTTAGTTCAAAAATAAAATCTCTCGCGCGCTATCAAAGTATAAGGTATCTCACTCGAACGACATACCTTTCTTCGTTCGATCAGTTTCCAACGACAGTTCGAATGACATTCTAGTGTTTTACGTAAAATCATCTCGTTTGATCGTGAGAACCCTTGTTCTAACATAATACCCTATATCTTTTGAACGGAAACTAATGAGCTTTTGAATGATATTCTAAAACTGACTAAAAGGCATCGTCCCATATTTTTTTTGATGGTTTGAAATCTTGTTCTAATGACATAGGATAACTCATTGGAACGACAAGAAAAACTCATTCTAACGAGTCGTCGAAATTTTCAAAAAAATATTTTAAAAATATTTTGAAACGAAAACTCTTAAAAAGATGTAAACCCCTGAAAAAGTAAATGTCTTGACCAAATTAACATAACTCCTCTGAATGTTGTTTAGACAAACAAATCTTTAATCTTCCAAAAGTCTTTTAGTTTTTCTTTAAATACATAGAATCAAACATGATGGTGAAATGTATGTGTAATAGGATAAGCCAAAATAAAAATACAGTGAGCAATTATAAAACTTTCTCTCATAAATCTCTCCCTTTGGCTATTCCGGTGAAAAACACAAACCAAAGCCAAATTGATCCCTAGAGACTTTTGCAACTAATTCCCCCCAAATCAAGAGACGAAAATGCAATCTTGTATAAGTCTCCATCTTGTCCAGTCTATGAAATCATCATTAAGGCGGAATGACCTACACATATGAGACAACATAAATATCGTGATGCATGCAAGTTTTAAAAGATAAATAACTCATCCTCCTCAATTTGTTCTTCCACTTTTTGTCTATAATAGACAAAGGAATAAAATCTAAACATAAATAAAAATAATCTCATGAAGAAGGAAGATATCATCATAAAGATAAATAATTAAGCACATGTGATGAATATCCAAAAGAGTAATCGATAACACATCAAATTTTTGAATTTTTTATGTATAAAGTATAAAAAGTATATATAGTTAAAAATAAACATATAGTTACCATGAAATAATACTAAAATATCCGAATCGTGAAAATGAAATGTAACTGTGTGAATATTTTTTATAGGAAAATCAACATAAACATTCCTAATATTGGTGCATAAAATCCTGAGATACTTATAAAGAAAGAACTAAATTTCAATCTTAGGTATAAAATGTTGAACTTAAATGAAATTGACTCGACTTATGCATTATGTTGTGAATTTTAATTATTTTTAAAACAACAGAACCAAACTATTTAATTATTTTCAAGAAAGTCCGTTGTGCAAACCCATTGATCTTTGGCATTATAACTCCCTCAAAATATCTCATTTATAAGAATTCACTCTCAAATATTTTGAAAAAATCATACTGCTCATATGTAAAAATGCATCAACGAATATAAATTAAATGTCTTTGCCAATTATTTTTTTTTTGTCGTTAATCTTTTTAGGATTTTTTTGCAATTGGCGGCTTTTAACGCAAATAATATTTATCTCTATCGTAGCCCCTTTCCATTTCTTAACATTTATCAATATTTTTCGCGAAACAAAATCCGGACAATAGTTCTTACGAGCACAAATTATATCTTTTTACAATTGGTTCGTTATTAATGAGAATTGAGATGAGAACATCGTAATCGACACTTGATAATTAAGTACAATGTTCAAAATGTCCATGCACGTGTGCAATAAAGGTAATAGAGAGTCTAAAATTTAAAGAGTAATCATCAATGATCAACTAAATGTCATCCACGCATTATTAAGCACACTAATGAAATAAAGTCATGTCTCAAAATACTATGAAAAAGTCACATGAATGGATGAAATGTAGGGGTGATCTGAATATCTTCAATGTCCATCCATATACAATGAAAAATGAAAATAAAAAAATATTTTTTTCCTTTTTTAAAAAAAATGTATTAAAAAATTATTATTATTTTATTTTTCAAACGTTTACTTAAAAACCCAATTTTTTTTTTGAAGTTTTTACAACTTTTTCATAAAAACTGAAAATTTCTTCGAATTTTTCAAAATATATCAAAAAGAAAAGTATATCAATACAATAATAATACAATATAGAAATAAGAATTTGAGATATGAACATAATAAACATCCTGTTCTTTAAACAAATTTCAACCCAAATCATTAGGCACAGAGGAATTCTGAAAATGATAAGACATCCTATGACATTTCTCTATCAAACATTGTGAACTCTCGAAGAAATACTCTACCTGCTCTCGAAAATGCTCAAAATCTATATAGTGACTTGCGGGATCATGTGGAGAAACTTGTATGGGAGTGCGTGTAGGAACATGTATAAGAACTTGTGTGGGAACATATCGGGCAATGCGTATGTGAGAAACTCTCCCTAGCTTCAAATAAAACTCTCTAAGGTGACCCATGTGAATAAACATAAACGGGCTTGGGTCCACCTTGCTCAAAACTTCTAGGATGAATTCTCTTAGATGGGTTAGGTCGAGGGCCATATGGATCGATCACAAATTCAAGAACCGGATCCGGTGGGGCAGGAGAATTAGATGCAATGTAATAACATATTCCTTGCCTCTCGATGTTACCTAACATAAGATTGGGGAGCATTTTTCCAACCTGTAAGATGTGAGTTCTTTAAATACAGTTAGTATCAAGCAAGGTGTAACCCCTTATCAAGATGACGATTAGTGCCAAAGAAAAATTATAAGTGACACAAGATGGAAGTCAAAGGTCAACAATATTCAATATCCAAACTCTTGTATTAAATAAGTCTTTACAACATAAATGCTACGGGAGTGCAATAAATAGAAGGAACCCCACAGGTAACTTGATTGGAGGGATAAGGAATAAGCACCTCTAGCGCAATAAAGGTAAGGAAGTAACCAAAAACACAATTAATGTTCAATAACGATATCAATGGAGTAAAGAGGGTGATAAGACATTAAATGGACTCACAGTAAGCTATCTAGTTTAGGAAGATTTTGGCAACAATTCTAGGATTGAATTGCGATGCCAGAAAAGATACAACTTGGGAGTATTTATATGGGGCAAGGTCACTCGAGTGACCTTGCTTGCATTAAATGCGTCTGAGAGCATTTATGACCAACGATGCGCGTTAATAAATGCCAAAGATAGTGCATTAAATGCACATGTTATGATATTTTGGCGGGAACACTATTTAGCCCATCAAAGGTATGGAAACATTAAATGAGATGTGTAAGTTATAAACTTACCATCCTAGGAATAATTTCAATTGAGTGCTATTTAATCGAGTTCCTAAATTTCAGATGCCATGATGTCATAAGGGTGGTAAACAGTACTCTAAAAAAGCATGTTGTCACATCACTGTTAAAGGTGATTGATCGAACGAAGGTTGCCCAGATGATGATTGCTCGAGCAACTTGTGAAATGTATATGATGGACAAAGGCTAAGTTTTGAGAAAATTGTTAAGACAAATTGCTCGAGTATATAGTTAGTTATGTTTGTACAAGCGAAGCTTTTACCTAAGTACTCTAAAGGTGTTGGTATTTCCAACGTTGACTTGTTCCCAATTCTCCAAATTAAATCCCTGTAAGGAACCCAAGGTGAGGTTTCTCGATAGAGCATGTGAGCTCTCCCATGCCCTGCCAGATATGGTCCCTCGAGGGTATCGATCAATCTCACAAACATTACAATGTAAACTTGGAATTTATAAGGAAACTTAATACAAGTATATCATTATCCCTATTACAAATTACGCTTTTTATATTCCTCAATTGGGCTTGATCTTTGTGGGAGATCCTTCGAGCAACCCTAGTCTTGTGCAAATTACCATCTTTAATTCTCCATTTGTGCAATGTTTGTTGTGTAATCATCTTTGATCTTGGAGCTCCATTTACATTTTCCCCTTCATAGAGATATTTGTTTACCTGTGAAGAAATATCTATACAAAATATCATTTCTTCGACCAACCTATATTCATGTGTGATTTTAAACAGATAGGAATTCAATATATAGAACCAATAATTTATTTTGCACTCGAGGGATCTTAAATCCTTTTTTCACTCGAATGACCTTTTGATCGAACGACTGTTAAAATTTTTGTCTTCGAGTTTTAGTATGTTACATTTGTGTGTAGAAATTTCTTACTTGGGGAATTATAATGTTTTTTTTTTAAATATTTCCCCCCAAAACCATTTTACTTGCTCAAGTATATAAGAGATCAATCAAATTGTCTTTCGAATTTCTCAATATTTATCATCATTGTTGCGTCACTTCGCTTCAAATGTAACTGACATTCACCCCCCATCCGTACACGTGGTAGGCTAAGCTGCGCGCCTATAATCCACGTGAGGAACCTCAGGCATCGCAATTCCCGCCATGATCATTACCCTTCTCTCCATGCGCGCGTGTATACTTTATGGGATTATTCAATTATTAAAAATTTTCCCTTATAAAAAGGGGTTCTTCCACCGCCAAACATTGTTACCTTTACGATTTTGAGCAAAATTATTTCCTTGAGGAAAGAAAGAATCAAGCAGTGCTTTTGTGAGATAACCATTCCATGTTCCCCTCCTTTCATCTATTTATACTATTTATGGCACCTAATAAAGCTCCCTCTATTAGGGAAGCCTCTTCTGAAACCGTTGATTGTCAACTCCACTAGGGGAAATATTATCGCGCTCCATACTTTGGGCTTGTAGATTATTTTTGGGAGATGGAGAATACATTCCCTGATTCTCTTACCTCTAAGCAAGAAGATGCAAATCTTCTTATAGGTGAGGACGACATTGAGAACTGAGCGTATATACCAGGTTCTACAATCACCAGGTTTAGGGTTGAGAGAGGGGATTACTCTGATTCCAATGTTGAATTTGAGTCTGCTGGGGGCTAATGTGAAGGTTTGGCATCATGGACGGACAATATCCATGGCAAATACGCTGCATAACTGTCACTTGTTGGTCAGTCCTCCACCATATTGTTAGAGAATCTTACTTTGGCTAAGAATAATAACACACTGAGGACGTTGGTCTCTTGTTGGAGACACTAGACTCGTAACTTCACTAATGGTTGGGGGATTTCACAATTACATTAGAGGATGGGTGTGAACTCCTAGGTCTTGCAGCTGCAGGCACATAGGGGTGGCAATTCGTGTATTTGGATCGTGTTTCGGGTCGTCATAACACGACACAAGATGACAAGGGTTTTTCTGACACGAACATGACATGACACGACACAAATTTATGTTTTTTAGTTGACACGAACACGACCCAGATAAAAATGACATAACACAAAACGATACGAATAACACAATTTCTTAAAATTTCATGCTAAATTAAACATAAATTGACATGAAAATACGAATAAAAACACGATTAGCATGACAAGACACGATAACAAGACTAACACGACTCATAATTTTGACACGAACATGACACAACACGATTTTGTGTCAAAAAACCCGACACGAACACGACATAACGTGTTAATTTTGGGTCGATTCGTTTCATTTCGTGTCGTGTTTTCGTGTTGTTTCTAAAATTGCCACCCTTATGGCATAAATACCTTCTTTGAAGAAATGCATGAAAACTTAGAACAAGTGTACCTTTTGGAGATCATTAGGTACTTTTACTATATGGAGGATAATGCCAGTGCCTAAAATCGAGAGGCCTCCAAACACGACCCCAAGGGAAAACATGTGTTCATGATGCCTCCTACTAGAGAGGGTTATGAAAGTATCATTGAACTTTCTGATTATATCTGGGTTATGTTATCGTGTATCTTCCTACATGGAAAGCCTCATGACTGTCCAAGGAGGTACCTTATCAATCTTGCTATTTGACTAGCCTTTGGGGTGAAGGTTCCCTAGATGCCATCACACCTGGATCTTTATATACTTGGCTTGATAAGATACAATATGACTCTGCCAGGTCTATTGGTAGATTTGATGTGTTGAATTTCCCAAACCACATCCTTCTCACGGTTTTCACCTATGCCAAATTCCCCAATTATGCCCCCACTGGTTTCCTCTACACTAAAAATGATATCAAAGTTGCTTGCATCCTTTATTGGAACCAAAAATAATCTAGGAAGCCTTTCCATTCTTTCATTGATAATATAAAGTGTTTTAAGTATCATCCTTACACTATTGTTGACCAATTCTTTACTAATATTTTCTTTGATGAGGCTTTTCGACCTGTTACAGCAGTCAGGGAGTCTTATGCCCTCAATTTCCCTTCTTCTAACATTCTTTTAGTTCTTACTCCTTCCTACCGTCACTCATATACTGAGTGGGCCAACTTCTGCATAACTTACTCACCCCATTATGTGGCCTTGCCATTTGTCTTTGACTAGGGGGTTCCCCTTCTCAATCATAATACGATTGATAAGCCAACAAACTTTTCTATTCCCTGTGGGAATTTCCTTACCAAAATAGTGTCCACTTTGTTGAATCAACTTCAATTTTAAATGGTTGTACCTGCTAAACATGCTTGAGGTTGTAGGTCTCCCAATTAGCTCAATGTATTTTGGTTAAACTAGCTCGGCAAGTTCCTCAAAGTTGTAGAGCGAGACCCCATCAATCCATAAGTTGAACGTTTTTCACCAAAAGAGTTGGGATTGCAAACATTTTCCATTAATGAATCCAAAATTCCTTTCAGTGAAGCCAATGATACCATGACTCCTGAGCTGCCTCCATTAGCACTTGTTAGTGAAGCCATTTTGAAGAAAAAGAAAGGGGCTTCTACCTCCCCACATGTTGAGGAGGCTAAGGATCTACCTTCCCCTACTCGAGCTATTATTGGGGAGGATACACCCATTGGGTCCTTAAGAGTTGTAGTTTCTAAGGCCAAGAAGAAGTCCCCCACTAAGAAGAAAAAGGTTGTTGCCCCAAGTCCCCCACAGACATCTCCGTTTAAGTCCCAAGTCAATCCTCAACTATCTAGTCAGTTCTCTGATTTACTTGAGACATTATTGAGGCAGTGGGATCAAGGTCCTTCATCCACCAGAGCGACTTTGGCACAATAGATGGTAAAAAGGGGCATTTCTTTGACTCCTCCTACTTGTTTGAGTGTCCAAAAGAGGACCAGATCAAGCACAAGAATTCTTTCGGCTATTGTGGAGGAGGAGGCTGAAGTGGATGTTGAGCAAGTTGAAGAAGTTGATGAGGAGGAGGAAGAAGAGGACCAGGAGGATGTTCCATTGGTCCACCATCATAAATATTATGTCGAATGTATTTGATTAGGAAACCAACTTCCCCCTATGGACTACACTATTTTGGATGACATTATTGTTAGGAATGAGAAAAATGAGGAGCAAAGAACACCAAGTTCCCAACAACACTCATCTTAACAAACTCCTCCTAATCTCCATTCGGTATCCCCACACCTAGAGGAGTACATTGCCCTTTTTTTAGACCCTACCCCTTCCTTGCATGTTATTCATGATGAGATAATAGTTGGTGAAGTGGGGAAGATCGTAACTGCTGAACCAATCTCTGTGGTGAGTATTTGTTATTCATTAGTGAACTCTTTTGTGCCTTTACTCCACTATTTTGCATGAATTAATTTTTTCCTTATTTTCTTTGTGCTTGTAGGTTAGTCCTATTGAGGAGGCTCTCATCAATACTTTTAGGGCCCTTATGGTTATTCGTCCCAAGCCCACCATTAATGTGAAATTCTTGGTGGGGTTGTTTGACCCTTCTATTTTGGAAGGTATAGTAGTTTCCTTAGAGGAAGAAGTTGTTAATCAAGTTAAAGTTAGTGAGGTGGAAATTGAGAAAGAAAACATTGTAGGAATTTCTCTAGAAGAGGTACGCTTTTTCTCTACACTTGCCTTTGTATGTATGTTTTGTAGCTAAGTGTTGATGCGTCAATGACCAATTTACCTAGTCGGGCAACCATTTAGTTCCTTTAGGTAAATTTGGACTTTTTAAGCATCCTCAATGCACATAGTCTAGCAACTATAGAGGTCCTTTAGGTACATTTGGGCTTGATGAATGGGAAATTTACTTAGTCGAAGAGACCTCAGTGTAACTAGTTGAGCAACCCTAAGGTCCTTTAAGTAAATTGGGACTTTTTTAAGCGACCTCAGTGTACTTAGTCGAGCAACCATAAAGGTACTTTAGGCACACTAGGTCTTGAGGAATGCAAAATTTACTTTGTTGAGCAACCAATTAGGTCCTTGAAGTAAATTAGGAATTTTTTTAAGCGGCCACAGTGTACCTACTCTAGCAACCATAAAGGTCATTTAGGCACACTGGGGCTTGAGGAATGCCCAATTTACTTAGTCAAGCAATCAATTATGTCCTTTAAGTAAATTGGAACTTTTTTAAGCGATCGCAGTGTACCTTGTCAAGCAACCATAGAGGTCCTTTAGGCACACTTGGGTTTGAGGAACGCCCAATTTACTTATTCGAGCAACCAATTTGGTCCTTTAAGTAAACTGGGACTTCTTTAAGAGACCTTAGTGTACCTAGTCAAGCAACCATAGAGGTTTTTTAGGCATACCGGGGTTTGAGGAATGCCTAATTTACTTAGTCGAGCAACTAATTAGGTACTTTGAGTAAACTAAAAACTTTTTTAAGCGATCACAGTGTACCTATTGGAGCAACCATAAAGGTCCTTTAGGCACACTAGGGCTTGAGGAGTTCCCAATTTACTTAGCCAAACAGCCAATTAGGTCCTTTAAGTAAACTATTACTTTTTTAAGCAGGCGCATTGTAGCTAGTCGAGCAACCATAAAGTTCCTTTAGGCACACTGGGACTTTTGCATGATTTTCCTTTCTCTAACTTCCATTTCCTCTTCACTTCTTTCAGGTTGAAGTTGACCGGCCAACCATTTTGGAGGAACCTGATGTCATTATTGAACAGGTGGCTCCAGAGGCTACCCTCAAGGAGGTTATGGAAGGTGATGCAGTAGTTGGGGGCCTTATGGACCAAGATGTTTTTCCCCTTGTTGGCCAAAATGTTGAAGAGGTTACACGATCCACTACTCTAGTTTTAAAAAAGGGTGATAGGTCTTTCAATACCGTTTTTCCTTCTGCGAGTGATAATGCATTTAGTGTACATCCTTCTAATGTTTTTTCGGTCGAAGTTGTGAACATACTTTGGTAGATTTTACTCACATTTTAATAATACCATGCCGAGAGTTGATCGAGCTCTTATTGGATCGCTATCCTTCCACTTTTACCTCTCGTTGTGTCCAAGTTTTGCCAGTTATGTTGGCTTGCATCCTGTTGGGGTTTGCTACGATTTTGAGTGACGTATTACACATCCTTTGCAATCCTTAAGTCCATCAAAGATCAAGGAATTAATTGGGAAGATCACTATTCTTGTTGATGATGGTTTTTCCATGAAGTGGTTGACTCACTTTATCAAATCTTTCAAATAAGATGGCGTGTCTGTCTTATATTCCAAACTTCAATCTGCCAACCGCTCGTACATTGTAATCGCTGAAGAAATGGAAAGTTTGAGTCCTGAGATTTACATAGCGGAGGAGAAATTTGGTGTTATCCAAAAGTTCCTAGCTATGACTGAGGCAAAGGTAGACCAATTACAATAGGTGATGGCTAGTCATCAGGCGAATATGGCAGAATTTACTAGTGAGTAGTTTTCTTTAGCCTCTATGCTTCCCCACCATCACCAGAGACTGTTAGATTCTTCCAACTTGTGGTTTGTCATAGATAACCCAAGTGATTATTGGGATTTTGTTGTTGTTTCATTCATTTACCCTTTTGGTTATGTACCTTGAGGCAATAGCTCCTCTTTTTGTAATGCTATTGTTTTGGACTTTGAATGAATTCAATGTGAGTGTTTCCTATGTCTTCTTTGTAGTCTACTTATCTTTCTTGCGCCATAAAGAAATTCACACTACTTTATTTTGTCACACAACATCATTATATATATAAACAAAATTTCATGTGTTTTGTTAAGTTGTGAGAACAACCTCTCCACCAACTTCAAGATTTACAGTAATACATAAGGTAAAGGAATAATTGCCCAAGAATGTCAAGTGCTTCTAAACATAATAAATTTTGAGCCACTTGTTATTAAGCTTTAAAGTAACATCATCTTCAAAATTCGAGATCTCACAATATCCTGAGTCATGTGCCTTTCGAACAACATATAGTCCTTCATAAATTGCCTCAAACTTATGTACTGAGAGACCCTAAATATGTCTTGTGCAAACATTCAAAACTAAGTCTCCTTCTTGGAACATTCTTTGATTCACCAGTTGATCATAGGATCTGGACAACTACTTTATATACATATCGAAGTGTCTTTTAGAATTATCTATGTTCTCTTTAGGTGATTCCAGTTGCACATGTACACTGTGGGGAAGCATTGCTCTTCGCAAGTTGTATCGCACAGAAGGTATCTATATCTCCACTAGAAGGATTGCTTCAGCTCCAAAAACTAAGGAAAATGGAGTGCAGCCTATAGGTTTCCTCTTAATTGTTCTGTAAGACGACTAAACCTCTGGTCTTTTTCATCCCAAGTTCCTAAAAAATCTTCTAGCATCTTTCAGAGGATGCTCACTAAGGTCTTATTGGTAGCATCTACTTGCCCATTGCACTTCGTGTATGCCATAATTGACTTATAATGCATGATGTTTTTTTTTCTGTGAGGAACCTCATGCCACTATTCATAAATGGGGTGTCATTATCTGATAGGAACACTATTAGGATGCCAAACCGATAGATGATATACTCCTTCATAAATTGTTCAAACACCCCACTTATGGCTTACTCCCCGGCTGTGGATTTCCTAAATGGTATAGCCTCTGCCCATTTAGTGAAACACTCTGTGACAACAAGTATCCGATCTTGCCCCTTAAGGAGGGGTTTATTTCCCCTACTAGATCGAACACCCATGTGTGGAATGTAAAAGGATTAGAGAGAGAGATCATGTATCATATATCCATGGAGTTGGAATGCCTTACATTTTCAAATAAACTCTGTAGAGTCCTTCTCCATATTAGGCCAAAAATACCCCAGAGTCATAAGTTGATAGTAGAGTTTTTCTCCCCCAATGTGATCTCGCTAGTGTTTCTTCTTCATTACTTCCTCCGCTTCTTCCAACCTAATGCACCTTAGAATCTTGTCATGATAACCTTCAATATAGTTACCCCTCTTGAACGTAGTATCTGGGTGCCCGCTGCTTCAGTCTTGTAGAATCATCTTTATCTATGGGTATAATTACATCTACTAACATGTTCACATATAGCTGTGTCCAGTTAGATGGTTGGTCTATGAAGTTGCATTTACAAACTTGATAATACAATCGGCACTTTTTGCAATCTCTCTGTAGCATCGCAGCATCCTACTTCTTCGTAGGCCAAAAATATCCTACCTCTTGGATCCTTTGGTATAAGGGAATTTTTGTGGTCTCGCAGCTTTCTCCATGCACTTTTATTAACTTTTTCTTAGCTTCCTCAAGATCCAAACGCCTAGACAACCACCCTCAATTATTTTTATAGTAAAAATTACCTAAGGTGGTGAAGTATTTTTCGAGATCAACTGAACTTAGCGGTCCTTCCCCCATTTCTAGTTGCTTCCTTATCTTACCTCTCCAGTCATTGCTATCATCAATGGGTAGCATTTTGATTATATTCGAGGTAGCTTTCCTCTTAGTGATTCAAATATCCGTTGATTCTCCTTTGAGGGAAATTTTCTAGGCAATCATAGCGTAGGCATGGACATGTTTATTCATTGTTCTGGGATGTCTGTTGATCTTTACTTCGTGGAACTAGCCAAGTAAACTCTGTATAATTGATCGTTAATGTGGTAAACTCATGTGGTTTAGAGATTACTCTCCATTCACTTACTTCACCACCAAGTTGGAATTTCCCTTTATTGTGAGTATCGATCTCCCCTTCGCAAGGCTTCTAACAACCCCAACACTAAGGCCTTATACTCAGCTTCATTATTTGAGAAACTGAAGTCCAACATAAAGGGAAATCGGACTTCTTCTTCCCCTTTTCTCAATATCACTCCTACCCCTCATTTATTTGCAATTAAGGAACCATCAAACTCCATGATCCATTATTCCAAGCTAGCTTATAGGTAATTGGCCAAGAGATCATCTCTTCTAGTTCTATAACTGGTAAATTAAAAGTCCCAAATGGGAAGATTGCCAATAATTCTTCATAGTCTTGGCTCTTGATGGCTCGAGGAACCACGCACTTGAGATCATATTCTGAAAGTATTAGAAACCATCTGTATGCATTGCTTATTAGCACAGTTCTAGAAAGTAAAAAATTTATGGGGTCATATCTAATTACAATGTGAACCGTATAAGAGAACATGTAATGACTAAGCTTTTGTGAAATAAATACAAGAGCCAAAAAAAGCCTCTCAATACTAGTATACCTAGCCTCATGACCATGTATGATTCTTCTTAAGTAATACACAAGTTTCTCTACTCCCTCTACCTCTTGAGCTAACAATTCTCCAATGGATCGTCCAATAGATGTAAGATAGAGCTGTAGAGGAATACTTGCCTTCGGAGGGATCGTCATTTGAGGAGACATTAGGAGCTTCTTCAACTGGAAGCTCCTGGTGTGGCTTCTTCCATGCAAGTTTTGCATTTGCTTGCAGCAGCTCCATTAGCGGGTGAGTCACCTTAGCAATCCCAGGCACAAACCTCATCAGGTAGGATACCTTCCCCAAGAATATTTTCAACTCTCTCACAAACTTGGGCCTTGGCATGTTGAGGATGCATTATTTTTTGCCAATATCTATTTGTACTCCTTACCTGTTCATAATAAACCCCATAAACTTGTCTCTTGTCACCCTAAATGCACACTCGAGGGGGTTCATATTGAACTTATACTTTATGCACCTCTCGAACACCCTCCTCAATTATTCCATGTGAGCAGCCTCCTTCTTGGACTTTATTACTAGATCATCGATACAAAATTCCACAATCTCATGAAAGAAATCATGGACTATAGACATCGTGGTTCTTTAGTAAGTAGCACCTGCATTCTTTAGTCCAAAAGGCATAACCGTATATAAGAAGTTAACTAACGAAGTACGAAAGGCAGTCTTATCAGCATCCTCTAGATCCATCTTGATCTGGTTATATCCCATGTAGCCATCTATAAAGTTATACACCTCATGACCCTCTATTACATCTATCAAGATGTCAATAAAAGGCAATGGAAACCCGTCTTTCAGACAGGCGCAGTTCAAATCCCTGAAATCCACACAAATCCTAATTTAGTTCTACTCTAAGGAGGCATGCTGCTTCACAAGGTATATTTGGTAGAGAACCCATCTATACTGGAAAAATGGCTTGATCTCTAAGGACATGTGAGAACGATGTATACCCTGTTGGTTGTTCGATGGGCCCATAGAATTGATGGAATCTTGTCATTCCATGACCCAGATAAGTCGTCCATCATCTTGGCCAAAATATTGACCAAGATCTTATTAGTTGCCTTTTCCTGGCCATTTCCCTTGGTATACACCACTGTTGAGGTGTGACGAATGATGGAGTATTTTTATCTGATCATCTTTACTTCTTTGTTAAGAAATGGGGTTCCATTATCAGATAGGATAATCGTTGGAATCCTAAATTGGCACTCCATGATGAAATTTGCCACTACCCCTGATGTTGCTCTCTTCAATGGTATTGCCTCAATCCACTAGGTGACTCATTCCGTTCCCACTAATATCCAGATATTTCCTCTTGAAGATGAATGTATTGACCCTACCAGATCAAATGTCCAAGTATGAAGTGGATAAGGAAAGGCTCATGAGTGGAAGTCCCCCAAAGGGGCATGAATCATATTTCCATGCAATTGACACGCCTTGCACTTGCGAATGAACTCAACATAATCTTTCTCCATGATTGGCTAATAATAACCCCCAAGGTCATTAATTGGTCATATAACTTATTTCGTTGGCTCACGATCTTGCTTCCAGACTTCTGCTGCTTCCTCTCTTGTGATGCATCGTAAAGGCATGTTGAAGTATCCTTTGCGATAGATCTGCTCTTCTTGAACGTAGAATCGTGTAGCCCTCATCCTGATCCCCATAGCATTTATTTTCTTCGATGGAATAACTCCATCTTTAATGAAATCAATATAAGGCTGCATTTAATCTACTTGAGCCTCAATGAAGTTACATTCAGCTACTTGAAAGGAAAGTTTACATTTATGACCCCTCATTGTACCTTTCTTGCATCCTGAATCATCGTTGGCCAAAAGTATCCCTCTCTTCTGTACAGAGAGATTGTATTTGTCTCACAGTGTTCTTCGTGTGTCTTCTTCAACCCCCATTCTTCTTCCTCTTGACCGATGCATCTTTATAGACATCCTCCCACGTTCCTGAAATATAAACTTCCTTGGCTTGCAATGTATTGTGCCAACTCTCTAAGTTCCATATTTTTCTTCATACTCCAACTACTTCTCGACCTCACCTCTCCAATCCAAATCGTCTTCCATCGGTAAGATTAACTGCACAACCGAGGGTGTTGTTCTTCATTGGATCACCACCATTTTTGTATCGTTGTTCATGGCCACCTTTTAAGCAATAGTGGCATAAATATCAGTTGTCTATTCATTGTTCGAGTGGATGCCTCTTCGAAGAGCTTCCAGTAATCCCAATACTAACGCCTCATACTCTGCTTCATTGTTGGAACAAGGGAAATAGAATAACCCCTGCTCCCCTTTTTCTTTATGCCGATAAATCTTAAAATTCCATTGTCCATTCTTCAAAGTTTGCATAAAAAAAAATGACATGAAAATCATATCCCGAAATGCTCTCACAATGTGGCTCAAATAACCTTGAGGGAAAGAGCGCTAATAATCAACATATGCCTGGGTCTTGATCGCACAAGGAACCACACACTTCAAGTCGTATTCTGAAATAATGAGGAACCACCTTATTGCAATATGAATTGTGAAAGATAACATATAATATCTAAGTTTTTGAGCTACAAACACTAAGGCTAAATAATGCCTCTCTATGCTAGTGTACCTTATCGCAGGTCCATGTATGATCATATTCAGATAGTAAACTGGCCTTTCTTGTTCATCTGATGTGCCAAGAGAGCCTCAATAGACCTAGTGGTAGAAGTGAGGTAGAGATGGAACGCTATCCCTGTCCCGGGAGGAATCATCGTCTATGGAGGGGTGAGTATCTTCTTCAGCTTGTTAAGGGCTTCTTGGTGAGCTTATTCCTACTTGAGCTTTGTGCCCTTTCGTAGTAAATCCATTAATGGGTGAGTTATCTCAGCCAGTTTTGGCGCAAACCTCCTAAGATAGGAGATCTTACTGAGGAAAATCTTGAGCTCCTTCGCATTTTATGGACATGACGTCTCCAGAATCACTCTTTATTTATCTTGATCAATCTTCACTTCTTGCTGATCCACCATGAAGCCCATAAACATCCCGCTCGTTTTCCCAAATGCGCACTTCAATTGATTCATCTTTATTTTGTACTTTTCGCACCTGTTGAACCCTTTCCTCAAATCATCCAAATGGGACTCCTCCTTCTTCGAATTGATGACCAAATCATCCATAAAAAATTCTATGATATTATGAAAGAAGTCGTGGAAAATGGCCATCATTAGTCTCTGGTACGTTGCTCTACCATTCTTCAACCCAAAATGCATTACTTTGTACATAAAATTGCCCAATGGAGTTCTGAACTTTGTTTTCTCTGTATTAGTTGGATTCATCTTGATTTCGTTATATCCCACATACCCATCCATGAAACTGTACATTTCATGCCCAGTAGTTGCATCAATCAAGTTGTCTGTAATACCCCGTATTTTTACGCATATTTATTTTTATGAAAAATGGGGATTAATTGAATTAATGGGAGAAAAATTTAAATTGTAATTAATCCAATTTTTCATAATATTCACTAGAGGGATGAGAGTTAGTAATTATTGAAATAATAGTTTGGCCGGGAATGAGATACACGACAGTTATGTTATAAATATTAGGGACACGTATGAGTCGCGTCAATTGTATGTTTATGGTGGGGGCTAAAAGTTAATTTATTTTTGTATAACTTGGACGACCATTTTTTAGTGCGCCAGAGTGTCCGAAAGGGTCTAAATAGTCATAAAATACTATTCGGGTATTTTATTTCGAGTTCGGGACATTTTTAACCCAAAACGACACCCCAAAGGGGTATTTTGGTCTTTAGGAATTTTAGGATGATTAAATGGACGAAAATTAGGTTTAATTAAAAGACATTTAGGGTCAATAGCCGTTAGTTTCAACCTACGTGAAAATAGATTAAAAGAGAGAGAGAACCAAGGAAGAAGAAGGAGACTCCATTAGAGCCCTAAGCCAAGAACTCAACCTTTTACAACAAAAAGTACATCAACGCGTAGATCGTGTCAGGAGGATCGTTCCTATACCACTTTCAACCTGCAAATCAGAAGTTCATTTTAAGGCAAGTGAGTATCTTTCTCTTCTCTTAGAAATTATTACTCTTGTTAGCATGTGTTGAGGTTTTAGAACAACTAATACCAAATTTGGGTTTTCCTATGATGAAATTGTGTAGGAATTTTAGAAATCTGATGGGGTTTTGCATGTAGAGGATTTTCCCCTTAATAGGAATGTGAAATTTGATGAATTAGACGTTAATCACGAAATAAAAATGGAGCTTTTTTTATAGACAAACAAATTCTGGGTTTATGTTAGTATGGTCTATGGTAAAATTTGGGAAATTATGGAAATTACATGATGACTAGAAGGATTGGACCCCAAAACTATGCTAAGAAGTGTTCCAGGGTGACTTAGAGTAGTTTGGATACCTTGAAATTAGGTTGGAATGGATTTAGGTTGAGAATTGAGTGGAGAAAATCTAGAAAAATAAATTTTGGAGATGAACTGGGCGACATCAGAAATTTCGTTAGAAGTCCAGCCCAGGTCATTCGAATGACCTCGTTCAAACGAGACTTCTAACTAGATTCCAGTAGCCCTTCTGACGAGTTTGGTGGTTCATTCGACGTACCTTCGTTCGAACGAGATTTCTGGGTCTTCTAACGAGATTCCAAAATGACCTCTTTAGGTCGATTTTTGCTCAAACTTTTCGTAGGCTTATTTCAATGAGTGTTAGGCATGTATGAACGTTGAGGGACTTAAAATCTATAATTACTCGTGAGCGGAGAATATGTCGACTTTCGGAAGGTAGGAAAATTTATAAAATTAGAGATATGCGAAAATACAAGGGAGGATATATATATAAATAAGGTGCGGTATATAATAAGGGATACATACTATTCGTACTATAAATACTAGACTATTGGAAAGCTAATGAATTTACATAAGTTGTGTACATGCTTTTTGTTCAAAATATCATGTGTATGACATACCTAGCTACTGGCTATCGAACGGAGGTTAACGCGTTGTGGACGACAGAATCTTGTGTGCCTTCGGGGGATTTAGAGTCATACCACTAGAGCATGGAATATAGGTACAGGCTATCCGTGAGAATTATAGTGATGACGGTCGTATGGCTGCGTAGGTATGTACATACACTACACCAAAAATAGGAAACTGGCACGGTTTAAAACCGTGCCAGACGCAATCTGGCACGGTTTTAAACCGTGCCAGAATCAGGCGTGCCAGATTTTCTAGCGCGGTTTAAAACCGTGCCAGATTTTCCAAACTGGCACGCTTTTGGCATGCTTTTAAACTGTGCCAGTTTTTTAATCTGGCACGCTTTTGGCACGCTTTTAAAGCGTGCCAGATGTTAAATCTGTCACGCTTTTGGCACAGGCCAAAACCATGCCAAATTATCTATTTTCTGGCACGCTTTTGGCACGGTTATAAAGTGTGCCAGATTGTTTTATAAGCGTTCTCATTTTTTATGCATTGGCATGGTTTAAAACCGTGCCAGATTTTTCAGTTGATTAAAAAAAATAATAATAGGAACCAAATCTGGAAAATCTGCAAATTCCAAATGAAGTAGGAAAAATATTTATTATTTGCAAAAACAAAATCAAGAAAATTCACAAATTATGAATATCGCAGGTTGTTGATTAACTAATGTGCATACAAACTTCAAAAAATTACAAGATATAATACCAATATAAAGCAACACATGACCATAAAAGTCGACAATAACTTCAAAAAATTACAAGAGTTAATAGTTCCCATATCAAAAAAAAATTGGGCAGAGTTTCCTCTATTTTTTGAGCATTCCAAAACCTTCTAACATAAAATCTGCCCATATAAAGGCCCGCACGGCCATAAAAGTCAACAATAAAACTACTATAGTCAGCACGACCATAAAAATAAACCATAAAACTACTAAAGCCTGCTCGGCCATAACACAAAAAATAGAATCCTGAATATTAACGACACTAAATACACAATCTCCTTGTTGTAAAGCATTGACTTCTTCGTGCGTTCCAAGTGGATAAAAGCTAACGATTAAATGTCATCCTACAAAAAAAATAAGACACAAAAAAGATACAATATTAGTAACCAAGTCATTTTTAAAAAAATCATATTCAAGAAAAAAAATTGCATATACAAGAAGAACAATTGCATATACGACTACGCGGTCAGTTCCTACAAGTTACATTGTTCCCGTGCGAGGTGTTCGTGCCTCCTACGGGGTTGTTTGGGGGCTAGTTTGGGTTTTCACCCTTTAACTGCCTGTTTTCAAGTATAAGTATGATTTTTGCAAATTATCATTATACTCTCAAACCGGGAGACCCGGGACGACGCGGTCAGTTCCTATAAGTTACATTGGTCCCGTGCGAAGTGTTCGTGCCTCCTACGGGATCGTTTGGGGGCTGGTTTGGATTTTCACCCTTTAACGGTCTGTTTTCAAGTCGTAAGTGTTATTTTTAAAAATTATCGTCATACTCTCAAACCGGAAGACCCGGGACTACGCGGTCAGTTTCTACAAGTTACATTCGTCCCGTGCGAGGTGTTCGTGCCTCGTACGGGGTCGTTTGGGGGCTGGTTTGGGTTTTCACCCTTTAACGGGTTGATTTCAAGAAAGTGTGATTTTGGCAAATTATCATCATACTCTCAAACCAAGAGACCCGGGACTATGCGGTCAGTTCCTAACAAGTTACATTGGACCCATGCGAGGTGTTCGTGCCTCCTACGGGGTCGTTTGGGGGCTGGTTTGGGTTTTCACCCTTTAACGGCCTGTTTTCAAGTCTAAGTGGGATTTTTACAAATTATCGTCATACTCTCAGACCGGGGGACCCGGGATGACGCGATCAGTTCCTACAAGTTACATTGGTCCCGTGCGAGGTGTTCGTGCCTCCTACGGGGACGTTTGGGGGTTGGTTTTGTTTTACACCCTTTAATGGCCTGTTTTCAAGTCTAAGTGTGATTTTTGCAAATTATCATCATACTCTCTAACCGGGAGACCCGGGATTACGAGGTCAGTTATTACAAGTTACAATGGTCCCGTGAGAGGCGTTCGTGCCTCCCACGGGGATGTTTCGGGTCTGATTTGCGTTTTTACCCTTTAATGGCCCGTTTTTAAGTCTAAGGGTGATTTTTTGCAAATTATCGTCATACTCTCAAACCGAGAGACACGGGACTACGCGGTCAGTTCCTATAAGTTACATTGGTCCCGTGCGAGGTGTTCGTGCCTCCTACGGGGACGTGTGACGGCTGGTTTGGGTTTTCACCCTATAACGGTCTATTTTCAACTCCTAAGTGTTATTTTTACAAATTATAGTCATACTCTCAAACCGGAAGACCCGGAATGATGCGGTAAGTTCCTACAAGTTACATTGGTCCCGTGTGAGGTGCTCGTACCTCCTACGGGGTCGTTTGGGGGCTGGTTTGGGTTTTCACCCTTTAACGGGCTGATTTCAAGAAAGTGTGATTCTGGCAAATTATCATCATACTCTCAAACCAAGAGACCCGGGACTACGCGGTCTGTTCCTACATGTTACATTGGACCCATGCTAGGTGTTCGTGCCTCCTACGGGGTCGTTTGGGGGCTGGTTTGGGTTTTCACCCTTTAACGGCCTGTTTTTAAGTATAAGTGTGATTTTTACAAATTATCATCATACTCTCAAACCAGGAGAACCGGGATGACGCGATCAGTTCCTAAAAGTTACATTGGTCCTGTGCGAGGTGTTCGTGCCTCCTACGGGGTCGTTTGGGGGATGGTTTGGGTTTACACCCTTTAGTGGCCTGTTTTTAAGTCAAAGTGTGATTTTTGCAAATTATCGTCATACTCTCTAACCGGGAGACCCGGGATTACAAGGTCAGTTCCTTCAAGTTACAATGGTCCCGTGCGAGGCGTTCATGCCTCCTACGGGGTCGTTTGGTGGCTAGTTTGGGTTTTTACCCTTTAACGGCCCGTTTTCATGACTAAGTGTGATTTTTGCAAAGTATCGTCATACTCTCAAATCGCGGGGCCTAGGACTACGCGGTCAGTTCCTACAAGTTACACTGGTCCCGTACGAGGTGTTCGTGCCTCCTACGGGGTCGTTTGGGGGCTGGTTTGCATTTTCACCCTTTAACGGCCCGTTTTAAAGTTTAAGTGTGATTTTTGCAAATTATCATCATACTCTGAAATCGGGAGGCCCGAAACTACGCGGTTAGTTCCTAAAAGTTACATTGGTCCCGTGCGAGGTGTTCGTGCCTCCTACGGGGTCGTTTGGTGGCTGGTTTGGGTTTTCACCCTTTAACGGCCTGTTTTTAAGTCTAAGTGTGATTTTTGCAAATTATTGTCATACTCTCAAACCGAGAGGCCCGGGACTACGCGGTCAGTTCCTACAAGTTACGTTGGTCCCGTGCGAGGTGTTCGTGCCCCCTACGGGGTCGTTTGGGAGCTGGTTTGGTTTTTGACCCTTTAACAGCTTGTTTTCAAGTCTAAGTGTGATTTTTGCAAATTATCGTCATACTCTCAAACCGGGAGGCCCGGGACTATGTGGTTAGTTCCTATAAGTTACATTGGTCCCGTGCGATGTGTTCGTGCCTCCTACGGGGTCGTTTGGGGGCTGGTTTGGGTATTCACCCTTTAACGGTCTGTTTTCAAGTCTAAGTGTGATTTTTGCAAATTATCATCACACTCTCGAACCGGGAGGCCCGGGACTACGCGGTCAGTTCCTACAAGTTACATTGGTCCCGTGCGAGGTGTTCGTGCCTCCTACGGGGTCGTTTGGGGGCTGGTTTGGGTTTTCCCCCTTTAACGGCTTGTTTTCAAGTCTAAGTGTGATTTTTGCAAATTATCGTCATACTCTCAAACCTGGAGGCCTGGGACTACGCGGTCAATTCCTACAAGTTACATTGGTCCCGTGCGAGGTGTTCGTGCCACCTACGGGGTTGTTTGGGGGCTGGTTTGGGTTTTCACCCTTTAACGGCCTGTTTTCAAGTCTAAGTGTGATTTTTGGAAATTATCGTCATACTCTAAAACTGGGAAGCTCGGGACTACGCGGGCAGTTCCTACAAGTTACATTGGTCTCATGCGAGGTGTTCGTGGCTCCTACGGGGTCGTTTGGGGGATGGTTTGGGTTTTCACCATTTAAGGGCCTGTTTTCAAGTCTAAGTGTGATTTTTGCAAATTATCGTCATACTCTCAAACCGGGAGGCCCGGGACTACGCGGTCAGTTCCTACAAGTTACATTGGTCTCCTGCGAGGTGTTCGTGCCAACTACGGGGTCGTTTGGGGGCTGGTTTGGGTTTTCACCCTTTAACGGCCTGTTTTCAAGTCTAAGTGTGATTTTTGCAAATTATCGTCATACTCTCAAACTGGGAGGCCCGGGACTACGCGGGACGTTCCTACAAGTTACATTGGTCCCGAGCGAGGTGTTCATGCTTCCTACGGGGTCGTTTGGGGGCTGGTTTGGGTTTTCACCCTTTAACGGCCTGTTTTCAGGTCTAAGTGTGATTTTTGCAAATTATCATCATACTCTCGAATCGGGAGGCCCGGGACTACGCGGTTTGTTCCTACAAGTTAAATTGGTACCGTGCGAGGTGTTCGTGCCTCCTACGGGGTCATTTGGGGGCTGGTTTGCGTTTTCACCCTTTAACGGCCTGTTTTAAGTCTAAGTGTGATTTTTGTAAATTATCGTCATACTCTCAAACCGGGAGGCCCGGGACTACGCGGTCAGTTCGTACAAGTTACATTGGTCCCGTACGAGGTGTTCGTGCCACCTACGGGGTCGTTTGGGGGCTGGTTTGGGTTTTCACCCTTTAACGGCCTATTTTCAAGTCTAAGTGTGATTTTTGCAAACTATCGTCATACTCTCAAACTGGGAGGCCCGGGACTACGCGGGCAGTTCCTACAAGTTACATTGGTCCCGTGCGAGGTGTTCGTACCTCCTACGGGGTCGTTTGGGGGCTGGTTTGGGTTTTCACCCTTTAACGGCCTGTTTTCAAGTCTAAGTGGGACTATTGCAAATTATCGTCATACTCTCAAACCGGGAGTCCCGGGACTACGCGGTCAGTTCCTACAAGTTACATTTCTCCCGTGCGAGGTGTTCGTGCCTCCTACGGGATCATTTGGGGGCTGGTTTGCGTTTTCACCCTTTAATGGCCCGTTTTAAAGTCTAAGTGTGATTTTTGAAAATTATCGTCATACTCTCAAACCGGGAGGCCCGGGAATACGTGATTAGTTCCTACAAGTTACATTGGTACCGTGCGAGGTGTTCGTGCCTCATACGGGGTCGTTTCGCGGCTGGTTTGAGTTTTCACCCTTTAACGGCCTGTTTTCAAGTCCAAGTGTGATTTTTTTAAATTATCGTTATACTCTCAAACCGGGAGGCCCGGGACTACGCGGTCAGTTCCTTCAAGTTACATTGGTCCCGTGCGAGGTGTTCGTGCCACCTACGGGGTCGTTTGGGGGCTGGTTTGGGTTTTCACCCTTTAACGACCTGTTTTCAAGTCTAAGTGTGATTTTTGCAAATTATCGTCATACTCTCAAACTGGGAAGCCCGGGACTAAGCGGGCAGTTCCTACAAGTTACATTGGTCTCGTGCGAGGTGTTCGTGGCTCCTAAGGGGTCGTTTGGGGGATGGTTTGGGTTTTCACCATTTAACGGCCTGTTTTCAAGTCTAAGTGTGATTTTTGCAAATTATCGTCATACTCTCAAATCGGGAGGCCCGGGACTACGCGGTCAGTTCCTACAAGTTACATTGGTCTCGTGCGAGGTGTTCGTGCCAACTACGGGGTCGTTTGGGGGCTGGTTTGGGTTTTCACCCTTTAACGGCCTGTTTTCAAGTCTAAGTGTGATTTTTGCAAATTATCGTCATACTCTCAAACTGGGAGGCCCGGGACTACGTGGGCAGTTCCTACAAGTTACATTGGTCCCGTGCGAGGTGTTCGTGCTTCCAACGTGGTCGTTTGGGGGCTGGTTTGGGTTTTCACCCTTTAACGGCCTGTTTTCAAGTCTAAGTGTGATTTTTGCAAATTATCATCATACTCTCAAACCGGGAGGCCCGGGACTGCGCGGTTAGTTCCTACAAATTAAATTGGTACCGTGCGAGGTGTTCGTGCCTCCTACGGGGTCGTTTGGGGGCTGGTTTGCGTTTTCACCCTTTAACGGCCAGTTTCAAGTCTAAGTGTGATTTTTGTAAATTATCGTCATACTCTCAAACCGGGAGGCCCGGGACTACGCGGTCAGTTCGTCCAAGTTACATTGGTCCCGTGCGAGGTGTTCGTGCCACCTACGGGGTTGTTTAGGGGCTGGTTTGGGTTTTCTCCCTTTAACGGCCTGTTTTCAAGTCTAAGTGTAATTTTTGCAAACTATCGTCATACTCTCAAACTGGGAGGCCCGAGACTACGCGGGCAGTTCCTACAAGTTACATTGGTCCCGTGCGAGGTGTTCGTGCCTCCTACGGGGTCGTTTGGGGGCTGGTTTGGGTTTTTACCCTTTAACGGCCTGTTTTCAAGTCTAAGTGTGACTTTTGCAAATTATCGTCATATTCTCAAACCGGGAGTCCCGGGACTACGCGGTCAGTTCCTATAAGTTACATTAGTCCCGTGCGAGGTGTTCGTGCCTCCTACGGGATCATTTGGGGGCTTGTTTGCGTTTTCACCCTTTAATGGCCCGTTTTAAAGTCTAAGTGTGATTTTTGCAAATTATCGTCATACTCTCAAACCGGGAGGCCCGGGAATACGTGATTAGTTCCTACAAGTTACATTGGTACCGTGCGAGGTGTTCGTGCCTCATACGGGGTCGTTTGGGGGCTGGTTTGAGTTTTCACCCTTTAACGGCCTGTTTTCAAGTCCAAGTGTGATTTTTTTAAATTATCGTCATACTCTCAAACCGGGAGGCTCAGGACTACGCGGTCAGTTCCTTCAAGTTACATTGGTCCCGTGCGAGGTGTTCGTGCCACCTACGGGGTCGTTTGGGGGCTGGTTTGGGTTTTCACCCTTTAACGGACTGTTTTCAAGTCTAAGTGTGATTTTTGCAAATTATCGTCATACTCTTAAACTTAAGGCCCGGGACTACGCGGGCAGTTCCTACAAGTTACATTGGTCCCGTGCGAGGTGTTCGTGACTCCTATGGGGTCGTTTGTGGGATGGTTTGGGTTTTCACCCTTTAACGGACTGTTTTCAAGTCTAAGTGTGATTTTTGCAAATTATCGTCATACTCTCAAACCGGGGAGTCCAGGGACTACGCGGTCAGTTCCTACAAGTTACATTAGTCCCGTGCGAGGTGTTCGTGCCACCTACGAGGTCGTTTGGGGGCTGGTTTGGGCTTTCACCCATTGACCCGGGCAGTTCCTACAAGTTACATTGGTCCCGTGCGAGGTGTTCGTGCCTCCTACGGGGTCGTTTGGGGGATGGTTTGGGTTTTCACCATTTAACGGCCTGTTTTCAAGTCTAAGTGTGATTTTTGCAAATTATCGTCATACTCTCAAACCGGGAGTCCAGGGACTACGCGGTCAGTTCCTACAAGTTACATTAGTCCCGTGCGAGGAGTTCGTGCCACCTACGGGGTCGTTTGGGGGCTGGTTTGGGTTTTCACCCTTTAACGGCCTGTTTTCAAGTCGAAGTGTGATTTTTGCAAATTATCATAATACTCTCAAACTGGGAGGCCCGGGACTACGCGGGCAGTTCCTACAAGTTACATTGGTCGCGTGCGAGGTGTGCGGGCCTCCTACAGGGTCGTTTGGGGGCTGGTTTGGGTTTTCACCCTTTAACGGACTGTTTTCAAGTCTAAGTGTGATTTTTGCAAATTATCATCATACTCTCGAACCGGGAGACTCGGGATGACGCGATCAGTTCCTACAAGTTACATTGGTCCCGTGCGAGGTGTTCGTGCCTCCTACGGGGACGTTTGGGGGCTGGTTTGGGTTTACGCCCTTTAATGGCCTGTTTTCAAGTCTAAGTGTGATTTTTGCAAATTATCGTCATACTCTCTAACCAGGAGACCCGAGATTACGAGGTCAGTTCCTACAAGTTACAATGGTCCCGTGCGAGGCGTTCGTGCCACCTACGGTGTTGTTTGGGGGCTGGTTTGGGTTTTCTCCCTTTAACGGCCTGTTTTCAAGTCTAAGTGTAATTTTTGCAAACTATCGTCATACTCTCAAACTGGGAGGCCCGAGACTACGCGGGCAGTTCCTACAAGTTACATTGGTCCCGTGCGAGGTGTTCGTGCCTCCTACGGGGTCGTTTGGGGGCTGGTTTGGGTTTTTACCCTTTAACGGCCTGTTTTCAAGTCTAAGTGTGACTTTTGCAAATTATCGTCATATTCTCAAACCGGGAGTCCCGGGACTACGCGGTCAGTTCCTATAAGTTACATTAGTCCCGTGCGAGGTGTTCGTGCCTCCTACGGGATCATTTGGGGGCTTGTTTGCGTTTTCACCCTTTAATGGCCCGTTTTAAAGTCTATGTGTGATTTTTGCAAATTATCGTCATACTCTCAAACCGGGAGGCCCGGGAATACGTGATTAGTTCCTACAAGTTACATTGGTACCGTGCGAGGTGTTCGTGCCTCATACGGGGTCGTTTGGGGGCTGGTTTGAGTTTTCACCCTTTAACGGCCTGTTTTCAAGTCCAAGTGTGATTTTTTTAAATTATCGTCATACTCTCAAACCGGGAGGCTCAGGACTACGCGGTCAGTTCCTTCAAGTTACATTGGTCCCGTGCGAGGTGTTCGTGCCACCTACGGGGTCGTTTGGGGGCTGGTTTGGGTTTTCACCCTTTAACGGACTGTTTTCAAGTCTAAGTGTGATTTTTGCAAATTATCGTCATACTCTTAAACTTAAGGCCCGGGACTACGCGGGCAGTTCCTACAAGTTACATTGGTCCCGTGCGAGGTGTTCGTGACTCCTATGGGGTCGTTTGTGGGATGGTTTGGGTTTTCACCCTTTAACGGCCTGTTTTCAAGTCTAAGTGTGATTTTTGCAAATTATCGTCATACTCTCAAACTGGGAGGCCCGGGACTACGCGGTCAGTTCCTACAAGTTACATTGGTCCCGAGCGAGGTGTTCATGCTTCCTACGGGGTCGTTTGGGGGCTGGTTTGGGTTTTCACCCTTTAACGGCCTGTTTTCAGGTCTAAGTGTGATTTTTGCAAATTATCATCATACTCTCGAATCGGGAGGCCCGGGACTACGCGGTTTGTTCCTACAAGTTAAATTGGTACCGTGCGAGGTGTTCGTGCCTCCTACGGGGTCATTTGGGGGCTGGTTTGCGTTTTCACCCTTTAACGGCCTGTTTTAAGTCTAAGTGTGATTTTTGTAAATTATCGTCATACTCTCAAACCGGGAGGCCCGGGACTACGCGGTCAGTTCGTACAAGTTACATTGGTCCCGTACGAGGTGTTCGTGCCACCTACGGGGTCGTTTGGGGGCTGGTTTGGGTTTTCACCCTTTAACGGCCTATTTTCAAGTCTAAGTGTGATTTTTGCAAACTATCGTCATACTCTCAAACTGGGAGGCCCGGGACTACGCGGGCAGTTCCTACAAGTTACATTGGTCCCGTGCGAGGTGTTCGTACCTCCTACGGGGTCGTTTGGGGGCTGGTTTGGGTTTTCACCCTTTAACGGCCTGTTTTCAAGTCTAAGTGGGATTATTGCAAATTATCGTCATACTCTCAAACCGGGAGTCCCGGGACTACGCGGTCAGTTCCTACAAGTTACATTTCTCCCGTGCGAGGTGTTCGTGCCTCCTACGGGATCATTTGGGGGCTGGTTTGCGTTTTCACCCTTTAATGGCCCGTTTTAAAGTTTAAGTGTGATTTTTGAAAATTATCGTCATACTCTCAAACCGGGAGGCCCGGGAATACGTGATTAGTTCCTACAAGTTACATTGGTACCGTGCGAGGTGTTCGTGCCTCATACGGGGTCGTTTCGCGGCTGGTTTGAGTTTTCACCCTTTAACGGCCTGTTTTCAAGTCCAAGTGTGATTTTTTTAAATTATCGTTATACTCTCAAACCGGGAGGCCCGGGACTACGCGGTCAGTTCCTTCAAGTTACATTGGTCCCGTGCGAGGTGTTCGTGCCACCTACGGGGTCGTTTGGGGGCTGGTTTGGGTTTTCACCCTTTAACGACCTGTTTTCAAGTCTAAGTGTGATTTTTGCAAATTATCGTCATACTCTCAAACTGGGAAGCCCGGGACTAAGCGGGCAGTTCCTACAAGTTACATTGGTCTCGTGCGAGGTGTTCGTGGCTCCTAAGGGGTCGTTTGGGGGATGGTTTGGGTTTTCACCATTTAACGGCCTGTTTTCAAGTCTAAGTGTGATTTTTGCAAATTATCGTCATACTCTCAAATCGGGAGGCCCGGGACTACGCGGTCAGTTCCTACAAGTTACATTGGTCTCGTGCGAGGTGTTCGTGCCAACTACGGGGTCGTTTGGGGGCTGGTTTGGGTTTTCACCCTTTAACGGCCTGTTTTCAAGTCTAAGTGTGATTTTTGCAAATTATCGTCATACTCTCAAACTGGGAGGCCCGGGACTACGTGGGCAGTTCCTACAAGTTACATTGGTCCCGTGCGAGGTGTTCGTGCTTCCAACGTGGTCGTTTGGGGGCTGGTTTGGGTTTTCACCCTTTAACGGCCTGTTTTCAAGTCTAAGTGTGATTTTTGCAAATTATCATCATACTCTCAAACCGGGAGGCCCGGGACTGCGCGGTTAGTTCCTACAAATTAAATTGGTACCGTGCGAGGTGTTCGTGCCTCCTACGGGGTCGTTTGGGGGCTGGTTTGCGTTTTCACCCTTTAACGGCCAGTTTCAAGTCTAAGTGTGATTTTTGTAAATTATCGTCATACTCTCAAACCGGGAGGCCCGGGACTACGCGGTCAGTTCGTCCAAGTTACATTGGTCCCGTGCGAGGTGTTCGTGCCACCTACGGGGTTGTTTGGGGGCTGGTTTGGGTTTTCTCCCTTTAACGACCTGTTTTCAAGTCTAAGTGTAATTTTTGCAAACTATCGTCATACTCTCAAACTGGGAGGCCCGAGACTACGCGGGCAGTTCCTACAAGTTACATTGGTCCCGTGCGAGGTGTTCGTGCCTCCTACGGGGTCGTTTGGGGGCTGGTTTGGGTTTTTACCCTTTAACGGCCTGTTTTCAAGTCTAAGTGTGACTTTTGCAAATTATCGTCATATTCTCAAACCGGGAGTCCCGGGACTACGCGGTCAGTTCCTATAAGTTACATTAGTCCCGTGCGAGGTGTTCGTGCCTCCTACGGGATCATTTGGGGGCTTGTTTGCGTTTTCACCCTTTAATGGCCCGTTTTAAAGTCTAAGTGTGATTTTTGCAAATTATCGTCATACTCTCAAACCGGGAGGCCCGGGAATACGTGATTAGTTCCTACAAGTTACATTGGTACCGTGCGAGGTGTTCGTGCCTCATACGGGGTCGTTTGGGGGCTGGTTTGAGTTTTCACCCTTTAACGGCCTGTTTTCAAGTCCAAGTGTGATTTTTTTAAATTATCGTCATACTCTCAAACCGGGAGGCTCAGGACTACGCGGTCAGTTCCTTCAAGTTACATTGGTCCCGTGCGAGGTGTTCGTGCCACCTACGGGGTCGTTTGGGGGCTGGTTTGGGTTTTCACCCTTTAACGGACTGTTTTCAAGTCTAAGTGTGATTTTTGCAAATTATCGTCATACTCTTAAACTTAAGGCCCGGGACTACGCGGGCAGTTCCTACAAGTTACATTGGTCCCGTGCGAGGTGTTCGTGACTCCTATGGGGTCGTTTGTGGGATGGTTTGGGTTTTCACCCTTTAACGGACTGTTTTCAAGTCTAAGTGTGATTTTTGCAAATTATCGTCATACTCTCAAACCGAGGAGTCCAGGGACTACGCGGTCAGTTCCTACAAGTTACATTAGTCCCGTGCGAGGTGTTCGTGCCACCTACGAGGTCGTTTGGGGGCTGGTTTGGGCTTTCACCCATTGACCCGGGCAGTTCCTACAAGTTACATTGGTCCCGTGCGAGGTGTTCGTGCCTCCTACGGGGTCGTTTGGGGGATGGTTTGGGTTTTCACCATTTAACGGCCTGTTTTCAAGTCTAAGTGTGATTTTTGCAAATTATCGTCATACTCTCAAACCGGGAGTCCAGGGACTACGCGGTCAGTTCCTACAAGTTACATTAGTCCCGTGCGAGGAGTTCGTGCCACCTACGGGGTCGTTTGGGGGCTGGTTTGGGTTTTCACCCTTTAACGGCCTGTTTTCAAGTCGAAGTGTGATTTTTGCAAATTATCATAATACTCTCAAACTGGGAGGCCCGGGACTACGCGGGCAGTTCCTACAAGTTACATTGGTCGCGTGCGAGGTGTGCGGGCCTCCTACAGGGTCGTTTGGGGGCTGGTTTGGGTTTTCACCCTTTAACGGACTGTTTTCAAGTCTAAGTGTGATTTTTGCAAATTATCATCATACTCTCGAACCGGGAGACTCGGGATGACGCGATCAGTTCCTACAAGTTACATTGGTCCCGTGCGAGGTGTTCGTGCCTCCTACGGGGACGTTTGGGGGCTGGTTTGGGTTTTCACCCTTTAACGGCCAGTTTCAAGTCTAAGTGTGATTTTTGTAAATTATCGTCATACTCTCAAACCGGGAGGCCCGGGACTACGCGGTCAGTTCGTCCAAGTTACATTGGTCCCGTGCGAGGTGTTCGTGCCACCTACGGGGTTGTTTGGGGGCTGGTTTGGGTTTTCTCCCTTTAACGGCCTGTTTTCAAGTCTAAGTGTAATTTTTGCAAACTATCGTCATACTCTCAAACTGGGAGGCCCGAGACTACGCGGGCAGTTCCTACAAGTTACATTGGTCCCGTGCGAGGTGTTCGTGCCTCCTACGGGGTCGTTTGGGGGCTGGTTTGGGTTTTTACCCTTTAACGGCCTGTTTTCAAGTCTAAGTGTGACTTTTGCAAATTATCGTCATATTCTCAAACCGGGAGTCCCGGGACTACGCGGTCAGTTCCTATAAGTTACATTAGTCCCGTGCGAGGTGTTCGTGCCTCCTACGGGATCATTTGGGGGCTTGTTTGCGTTTTCACCCTTTAATGGCCCGTTTTAAAGTCTAAGTGTGATTTTTGCAAATTATCGTCATACTCTCAAACCGGGAGGCCCGGGAATACGTGATTAGTTCCTACAAGTTACATTGGTACCGTGCGAGGTGTTCGTGCCTCATACGGGGTCGTTTGGGGGCTGGTTTGAGTTTTCACCCTTTAACGGCCTGTTTTCAAGTCCAAGTGTGATTTTTTTAAATTATCGTCATACTCTCAAACCGGGAGGCTCAGGACTACGCGGTCAGTTCCTTCAAGTTACATTGGTCCCGTGCGAGGTGTTCGTGCCACCTACGGGGTCGTTTGGGGGCTGGTTTGGGTTTTCACCCTTTAACGGACTGTTTTCAAGTCTAAGTGTGATTTTTGCAAATTATCGTCATACTCTTAAACTTAAGGCCCGGGACTACGCGGGCAGTTCCTACAAGTTACATTGGTCCCGTGCGAGGTGTTCGTGACTCCTATGGGGTCGTTTGTGGGATGGTTTGGGTTTTCACCCTTTAACGGACTGTTTTCAAGTCTAAGTGTGATTTTTGCAAATTATCGTCATACTCTCAAACCGGGGAGTCCAGGGACTACGCGGTCAGTTCCTACAAGTTACATTAGTCCCGTGCGAGGTGTTCGTGCCACCTACGAGGTCGTTTGGGGGCTGGTTTGGGCTTTCACCCATTGACCCGGGCAGTTCCTACAAGTTACATTGGTCCCGTGCGAGGTGTTCGTGCCTCCTACGGGGTCGTTTGGGGGATGGTTTGGGTTTTCACCATTTAACGGCCTGTTTTCAAGTCTAAGTGTGATTTTTGCAAATTATCGTCATACTCTCAAACCGGGAGTCCAGGGACTACGCGGTCAGTTCCTACAAGTTACATTAGTCCCGTGCGAGGAGTTCGTGCCACCTACGGGGTCGTTTGGGGGCTGGTTTGGGTTTTCACCCTTTAACGGCCTGTTTTCAAGTCGAAGTGTGATTTTTGCAAATTATCATAATACTCTCAAACTGGGAGGCCCGGGACTACGCGGGCAGTTCCTACAAGTTACATTGGTCGCGTGCGAGGTGTGCGGGCCTCCTACAGGGTCGTTTGGGGGCTGGTTTGGGTTTTCACCCTTTAACGGACTGTTTTCAAGTCTAAGTGTGATTTTTGCAAATTATCATCATACTCTCGAACCGGGAGACTCGGGATGACGCGATCAGTTCCTACAAGTTACATTGGTCCCGTGCGAGGTGTTCGTGCCTCCTACGGGGACGTTTGGGGGCTGGTTTGGGTTTACGCCCTTTAATGGCCTGTTTTCAAGTCTAAGTGTGATTTTTGCAAATTATCGTCATACTCTCTAACCAGGAGACCCGAGATTACGAGGTCAGTTCCTACAAGTTACAATGGTCCCGTGCGAGGCGTTCGTGCCTCCCACGGGGATATTTCGGGCCTGGTTTGCGTTTTTACCCTTTAACGGTCCATTTTTAAGTCTAAGGGTGATTTTTGCAAATTATCGTCATACTCTCAAACCGAGAGACACGGGACTACACGATCAGTTCCTATAAGTTACGTTGGTCCCGTGCGAGGTGTTCGTGCCTCCTACGGGGACGTTTGACAGCTGATTTTTGCAAATTATCATCATACTCTCAAACTGGGAAGCCCGGGACTACGCGGGCTGTTCCTACAAGTTACATTGGTCTCGTGCGAGGTGTTCGTGGCTCCTACGAGGTCGTTTGGGGGATGGTTTGGGTTTTCACCATTTAACGGCCTGTTTTCAAGTCTAAGTGTGATTTTTGCAAATTATCGTCATACTCTCAAACCGGGAGGCCCGGGACTACGCGGTCAGTTCCTACAAGTTACATTGGTCTCGTGCAAGGTGTTCGTGCCAACTACGGGGTCGTTTGGGGGCTGGTTTGGGTTTTCACCCTTTAACGGCCTGTTTTCAAGTCTAAGTGTGATTTTTCCAAATTATCGTCATACTCTTAAACTGGGAGGCCCGGGACTACGCGGGCAGTTCCTACAAGTTACATTGGTCTCGTGCGAGGTGTTCGTGGCTCCTACGGGGTCGTTTGGGGGATGGTTTGGGTTTTCACCATTTAACGGCCTGTTTTCAAGTCTAAGTGTAATTTTTGCAAATTATCGTCATACTCTCAAACCGGGAGGCCCGGGACTACGCGGTCAGTTCCTACAAGTTACATTGGTCTCGTGCGAGGTGTTCGTGCCAACTACGGGGTCGTTTGGGGGCTGGTTTGGGTTTTCACCCTTTAACGGCCTGTTTTCAAGTCTAAGTGTGATTTTTGCAAATTATCGTCATACTCTTAAACTGGGAGGCCCGGGACTACGCGGGCAGTTCCTACAAGTTATATTTGTCCCGTGCGAGGTGTTCGTGCTTCCTACGGGGTCGTTTGGGGGCTGGTTTGGGTTTTCACCCTTTAACGGCCTGTTTTCAAGTCTAAGTGTGATTTTTGCAAATTATCATCATACTCTCAAACCGGGAGGCCCGGGACGACGCGGTTAGTTCCTCAAAATTAAATTGGTACCGTGCGAGGTGTTCGTGCCTCCTACGGGGTCGTTTGGGGGCTGGTTTGCGTTTTCACCCTTTAACGGCCAGTTTCAAGTCTAAGTGTGATTTTTGTAAATTATCGTCATACTCTCAAACCGGGAGGCCCGGGACTACGCGGTCAGTTCGTACAAGTTACATTGGTCCCGTGCGAGGTGTTCGTGCCACCTACGGGGTCGTTTGGGGGCTGGTTTGGGTTTTCACCCTTTAACGGTCTGTTTTCAAGTCTAAGTGTGATTTTTGCAAACTATCGTCATACTCTCAAACTGCGAGGCCCGAGACTACGCGGGCAGTTCCTACAAGTTACATTGGTCCCGTGCGAGGTGTTCGTGCCTCCTACGGGGTCGTTTGGGGGCTGGTTTGGGTTTTCACCCTTTAACGGCCTGTTTTCAGGTCTAAGTGTGATTTTTGCAAATTATCATCATACTCTCGAATCGGGAGGCCCGGGACTACGCGGTTTGTTCCTACAAGTTAAATTGGTACCGTGCGAGGTGTTCGTGCCTCCTACGGGGTCATTTGGGGGCTGGTTTGCGCTTTCACCCTTTAACGGCCTGTTTCAAGTCTAAGTGTGAATTTTGTAAATTATCGTCATACTCTCAAACCGGGAGGCCCGGGACTACGCGGTCAGTTCGTACAAGTTACATTGGTCCCGTGCGAGGTGTTCGTGCCACCTACGGGGTCGTTTGGGGGCTGGTTTGGGTTTTCACCCTTTAACGGCCTATTTTCAAGTCTAAGTGTGATTTTTGCAAACTATCGTCATACTCTCAAACTGGGAGGCCCGGGACTACGCGGGCAGTTCCTACAAGTTACATTGGTCCCGTGCGAGGTGTTCGTACCTCCTACGGGGTCGTTTGGGGGCTGGTTTGGGTTTTCACCCTTTAACGGCCTGTTTTCAAGTCTAAGTGGGATTATTGCAAATTATCGTCATACTCTCAGACCGGGAGTCCCGGGACTACGCGGTCAGTTCCTACAAGTTACATTGGTCCCGTGCGAGGTGTTCGTGACTCCTACGGGGTCGTTTGTGGGATGGTTTGGGTTTTCACCCTTTAACGGACAGTTTTCAAGTCTAAGTGTGATTTTTTCAAATTATCGTCATACTCTCAAACTGGGAGTCCAGGGACTACGCGGTCAGTTCCTACAAGTTACATTAATCCCGTGCGAGGTGTTCGTGCCACCTACGGGGTCGTTTGGGGGCTGGTTTGGGTTTTCACCCATTGACCCGGGCAGTTCCTACAAGTTACATTGTTCCCGTGCGAGGTGTTCGTGCCTCCTACGGGGTCGTTTGGGGGATGGTTTGGGTTTTCACCCTTTAACGGCCTGTTTTCAAGTCTAAGTGTGATTTTTGCAAATTATCGTCATACTCTCAAACCGGGAGTCCTGGGACTACGCGGTCAGTTCCTCCAAGTTACATTAGTCCCGTGTGAGGAGTTCGTGCCACCTACGGGGTCGTTTGGGGGCTGGTTTGGGTTTTCACCCTTTAATGGCCTGTTTTCAAGTCGAAGTGTGATTTTTGCAAATTATCGTCATACTCTCAAACTGGGAGGCCCGGGACTACGCGAGCAGTTCCTACAAGTTACATTGGTCGCGTGCGAGGTGTGCGGGCCTCCTACAGGGTCGTTTGGGGGCTGGTTTGGGTTTTCACCCTTTAACGGACTGTTTTCAAGTCTAAGTGTGATTTTTGCAAATTATCATCATACTCTCAAACCGGGAGACTCGGGATGACGCGATCAGTTCCTACAAGTTACATTGGTCCCGTGCGAGGTGTTCGTGCCTCCTACGGGGACGTTTGGGGGCTGGTTTGGGTTTACACCCTTTAATGGCCTGTTTTCAAGTCTAAGTGTGATTTTTGCAAATTATCGTCATACTCTCTAACCAGGAGACCCGAGATTACGAGGTCAGTTCCTACAAGTTACAATGGTCCCGTGCGAGGCGTTCGTGCCTCCCACGGGGATATTTCAGGCCTGGTTTGCGTTTTTACCCTTTAACGACCCGTTTTTAAGTCTAATTGTGATTTTTGCAAATTATCGTCATACTCTTAAACCGAGAGACACGGGACTACGCGGTCAGTTCCTATAAGTTACATTGGTCCCGTGCGAGGTGTTCGTGCCTCCTACGGGGACGTTTGACAGCTGATTTTTGCAAATTATCGTCATACTCTCAAACTCTGAAGCCCGGGACTACGCGGGCAGTTCCTAAAGGTTACATTGGTCTCGTGCGAGGTGTTCGTGGCTCCTACGGGGTCGTTTGGGGGATGGTTTGGGTTTTCACCATTTAACGGCCTGTTTTCAAGTCTAAGTGTGATTTTTGCAAATTATCGTCAAACTCTCAAACCGGGAGGCCCGGGACTACGCGGTCAGTTCCTACAAGTTACATTGGTCTCGTGCGAGGTGTTCGTGCCAACTACGGGGTCGTTTGGGGGCTGGTTTGGGTTTTCACCCTTTAACGGTCTGTTTTCAAGTCTAAGTGTGATTTTTGCAAATTATCATCATACTCTCAAACCGGGAGGCCCGGGACTACGCGGTTAGTTCCTACAAATTAAATTGGTACCGTGCGAGGTGTTCGTGCCTCCTACGGGGTCGTTTGGGGGCTGGTTTGCGTTTTCACCCTTTAACGGCCAGTTTCAAGTCTAAGTGTGATTTTTGTAAATTATCGTCATACTCTCAAACCGGGAGGCCCGGGACTACGCGGTCAGTTCGTACAAGTTACATTGGTCCCGTGTGAGGTGTTCGTGCCACCTACGGGGTCGTTTGGGGGCTGGTTTGGGTTTTCACCCTTTAACGGCCTGTTTTCAAGTCTAAGTGTGATTTTTGCAAACTATCGTCATACTCTCAAACTGGGAGGCCCGAGACTACGCGGGCAGTTCCTACAAGTTACATTGGTCCCGTGCGAGGTGTTCGTGCCTCCTACGGGGTCGTTTGGGGGCTGGTTTGGGTTTTCACCCTTTAACGGCCTGTTTTCAAGTCTAAGTGTGATTTTTGCAAATTAACGCATACTCTCAAACCGGCAGTCCCGGGACTACGCGGTCAGTTCCTATAAGTTACATTAGTCCCGTGAGAGGTGTTCGTGCCTCCTACGGGATCATTTGGGGGCTGGTTTGCGTTTTCACCCTTTAACGGCCTGTTTTCAAGTCTAAGTGTGATTTTTGCAAATTATCGTCATACTCTCAAACCGGGAGTCCAGGGACTACGCGGTCAGTTCCTACAAGTTACATTAGTCCCGTGCGAGGAGTTCGTGCCACCTACGGGGTCGTTTGGGGGCTGGTTTGGGTTTTCACCCTTTAACGGCCTGTTTTCAAGTCTAAGTGTGATTTTTGCAAATTATCGTCATACTCTCAAACTGGGAGGCCCGGGACTACGCGGGTAGTTCCTACAAGTTACATTGGTCGCGTGCGAGGTGTGCGGGCCTCCTACAGGGTCGTTTGGGGGCTGGTTTGGGTTTTCACCCTTTAACGGACTGTTTTCAAGTCTAAGTGTGATTTTTGCAAATTATCATCATACTCTCGAACCGGGAGACTCGGGATGACGCGATCAGTTCCTACAAGTTACATTGGTCCCGTGCGAGGTGTTCGTGCCTCCTACGGGGACGTTTGGGGGCTGGTTTGGGTTTACACCCTTTAATGGCCTATTTTCAAGTCTAAGTGTGATTTTTGCAAATTATCGTCATACTCTCTAACCAGGAGACCCGAGATTACGAGGTCAGTTCCTACAAGTTACAATGGTCCCGTGCGAGGTGTTCGTGCCTCCCACGGGGATATTTCGGGCCTGGTTTGCGTTTTTACCCTTTAACGGCCCGTTTTTAAGTCTAAGGGTGATTTTTGCAAATTATCATCATACTCTCAAACCGAGAGACACGGGACTACGCGGTCAGTTCCTATAAGTTACATTGGTCCCGTACGAGGTGTTCGTGCCTCCTACGGGGACGTTTGACAGCTGGTTTGGGTTTTCACGCTTTAACGGTCTGTTTTCAACTCGTAAGTGTTATTTTTATAAATTATAGTCATACTCTCAAACCGGAAGACCCGGGACGATGCGGTCAGTTCCTACAAGTTACATTGGTCCCGTGCGAGGTGTTCGTACCTCCTACGGGGTCGTTTGGGGGCTGGTTTGGGTTTTCACCCTTTAACGGGCTGATTTCAAGAAAGTGTGATTTTGGCAAATTATCAAAATACTCAAACCAAGAGACCCGGGACTACACGGTCAGTTCCTACATGTTACATCGGACTCATGTGAGGTGTTCGTGCCTCCTACGGGGTCGTTTGGGGGCTGGTTTGGGTTTTCACCCTTTAACGGCCTGTTTTTTAAGTCTAAGTGTGATTTTTACAAATTATCATCATACTCTCAAACCAGGAGACCCGGGATGACGCGATCAGTTCCTACAAGTTACATTGGTCCCGTGCGAGGTGTTCGTGCCTCCTACGGGGTCGTTTGGGGGCTGGTTTGGGTTTACACCCTTTAATGGCATGTTTTTAAGTCTAAGTGTGATTTTTGCAAATTATCGTCATACTCTCTAATCGGGAGACCCAGGATTACGAGGTCAGTTCCTTCAAGTTACAATGGTCCCGTGCGAGGCGTTCGTGCCTCCTACGGGGTCGTTTGGGGGCTGGTTTGGGTTTTCACCCTTTAACGGCCTGTTTTCAAGTCTAAGTGTGATTTTTGCAAATTATCGTCATACTCTCAAACTGGGAGGCCCGGGACTACGCGAGCAGTTCCTACAAGTTACATTGGTCCCGTGCGAGGTGTTCGTGCCTCCTACGGGGTCGTTTGACAGCTGATTTTTGCAAATTATCGTCATACTCTCAAACTCTGAAGCCCGGGACTACGCGGGCAGTTCCTAAAGGTTACATTGGTCTCGTGCGAGGTGTTCGTGGCTCCTACGGGGTCGTTTGGGGGATGGTTTGGGTTTTCACCATTTAACGGCCTGTTTTCAAGTCTAAGTGTGAATTTTGCAAATTATCGTCAAACTCTCAAACCGGGAGGCCCGGGACTACGCGGTCAGTTCCTACAAGTTACATTGGTCTCGTGCGAGGTGTTCGTGCCAACTACGGGGTCGTTTGGGGGCTGGTTTGGGTTTTCACCCTTTAACGGCCTGTTTTCAAGTCTAAGTGTGATTTTTGCAAATTATCATCATACTCTCAAACCGGGAGGCCCGGGACTACGCGGTTAGTTCCTACAAATTAAATTGGTACCGTGCGAGGTGTTCGTACCTCCTACGGGGTCGTTTGGGGGCTGGTTTGCGTTTTCACCCTTTAACGGCCAGTTTCAAGTCTAAGTGTGATTTTTATAAATTATCGTCATACTCTCAAACCGGGAGGCCCGGGACTACGCGGTCAGTTCGTACAAGTTACATTGGTCCCGTGTGAGGTGTTCGTGCCACCTACGGGGTCGTTTGGGGGCTGGTTTGGGTTTTCACCCTTTAACGGCCTGTTTTCAAGTCTAAGTGTGATTTTTGCAAACTATCGTCATACTCTCAAACTGGGAGGCCCGAGACTACGCGGGCAGTTCCTACAAGTTACATTGGTCCCGTGCGAGGTGTTCGTGCCTCCTACGGGGTCGTTTGGGGGCTGGTTTGGGTTTTCACCCTTTAACGGCCTGTTTTCAAGTCTAAGTGTGATTTTTGCAAATTATCGCATACTCTCAAACCGGGAGTCCCGGGACTACGCCGTCAGTTCCTATAAGTTACATTAGTCCCGTGAGAGGTGTTCGTGCCTCCTACGGGATCATTTGGGGGCTGGTTTGCGTTTTCACCCTTTAACGGCCTGTTTTCAAGTCTAAGTGTGATTTTTGCAAATTATCGTCATACTCTCAAACCGGGAGTCCAGGGACTACGCGGTCAGTTCCTACAAGTTACATTAGTCCCGTGCGAGGAGTTCGTGCCACCTACGGGGTCGTTTGGGGGATGGTTTGGGTTTTCACCCTTTAACGGCCTGTTTTCAAGTCTAAGTGTGATTTTTGCAAATTATCGTCATACTCTCAAACTGGGAGGCCCGGGACTACGCGGGCAGTTCCTACAAGTTACATTGGTCGCGTGCGAGGTGTGCGGGCCTCCTACAGGGTCGTTTGGGGGCTGGTTTGGGTTTTCACCCTTTAACGGACTGTTTTCAAGTCTAAGTGTGATTTTTGCAAATTATCATCATACTCTCAAACCGGGAGACTCGGGATGACGCGATCAGTTCCTACAAGTTACATTGGTCCCGTGTGAGGTGTTCGTGCCTCCTACGGGGACGTTTGGGGGCTGGTTTGGGTTTACACCCTTTAATGGCCTGTTTTCAAGTCTAAGTGTGATATTTTCCAATTATCGTCATACTCTCTAACCAGGAGACCCGAGATTACGAGGTCAGTTCCTACAAGTTACAATGGTCCCGTGCGAGGCGTTCGTGCCTCCCACGGGGATATTTCGGGCCTGGTTTGCATTTTTACCCTTTAACGGCCCGTTTTTAAGTCTAAGGGTGATTTTTGCAAATTATCATCATACTCTCAAACCGAGAGACACGGGACTACGCGGTTAGTTCCTATAAGTTACATTGGTCCCGTACGAGGTGTTCGTGCCTCCTACGGGGACGTTTGACAGCTGGTTTGGGTTTTCACGCTTTAACGGTCTGTTTTCAACTCGTAAGTGTTATTTTTATAAATTATAGTCATACTCTCAAACCGGAAGACCCGGGAGGATGCGGTCAGTTCCTACAAGTTACATTGGTCCCGTGCGAGGTGTTCGTACCTCCTACGGGGTCGTTTGGGGGCTGGTTTGGGTTTTCACCCTTTAACGGGCTGATTTCAAGAAAGTGTGATTTTGGCAAATTATCAAAATACTCAAACCAAGAGACCCGGGACTACACGGTCAGTTCCTACATGTTACATCGGCCTCATGTGAGGTGTTCGTGCCTCCTACGGGGTCGTTTAGGGGCTGGTTTGGGTTTTCACCCTTTAACGGCCGGTTTTTTAAGTCTAAGTGTGATTTTTACAAATTATCATCATACTCTCAAACCAGGAGACCCGGGATGACGCGATCAGTTCCTACAAGTTACATTGGTCCCGTGCGAGGTGTTCGTGCCTCCTACGGGGTCGTTTGGGGGCTGGTTTGGGTTTACACCCTTTAATGGCCTGTTTTTAAGTCTAAGTGTGATTTTTGCAAATTATCGTCATACTCTCTAATCGGGAGACCCAGGATTACGAGGTCAGTTCCTTCAAGTTACAATGGTCTCGTGCGAGGCGTTCGTGCCTCCTACGGGGTCGTTTGGGGGCTGGTTTGGGTTTTCACCCTTTAACGGCCCGTTTTCTTGACTAAGTGTCATTTTTGCAAATTATCGTCTTACTCTCAAATCGGGAGGCCCGGGACTACGCGGTCAGTTCCTACAAGTTACATTGGTCCCGTACGAGGTGTTCGTGCCTCCTACGGGGTCGTTTGGGGGTTGGTTTGCGTTTTCACCCTTTAACGGCTTGTTTTCAAGTCTAAGTGTGATTTTAGCAAATTATCGTCATACTCTCAAACCGGGAGTCTAGGGACTACGCGGTCAGTTCCTACAAGTTACATTAGTCCCGTGCGAGGTGTCCGTGCCACCTACGGGGTCGTTTGGGGGCTGGTTTGGGTTTTCACCCTTTAATGGCCTGTTTTCAAGTCTAAGTGTGATTTTTGCATATTATCGTCATACTCTCAAACTTGAGGCCCGGGACTACGCGGGCAGTTCCTACAAGTTACATTGGTCCCGTGCGAGGTGTTCGTTCCTCCTACGGGGTCGTTTGGGGGATGGTTTGGGTTTTCACCCTTTAACGGCCTGTTTTCAAGTCTAAGTGCGATTTTTGCAAATTATCGTCATACTCTCAAACCGGGAGTCCAGGGACTACGCGGTCAGTTCCTACAAGTTACATTAGTCCCGTGCAAGGTGTTCGTGCCACCTACGGGGTCTTTTGGGGGCTGGTTTGGGTTTTCACCCTTTAACGGCCTGTTTTCAAGTCTAAGTGTGATTTTTGCAAATTATCGTCATACTCTCAAACTGGGAGGCCCGGGACTACGCGGGCAGTTCCTACAAGTTACATTGGTCGCGTGCGAGGTGTTCGTGCCTCCTACAGGGTCGTTTGGGGGCTGGTTTTGGTTTTCACCCTTTAACGGACTGTTTTCAAGTCTAAGTGAGATTTTTGCAAATTATCATCATACTCTCGAACCGGGAGACTCGGGATGACGCGATCAGTTCCTACAAGTTATATTGGTCCCGTGCGAGGTGTTCGTGCCTCCTACGGGGACGTTTGGGGTCTGGTTTTGGTTTAAAACCCTTTAATGGCCTCTTTTCAAGTCTAAGTGTGATTTTTGCAAATTATCGTCATACTCTCTAACCGGGAGACCCAGGATTACGAGGTCAGTTCCTACAAGTTACAATGGTCCCGTGCGAGGCGTTCGTACCTCCCACGGGGATGTTTCGGGCCTGGTTTGCGTTTTTACCCTTTAACGGCCCGTTTTTAAGTCTGAGTGTGATTTTTGCAAATTATCATCATACTCTCAAACCGAGAGACACGGGACTATGCGGTCAGTTCCTATAAGTTACATTGGTCCCGTGCGAGGTGTTCGTGCCTCCTACGGGGACGTCTGACAGCTGGTTTGGGTTTTCACGCTTTAACGGTCTGTTTTCAACTCGTAAGTGTTATTTTTACAAATTATAGTCATACTCTCAAACCGGAAGACCCGGGACGATGCAGTTAGTTCCTACAAGTTACATTGGTCCAGTGCGAGGTGTTCGTACCTCCTACGGGGTCGTTTGGGGTCTTGTTTGGGTTTTCACGATTTAACGGGCTGATTTCAAGAAAGTGTGATTTTGGCAAATTATCAACATACTCTCAAACCAAGAGACCCGGGACTACACGGTCAGTTCCTACATGTTACATTGGACCCATGCGAGGTGTTCGTGCCTCCTACGGGGTCGTTTGGGGGCTGGTTTGGGTTTTCACCCTTTAATGGCCTATTTTTAAGTCTAAGTGTGATTTTTACAAATTATCATCATACTCTCAAACCAGGAGACCCGGGATGACGCGATCAGTTCCTACAAGTTACATTGGTCCCGTGCGAGGTGTTCGTGCCTCCTACGGGGTCGTTTGGGGGCTGGTTTGGGTTTACACCCTTTAATGGCTTGTTTTTAAGTCTAAGTGTGATTTTTGCAAATTATCGTCATACTCTCTAATCGGGAGACCCAAGATTACGAGGTCAGTTCCTTCAAGTTACAATGGTCCCGTGCGAGGCGTTCGTGCCTCCTACGGGGTCGTTTGGGGGCTGGTTTGGGTTTTCACCCTTTAACGGCCCGTTTTCATGACTAAGTGTCATTTTTGCAAATTATCATCTTACTCTCAAATCGGGAGGCCCGGGACTACGCGGTCAGTTCCTACAAGTTACATTGGTCCCGTACGAGGTGTTCGTGCCTCCTACGGGGTCGTTTGGGGGTTGGTTTGCGTTTTCACCCTTTAACGGCTTGTTTTCAAGTCTAAGTGTGATTTTTTGCAAATTATCGCCATACTCTCAAACTAGGAGGCCCGAAACTACGCGGTTAGTTCCTACAAGTTACATTGGTCCCGTGCGAGGTGTTCGTGCCTCCTACGGGGTCGTTTGGGGGATGGTTTGGGTTTTCACCCTTTAACGGCCTGTTTTCAAGTCTAAGTGTGATTCTTGCAAATTATCATCATACTCTCAAACCGGGAGGCCCAGGACTACGCGGTTAGTTCCTACAAGTTACATTGGTCCCGTGCGAGGTGTTCGTGCCTCCAACGGGGTCGTTTGGGGGATGGTTTGGGTTTTCACCCTTTAACGGCTTGTTTTCAAGTATATGTGTGATTTTTGCAAATTATCATCATACTCTCAAACAGGAAGGCCCGGGACTATGCGGTTAGTTCCTACAAGTTACATTAGTCCCGTGCGAGGTGTTCGTGCCTCCTACGGGGTCGTTTGGGGGCTGGTTTGGGTTTTCACCCTTTAACGGCCTATTTTCAAGTCTAAGTGTGATTTTCGCAAATTATCGTCATACTCTCAAACCGGGAGGCCCGGGACTACACGGTCAGTTCCTACAAGTTACATTGGTCCCGTGCGAGGTGTTCGTGCCTCCTACGTGGTCGTTTGGGGGCTGGTTTGGGTTTTCCCCCTTTAACGGCTTGTTTTCAAGTCTAAGTGTGATTTTTGCGAACTATCGTCATACTCTCAAACCAGGAGGCCCGGGACTACGCGGGCAGTTCCTACAAGTTACATTGGTCCCGTGCGAGGTGTTCGTGCCTCCTACGGGGTCGTTTGGGGGATGGTTTGGGTTTTCACCCTTTAACGGCCTATTTTCAAGTCTAAGTGTGATTTTTGCAAATTATCATCATACTCTCAAATCGGGAGTCCCGGGACTACACGATCAGTTCCTACAAGTTACATTAGTCCCGTGCGAGGTGTTCGTGCCTCCTACGGGATCATTTGGGGGCTGGTTTGCGTTTTCACCCTTTAATGCCCCGTTTTAAAGTCTAAGTGTGATTTTTGCAAATTATCGTCATACTCTCAAACCGGGAGGCCCGGGAATACGCGATTAGTTCCTACAAGTTACATTGGTACCGTGCGAGGTGTTCGTGCCTCCTACGGGGTCGTTTGGGGGCTGGTTTGGGTTTTCACCCTTTAACGGCCTGTTTTCAAGTCCAAGTGTGATTTTTTTAAATTATCGTCATACTCTCAAACCGGGAGGTCAGGGACTGTGCGGTCAGTTCCTACAAGTTACATTGGTCCCGTGCGAGGTGTTCGTGCCACCTACGGGGTCGTTTGGGGGCTGGTTTGGGTTTTCACCCTTTAACGGCCTGTTTTCAAGTCTAAGTGTGCTTTTTGCAAATTATCGTCATACTCTCAAACTTGAGGCCCGGGACTACGCGGGCAGTTCCTACAAGTTACATTGGTCCCGTGCGAGGTGTTCGTGCCTCCTACGGGGTCGTTTGGGGGATGGTTTGGGTTTTCACCCTTTAACGGCCTGTTTTCAAGTCCAAATGTGATTTTTTTTAAATTATCGTCATACTCTCAAACCGGGAGGCCCGGCACTACGCGGGCAGTTCCTACAAGTTACATTGGTCCCGTGCGAGGTGTTCGTGCCTCCTACGGGGTCGTTTGGGGACTGGTTTGGGTTTTCACCCTTTAACGGCCTGTTTTCAAGTCTAAGTGTGATTTTTGCAAATTATCGTCATACTCTCAAACTGGGAAGCCCGGGACTACGCGGGCAGTTCCTACAAGTTACATTGGTCTCGTGCGAGGTGTTCATGCCTCCTACGGGGTCGTTTGGGGGATGGTTTGGGTTTTCACCCTTTAACGGCCTGTTTTCAAGTCTAAGTGTGATTCTTACAAATTATCGTCATACTCTCAAACCGGGGGACCCGGGACGACGCGATCAGTTCCTACAAGTTACATTGGTCCCGTGCGAGGTGTTCGTGCCTCCTATGGGGACGTTTGGGGGCTGGTTTGGGTTTACACCCTTTAACGACATGTTTTCAAGTCTAAGTGTGATTTTTGCAAATTATCGTCATACACTCTAATCGGGAGACCCGGGATTACGAGGTCAGTTCCTACAAGTTACAATGGTCCCTTGCGAGGCGTTCGTGCCTCCCACGGGGATGTTTCGGGCCTGGTTTGCGTTTTTACCCTTTAACGGCCCGTTTTTAAGTCTAAGTGTGATTTTTGCAAATTATCGTCATACTCTCAAACCGAGAGACACGAGACTACGCGGTCAGTTCCTACAAGTTACATTGGTCCAGTGCGAGGTGTTCGTGCCTCCAACGGGGACGTTTGACGGCTGGTTTGGGTTTTCACCCTTTAACGGTCTGTTTTCCACTCGTAAGTGTTATTTTTACAAATTATAGTCATACTCTCAAACCGGAAGACCCGGGAGGATGAGGTTAGGTCCTACAAGTTACATTGGTCCCGTGCGAGGTGTTCGTACCTCCTACGGGGTCGTTCGGAGGCTAGTTTGGGTTTTCACCCTTTAACGGGCTGATTTCAAGAAAGTGTGATTTTGGCAAATTATCATCATACTCTCAAACCAAGAGATCCGGGACTATGCGGTCAGTTCCTACATGTTACATTGGACCCATGCGAGGTGTTCGTGCCTCATACGGGGTCGTTTGGGGGCTAGTTTGGGTTTTCAACCTTTAACGGCTTGTTTTCAAGTCTAAGTGTGATTTTTACAAATTATCATCATACTCTCAAACCAGGAGACCCGGGATGACGCGATCAGTTCCTACAAGTTACATTGGTCCCGTGCGAGGTGTTCGTGCCTCCTACGGGGTCGTTTGGGGGCTGGTTTGGGTTTACACCCTTTAATGGCCTGTTTTTAAGTCTAAGTGTGATTTTTGCAAATTATAGTCATACTCTCTAACCGGGAGACCCTGGATTACCAGGTCAGTTCCTTCAAGTTACAATGGTCCCATGCGAGGTGTTCGTGCCTCCTACGGGGTCGTTTGGGGGCTGGTTTGGGTTTTCACCCTTTAACGGCCCGTTTTCATGACTAAGTGTGATTTTTGCAAATTATCGTCATACTCTCAAACCGGGAGGCCCGGGACTACGTGGTCAGTTCCTACAAGTTACATTGGTCCCGTGCGAGGTGTCTGTACCACCTACGGGGTCGTTTGGGGGCTGGTTTGGGTTTTCACCCTTTAACGGCTTGTTTTCAAGTCTAAGTGTGATTTTTGCAAATTATCGTCATACTCTCAAACCGGGAGGCCCGGGACTATGCGGTTAGTTCCTACAAGTTACATTGGTCACGTGCGATGTGTTCGTGCCTCCTACGGGGTCGTTTGGGGGCTGGTTTGGGTTTTCACCCTTTAATGACCTGTTTTCAAGTCTAAGTGAGATTTTCGCAAATTATCGTCGTACTCTCAATCTTGAGGCCCGAGAATACGTGGTCAGTTCCTACAAGTTACATTGGTCCCGTGCGAGGTGTTCGTGCCACCTACGGGGTCGTTTGGGGGCTGGTTTGGGTTTTCACCCTTTAACGGCATGTTTTCAAGTCTAAGTGTGATTTTTGCAAATTATCGTCATACTCTCAATCTTGAGGCCCGGTACTACGCGGGCAGTTCCTACAAGTTACATTGGTCCCGTGCGAGGTGTCCGTGCCTCCTACGGGGTCGTTTGGGGGATGGTTTGGGTTTTCACCCTTTAACGGCCTGTTTTCAAGTCTAAGTGTGATTTTTATAAATTATCGTAATACTCTCTAATCAGGAGACCCGGGACTACGCGGTCAGTTCCTACAAGTTACATTAGTCCCGTGCGAGGTGTTCGTGCCACCTACGGGGTCGTTTGGGGGCTGGTTTGGGTTTTCACCCTTTAACGCCCTGTTTTCAAGTCTAAGTGAGATTTTCGCAAATTATTGTCGTACTCTCAATCTTGAGGCCCGGGACTACGCGGTCAGTTCCTACAAGTTACAATGGTCCCGTGCGAGGCGTTCGTGCCTCCTACGGGGTCGTTTGGGGGCTGGTTTGGGTTTTCCCCCTTTAACGGCCGTTTTCATGACTAAGTGTGATTTTTTCAAATTATCGTCATACTCTCAAACCGGGAGGCCCGGTACTACACGGTCAGTTCCTACAAGTTACATTGGTCCCGTGCGAGGTGTTCGTGCCACCTACGGGGTCGTTTGGGGGCTGGTTTTGGTTTTCACCCTTTAACGGCCTGTTTTCAAGTCTAAGTGTGATTTTTGCAAATTATCGTCATACTCTAAAACTGGGAGGCGCAGGACTACGCGGGCAGTTCCTATAAGTTACATTTGTCCCGTACGAGGTGTTCGTGCCTCCTACGGGGTCGTTTGGGGGCTGGTTTGGGTTTTCACCCTTTAACGGACTGTTTTCAAGTCTAAGTGTGATTTTTGCAAATTATCATCATACTCTCGAACCGGGAGACTCGGGATGACCCGATCAGTTCCTACAAGTTACATTGGTCCCGTACGAGGTGTTCGTGCCTCCTACGGGGTCGTTTGGGGGCTGGTTTGGGTTTTCACCCTTTAACGGCCTGTTTTCAAGTCTAAGTGTGATTTTTGCAAATTATCGTTATACTCTCAAACTGGGAAGCCCGGGACTACGCGGGATGTTCCTACAAGTTACATTGGTCTCGTGCGAGGTGTTCATTGCCACCTACGGGGCCGTTTGGGGCTGGTTTGGGTTTTCACCCTTTAACGGCCTGTTTTCAAGTCTAATTGTGATTTTTGCAAATTATCATCATACTCTCAAACCGGGAGACTCGGGATGACGCGATCAGTTCCTACAAGTTACATTGGTCCCGTGCGAGGTGTTCGTGCCTCCTACGGGGTCGTTTGGGGGCTGGTTTGCGTTTTCACCCTTTAACGGCCTGTTTTCAAGTCTAAGTGTGATTTTTGCAAATTATCGTCATACACTCAAACTGGGAGGCCCGGGACTACGCGGGCAGTTCCTACAAGTTACATTGGTCCCGTACGAGGTGGTCGTGCCACCTACGGGGCCGTTTGGGGGCTGGTTTGGGTTTTCACCCTTTAACGGCCTGTTTTCAAGTCTAAGTGTGATTTTTGCAAATTATCGTCATACTCTCAAACCGGGAGTCCAGGGACTACGCGGTCAGTTCCTACAAGTTACATTAGTCCCGTGCAAGGTGTTCGTGCCACCTACGGGGTCGTTTGGGGGCTGGTTTGGGTTTTCACCCTTTAACGGCCTGTTTTCAAGTCTAAGTGTGATTTTTGCAAATTATCGTCATACTCTCAAACTGGGAGGCCCGGGACTACGCGGGCAGTTCCTACAAGTAACATTGGTCCCGTGCGAGGTGTTTGTGCTTCTTACGGGGTCGTTTGGGGGCTGGTTTGGGTTTTCACCCTTTAACGGCCTGTTTTCAAGTCTAAGTGTGATTTTTGCAAATTATCGTCATACTCTCAAACCGAGAGGCTCGGGACTACGCGGTTAGCTCCTACAAGTTAAATTGGTACCGTGCGAGGTGTTCGTGCCTCCTACGGGGTCGTTTGGGGGCTGGTTTGCGTTTTCACCCTTTAACGGCCTGTTTTCAAGTCTAAGTGTGATTTTTGTAAATTATCGTCATACTCTCAAACTGGGAGGCCCGGGACTATGCGGTCAGTTCCTACAAGTTACATTGGTCCCGTGCGAGGTGTTCGTGCCACCTACGGGGTCGTTTGGGGGATGGTTTGGGTTTTCACCCTTTAATGGTCTATTTTCAAGTCTAAGTGTGATTTTTGCAAATTATCATCATACTCTCAAATCGGGAGTCCCGAGACTACACGGTCAGTTCCTACAAGTTACATTAGTCCCGTGCGAGGTGTTCGTGCCTCCTACGGGATCATTTGGGGGTTGGTTTGCGTTTTCACCCTTTAATGCCCCGTTTTAAAGTCTAAGTGTGATTTTTGCAAATTATCGTCATACTCTCAAACCGGGAGGCCCGGGAATACGCTATTAGTTCCTACAAGTTACATTGGTACCGTGCGAGGTGTTCGTGCCTCCTACGGGGTCGTTTGGGGGCTGGTTTGGGTTTTCACCCTTTAACGGCCTGTTTTCAAGTCCAAGTGTGATTTTTTTAAATTATCATCATACTCTCAAACCGGGAGGTCAGGGACTGTGCGGTCAGTTCCTACAAGTTACATTGGTCCCATGCGAGGTGTTCGTGCCACCTACGGGGTCGTTTGGGGGCTGGTTTGGGTTTTCACCCTTTAACGGACTGTTTTCAAGTCTAAGTGTGATTTTTGCAAATTATCATCATACTCTCAAACCGGGAGACTCGGGATGACGCGATCAGTTCCTACAAGTTACATTGGTCCCGTGCGAGGTGTTCGTGCCTCCTACGGGGACGTTTGGGGGCTGGTTTGGGTTTACACCCTTTAATGGCCTGTTTTCAAGTCTAAGTGTGATTTTTGCAAATTATCGTCATACTCTCTAACCAGGAGACCCGAGATTACGAGGTCAGTTCCTACAAGTTACAATGGTCCCGTGCGAGGCGTTCGTGCCTCCCACGGGGATATTTCAGGCCTGGTTTGCGTTTTTACCCTTTAACGACCCGTTTTTAAGTCTAAGGGTGATTTTTGCAAATTATCGTCATACTCTTAAACCGAGAGACACGGGACTACGCGGTCAGTTCCTATAAGTTACATTGGTCCCGTGCGAGGTGTTCGTGCCTCCTACGGGGACGTTTGACAGCTGATTTTTGCAAATTATCGTCATACTCTCAAACTCTGAAGCCCGGGACTACGCGGGCAGTTCCTAAAGGTTACATTGGTCTCGTGCGAGGTGTTCGTGGCTCCTACGGGGTCGTTTGGGGGATGGTTTGGATTTTCACCATTTAACGGCCTGTTTTCAAGTCTAAGTGTGATTTTTGCAAATTATCGTCAAACTCTCAAACCGGGAGGCCCGGGACTACGCGGTCAGTTCCTACAAGTTACATTGGTCTCGTGCGAGGTGTTCGTGCCAACTACGGGATCGTTTGGGGGCTGGTTTGGGTTTACACCCTTTAATGGCCTGTTTTCAAGTCTAAGTGTGATTTTTGCAAATTATCGTCATACTCTCTAACCAGGAGACCCGAGATTACGAGGTCAGTTCCTACAAGTTACAATGGTCCCGTGCGAGGCGTTCGTGCCTCCCACGGGGATATTTCAGGCCTGGTTTGCGTTTTTACCCTTTAACGACCCGTTTTTAAGTCTAAGGGTGATTTTTGCAAATTATCGTCATACTCTTAAACCGAGAGACACGGGACTACGCGGTCAGTTCCTATAAGTTACATTGGTCCCGTGCGAGGTGTTCGTGCCTCCTACGGGGACGTTTGACAGCTGATTTTTGCAAATTATCGTCATACTCTCAAACTCTGAAGCCCGGGACTACGCGGGCAGTTCCTAAAGGTTACATTGGTCTCGTGCGAGGTGTTCGTGGCTCCTACGGGGTCGTTTGGGGGATGGTTTGGGTTTTCACCATTTAACGGCCTGTTTTCAAGTCTAAGTGTGATTTTTGCAAATTATCGTCAAACTCTCAAACCGGGAGGCCCGGGACTACGCGGTCAGTTCCTACAAGTTACATTGGTCTCGTGCGAGGTGTTCGTGCCAACTACGGGATCGTTTGGGGGCTGGTTTGGGTTTTCACCCTTTAACGGTCTGTTTTCAAGTCTAAGTGTGATTTTTGCAAATTATCATCATACTCTCAAACCGGGAGGCCCGGGACTACGCGGTTAGTTCCTACAAATTAAATTGGTACCGTGCGAGGTGTTCGTGCCTCCTACGGGGTCGTTTGGGGGCTGGTTTGCGTTTTCACCCTTTAACGGCCAGTTTCAAGTCTAAGTGTGATTTTTGTAAATTATCGTCATACTCTCAAACCGGGAGGCCCGGGACTACGCGGTCAGTTCGTACAAGTTACATTGGTCCCGTGTGAGGTGTTCGTGCCACCTACGGGGTCGTTTGGGGGCTGGTTTGGGTTTTCACCCTTTAACGGCCTGTTTTCAAGTCTAAGTGTGATTTTTGCAAACTATCGTCATACTCTCAAACTGGGAGGCCCGAGACTACGCGGGCAGTTCCTACAAGTTACATTGGTCCCGTGCGAGGTGTTCGTGCCTCCTACGGGGTCGTTTGGGGGCTGGTTTGGGTTTTCACCCTTTAACGGCCTGTTTTCAAGTCTAAGTGTGATTTTTACAAATTAACGCATACTCTCAAACCGGGAGTCCCGGGACTACGCGGTCAGTTCCTATAAGTTACATTAGTCCCGTGAGAGGTGTTCGTGCCTCCTACGGGATCATTTGGGGGCTGGTTTGCGTTTTCACCCTTTAACGGCCTGTTTTCAAGTCTAAGTGTGATTTTTGCAAATTATCGTCATACTCTCAAACTCTGAAGCCCGGGACTACGCGGGCAGTTCCTAAAGGTTACATTGGTCTCGTGCGAGGTGTTCGTGGCTCCTACGGGGTCGTTTGGGGGATGGTTTGGGTTTTCACCATTTAACGGCCTGTTTTCAAGTCTAAGTGTGATTTTTGCAAATTATCGTCAAACTCTCAAACCGGGAGGCCCGGGACTACGCGGTCAGTTCCTACAAGTTACATTGGTCTCGTGCGAGGTGTTCGTGCCAACTACGGGGTCGTTTGGGGGCTGGTTTGGGTTTTCACCCTTTAACGGTCTGTTTTCAAGTCTAAGTGTGATTTTTGCAAATTATCATCATACTCTCAAACCGGGAGGCCCGGGACTACGCGGTCAGTTCGTACAAGTTACATTGGTCCCGTGTGAGGTGTTCGTGCCACCTACGGGGTCGTTTGGGGGCTGGTTTGGGTTTTCACCCTTTAACGGCCTGTTTTCAAGTCTAAGTGTGATTTTTGCAAACTATCGTCATACTCTCAAACTGGGAGGCCCGAGACTACGCGGGCAGTTCCTACAAGTTACATTGGTCCCGTGCGAGGTGTTCGTGCCTCCTACGGGGTCGTTTGGGGGCTGGTTTGGGTTTTCACCCTTTAACGGCCTGTTTTCAAGTCTAAGTGTGATTTTTGCAAATTAACGCATACTCTCAAACCGGGAGTCCCGGGACTACGCGGTCAGTTCCTATAAGTTACATTAGTCCCGTGAGAGGTGTTCGTGCCTCCTACGGGATCATTTGGGGGCTGGTTTGCGTTTTCACCCTTTAACGGCCTGTTTTCAAGTCTAAGTGTGATTTTTGCAAATTATCGTCATACTCTCAAACCGGGAGTCCAGGGACTACGCGGTCAGTTCCTACAAGTTACATTAGTCCCGTGCGAGGAGTTCGTGCCACCTACGGGGTCGTTTGGGGGCTGGTTTGGGTTTTCACCCTTTAACGGCCTGTTTTCAAGTCTAAGTGTGATTTTTGCAAATTATCGTCATACTCTCAAACTGGGAGGCCCGGGATTACGCGGGCAGTTCCTACAAGTTACATTGGTCGCGTGCGAGGTGTGCGGGCCTCCTACAGGGTCGTTTGGGGGCTGGTTTGGGTTTTCACCCTTTAACGGACTGTTTTCAAGTCTAAGTGTGATTTTTGCAAATTATCATCATACTCTCGAACCGGGAGACTCGGGATGACGCGATCAGTTCCTACAAGTTACATTGGTCCCGTGCGAGGTGTTCGTGCCTCCTACGGGGACGTTTGGGGGCTGGTTTGGGTTTACACCCTTTAATGGCCTATTTTCAAGTCTAAGTGTGATTTTTGCAAATTATCGTCATACTCTCTAACCAGGAGACCCGAGATTACGAGGTCAGTTCCTACAAGTTACAATGGTCCCGTGCGAGGCGTTCGTGCCTCCCACGGGGATATTTCGGGCCTGGTTTGCGTTTTTACCCTTTAACGGCCCGTTTTTAAGTCTAAGGGTGATTTTTGCAAATTATCATCATACTCTCAAACCGAGAGACACGGGACTACGCGGTCAGTTCCTATAAGTTACATTGGTCCCGTACGAGGTGTTCGTGCCTCCTACGGGGACGTTTGACAGCTGGTTTGGGTTTTCACGCTTTAACGGTCTGTTTTCAACTCGTAAGTGTTATTTTTATAAATTATAGTCATACTCTCAAACCGGAAGACCCGGGACGATGCGGTCAGTTCCTACAAGTTACATTGGTCCCGTGCGAGGTGTTCGTACCACCTACGGGGTCGTTTGGGGGCTGGTTTGGGTTTTCACCCTTTAACGGGCTGATTTCAAGAAAGTGTGATTTTGGCAAATTATCAAAATACTCAAACCAAGAGACCCGGGACTACACGGTCAGTTCCTACATGTTACATCGGACTCATGTGAGGTGTTCGTGCCTCCTACGGGGTCGTTTGGGGGCTGGTTTGGGTTTTCACCCTTTAACGGCCTGTTTTTTAAGTCTAAGTGTGATTTTTACAAATTATCATCATACTCTCAAACCAGGAGACCCGGGATGACGCGATCAGTTCCTACAAGTTACATTGGTCCCGTGCGAGGTGTTCGTGCCTCCTACGGGGTCGTTTGGGGGCTGGTTTGGGTTTACACCCTTTAATGGCCTGTTTTTAAGTCTAAGTGTGATTTTTGCAAATTATCTTCATACTCTCTAATCGGGAGACCCAGGATTACGAGGTCAGTTCCTTCAAGTTACAATGGTCCCGTGCGAGGCGTTCGTGCCTCCTACGGGGTCGTTTGGGGGCTGGTTTGGGTTTTCACCCTTTAACGGCCTGTTTTCAAGTCTAAGTGTGATTTTTGCAAATTATCGTCATACTCTCAAACTGGGAGGCCCGGGACTACGCGAGCAGTTCCTACAAGTTACATTGGTCCCGTGCGAGGTGTTCGTGCCTCCTACGGGGTCGTTTGACAGCTGATTTTTGCAAATTATCGTCATACTCTCAAACTCTGAAGCCCGGGACTACGCGGGCAGTTCCTAAAGGTTACATTGGTCTCGTGCGAGGTGTTCGTGGCTCCTACGGGGTCGTTTGGGGGATGGTTTGGGTTTTCACCATTTAACGGCCTGTTTTCAAGTCTAAGTGTGATTTTTGCAAATTATCGTCAAACTCTCAAACCGGGAGGCCCGGGACTACGCGGTCAGTTCCTACAAGTTACATTGGTCTCGTGCGAGGTGTTCGTGCCAACTACGGGGTCGTTTGGGGGCTGGTTTGGGTTTTCACCCTTTAACGGCCTGTTTTCAAGTCTAAGTGTGATTTTTGCAAATTATCATCATACTTTCAAACCGGGAGGCCCGGGACTACGCGGTTAGTTCCTACAAATTAAATTGGTACCGTGCGAGGTGTTCGTGCCTCCTACGGGGTCGTTTGGGGGCTGGTTTGCGTTTTCACCCTTTAACGGCCAGTTTCAAGTCTAAGTGTGATTTTTATAAATTATCGTCATACTCTCAAACCGGGAGGCCCGGGACTACGCGATCAGTTCGTACAAGTTACATTGGTCCCGTGTGAGGTGTTCGTGCCACCTACGGGGTCGTTTGGGGGCTGGTTTGGGTTTTCACCCTTTAACGGCCTGTTTTCAAGTCTAAGTGTGATTTTTGCAAACTATCGTCATACTCTCAAACTGGGAGGCCCGAGACTACGCGGGCAGTTCCTACAAGTTACATTGGTCCCGTGCGAGGTGTTCGTGCCTCCTACGGGGTCGTTTGGGGGCTGGTTTGGGTTTTCACCCTTTAACGGCCTGTTTTCAAGTCTAAGTGTGATTTTTGCAAATTATCGCATACTCTCAAACCGGGAGTCCCGGGACTACGCCGTCAGTTCCTATAAGTTACATTAGTCCCGTGAGAGGTGTTCGTGCCTCCTACGGGATCATTTGGGGGCTGGTTTGCGTTTTCACCCTTTAACGGCCTGTTTTCAAGTCTAAGTGTGATTTTTGCAAATTATCGTCATACTCTCAAACCGGGAGTCCAGGGACTACGCGGTCAGTTCCTACAAGTTACATTAGTCCCGTGCGAGGAGTTCGTGCCACCTACGGGGTCGTTTGGGGGCTGGTTTGGGTTTTCACCCTTTAACGGCCTGTTTTCAAGTCTAAGTGTGATTTTTGCAAATTATCGTCATACTCTCAAACTGGGAGGCCCGGGACTACGCGGGCAGTTCCTACAAGTTACATTGGTCGCGTGCGAGGTGTGCGGGCCTCCTACAGGGTCGTTTGGGGGCTGGTTTGGGTTTTCACCCTTTAACGGACTGTTTTCAAGTCTAAGTGTGATTTTTGCAAATTATCATCATACTCTCAAACCGGGAGACTCGGGATGACGCGATCAGTTCCTACAAGTTACATTGGTCCCGTGCGAGGTGTTCGTGCCTCCTACGGGGACGTTTGGGGGCTGGTTTGGGTTTACACCCTTTAATGGCCTGTTTTCAAGTCTAAGTGTGATTTTTTCAAATTATCGTCATACTCTCTAACCAGGAGACCCGAGATTACGAGGTCAGTTCCTACAAGTTACAATGGTCCCGTGCGAGGCGTTCGTGCCTCCCACGGGGATATTTCGGGCCTGGTTTGCATTTTTACCCTTTAACGGCCCGTTTTTAAGTCTAAGGGTGATTTTTGCAAATTATCATCATACTCTCAAACCGAGAGACACGGGACTACGCGGTCAGTTCCTATAAGTTACATTGGTCCCGTACGAGGTGTTCGTGCCTCCTACGGGGACGTTTGACAGCTGGTTTGGGTTTTCACGCTTTAACGGTCTGTTTTCAACTCGTAAGTGTTATTTTTATAAATTATAGTCATACTCTCAAACCGGAAGACCCGGGATGATGCGGTCAGTTCCTACAAGTTACATTGGTCCCGTGCGAGGTGTTCGTACCTCCTACGGGGTCGTTTGGGGGCTGGTTTGGGTTTTCACCCTTTAACGGGCTGATTTCAAGAAAGTGTGATTTTGGCAAATTATCAAAATACTCAAACCAAGAGACCCGGGACTACACGGTCAGTTCCTACATGTTACATCGGCCTCATGTGAGGTGTTCGTGCCTCCTACGGGGTCGTTTGGGGGCTGGTTTGGGTTTTCACCCTTTAACGGCCTGTTTTTTAAGTCTAAGTGTGATTTTTACAAATTATCATCATACTCTCAAACCAGGAGACCCGGGATGACGCGATCAGTTCCTACAAGTTACATTGGTCCCGTGCGAGGTGTTCGTGCCTCCTACGGGGTCGTTTGGGGGCTGGTTTGGGTTTACACCCTTTAATGGCCTGTTTTTAAGTCTAAGTGTGATTTTTGCAAATTATCGTCATACTCTCTAATCGGGAGACCCAGGATTACGAGGTCAGTTCCTTCAAGTTACAATGGTCCCGTGCGAGGCGTTCGTGCCTCCTACGGGGTCGTTTGGGGGCTGGTTTGGGTTTTCACCCTTTAACGGCCCGTTTTCTTGACTAAGTGTCATTTTTGCAAATTATCGTCTTACTCTCAAATCGGGAGGCCCGGGACTACGCGGTCAGTTCCTACAAGTTACATTGGTCCCGTACGAGGTGTTCGTGCCTCCTACGGGGTCGTTTGGGGGTTGGTTTGCGTTTTCACCCTTTAACGGCTTGTTTTCAAGTCTAAGTGTGATTTTAGCAAATTATCGTCATACTCTCAAACCGGGAGTCTAGGGACTACGCGGTCAGTTCCTACAAGTTACATTAGTCCCGTGCGAGGTGTCCGTGCCACCTACGGGGTCGTTTGGGGGCTGGTTTGGGTTTTCACCCTTTAATGGCCTGTTTTCAAGTCTAAGTGTGATTTTTGCATATTATCGTCATACTCTCAAACTTGAGGCCCGGGACTACGCGGGCAGTTCCTACAAGTTACATTGGTCCCGTGCGAGGTGTTCGTTCCTCCTACGGGGTCGTTTGGGGGATGGTTTGGGTTTTCACCCTTTAACGGCCTGTTTTCAAGTCTAAGTGTGATTTTTGCAAATTATCGTCATACTCTCAAACCGGGAGTCCAGGGACTACGCGGTCAGTTCCTACAAGTTACATTAGTCCCGTGCAAGGTGTTCGTGCCACCTACGGGGTCGTTTGGGGGCTGGTTTGGGTTTTCACCCTTTAACGGCCTGTTTTCAAGTCTAAGTGTGATTTTTGCAAATTATCGTCATACTCTCAAACTGGGAGGCCCGGGACTACGCGGGCAGTTCCTACAAGTTACATTGGTCGCGTGCGAGGTGTTCGTGCCTCCTACAGGGTCGTTTGGGGGCTGGTTTTGGTTTTCACCCTTTAACGGACTGTTTTCAAGTCTAAGTGAGATTTTTGCAAATTATCATCATACTCTCGAACCGGGAGACTCGGGATGACGCGATCAGTTCCTACAAGTTATATTGGTCCCGTGCGAGGTGTTCGTGCCTCCTACGGGGACGTTTGGGGTCTGGTTTTGGTTTAAAACCCTTTAATGGCCTCTTTTCAAGTCTAAGTGTGATTTTTGCAAATTATCGTCATACTCTCTAACCGGGAGACCCAGGATTACGAGGTCAGTTCCTACAAGTTACAATGGTCCCGTGCGAGGCGTTCGTACCTCCCACGGGGATGTTTCGGGCCTGGTTTGCGTTTTTACCCTTTAACGGCCCGTTTTTAAGTCTGAGTGTGATTTTTGCAAATTATCATCATACTCTCAAACCGAGAGACACGGGACTACGCGGTCAGTTCCTATAAGTTACATTGGTCCCGTGCGAGGTGTTCGTGCCTCCTACGGGGACGTCTGACAGCTGGTTTGGGTTTTCACGCTTTAACGGTCTGTTTTCAACTCGTAAGTGTTATTTTTACAAATTATAGTCATACTCTCAAACCGGAAGACCCGGGACGATGCAGTTAGTTCCTACAAGTTACATTGGTCCAGTGCGAGGTGTTCGTACCTCCTACGGGGTCGTTTGGGGTCTGGTTTGGGTTTTCACGATTTAACGGGCTGATTTCAAGAAAGTGTGATTTTGGCAAATTATCAACATACTCTCAAACCAAGAGACCCGGGACTACACGGTCAGTTCCTACATGTTACATTGGACCCATGCGAGGTGTTCGTGCCTCCTACGGTGTCGTTTGGGGGCTGGTTTGGGTTTTCACCCTTTAATGGCCTGTTTTTAAGTCTAAGTGTGATTTTTACAAATTATCATCATACTCTCAAACCAGGAGACCCGGGATGACGCGATCAGTTCCTACAAGTTACATTGGTCCCGTGCGAGGTGTTCGTGCCTCCTACGGGGTCGTTTGGGGGCTGGTTTGGGTTTACACCCTTTAATGGCTTGTTTTTAAGTCTAAGTGTGATTTTTGCAAATTATCGTCATACTCTCTAATCGGGAGACCCAAGATTACGAGGTCAGTTCCTTCAAGTTACAATGGTCCCGTGCGAGGCGTTCGTGCCTCCTACGGGGTCGTTTGGGGGCTGGTTTGGGTTTTCACCCTTTAACGGCCCGTTTTCATGACTAAGTGTCATTTTTGCAAATTATCGTCTTACTCTCAAATCGGGAGGCCCGGGACTACGCGGTCAGTTCCTACAAGTTACATTGGTCCCGTACGAGGTGTTCGTGCCTCCTACGGGGTCGTTTGGGGGTTGGTTTGCGTTTTCACCCTTTAACGGCTTGTTTTCAAGTCTAAGTGTGATTTTTTGCAAATTATCGCCATACTCTCAAACTAGGAGGCCCGAAACTACGCGGTTAGTTCCTACAAGTTACATTGGTCCCGTGCGAGGTGTTCGTGCCTCCTACGGGGTCGTTTGGGGGATGGTTTGGGTTTTCACCCTTTAACGGCCTGTTTTCAAGTCTAAGTGTGATTCTTGCAAATTATCATCATACTCTCAAACCGGGAGGCCCAGGACTACGCGGTCAGTTCCTACAAGTTACATTGGTCCCGTGCGAGGTGTTCGTGCCTCCAACGGGGTCGTTTGGGGGCTGGTTTGGGTTTTCACCCTTTAACGGCTTGTTTTCAAGTCTATGTGTGATTTTTGCAAATTATCATCATACTCTCAAACAGGAAGGCCCGGGACTATGCGGTTAGTTCCTACAAGTTACATTAGTCCCGTGCGAGGTGTTCGTGCCTCCTACGGGGTCGTTTGGGGGCTGGTTTGGGTTTTCACCCTTTAACGGCCTGTTTTCAAGTCTAAGTGTGATTTTCGCAAATTATCGTCATACTCTCAAACCGGGAGGCCCGGGACTACGCGGTCAGTTCCTACAAGTTACATTGGTCCCGTGCGAGGTGTTCGTGCCTCCTACGTGGTCGTTTGGGGGCTGGTTTGGGTTTTCCCCCTTTAACGGCTTGTTTTCAAGTCTAAGTGTGATTTTTGCGAACTATCGTCATACTCTCAAACCAGGAGGCCCGGGACTACGCGGGCAGTTCCTACAAGTTACATTGGTCCCGTGCGAGGTGTTCGTGCCTCCTACGGGGTCGTTTGGGGGATGGTTTGGGTTTTCACCCTTTAACGGCCTATTTTCAAGTCTAAGTGTGATTTTTGCAAATTATCATCATACTCTCAAATCGGGAGTCCCGGGACTACACGATCAGTTCCTACAAGTTACATTAGTCCCGTGCGAGGTGTTCGTGCCTCCTACGGGATCATTTGGGGGCTGGTTTGCGTTTTCACCCTTTAATGCCCCGTTTTAAAGTCTAAGTGTGATTTTTGCAAATTATCGTCATACTCTCAAACCGGGAGGCCCGGGAATACGCGATTAGTTCCTACAAGTTACATTGGTACCGTACGAGGTGTTCGTGCCTCCTACGGGGTCGTTTGGGGGCTGGTTTGGGTTTTCACCCTTTAACGGCCTGTTTTCAAGTCCAAGTGTGATTTTTTTAAATTATCGTCATACTCTCAAACCGGGAGGTCAGGGACTGTGCGGTCAGTTCCTACAAGTTACATTGGTCCCGTGCGAGGTGTTCGTGCCACCTACGGGGTCGTTTGGGGGCTGGTTTGGGTTTTCACCCTTTAACGGCCTGTTTTCAAGTCTAAGTGTGCTTTTTGCAAATTATCGTCATACTCTCAAACTTGAGGCCCGGGACTACGCGGGCAGTTCCTACAAGTTACATTGGTCCCGTGCGAGGTGTTCGTGCCTCCTACGGGGTCGTTTAGGGGATGGTTTGGGTTTTCACCCTTTAACGGCCTGTTTTCAAGTCCAAATGTGATTTTTTTTAAATTATCGTCATACTCTCAAACCGGGAGGCCCGGCACTACGCGGGCAGTTCCTACAAGTTACATTGGTCCCGTGCGAGGTTTTCGTGCCTCCTACGGGGTCGTTTGGGGACTGGTTTGGGTTTTCACCCTTTAACGGCCTGTTTTCAAGTCTAAGTGTGATTTTTGCAAATTATCGTCATACTCTCAAACTGGGAAGCCCGGGACTACGCGGGCAGTTCCTACAAGTTACATTGGTCTCGTGCGAGGTGTTCATGCCTCCTACGGGGTCGTTTGGGGGATGGTTTGGGTTTTCACCCTTTAACGGCCTGTTTTCAAGTCTAAGTGTGATTCTTACAAATTATCGTCATACTCTCAAACCGGGGGACCCGGGACGACGCGATCAGTTCCTACAAGTTACATTGGTCCCGTGCGAGGTGTTCGTGCCTCCTATGGGGACGTTTGGGGGCTGGTTTGGGTTTACACCCTTTAACGACATGTTTTCAAGTCTAAGTGTGATTTTTGCAAATTATCGTCATACACTCTAACCGGGAGACCCGGGATTACGAGGTCAGTTCCTACAAGTTACAATGGTCCCTTGCGAGGCGTTCGTGCCTCCCACGGGGATGTTTCGGGCCTGGTTTGCGTTTTTACCCTTTAACGGCCCGTTTTTAAGTCTAAGTGTGATTTTTGAAATTATCGTCATACTCTCAAACCGAGAGACACGAGACTACGCGGTCAGTTCCTACAAGTTACATTGGTCCAGTGCGAGGTGTTCGTGCCTCCAACGGGGACGGTTGACGGCTGGTTTGGGTTTTCACCCTTTAACGGTCTGTTTTCCACTCGTAAGTGTTATTTTTACAAATTATAGTCATACTCTCAAACCGGAAGACCCGGGAGGATGAGGTTAGGTCCTACAAGTTACATTTGTCCCGTGCGAGGTGTTCGTACCTCCTACGGGGTCGTTCGGCGGCTGGTTTGGGTTTTCACCCTTTAACGGGCTGATTTCAAGAAAGTGTGATTTTGGCAAATTATCATCATACTCTCAAACCAAGAGATCCGGGACTATGCGGTCAGTTCCTACATGTTACATTGGACCCATGCGAGGTGTTCGTGCCTCATACGGGGTCGTTTGGGGGCTGGTTTGGGTTTTCAACCTTTAACGGCTTGTTTTCAAGTCTAAGTGTGATTTTTACAAATTATCATCATACTCTCAAACCAGGAGACCCGGGATGACGCGATCAGTTCCTACAAGTTACATTGGTCCCGTGCGAGGTGTTCGTGCCTCCTACGGGGTCGTTTGGGGGCTGGTTTGGGTTTACACCCTTTAATGGCCTGTTTTTAAGTCTAAGTGTGATTTTTGCAAATTATAGTCATACTCTCTAACCGGGAGACCCTGGATTACCAGGTCAGTTCCTTCAAGTTACAATGGTCCCATGCGAGGTGTTCGTGCCTCCTACGGGGTCGTTTGGGGGCTGGTTTGGGTTTTCACCCTTTAACGGCCCGTTTTCATGACTAAGTGTGATTTTTGCAAATTATCGTCATACTCTCAAACCGGGAGGCCCGGGACTACGTGGTCAGTTCCTACAAGTTACATTGGTCCCGTGCGAGGTGTCTGTACCACCTACGGGGTCGTTTGGGGGCTGGTTTGGGTTTTCACCCTTTAACGGCTTGTTTTCAAGTCTAAGTGTGATTTTTGCAAATTATCGTCATACTCTCAAACCGGGAGGCCCGGGACTATGCGGTTAGTTCCTACAAGTTACATTGGTCCCGTGCGATGTGTTCGTGCCTCCTACGGGGTCGTTTGGGGGCTGGTTTGGGTTTTCACCCTTTAATGACCTGTTTTCAAGTCTAAGTGAGATTTTCGCAAATTATCGTCGTACTCTCAATCTTGAGGCCCGGGAATACGTGGTCAGTTCCTACAAGTTACATTGGTCCCGTGCGAGGTGTTCGTGCCACCTACGGGGTCGTTTGGGGGCTGGTTTGGGTTTTCACCCTTTAACGGCATGTTTTCAAGTCTAAGTGTGATTTTTGCAAATTATCGTCATACTCTCAATCTTGAGGCCCGGTACTACGCGGGCAGTTCCTACAAGTTACATTGGTCCCGTGCGAGGTGTCCGTGCCTCCTACGGGGTCGTTTGGGGGATGGTTTGGGTTTTCACCCTTTAACGGCCTGTTTTCAAGTCTAAGTGTGATTTTTATAAATTATCGTCATACTCTCTAATCAGGAGACCCGGGACTACGCGGTCAGTTCCTACAAGTTACATTAGTCCCGTGCGAGGTGTTCGTGCCACCTACGGGGTCGTTTGGGGGCTGGTTTGGGTTTTCACCCTTTAACGCCCTGTTTTCAAGTCTAAGTGAGATTTTCGCAAATTATTGTCGTACTCTCAATCTTGAGGCCCGGGACTACGCGGTCAGTTCCTACAAGTTACAATGGTCCCGTGCGAGGCGTTCGTGCCTCCTACGGGGTCGTTTGGGGGCTGGTTTGGGTTTTCCCCCTTTAACGGCCGTTTTCATGACTAAGTGTGATTTTTTCAAATTATCGTCATACTCTCAAACCGGGAGGCCCGGTACTACACGGTCAGTTCCTACAAGTTACATTGGTCCCGTGCGAGGTGTTCGTGCCACCTACGGGGTCGTTTGGGGGCTGGTTTTGGTTTTCACCCTTTGACGGCCTGTTTTCAAGTCTAAGTGTGATTTTTGCAAATTATCGTCATACTCTCAAACTGGGAGGCCCAGGACTACGCGAGCAGTTCCTACAAGTTACATTTGTCCCGTACGAGGTGTTCGTGCCTCCTACGGGGTCGTTTGGGGGCTGGTTTGGGTTTTCACCCTTTGACGGACTGTTTTCAAGTCTAAGTGTGATTTTTGCAAATTATCATCATACTCTCGAACCGGGAGACTCGGGATGACGCGATCAGTTCCTACAAGTTACATTGGTCCCGTACGAGGTGTTCGTGCCTCCTACGGGGTCGTTTGGGGGCTGGTTTGGGTTTTCACCCTTTAACAGCCTGTTTTCAAGTCTAAGTGTGATTTTTGCAAATTATCGTTATACTCTCAAACTGGGAAGCCCGGGACTACGCGGGCTGTTCCTACAAGTTACATTGGTCTCGTGCGAGGTGTTCATTGCCACCTACGGGGCCGTTTGGGGCTGGTTTGGGTTTTCACCCTTTAACGGCCTGTTTTCAAGTCTAATTGTGATTTTTGCAAATTATCATCATACTCTCAAACCGGGAGACTCGGGATGACGCGATCAGTTCCTACAAGTTACATTGGTCCCGTGCGAGGTGTTCGTGCCTCCTACGGGGTCGTTTGGGGGCTGGTTTGCGTTTTCACCCTTTAACGGCCTGTTTTCAAGTCTAAGTGTGATTTTTGCAAATTATCGTCATACACTCAAACTGGGAGGCCCGGGACTACGCGGCCAGTTCCTACAAGTTACATTGGTCCCGTACGAGGTGTTCGTGCCACCTACGGGGCCGTTTGGGGGCTGGTTTGGGTTTTCACCCTTTAACGGCCTGTTTTCAAGTCTAAGTGTGATTTTTGCAAATTATCGTCATACTCTCAAACTGGGAGGCCCGGGACTACGCGGGCAGTTCCTACAAGTAACATTGGTCCCGTGCGAGGTGTTTGTGCTTCTTACGGGGTCGTTTGGGGGCTGGTTTGGGTTTTCACCCTTTAACGGCCTGTTTTCAAGTCTAAGTGTGATTTTTTGCAAATTATCGCCATACTCTCAAACTAGGAGGCCCGAAACTACGCGGTTAGTTCCTACAAGTTACATTGGTCCCGTGCGAGGTGTTCGTGCCTCCTACGGGGTCGTTTGGGGGATGGTTTGGGTTTTCACCCTTTAACGGCCTGTTTTCAAGTCTAAGTGTGATTCTTGCAAATTATCATCATACTCTCAAACCGGGAGGCCCAGGACTACGCGGTCAGTTCCTACAAGTTACATTGGTCCCGTGCGAGGTGTTCGTGCCTCCAACGGGGTCGTTTGGGGGCTGGTTTGGGTTTTCACCCTTTAACGGCTTGTTTTCAAGTCTATGTGTGATTTTTGCAAATTATCATCATACTCTCAAACAGGAAGGCCCGGGACTATGCGGTTAGTTCCTACAAGTTACATTAGTCCCGTGCGAGGTGTTCGTGCTTCCTACGGGGTCGTTTGGGGGCTGGTTTGGGTTTTCACCCTTTAACGGCCTGTTTTCAAGTCTAAGTGTGATTTTCGCAAATTATCGTCATACTCTCAAACCGGGAGGCCCGGGACTACGCGGTCAGTTCCTACAAGTTACATTGGTCCCGTGCGAGGTGTTCGTGCCTCCTACGTGGTCGTTTGGGGGCTGGTTTGGGTTTTCCCCCTTTAACGGCTTGTTTTCAAGTCTAAGTGTGATTTTTTCGAACTATCGTCATACTCTCAAACCAGGAGGCCCGTGACTACGCGGGCAGTTCCTACAAGTTACATTGGTCCCATGCGAGGTGTTCGTGCCTCCTACGGGGTCGTTTGGGGGATGGTTTGGGTTTTCACCCTTTAACGGCCTATTTTCAAGTCTAAGTGTGATTTTTGCAAATTATCATCATACTCTCAAATCGGGAGTCCCGGGACTACACGATCAGTTCCTACAAGTTACATTAGTCCCGTGCGAGGTGTTCGTGCCTCCTACGGGATCATTTGGGGGCTGGTTTGCGTTTTCACCCTTTAATGCCCCGTTTTAAAGTCTAAGTGTGATTTTTGCAAATTATCGTCATACTCTCAAACCGGGAGGCCCGGGAATACGCGATTAGTTCCTACAAGTTACATTGGTACCGTACGAGGTGTTCGTGCCTCCTACGGGGTCGTTTGGGGGCTGGTTTGGGTTTTCACCCTTTAACGGCCTGTTTTCAAGTCCAAGTGTGATTTTTTTAAATTATCATCATACTCTCAAACCGGGAGGTCAGGGACTGTGCGGTCAGTTCCTACAAGTTACATTGGTCCCGTGCGAGGTGTTCGTGCCACCTACGGGGTCGTTTGGGGGCTGGTTTGGGTTTTCACCCTTTAACGGCCTGTTTTCAAGTCTAAGTGTGCTTTTTGCAAATTATCGTCATACTCTCAAACTTGAGGCCCGGGACTACGCGGGCAGTTCCTACAAGTTACATTGGTCCCGTGCGAGGTGTTCGTGCCTCCTACGGGGTCGTTTAGGGGATGGTTTGGGTTTTCACCCTTTAACGGCCTGTTTTCAAGTCCAAATGTGATTTTTTTTAAATTATCGTCATACTCTCAAACCGGGAGGCCCGGCACTACGCGGGCAGTTCCTACAAGTTACATTGGTCCCGTGCGAGGTGTTCGTGCCTCCTACGGGGTCGTTTGGGGACTGGTTTGGGTTTTCACCCTTTAACGGCCTGTTTTCAAGTCTAAGTGTGATTTTTGCAAATTATCGTCATACTCTCAAACTGGGAAGCCCGGGACTACGCGGGCAGTTCCTACAAGTTACATTGGTCTCGTGCGAGGTGTTCATGCCTCCTACGGGGTCGTTTGGGGGATGGTTTGGGTTTTCACCCTTTAACGGCCTGTTTTCAAGTCTAAGTGTGATTCTTACAAATTATCGTCATACTCTCAAACCGGGGGACCCGGGACGACGCGATCAGTTCCTACAAGTTACATTGGTCCCGTGCGAGGTGTTCGTGCCTCCTATGGGGACGTTTGGGGGCTGGTTTGGGTTTACACCCTTTAACGACATGTTTTCAAGTCTAAGTGTGATTTTTGCAAATTATCGTCATACACTCTAACCGGGAGACCCGGGATTACGAGGTCAGTTCCTACAAGTTACAATGGTCCCTTGCGAGGCGTTCGTGCCTCCCACGGGGATGTTTCGGGCCTGGTTTGCGTTTTTACCCTTTAACGGCCCGTTTTTAAGTCTAAGTGTGATTTTTGCAAATTATCGTCATACTCTCAAACCGAGAGACACGAGACTACGCGGTCAGTTCCTACAAGTTACATTGGTCCAGTGCGAGGTGTTCGTGCCTCCAACGGGGACGGTTGACGGCTAGTTTGGGTTTTCACCCTTTAACGGTCTGTTTTCCACTCGTAAGTGTTATTTTTACAAATTATAGTCATACTCTCAAACCGGAAGACCCGGGAGGATGAGGTTAGGTCCTACAAGTTACATTTGTCCCGTGCGAGGTGTTCGTACCTCCTACGGGGTCGTTCGGCGGCTAGTTTGGGTTTTCACCCTTTAACGGGCTGATTTCAAGAAAGTGTGATTTTGGCAAATTATCATCATACTCTCAAACCAAGAGATCCGGGACTATGCGGTCAGTTCCTACATGTTACATTGGACCCATGCGAGGTGTTCGTGCCTCATACGGGGTCGTTTGGGGGCTGGTTTGGGTTTTCAACCTTTAACGGCTTGTTTTCAAGTCTAAGTGTGATTTTTACAAATTATCATCATACTCTCAAACCAGGAGACCCGGGATGACGCGATCAGTTCCTACAAGTTACATTGGTCCCGTGCGAGGTGTTCGTGCCTCCTACGGGGTCGTTTGGGGGCTGGTTTGGGTTTACACCCTTTAATGGCCTGTTTTTAAGTCTAAGTGTGATTTTTGCAAATTATAGTCATACTCTCTAACCGGGAGACCCTGGATTACCAGGTCAGTTCCTTCAAGTTACAATGGTCCCATGCGAGGTGTTCGTGCCTCCTACGGGGTCGTTTGGGGGCTGGTTTGGGTTTTCACCCTTTAACGGCCCGTTTTCATGACTAAGTGTGATTTTTGCAAATTATCGTCATACTCTCAAACCGGGAGGCCCGGGACTACGTGGTCAGTTCCTACAAGTTACATTGGTCCCGTGCGAGGTGTCTGTACCACCTACGGGGTCGTTTGGGGGCTGGTTTGGGTTTTCACCCTTTAACGGCTTGTTTTCAAGTCTAAGTGTGATTTTTGCAAATTATCGTCATACTCTCAAACCGGGAGGCCCGGGACTATGCGGTTAGTTCCTACAAGTTACATTGGTCCCGTGCGATGTGTTCGTGCCTCCTACGGGGTCGTTTGGGGGCTGGTTTGGGTTTTCACCCTTTAATGACCTGTTTTCAAGTCTAAGTGAGATTTTCGCAAATTATCGTCGTACTCTCAATCTTGAGGCCCGGGAATACGTGGTCAGTTCCTACAAGTTACATTGGTCCCGTGCGAGGTGTTCGTGCCACCTACGGGGTCGTTTGGGGGCTGGTTTGGGTTTTCACCCTTTAACGGCATGTTTTCAAGTCTAAGTGTGATTTTTGCAAATTATCGTCATACTCTCAATCTTGAGGCCCGGTACTACGCGGGCAGTTCCTACAAGTTACATTGGTCCCGTGCGAGGTGTCCGTGCCTCCTACGGGGTCGTTTGGGGGATGGTTTGGGTTTTCACCCTTTAACGGCCTGTTTTCAAGTCTAAGTGTGATTTTTATAAATTATCGTCATACTCTCTAATCAGGAGACCCGGGACTACGCGGTCAGTTCCTACAAGTTACATTAGTCCCGTGCGAGGTGTTCGTGCCACCTACGGGGTCGTTTGGGGGCTGGTTTGGGTTTTCACCCTTTAACGCCCTGTTTTCAAGTCTAAGTGAGATTTTCGCAAATTATTGTCGTACTCTCAATCTTGAGGCCCGGGACTACGCGGTCAGTTCCTACAAGTTACAATGGTCCCGTGCGAGGCGTTCGTGCCTCCTACGGGGTCGTTTGGGGGCTGGTTTGGGTTTTCCCCCTTTAACGGCCGTTTTCATGACTAAGTGTGATTTTTTTAAATTATCGTCATACTCTCAAACCGGGAGGCCCGGTACTACACGGTCAGTTCCTACAAGTTACATTGGTCCCGTGCGAGGTGTTCGTGCCACCTACGGGGTCGTTTGGGGGCTGGTTTTTGTTTTCACCCTTTAACGGCCTGTTTTCAAGTCTAAGTGTGATTTTTGCAAATTATCGTCATACTCTCAAACTGGGAGGCCCAGGACTACGCGAGCAGTTCCTACAAGTTACATTTGTCCCGTACGAGGTGTTCGTGCCTCCTACGGGGTCGTTTGGGGGCTGGTTTGGGTTTTCACCCTTTAACGGACTGTTTTCAAGTCTAAGTGTGATTTTTGCAAATTATCATCATACTCTCGAACCGGGAGACTCGGGATGACGCGATCAGTTCCTACAAGTTACATTGGTCCCGTACGAGGTGTTCGTGCCTCCTACGGGGTCGTTTGGGGGCTGGTTTGGGTTTTCACCCTTTAACGGCCTGTTTTCAAGTCTAAGTGTGATTTTTGCAAATTATCGTTATACTCTCAAACTGGGAAGCCCGGGACTACGCGGGCTGTTCCTACAAGTTACATTGGTCTCGTGCGAGGTGTTCATTGCCACCTACGGGGCCGTTTGGGGCTGGTTTGGGTTTTCACCCTTTAACGGCCTGTTTTCAAGTCTAATTGTGATTTTTGCAAATTATCATCATACTCTCAAACCGGGAGACTCGGGATGACGCGATCAGTTCCTACAAGTTACATTGGTCCCGTGCGAGGTGTTCGTGCCTCCTACGGGGTCGTTTCGGGGCTGGTTTGCGTTTTCACCCTTTAACGGCCTGTTTTCAAGTCTAAGTGTGATTTTTGCAAATTATCGTCATACACTCAAACTGGGAGGCCCGGGACTACGCGGCCAGTTCCTACAAGTTACATTGGTCCCGTACGAGGTGTTCGTGCCACCTACGGGGCCGTTTGGGGGCTGGTTTGGGTTTTCACCCTTTAACGGCCTGTTTTCAAGTCTAAGTGTGATTTTTGCAAATTATCATCATACTCTCAAACTGGGAGGCCCGGGACTACGCGGGCAGTTCCTACAAGTAACATTGGTCCCGTGCGAGGTGTTTGTGCTTCTTACGGGGTCGTTTGGGGGCTGGTTTGGGTTTTCACCCTTTAAGGGCCTGTTTTCAAGTCTAAGTGTGATTTTTGCAAATTATCGTCATACTCTCAAACCGAGAGGCTCGGGACTACGCGGTTAGTTCCTACAAGTTAAATTGGTACCGTGCGAGGTGTTCGTGCCTCCTACGGGGTCGTTTGGGGGCTGGTTTGCGTTTTCACCCTTTAACGGCCTGTTTTCAAGTCTAAGTGTGATTTTTGTAAATTATCGTCATACTCTCAAACTGGGAGGCCCGGGACTATGCGGTCAGTTCCTACAAGTTACATTGGTCCCGTGCGAGGTGTTCGTGCCACCTACGGGGTCTTTTGGGGGATGGTTTGGGTTTTCACCCTTTAATGGCCTATTTTCAAGTCTAAGTGTGATTTTTGCAAATTATCATCATACTCTCAAATCGGGAGTCCCGAGACTACACGGTCAGTTCCTACAAGTTACATTAGTCCCGTGCGAGGTGTTCGTGCCTCCTACGGGATCATTTGGGGGTTGGTTTGCGTTTTCACCCTTTAATGCCCCGTTTTAAAGTCTAAGTGTGATTTTTGCAAATTATCGTCATACTCTCAAACCGGGAGGCCCGGGAATACGCGATTAGTTCCTACAAGTTACAATGGTACCGTGCGAGGTGTTCGTGCCTCCTACGGGGTCGTTTGGGGGCTGGTTTGGGTTTTCACCCTTTAACGGCCTGTTTTCAAGTCCAAGTGTGATTTTTTTAAATTATCGTCATACTCTCAAACCGGGAGGTCAGGGACTGTGCGGTCAGTTCCTACAAGTTACATTGGTCCCATGCGAGGTGTTCGTGCCACCTACGGGGTCGTTTGGGGGCTGGTTTGGGTTTTCACCCTTTAACGGCTTGTTTTCAAGTCTAAGTGTGCTGTTTGCAAATTATCGTCATACTCTCAAACTTGAGGCCCGGGACTACGCGGGCAGTTCCTACAAGTTACATTGGTCCCGTGCGAGGTGTTCGTGCCTCCTACGGGGTCGTTTGGGGGATGGTTTGGGTTTTCACCCTTTAACGGCCTGTTTTCAAGTCCAAGTGTGATTTTTTTAAATTATCGTCATACTCTCAAACCGGGAGGCCCGGGACTACGCGGGCAGTTCCTACAAGTTACATTGGTCCCGTGCGAGGTGTTCGTGCCTCCTACGGGGTCGTTTGGGGACTGGTTTGGGTTTTCACCCTTTAACGGCCTGTTTTCAAGTCTAAGTGTGATTTTTGCAAATTATCGTCATACTCTCAAACTGGGAAGCCCGGGACTACGCGGGCAGTTCCTACAAGTTACATTGGTCTCGTGCGAGGTGTTCATGCCTCCTACGGGGTCGTTTGGGGGATGGTTTGGGTTTTCACCCTTTAACGGCCTGTTTTCAAGTCTAAGTGTGATTCTTACAAATTATCGTCATACTCTCAAACCGGGGGACCCGGGACGACGCGATCAGTTCCTACAAGTTACATTGGTCCCGTGCGAGGTGTTCGTGCCTCCTATGGGGACGTTTGGGGGCTGGTTTGGGTTTACACCCTTTAACGACATGTTTTCAAGTCTAAGTGTGATTTTTGCAAATTATCGTCATACACTCTAACCGGGAGACCCGGGATTACGAGGTCAGTTCCTACAAGTTACAATGGTCCCTTGCGAGGCGTTCGTGCCTCCCACGGGGATGTTTCGGGCCTGATTTGCGTTTTTACCCTTTAACGGCCCGTTTTTAAGTCTAAGTGTGATTTTTGCAAATTATCGTCATACTCTCAAACCGAGAGACACGAGACTACGCGGTCAGTTCCTACAAGTTACATTGGTCCAGTGCGAGGTGTTCGTGCCTCCAATGGGGACGTTTGACGGCTGGTTTGGGTTTTCACCCTTTAACGGTCTGTTTTCCACTCGTAAGTGTTATTTTTACAAATTATAGTCATACTCTCAAACCGGAAGACCCGGGAGGATGAGGTTAGGTCCTATAAGTTACATTGGTCCCGTGCGAGGTGTTCGTACCTTCTACGGGGTCGTTCGGCGGCTAGTTTGGGTTTTCACCCTTTAACGGGCTGATTTCAAGAAAGTGTGATTTTGGCAAATTATCATCATACTCTCAAACCAAGAGATCCGGGACTATGCGGTCAGTTCCTACATGTTACATTGGACCCATGCGAGGTGTTCGTGCCTCATACGGGGTCGTTTGGGGGCTGGTTTGGGTTTTCACCCTTTAACGGCTTGTCTTCAAGTCTAAGTGTGATTTTTACAAATTATCATCATACTCTCAAACCAGGAGACCCGGGATGACGCGATCAGTTCCTACAAGTTACATTGGTCCCGTGCGAAGTGTTCGTGCCTCCTACGGGGTCGTTTGGGGGCTGGTTTGGGTTTACACCCTTTAATGGCCTGTTTTTAAGTCTAAGTGTGATTTTTGCAAATTATAGTCATACTCTCTAACCGGGAGACCCTGGATTACCAGGTCAGTTCCTTCAAGTTACAATGGTCCCATGCGAGGTGTTCGTGCCTCCTACGGGGTCGTTTGGGGGCTGGTTTGGGTTTTCACCCTTTAACGGCCCGTTTTCATGACTAAGTGTGATTTTTGCAAATTATCGTCATACTCTCAAACCGGGAGGCCCGGGACTACGTGGTCAGTTCCTACAAGTTACATTGGTCCCGTGCGAGGTGTTTGTACCACCTACGGGGTCGTTTGGGGGCTGGTTTGTGTTTTCACCCTTTAACGGCTTGTTTTCAAGTCTAAGTGTGATTTTTGCAAATTATCGCCATACTCTCAAACCGGGAGGGCCGGGACTATGCGGTTAGTTCCTACAAGTTACATTGGTCCCGTGCGATGTGTTCGTGCCTCCTACGGGGTCGTTTGGGGGCTGGTTTGGGTTTTCACCCTTTAACGACCTGTTTTCAAGTCTAAGTGAGATTTTCGCAAATTATCGTCGTACTCTCAATCTTGAGGCCCGGGAATACGTGGTCAGTTCCTACAAGTTACATTGGTCCCGTGCGAGGTGTTCGTGCCACCTACGGGGTCGTTTGGGGGCTGGTTTGGGTTTTCACCCTTTAACGGCATGTTTTCAAGTCTAAGTGTGATTTTTGCAAATTATCGTCATACTCTCAATCTTGAGGCCCGGTACTACGCGGGCAGTTCCTACAAGTTACATTGGTCCCGTGCGAGGTGTCCGTGCCTCCTACGGGGTCGTTTGGGGGATGGTTTGGGTTTTCACCCTTTAACGGCCTGTTTTCAAGTTTAAGTGTGATTTTTATAAATTATCGTCATACTCTCTAATCGGGAGACCCGGGACTACGCGGTCAGTTCCTACAAGTTACATTAGTCCCGTGCGAGGTGTTCGTGCCACCTACGGGGTCGTTTGGGGGCTGGTTTGGGTTTTCACCCTTTAACGCCCTATTTTCAAGTCTAAGTGAGATTTTTGCAAATTATTGTCGTACTCTCAATCTTGAGGCCCGGGACTACGCGGTCAGTTCCTACAAGTTACAATGGTCCCGTGCGAGGCGTTCGTACCTCCTACGGGGTCGTTTGGGGGCTGGTTTGGGTTTTCCCCCTTTAACGGCCCGTTTTCATGACTAAGTGTGATTTTTTCAAATTATCGTCATACTCTCAAACCGGGAGGCTCGGTACTACACGGTCAGTTCCTACAAGTTACATTGGTCCCGTGCGAGGTGTTCGTGCCACCTACGGGGTCGTTTGGGGGCTGGTTTTGGTTTTCACCCTTTAACGGCCTGTTTTCAAGTCTAAGTGTGATTTTTGCAAATTATCGTCATACTCTCAAACTGGGAGGCCCAGGACTACGCGGGCAGTTCCTACAAGTTACATTTGTCCCGTACGAGGTGTTCGTGCCTCCTACGGGATCGTTTGGGGGCTGGTTTGGGTTTTCACCCTTTAACGGCCTGTTTTCAAGTCTAATTGTGATTTTTGCAAATTATCATCATACTCTCAAACCGGGAGACCCGGGATGACGCGATCAGTTCCTACAAGTTACATTGGTCCCGTACGAGGTGTTCGTGCCTCCTACGGGGTCGTTTGGGGGCTGGTTTGGGTTTTCACCCTTTAACGGCCTGTTTTCAAGTCTAAGTGTGATTTTTGCAAATTATCGTTATACTCTCAAACTGGGAAGCCCGGGACTACGCGGGCTGTTCCTACAAGTTACATTGGTCTCGTGCGAGGTGTTCGTGCCACCTACGGGGCCGTTTGGGGCTGGTTTGGGTTTTCACCTTTTAACGGCCTGTTTTCAAGTCTAATTGTGATTTTTGCAAATTATCATCATACTCTCAAACCGGGAGACTCGGGATGACGCGATCAGTTCCTACAAGTTACATTGGTCCCGTGCGAGGTGTTCGTGCCTCCTACGGGGTCGTTTGGTGGTTGGTTTGCGTTTTCACCCTTTAACGGCCTGTTTTCAAGTCTAAGTGTGATTTTTGCAAATTATCGTCATACTCTCAAACTGGGAGGCCCGGGACTACGCGGGCAGTTCCTACAAGTAACATTGGTCCCGTGCGAGGTGTTCGTGCTTCTTACGGGGTCGTTTGGGGGCTGGTTTTGGTTTTCACCCTTTAACGGCCTGTTTTCAAGTCTAAGTGTGATTTTTGCAAATTATCATCATACTCTCAAACCGAGAGGCTCGGGACTACGCGGTTAGTTCCTACAAGTTAAATTTGTACTGTGCGAGGTGTTCGTGCCTCCTACGGGGTCGTTTGGGGGCTGGTTTGCGTTTTCACCCTTTAACGGCCTGTTTTCAAGTCTAAGTGTGATTTTTGTAAATTATCGTCATACTCTCAAACTGGGAGGCCCGGGACTATGCGGTCAGTTCCTACAAGTTACATTGGTCCCGTGCGAGGTGTTCGTGCCACCTACGGGGTCGTTTGGGGCTAGTTTGGGTTTTCACGCTTTAACGGCCTGTTTTCACGTCTAAGTGTGATTTTTGCAAATTATCGTCATACTCACAAACTGGGAGGTCCGGGACTACGCGGGCAGTTCCTACAAGTTACATTGGTCCCGTGCAAGCGGTTCATGCCTCCTACGGGGTCGTTTGGGGGCTGGTTTGGGTTTTCACCCTTTAACGGCCTATTTTCAAGTCTAAGTGTGATTTTTGCAAATTAACGTCATACTCTCAAACCGAGAGTCCCGGGACTACGCGGTCAGTTCCTACAAGTTACATTAGTCCCGTGCGAGGTATTCGTGCCTCCTACGTGATCGTTTGGGGGCTGGTTTGCGTTTTCACCCTTTAACGGCCCGTTTTAAAGTCTAAGTGTGATTTTTGCAAATTATCGTCATACTCTCAAACCGGGAGGCCCGGGAATACGCGATTAGTTCCTACAAGTTACATTGGTACCGTGCGAGGTGTTCGTGCCTCCTACGGGGTCGTTTGGGGGCTGGTTTGGGTTTTCACCCTTTAACGGCCTGTTTTCAAGTCCAAGTGTGATTTTTTTAAATTATAGTCATACTCTCAAACCGGGAGGCCCGAGAATACGCGGTCAGTTCCTACAAGTTACATTGGTACCGTGCGAGGTGTTCGTGCCACCTACGGGGTCGTTTGGGGGCTGGTTTGGGTTTTCAACCTTTAACGGCCTGTTTTCAAGTCTAAGTGTGATTTTTGCAAATTATCGTCATACTCTCAATCTTGAGGCCCGGTACTACGCGGGCAGTTCCTACAAGTTACATTGGTCCCGTGCGAGGTGTTCGTGCCTCCTACGGGGTCGTTTGGGGGATGGTTTGGGTTTTCACCATTTAACGGCCTGTTTTCAAGTCTAAGTGTGATTTTTACAAATTATCGTCATACTCTCTAACCGGGAGTCCCGGGACTACGCGGTCAGTTCCTACAAGTTACATTGGTCCCGTGCGAGGTGTTCGTGCCACCTACGGGGTCGTTTGGGGGCTGGTTTGGGTTTTCACCCTTTAACGGCATGTTTTCAAGTCTAAGTGTGATTTTTGCAAATTATCGTCATACTCTCAAACTGGGAGGCTCGGGACTACGCGGTCAGTTCCTACAAGTTACATTGGTCCCGTACGAGGTGTTCGTGCCTCCTACAGGGTCGTTTGGGGGCTGGTTTGGGTTTTCACGCTTTAACGGCCTGTTTTCAAGTCTAAGTGTGAGTTTTGCAAATTATCGTCATACTCACAAACTGGGAGGCCCGGAACTACGCGGTCAGTTCCTACAAGTTACATTGGTCCCGTGCGAGGTGTTCGTGCCTCCTACAGGGTCGTTTGGGGGCTGGTTTGGGTTTTCACCCTTTAACGGCCTGTTTTCAAGTCTAAGTGTGATTTTTGCAAATTATCATCATACTCTCAAACCAGGAGACCCGGGATGACATGATCAGTTCCTACAAGTTACATTGGTCCCGTACGAGGTGTTCGTGCCTCTTACGGGGTCGTTTGGGGGATGGTTTGGGTTTCACCCTTTAACGGCCTGTTTTCAAGTCTAAGTGTGATTTTTACAAATTATCGTCATACTCTCAAACTGGGAAGCCCGGGACTACGTGGGCAGTTCCTACAAGTTACATTGGTCTCCTGCGTGGTGTTCGTGCCTCCTACGGGATCCATTGGGGGATGGTTTGGGTTTTCACCCTTTAACGGCCTGTTTTCAAGTCTAAGTGTGATTTTTGCAAATTATCGTCATACTCTCAAACCGGGAGGCCCGGGACTATGCGGTTAGTTCCTACAAGTTACATTGGTCCCGTGCGAGGTGTTCTTGCCACCTACGGGGCCGTTTGGGGGCTGGTTTGGGTTTTCACCCTTTAACGGCCTGTTTTCATGTCTAAGTGTGATTTTTTCAAATTATCATCATACTCTCAAACTGGGAGGCCCGGGACTACGCGGGCAGTTCCTACAAGTAACATTGGTCCCGTGCGAGGTGTTCGTACTTCCTACGGGGTCGTTTGACGGCTAGTTTGGGTTTTCACCCTTTAACGGTCTGTTTTCCACTCGTAAGTGTTATTTTTACAAATTATAGTCATACTCTCAAACCGGAAGACCCGGGAGGATGAGGTTAGTTCCTACAAGTTACATTGGTCCCGTGCGAGGTGTTCGTACCTCCTACGGGGTCATTCGGGGGCTAGTTTGGGTTTTCACCCTTTAACGGGCTGATTTCAAGAAAGTGTGATTTTGGAAAATTATCATCATACTCTCAAACCAAGACACCCGGGACTACGCGGTCAGTTCCTACATGTTACATTGGACCCATGCGAGGTGTTCGTGCCTCCTACGGGGTCGTTTGGGGGCTGGTTTGGGTTTTCACCCTTTAACGGCTTGTTTTCAAATCTAAGTGTGATTTTTACAAATTATCATCATACTCTCAAACCAGGAGACCCGGGATGACGCGATCAGTTCCTACAAGTTACATTGGTCCCGTGCGAGGTGTTCGTGCCTCCTACGGGGTCGTTTGGGGGCTGGTTTGGGTTTACACCCTTTAATGGCCTGTTTTTAAGTCTAAGTGTGACTTTTGCAAATTATCGTCATACTCTCTAACCGGGAGACCCGGGATTATCAGGTCAGTTCCTTCAAGTTACAATGGTCCCATGCGAGGTGTTCGTGCCTCCTACGGGGTCGTTTGGGGGCTGGTTTGGGTTTTCACCCTTTAACGGCCCGTTTTCATGACTAAGTGAGATTTTTGCAAATTATCGTCATACTCTCAAACTGGGAGGCCCGGGACTACGCGGGCAGTTCCTACAAGTAACATTGGTCCCGTGCGAGGTGTTCGTGCTTCTTACGGGGTCGTTTGGGGCTGGTTTGGGTTTTCACCCTTTAACGGCCTATTTTCAAGTCTAAGTGTTATTTTTACAAATTATCGTCATACTCTCAAACCGGCAGGCTCGGGACTACGCGGTTAGTTCCTACAAGTTAAATTGGTACCGTGCGAGGTGTTCGTGCCTCCTACGGGGTCGTTTGGGGGCTGGTTTGGGTTTTCACCCTTTAACGGCCTGTTTTCAAGTCTAAGTGAGATTTTAGCAAATTATTGTCGTACTCTCAATCTTGAGGCCCGGGACTACGCGGTCAGTTCCTACAAGTTACAATGGTCCTGTGCGAGGCGTTCGTGCCTTCTACGGGGTCGTTTGGGGGCTGGTTTGGGTTTTCCCCCTTTAACGGCCCGTTTTCATGAGTAAGTGTGATTTTTTCAAATTATCGTCATACTCTCAAACCGGGAGGCCCGGGACTACGCGGTCAGTTCCTACAAGTTACATTGGTCCCGTGCGAGGTGTTCGTGCCTCCTACGGGGTCGTTTGGGGGCTGGTTTGGGTTTTCACCCTTTAACAGCCTGTTTTCAACTCTAAGTGTGATTTTTGCAAATTATCATCATACTCTCAAACCGGGAGACCCGGGACTACGCGGTTAGTTCCTACAAGTTACATTGGTCCCGTGCGAGGTGTTCGTGCCACCTACGGGGTCGTTTGGGGGCTGGTTTGGGTTTTCACCCTTTAACGGCCTGTTTTCAAGTCTAAGTGTGATTTTTGCAAATTATCGTCATACTCTCAAACTGGGAGGCCCGGGACTACGCGGGCAGTTCCTACAAGTTACATTTGTCCCGTACGAGGTGTTCGTGCCTCCTACGGGGTCGTTTGGGGGCTGGTTTGGGTTTTCACCCTTTAACGCCCTGTTTTCAAGTCTAAGTGTGATTTTTGCAAATTATCATCATACTCTCAAACCGGGAGCCCAGGATGACGCGATCAGTTCCTACAAGTTACATTGGTCCCGTACGAGGTGTTCGTGCCTCCTACGGGGTCGTTTGGGGGCTCTTTTGGATTTTCACCCTTTAACGACCTGTTTTCAAGTCTAAGTGTGATTTTTGCAAATTATCGTTATACTCTCAAACTGGGAAGCCCGGGACAACGCGGGCTGTTCCTACAAGTTACATTGGTCTCGTGCGAGGTGTTCGTGCCTCCTACGGGATCGTTTGGGGGATGGTTTGGGTTTTCACCCTTTAACGGCCTGTTTTCAAGTCTGAGTGTGATTTTTGAAAATTATCGTCATACTCTCAAACTGGGAGGCCCGGGACTACGCGGGCAGTTCCTACAAGTTACATTGGTCCCGTACGAGGTGTTCGTGCCACCTACGGGGCCGTTTGGGGGCTAGTTTGGGTTTTCACCCTTTAACGGCCTGTTTCTAAGTCTAAGTGTGCTGTTTGCAAATTATCGTCATACTCTCAAACCGGGAGGCTCGGGACTACGCGGTTAGTTCCTACAAGTTAAATTGGTACCGTGCGAGGTTTTCGTGCCTCCTACGGGGTCGTTTGGGGGCTGGTTTGCGTTTTCACCCTTTAACGGCCTGTTTTCAAGTCTAAGTGTGATTTTTGTAAATTATCGTCATACTCTCAAACTGGGAGGCCCGGGACTATGCGGTCAGTTCCTACAAGTTACATTGGTCCCGTGCGAGGTGTTCGTGCCACCTACGGGGTCGTTTGGGGCTGGTTTGGGTTTTCACGCTTTAACGGCCTGTTTTCAAGTCTAAGTGTGATTTTTGCAAATTATCATCATACTCTACGCGGGCAGTTCCTACAAGTTACATTGGTCCCGTGCGAGGTGTTCATGCCTCCTACGGGGTCGTTTGGGGGCTGGTTTGGGTTTTCACCCTTTAACGGCCTATTTTCAAGTCTAAGTGTGATTTTAGCAAATTATCGTCATACTCTCAAACCGAGAGTCCCGGGACTACGCGGTTAGTTCCTACAAGTTACATTAGTCCCGTGCGAGGTATTCGTGCCTCCTACGGGATCGTTTGGGGGCTGTTTTGCGTTTTCACCCTTTAACGGCCCGTTTTAAAGTCTAAGTGTGATTTTTACAAATTATCGTCATACTCTCAAACCGGGAGGCCTGGGAATACGCGATTAGTTCCTACAAGTTACATTGGTACCGTGCGAGGTGTTCGTGCCTCCTACGAGGTTGTTTGGGGGCTGGTTTGGGTTTTCACCCTTTAACAGCCTGTTTTCAAGTCCAAGTGTGATTTTTTTAAATTATCGTCATACTCTCAAATCGGGAGGCCCGGGAATACGCGGTCAGTTCCTACAAGTTACATTGGTCCCGTACGAGGTGTTCGTGCCACCTACGGGGTCGTTTGGGGGCTGGTTTGGGTTTTCACCCTTCAACGGCCTGTTTTCAAGTCTAAGTGTGATTTTTGCAAATTATCGTCATACTCTCAATCTTGAGGCCCGGTACTAAGCGGGCAGTTCCTATAAGTTACATTGGTCCCGTGCGAGGTGTTCGTGCCTCCTACGGGGTCGTTTGGGGGATGGTTTGGGTTTTCACCCTTTAACGGCCTATTTTCAAGTCTAAGTGTGATTTTTGCAAATTATCGTCATACTCTCTAACCGGGAGTCCCGGGACTACGCGATCAGTTCCTACTAGTTACATTTGTCCCGTGCGAGGTGTTCGTGCCACCTACGGGGTCGTTTGGGGGCTGGTTTGGGTTTTCACCCTTTAACGGCTTGTTTTCAAGTCTAAGTGTGATTTTTGCAAATTATCGTCATACTCTCAAACTGGGAGGCCCGGGACTACGCGGTCAGTTCCTACAAGTAACATTAGTCCCGTGCGAGGTGTTCGTGCCTCCTACAGGGTCGTTTGGGGGCTGGTTTGGGTTTTCACCCTTTAACGGCCTGTTTTCAAGTCTAAGTGTGATTTTTGCAAATTATCATCATACTCTCAAACCGGGAGACCCGGGATGACGCGATCAGTTCCTACAAGTTACATTGGTCCCGTACGAGGTGTTCGTGCCTCCTACGGGGTCGTTTGGGGGATGGTTTGGGTTTCACCATTTAACGGCCTGTTTTCAAGTCTAAGTGTGATTTTTGAAAATTATCGTCATACTCTCAAACTGGGAAACCCGGGACTACGTGGGAAGTTCCTACAAGTTACATTGGTCTCCTGCGAGGTGTTCGTGCCTCCTACGGGGTCGTTTGGGGGATGGTTTGGGTTTTCACCCTTTAACGGCCTGTTTTCAAGTCTAAGTGTGATTTTTGCAAATTATCGTCATACTCTCAAACCGGGATGCCCGGGACTACGCGGTCAGTTCCTAAAATGTTACATTGGTCCCGTGCGAGGTGTTCGTGCCACCTACGGGGCCGTTTGGGGGCTGGTTTGGGTTTTCACCCTTTAACGGCCTGTTTTCAAGTCTAAGTGTGATTTTTTCAAATTATCGTCATACTCTCAAACTGGGAGGCCCGGGACTACGCGGGCAGTTCCTACAAGTAACATTGGTCCCGTGCGAGGTGTTCGTACTTCCTACGGGGTCGTTTGGGGGCTGGTTTGGGTTTTCACCCTTTAACGGCCTGTTTTCAAGTCTAAGTGTGATTTTTGCAAATTATCGTCATACTCTCAAACCGGGAGGCCCGGGACTACGCGGTCAGTTCCTATAAGTTACATTTGTCCCGTGCGAGGTGTTCGTGCCTCCTACGGGGTCATTTGGGGGCTGGTTTGGGTTTTCACCCTTTTACGGCCTGTTTTCTAGTCTAAGTGTGATTTTTGTAAATTATCGTCATACTCTCAAACCGGGAGACCCGGGACTACGCGGTCAGTTCCTACAAGTTACATTTGTCCCATACGAGGTGTTCGTGCCTCCTACAGGGTCGTTTGGGGGCTGGTTTGGGTTTTCACCCTTTAACGGCCTGTTTTCAAGTCTAAGTGTGGTTTTTTCAAATTATCATCATACTCTCAAACCGGGAGACCCGGGATGACGCGATCAGTTCCTACAAGTTACATTGGTCCCGTACGAGGTGTTCGTGCCTCCTAAGGGGTCGTTTGGGGGATGGTTTGGGTTTCACCCTTTAACGGCCTGTTTTTAAGTCTAAGTGTGATTTTTGCAAATTATTGTCATACTCTCAAACTGGGAAGCCCGGGACTACTTGGACAGTTCCTACAAGTTACATTGGTCTCGTGCGAGGTGTTCGTGCCTCCTACGGGATCGTTTGGGGGATGGTTTGGGTTTTCACCCTTTAACGGCCTGTTTTCAAGTCTAAGTGAGATTTTCGCAAATTATCATCGTACTCTGAATCTTGAGGCCCGGGACTACGCGGTCAGTTCCTACAAGTTACAATGGTCCCGTGCGAGGCGTTCGTGCCTCCTACGGGGTCGTTTGGGGGCTGGTTTGGGTTTTCCCCCTTTAACGGCCCGTTTTCAAGTCTAAGTGTGATTTTTGCAAATTATCGTCATACTCTCAAACTGGGAGGCCCGGGACTACGCGGGCAGTTCCTACAAGTTACAATGGTCCCGTGCGAGGTGTTCGTACTTCCTACGGGGTCGTTTGGGGGCTGGTTTGGGTTTTCACCCTTTAACGGCCTGTTTTCAAGTCTAAGTGTGATTTTTGCAAATTATCATCATACTCTCAAACCGGGAGGCCCGGGACTACGCGGTCAGTTCCTAAAAGTTACATTGGTCCCGTGCGAGGTGTTCATGCCTCCTACGGGGCCATTTGGGGGCTGGTTTGGGTTTTCACCCTTTAACGGCCTGTTTTCAAGTCTAAGTGTGATTTTTGTAAATTATCGTCATACTCTCAAACCGGGAGACCCGGGACTACGCGGTCAGTTCTTACATGTTACATTGGTCCCGTGCGAGGTGTTCGTGCCTCGTACGGGGTCGTTTGGGAGTTGGTTTGGGTTTTCACGCTTTAACGGTCTGTTTTCAAGTTTAAGTGTGATTTTTGCAAATTATCGTCATACTCTCAAACCGGGAGACCCGGGACTACGCGGTCAGTTCCTACAAGTTACAATGGTCTCGTGCGAGGTGTTCGTGCCTCCTACGGGGTCGTTTGGAGGCTGGTTTGGGTTTTCACCTTTTAACGGCCTGTTTTCAAGTCTAAGTGTGATTTTCACCCTTTAATCCAAATGTTTTCAAATTAACAATAGGGAACTAAAATATATTTTAAGCATCAAATAAAGAGGAATCTAAAATATGTATTAAGAATGAGAGAGCATGAAAACTCAAACAAATATTACCTTTATCATTCGTTGGTGTCATCAATGGGAGGGAGAAAGTCATCGTGCCAATACAAAAATCCGTTGTTACCCACATCTCCCAACGTCTCACAAGATCCTTGTTTTCCACCCCAAACTGGATATTCAGGCACTTTTATAAGATCGAGCACGATCTTCACTTCTCTCTTTCCTAACTCATGGAAGTGAACTGAAGATACAGCTCCTGGCAGCAATTTCCTACCATAACCGACGACTTGACCAGTGTGAGATAGTATTTTGCATTCCACCATCAAGCTAAAACTTGAAACTTGGGATGTGGGGGGAGTAAAAGGACTAGAAGGAGTTGCAGTGTTTGGAGATGGTAATGCATGAGAATTATGTCCATCACATACGAACTTTCCACTCTCAAAATTCTTTACAAAATCTGAGAGTGTAGACTTCACACCCTCTATTTCTTCTCTGAGGTTATCCATTTGATCCTTCCAACTTTCGTTGTCAACATTTACCTCTTGAAGCATTTCTCGAGCAAATGCAGACCCCAATATAGCTGTTTTAGAAATCGTGGACCCAACGCAACGAACACGTCCTCGCGTGTCTTTCCCAAATACATCAAAAATTGGCCCAGCATCCAAGGTCTCCTCTTGACCACTCGCTTGGTATACATCTAAAAGCATTTTAACCTTATCCTGTACTTAAAGACATTAAAGTTATCATTTAAATTACATATTGGGTGAAAGTAGGAAAAAGAAAAACATTAAAGTTAAATTACCGCAAATGCTTCATCATGAGGCGCATAATCTCCGCCTTTTACTTTATGAGTTGACAACCACAATTCAGCACGGGTTGGTTCACGTCCATGCTCCTTTTTCCAATTATCTGCAACTCGGGCATAACCATAACGACCCGTGTTATGAGTAGTCGTTTTCGCACAATTTTGTTTTATCTCTTTATTTTTTCTTCGCAAATCCCTTTGGGCCTGTGCAGCTTCATTGTCACAAAATGCCTCCCAATCCTCAGGTTTAACATTTTTAGGAACATTCTCCCTCCACTTTTCAACATCGTCACCCTTCAAATTTACCCTTATCTTGGCCTTGAACTTCTTCCAAGACTCGTTAGCTTTTTTCATAAACATGCTTTTTTTATTATCTTTCATATCGGGTATATGCGTCCTAGTGAGGTCTCCCCATCTAGTAGAGGGTGTAGCTGAATTATCCCCCACCGGAAGGCCATGCTCGTTAAATTTTAATCTCTTTGTGGAAAGTGCATCACCCGTTATCGAAGACCTCGAAACAACCTTCGAGCGGGAGTTTGATCCTGGTGTCACACCACTTGGTGCCGAATTTGAAGTATCACCCACCTGAGATATTATTTATCTGACAAGAGATTGTTTGGCACATAAATAATCAGAATAAACAACAACAACAAATGAGAATATACTTATTCTGTTTAAAACAGATATCGATATAATAAGTTACAATGGTGTTTTTACTATTCATAAGTTTGGGAGACACTTCACGGTCCAGATCGAAGCCAACAAGACATCGATCCAACGGTTGAGATTAAAATACTCCTCTTACCATTTTTACCCCTTAAATATTTCAATTCCACCTCTTTTTTATCCCTTCCTGTCTTTTCCCCCCTCTTACTTAAAATTCAAATGCGGGGATAAAATAGAAAATTACACCTTTGGAACCTTTTTACACTACCAAGTACACTCCTCCATTTGTTCTTTAGCCGCAACAACTCTCTCTCTCTCTCTCTCTCTCTCTCTCTCTCTCTCTCTCTCTCGGAACAACTCTCTCTCCCGACCGGATTTTTTTTTGAACAGGTAATGGGTTTATTAATGGGTTTAGGTTTATCAATGGGGATTTTTTTTGTTGAGCAGGTTCAGTTTTTTGAACAGTTGATGATATGGTTTTCATACCATAAAAGCTAAAGATGATTTGGTTCATAAATTTAGTTTGAATTTTTTTAGAGTTTGTAGAGATGTAAGGATATACATGTTTAATAATAGTCACTCTTAGAATCCAAAACGTCCAATTTAGGGTTTTTGTTCTAGATTTAGTTTTTTGTGCATAATTTTTGTTGATATTTTTATAGAGAAGGGGATTTTCTTATTGATTCCTTTTTTTTCCCTGATTCATTATTATTTTCTTTAACTATACAGAGATCCGATGGTGTTTTTCATAGGGGTTATAGGTAATTTTTTCATGGGTGCTATAGGTAAAGCTTTTGATTTATGGTAATTGTGAATTTATCTTTGAATTCATATTTGTATTCAAGATTCTTAGATATCACCATCATTGACATTCATGACCTTTAATTCAGCATAACAGTTATATCTAAGTGAGTTTTGAAATTTATTAACTTTGGGTTATGAGTTCGTGAGATTATTTTGTAAAAGTTTATTTTTCAATTTTTTTGCAGGATATTGAAGAAAAATGGACTTAAATGATAGTCGTGACTGGACTTATGTGGATTATTAAGTAGACATTCCGTATTCCTTTACTATGTAAACTATGCCTTGAATTCAACCACATTTTAAGGTAACTGAGTTAATTTGTATTCGACAACTATTTGTTTTTTGAATAGTTGATGATATGGTTTTCATACCATAAAAGCTAAAGATGATTTGGTTCATAAATGTAGTTTGAATTTTTTTTAGAGTTTGTAGAGATGTAAGGATATACATGTTTAATAATAGTCACTCTTAGAATCCAAAACGTCGAATTTAGGGTTTTTGTTCTAGATTTAGTTTTTTGTGAATAATTTTTGTTGATATTTTTATAGATGAGGCATTTTGAGGACCACCTAAGGTAATACCCTCATTTTGAATTTTGAGGGACACGTGAGAAAACAACTACTCAATTGGGGTTGTGGGTTCTTGCATTGAAAAATGTTGGAGAAGCATGTTTGAACCAATGTTGCGACATTGAATGGTGAGTTTGTATTGCCGAGTCAATGTTGAGTATCATCTGTTGCAGTGTAATGAGTCATATGTTATAATTGGGCATGTGTTTCAATCATATATTGTATTTTTGTTTAACTCGGTACTAAATCATATATTGGTACTGAATTCAGTAATCATCACTCATCCTCAAAGGTCCCATGTAATTCTCGATATAGAAATTGTTAATAATTTTGGTAATACAGTTGATTGTAAATAATTTTATTTCTTATTTGGTCTCAGATGGATCTTTGCAAACTAGCATTATATTGGAACATGTGTTTATGTCGCATTTGTTATTTGGGAATGAAAATCGGTACACTTCCTTTAAAATTATCGTTGAAATGGGTAGGTATTTCTATTGAGCTTATTATCTTCATTTTTCAACTCATATATGTGTTCTGTTTTTGTCAGTTTCAAGTTTGCTAGGGAGAAATCATTTGGACGTAGGCATTTGGGGTTCTAGAACAAGTCATCGATTGTTCTGTGGCGTGTATCTTCTGAGAGTTCCAACTTCAATTGCTAAATTTTATTTTTAGAAATATATAAGTAGATCACTTGAGGAGGACTTCAAAGTTATGGTTGGAATAAGTTTTATAATGTGGGTAATTGCAGCACTGCCCTACATGCAAGCATTGTGTGGAACAATTTGACCATCACCGTCCGTGGAGTTTTGGTTCTCCTTACACCCATTTGTGTTATTTCTAAACTAGAAGAAATGAGTTGCAATATAGTTATTATGCTCAAGTTAAACTAGCTGCAGTTCAGTTCAATACATAAATGCTCCTTCCACATTCAAAGTATATGTGATTGTTTCAACTCTTTGTCTTGCCTTTAACATGACACTCCAATTCAAAAGCATTGGCATGTTTGGAGAAGTTGCAGTCCTTACAACCACACAAATTGGCAGTCCCTTTTATATTTGCACGAAGATTCTTATCGCGTGACCAGGAAACATTGGTAGTCCTTTTTTTGGGCATTGTTATTTTGGGACAAAGGTTTCTTACTTTCATGGCGGGCAGCTGTGGCTGACAGCGTTTCCTTATAGCTCTGGTTGTAATAGATTAATGGATTTTGATTTCTTCTTCACATTATTTCTTCTAAATATTTTAGGCGTATTATAATATGCGATTTGATAGTCGTACTTTATTTTATATGCGTTGGTAAAGGTCAATAGTAAATTAAGTGCTTAGAAGAAGAGTTTGTAACTAATAGCTAATAAAAATCTCATTTGCCTTTTACAAAACGTTTCAAATCTGAAAAAATATTTGCTTAGTGTTAGACACGATTTTATTTAGTGGGATATTAATATGTATTGTTGTTTGAGGCAATTACATATACACACTTCCTATATACACTACTATATTAGATTTAAACCAGGTCTGAGAGGCATATGCTCACCTTTTACCTTTTTTTTTAAAGGAGGTCAAGATAATATTAGTATATGTGTTGTATTTGTTTTAAAGAAGGTCAAGATAATATCCGTTATTGTTGAAATTCAAATTATATAATATGTAGTCATTTGGATCAATACGCATTTTGATCAATATCAGTTTATGAATGCACTTCTTATGATTGTGCAGGCATTGAAGATTGGATATTGTGTCTTATATCATAATTTAGTTAGCTTGAGAGCAATAGTATATGCATCTGGAACTTAAGGAAGCGTTGGATTTGTGCATGTCATTGACACAAGGTTTAAGTTAAGCACATGCAACTTATATATGTTAGGCCTCCTTTTTTCCATATCATTTTCAATGCCTTATAAGTTTAGAACATGGGATCTGATCATCACGTGTTTAGTGGCAATGCTAAGAAATATTTAATAGAGGTTCTGCTTTTTAAAACAGTATTGATATCATAATGTCTCATGCAGCTTACATATGATAGACCTCAGTTTTTTCATATAATTTCAATGCTTTAGAAATTTTAAACATGGGATCTGATCATGTGTGTAGAATTAGTTGGTGGCTTCATGAGGTTTTCATTTTTAAAATAGTATATATAGATAATAATTTTCTCATGTATGTAGAATTTGTTGGTGGCTTCATTTTTGGATCTACTGGAGAGTGCATGGGGCAAAACATGTGTGTGTCTGTGTTTGAATGTCCGTTCAATACTAATGGATGTTATTCGAGTAATTGAAATGCATGTTGAAAAACTTTTACTATAATTAGGCTACAACTATCTCAATCTCTAATGTGTGGGACAAATCCCTATATCACATAATGTAATAATTTATGATTTTGACTCTCAAGTTATATATTGGGTTTTGGTAACTATGTTTGGATACTAATTATTTCCGGTAATGAAGTCCCTCTAATTTACTACACTTGAATATCAACGATATGGATTAAAAGATCATTCCTTTTCTTGATTGTGTATTTGACTCAAGTTCCAATCACTCCGGATTACAGTGGGTAGATGTTCGGTATGCAACTGATTTGGTGGGCAGCTGATTCGGTATGCAGCTGATTCGGTATACTGATTTGGTATGTAACTGATTCGGTAAGCAGCATGGATGTCTCCTCAGTCTAATTTATGCATATTTTGTTCATTATTATTTTTGAAAGTTGTTTTTGAAATTCAGTACGACAGTAACATCCTTGACTGTTGGCTTTTGTTAATAGGTTATAATGTTTTACCGAGGATGCTTGAATGATAATGGGGGTAGTTAAGTAGGTATGGAATTTGGCACTCGGTATAAGTTTTTTATTTCCAACTCAATGCATTAATTTACCCTTTTTTGGAGGTATGGAATTCGGTGTGCATTTGTGTTTGCATATTTTGTAACAGTGTTGATATTTTTTCTTGAAATTTTTCGTCCAATCAATTAGGGTCTAACTTCAGAACATGCTAACACTAATTCGTATGTGAGAATGAACTCAAGGCATCATTTAATCACATTAGTTATTAGATCTAATAATCCAACTTACGGGATTGTGATTTAATCACATTAGTTATCAGAGCTCATAATCCAAAAGCAACTCCTCTTTTACAGGTAACAGGTAGCAGCAACATTAAAGAGGATCATCGCTTAGCTTTGAAGAGGATTATGAAACGACAACTATTCAGTCACCATATTTCCCTCAAGCTTTACAGGAGAAAATCATGTACAACCAAATCTATCAGCTGAACAAATGTACGATGCAAAGTTGATAAAGTTTCACGACGCCTCCGTGAGTCAGCCTATCAGACCTGCATTGAGATACAAGACATATTGGAACCTGTAAGGTGCAATTTCTTTCCAAGGGAGTATCAATAGTTCTCAAAACAGAACTATCATAATATAAAGTTACTCTATTAGGCAAAGTGGAACATTATTTCAGTGATATGTGGATTCATAATTGTATGTGCTATAGTCTTGCACAGTACAGGAGATCCAGACTCATCTCCTGTTTCTGATATGTACAACTGTACGTACCCCTGTATAGTCACATGAACAATGGCTATATGTATTCGGTTATACGGAGCGGTATCGATAGGTTCACTCATCAAGCAATAATACAATCAGTGCTCAAGCAGCTATTTAATGGACAAAGATGATCGTTATTCACTTTTATTCATTTGTTGTTTCGATTTCAGAAATTGGTTTGTCAGATGATTGTAAAAAAGATACTTTGTACCATTTTCATAACTGAGTAGAAGTTAATGCATTGCTTTATGTAAGTTTGTTTGTTGTTAGTAAATTGAAATAGTGCAAATGTACACTTTTGAACCGAACTTTATATGCCAATATCTATTTGTTGCTCATATCGGGTGAACTTTTATTTAAATTGTTAGGTTTTGCATCACATGGATATGGAATATTATTGAATAGGTGACGTAGTTTATACAAGGTTCGTGAGTGATTATTTATTTGGTTGTTGAAGTGTTTTTATACCTTAAACAGGTGGATATGGTCCTATAAATAAAGGAAATTTTGTTCATTTTTTTTAAAAATTGGATTTATTCGTATTAAAATTAAATCGAGTCGATCGTTATTTTGTTGTGGTTTTGTTAGCTTTCCCGAATATCGTCGTGCCTTCAGGCACGGGCATACCCTAGTATATATATATAAAACAGAACATTATATATATATATACATAGTATTTATATATATATATATATATAAACAGTTTATGTATATATATATATATATATATATATATATATATATATATATATATATAACTGTTTATATATACAAACTGTATATATATATATCAGTTTATATATATGTTCTGTTTTAAACAGAAATATATATAAACTGTTTATATATACAAACTGTATATATAAACAGATCTGTTTATATATATATATATATATATATATATATATATATATATATATATATATGTTTATATATATATATTTATATACATGTACAAATATATATGTATAAAACAGTATGTAAAACAGTTTACTGTATAAATATATATGTATAAAGCAACATGACTGCCCAATCTAATCTATCTAGTCAGAGCTCGTGAAACATGAAATGGTAATCTCTTTCAGATCACAACTCAGAAATTCAGATCATATTTAATTCTTCAGTGCAATTTTTTTTTTGCCCATTATATTCCACTTATTAAGCAATAAATCGATTAATGACAAGAAAACTAGAAGTTAAAGCCAATGATTCTAGACAATTCATTATATTCATGTTACAACAGATTAACTGAATCATTGGTAAGTAGCATTCAGAATATCATGCATATTAAGACTGAAGTTGTATAGATGTAATACAGTGATTAATGCCCAAACATCATATTTATATATATATTGGGGTATCCACACCTCTTAGAGAACCTGACTAATCCCAAAAAGGATACCTTTAGAACCTCTGATCGACACGCACAAAGGGCGGAGATTGAATGACTCCAAGAGCATTTGAGCTCTTGACCTCATGTAAGAGCCCAGGGCACTAAGCTATCCCCTTGAGATTCGTAGAAACATATTTTCAACACTTCATAATGTAAAAGCACAAGAAAGCCTTTTCAGAACATGATCATATTTTACATACATTTTTTAGGGCTGATTTGGGAGGGGGGGTATTACAAATGAGGTAGTTTAGGGAGCATATCGCCTTCAACAAAGTGACTCGTCCCCTTCCTTTGATCTAAAGCAAACAATACCCAAGAGCTTACATTGGAGAAAACAGTCTCATCTTTACTAAATGAATGAATAGGTACTGCAGTTGCAATACCCGTACAGCTGCGATAAGATTTGAAGACAGTACTAACACTGTCCCAATAACTAAATACCCAAGTTCAGGAGTTATTCAACACATAGTAGGCATGAAAGATTCAATAGTTTCAATAGATTAACAATGACTAAATACCCAAGTTCAATAGATTCAATAGATTGACAATAACTAAATACCAAAGTTTAAATAGTAAAAAAGTCATATCAGGTTCGGACATAAAGCCATTACATTACATGAATTAGGTGTCTAAAAGTTCCAACAACTTCTCATTTTCCTCGAGGATGGAGTCATACATCGTACGATCAATCTCAATCGCATCTATTTCTTTTGTCAATCTCTTGGGAGAGTGCAAAATAATCGACCACCCCTTGAACTTGGTGTCTTTACAATAAAACACTTGAATTGCTTGAGATGCAAGGATGAACGGATCGTCGTGTATTGAATTTTTACTCGTGAGCTTACTAAGGTTCACCATCACCAATTTTGAGGTCGGGTCAACTTTGCAAGCATTCTTACCATCTACGTCCACCCAATCACAATAAAAGACTGTATGTGTGAACTCAATATAATTCAAGTCGAGTATTTGTCTAATAACTCCATAAAAAGTTGTGAGGACCCCCTTCTTATTAAATGCCTTCATAGATACACCACTACTCTGAAAGTTGCGATTCTCTTCACATGTAGAAGTACAAAAGGTATAGCCATTGCATTGGAATTTGTCATAGCTAGTAACCCCATGGAGTGGGCCATCGGCATAGGGCAAAATTTCGATATCATTAGATCTTAAGGCCTACAATGAAATGAATATTTTTTTAATATTTTTATAGAAATAAGGTTATGATAAAAAAAAGCAAGTACCTAGATAAAAAAGACTTTCCTCGTTCCTTAGCCAAGGGATGAAATCATCAATTCTATGCATCAATGTAGTCCCAGTTAACCCAAATTTGCTACAAGTGATGAATTTCGACATTAAGAAATTTTCAATTACAATAAAATAATATGAATTAGTAATGGGTTACATGTTTACTTTCTCCACTCATCAACGCCATGGTATTGAAATAGGACCCATCTTCGTACTTGTTCATACTGCACAGTATTTAGGGTCAACTCCTTACCTTTACCCAATGCTTGTTGACACATTGAGCCATCAAACTCATCATCGAGAAAATCCTCAAGGTTCCTCTTATGAGTTCCTTCACCTCTAATCGACACATATTCCATGGCATACAAAGAAGCTTCATGTAATAAATATGCATTAGCAATGCTCCCTTCAATGTACCTCTTGTTTCGTGACCACCTTTTGTATCTTCCCATTTCTCTTTCAAACAAACACATTGCACGATATCTAGGTGGCCTAGCTGTCAATGCTTCATCGGCTAAATGGTGCATGAGGTGGATCATGATCACAAAAAAGGCAGGTGGAAAGTAAATTTCGAGGACACAAAGAGCCTCTACTAATGTTTGTTTTGCCTTCAACAGATGTTCCCTGAAAATCACTTTTGCACAAATAACATTAAAGAATATGCTTATCCGTTGTATAGCTTTAAACAAAGGCTTATGATCTGGAAATGAATGCATAAGCAACGCAGGAAGCAATCGTTGCATAATGACGTGATAATCATGATACTTGAAATTGGTTAATCCTGGAAGGTCAAGGTTAACATTATTGCTGAAATTTGATGAAAATCCAATCGGTACCTTCAATGTTTTCAAGGTGAGATAAAAGGCTTCTTTCTCTTCCTTTCCTAATGTAAAATGTGCTGATGGAATTCGCCTTTTATTACTACCTTCAACATTTTGCATCAATAATTTTCTCTTAAGATTCAACGGGACCTTCAACTCTTCCCGGGCTCTAACTGTATCTTTATTTGACGATCCTTTCACTGAGAGAATGGTACCTAAAAGAGTCTCTATTACGTTCTTTTCAACATGCATAATGTCTAAATTATGTCGAATATCATGATCCTTCCAGTACTCCAAGTCAAATAAAATGGATCTCCTCGAAAAACCCTCAGTACCTGTGAGATACTCGTTGTCACCTTCACTTGGATGATCATCATTATCTACATCATCTTCCAATACTATTGGCTCTTTTTCTTTCCCCTTCCCTTTCCCCTTCCCTTTCCCTTTCCCCTTCTCCTTCTCCTTCCCCTTCCCCTTCCCCTTCCCCTTCCCTTTAGCCTTCCCCTTCCCCACTCCCTCTCCCTCCCCCTCTTTTTGGGCACCTTCTCGAGTGATAACAGACACAATTTGGTCAACCTATACACTTGTTAACTTTCATGGAGCCATAGAAGACTCTATTTTACCATTAAATGTTTGCATTGATGTGTCGTACCTGTAATGATGGTTTTCGGGAAGGAACATGCGAGATCGTTGATAGCAACATTTCGTTGACTTGCAAAGATATTCAGAAGGTGTGTTTGTAGAGCAAACAGGACACCCATAATAACCTTGAGTTGAACAACCTGCTAACATCCCATAAGCAGCAAAATCATGAATACCCCAAATCAACATGGATTTTAACTAAAAATATTCATTTTTATTTGCATCCCAAGCCTCGACTCCAGACCATAAGATCTTCAACTCGTCGACTAAGGGTTGGAGGAAGACATCAATATTACTTGATGGTGACTTTGGCCCGGGAATCAATACAATCAACATTGAAAACTCACTCTTCATACACATTGATGGGGGAGGGTTGAGCGGTTGAATAATCACTGGCCAGCAACTATAGTTACGGCCAAACATGTTATTAGGGTTAAAATCGTCAGTTGCTATTGCAAGTCGAAGATTTCGCGGATCCTTCGCAAATTGTCTCCACATAATGTTTGCATTTACCCACTCTGCTGAATCTCGGGGATGACGCATAAATTCCATACAAGAGCTTGCTTGAGCATGCCAAGTCATTTTCTCGGCTATCCATTTAATGGTATACAACCTCTTTAGCCTAGGGATTAACGGAAAATGTCGCATTACCTTCTTAGGAACCTTATGAAACTTCCTTTGGCCCTTAGGATATACAATTTCCTCTCCATCATCTCCTCTTGAAGTATACTTGTATCGCAAAGCACCACATTTTAGACATTTATTACAGTTTTCATGCTCTTTCCAAAATAACATGCAATTGTTAATGCACACGTCATACTTAACATACTCCATACCAAGATCTTTAATTGTGTTCTTCATTTCGGTATAACTAGTTGTCAAGTTGTTCCCTTTAGGGAGTAACTCATTCAACAATCTAAGAATTCCACCTGTGGCCCCATTTGACAAATTAAATTGCGTTTTTATATCATTTAACTTCACAAGAGCATACATGGTCGTATGGCATGATGAACCAGTAGGAGGGTGCAGTGGATCCATTGCGAGTTGATGTAAACGCTCATACTTCTTGCCTTTGCCTGTATGTGTGTGAGAATCTTTCGGGACATCAAAAGTTTGGGGCCCTTCATCACCACCTACACAATTAGGTGCACTAGGACACGCTTCAGTCGTGAACATCTCACAAGAATCATTCACAAGGTCATCCAAAGTTGGAATATTAGACACATCAATGTGTTCTCCAACATTAGTCTGAGCAGCGGGTTGTGCTGATCGCTGGACTGGATTAAGAATTGACGTCTCCCCATGAAAATGCCATAAGGTGTAATATATATCCATACCATAGTCCATCAAATGGACAAAGATTTCATCTAAAGTGACATGTCCTTTCCCATTGCGACAACGCCTACACGGACATGAATGTATATCCTTGGGAATAGTGTTACGCACATACTGCAGAAACTCTAACACCCCATCTCTATACGAACCGGTCTCAAAGTTTTTCTCCACTCTTTATTGATCATCGATGACATCCTGATATACATGTGGATGCAGAATGTGTTAATAAGATCACATCGTATAAAATAGAATTTCAAAATTTCAACAAGAAGAACTATGGAGAATTACTAAATTACAGCAATCACATATAATACATTCTAATTATCCAAATTGTCCCATATGTATTCGAGGAACTGTGGGCTCTCTCTCCAACAGGAGTAATAGTTTCGAGGAACTGTGGATCCTTTCTGCATCTTGACACAGTGAGTAAATCAGAGAAACCTAAAGCAATATAAGGGTTGGCATCTAACATCCATTCTTACGTTTTAGTTATTAGACAGAAACAAAACCTCCAAACCTTAGGTTTTTAGTCAAGAACACATAACGATCAACAACTCCTGTTCTTGGACAAAACCAACCTAAATCGCTTTAAAAACTTCATACTTTAGCCTAAAAACACAACCAAACATTATACCCTGCTTCTATAAACCCACGCCAATGATAATCAAGCCACATGACCTCATCAAACAATAATTTTTTGACCCAAGAAATTAAAAAACCGAAGATGTTCTTCACTGTCCAAATACCATATCAAAAGAAACCCAAAACCCATAATCAAGATCAATTTTCATGGTTATAAATCAACGATTTATCATTTCATGGTCACACTATGGTTACGATTTGCATTTACATGTTGATTAATTCAAGTTAACAGGCAAGTGTATTACCAATATAACACATAATCAGCACCAATAAAAACTAAACTAACATCTTAAATTATGACACGATTGGAAAAATAATAACCACCAATTTTTAGTTCAATGGGGTATTGTAATCCCAATATACCACATCCCAACCGGTATGTATATATGTATGGTATATATATATATATATATAGGTACCCCCTAAAATCGAAACTGATATATATATATATAGGTACCCTTGAAATCGTATATAGGTACCCCCTAAAATCGAAATTGATATATATATATATACCTGAAATCGTATATAGGTACCCCCTAAAATCGAAACTGATATATATATATATATATATATATATATATGTATGCATATATTTACTGATTTCTCAATTTTATATCCATTTACTGATTTCTCAATTTAATGCATATATATATGTATGCATATATTTACTGATTTCTCAATTTTATGCATACATACATATATATATATATGTATGTATGTATGTATGGTACCCCTAAAAAATTGAAACGGTACCCCTGAAATTACCCCTGAAATTGAATATGTATGGTACCCCTGAAATTGAATATGTATGGTACTCTTGAAAGTTGAAATTGAAACTGATATATATATCAGGTACCCGACTAGAAATCGGTACCTGAAATCGCACCCCTAAATGGGAACCCCTGAAATCGAATCAGGTACCAGAAATCGGTACCTGAAATCCAATTTATATATATATATATATATATATATATATATATATATATATATATATATATATACCCCCGAATATATACATATATACCCCCAAAATTGCTACCAACCTCGAAATCCCAACAACTGATATACCCCCCCGAAATCGCAACAACTGATATACCCCCAAAATTGCTACCAACCCCGAAATCGCAACAACTGATATATATATATATATATATATATATATATATATATATATATATATATATAGAGAGAGAGAGAGAGAGAGATGTAATACCTGACGAAGATGGAAGCCGGAGCAGCGACTCGGAGCAGGAGCAACAATGGGAGATGATGGGGAGCCGATTGCGTGGGGAGATAAGGAGGAGATGATGGGAGATGATAGGGAGCCAGTTGCGTGGGGAGATAAGGAGGAGATGATGGGAGCTGGCTGCGTGGGGAGGGAGAGAGAGAGAGAGAGAGAGAGAGAGAGAGAGTTAGGGTCAGATTGTCTTGAAATTTTGGTCCCCTCTTCAAATTTTGGGGGGTTATTTTTTTAACAAAGCGTACCCATATTTGGCACTATTTAATACCTTGCCAAAATTTGGCACTTTTTCAAACCGTGCCAGATTATGATAAAACCATGCCAGATTTTGGCACGATTTTAAACAGTGCCAGAATCTCCTTCCCTAAGCGTACCAGTTTCCAGTTTTTGGTGTAGTGGTAGCCCATCGACTTGGGACTACGTTCTCCTCCAATAGGTGTTTATATTTTTATTGGTTCTTGAGAGATTTAACCTGTTGTCCTCTATGTGTGAGCTTTGCAAATGGACTAGATAGCCGAGTATGCGTAGAACTAAGAGTTCTCAACCAAGGGTGCAATATTGATGTATTTATATAAATTAATACTTATACTTAAAGTTAATGATGTGTGTATACCAGAATCATGTTTGGTGTCTTATGTTGATGACACTATTTTAAATGAACACTTATGGTATTATCAGTTGGGCATTTAGAAGGATACGAGAATAGACTAAAGTAATCCTAAATCTATATCGAAATCATAAGTACGTCGATTTTGAGTTATTTAGGGAGAATTTCAAGCATATTATCATACACTTAGTAGTCAGTCAGGGCATCATGGCTAGTATGTGTAGTTAGGCTCGTTAGACGTGCACACTAGATCGAGGGGTGAGTACCTCAAGTGAGTACGCTAAGTTAACATGAAGAATAATTATGCTAATTGAATCAATTTAAGCACTTGCTATTTAAAACTGTTTTCAACTAGGGCTCTGGCCCATTTTTCTGTACGTCTTTCTATTGTTCCATTATTTTAGGTGCCCAGCAACAGGGACACCAGCCTTAGGAGACTCTTTTCAGTTATCGTGTTGTAGCTGATGTGGAAACTGCAGGATTATTACTAGCAGACGACTCAGCTGATTCTTTCCTTTTCAGTTATCCATTATGTTGGACATGTCGTCCTTACTTATGTTTACTTTCAGGGATTTAGTCGTTTTAAATTGTCTCCTAGATTTGATTTCTTTTATTGAATTTATTTTATGGGATTGTACCTGGAGATGTTAACTACAGACATTTATTTTACTTCAGTCAGACTTTACTTATGTTACTGTGATGCATAGTATTTATTAGTATTCTTTAAGTAGTAGTTAATGACAAGATAAAATTTGGACATCACCCTTTTTAAATATTAGGTGGTTAGGCTTATTAAATTAAAATCTGTGTTTTCGACAGTGATGCATTATCTGAACCAACTTGATATTCTGAAATTGATTAATTAAGGACTGATCACTCGGTAATTAATTAGGCGGGGTGTCACAGGTGGTATTAGAGCATAAGGTTCTAGTGTCCTTTAGGATCTGTTCATCGTATTGTGTTTTTCGCTTAACGTATTTGATATAGAGACCTACTATTAAGACTGTTGCATCATTATTCCATGTTGTAGATTTCGTACTTCTGCTATAATGTTATGTATGGACGGTGGTTTTATAAAATTCATTTAAATTTTAGATGTCGCCTATGGGGGGGAGACACACTAACACCGTTGAAGAAGTAAATGCGGGACAAGACCAACAAATACCTCAGGTAGACCAGGGAAGAGAGGGAATCACTGAGATTGCGAACATCGTGGCACAAGCAGTGACTACCGCAATATTGTAGTACCAAAATCGCAGTGTGTAACTTACAGGGGGCAAAAGAACAATAGAAGTTTATGAATATGACATTTCGAGGAATAAGAACGAGGGGAAAATACCTTCGCAACAGCGACAAGCTCCTCAGAGACATCAAGACCAAAAAGACTGAGAACCGTGAGAAGAGCCAAACTCGCAAGGGACAACACGGCCATCAGGGCTAGCAGGGCCAGTAACTAGTTCAGTAAAGCCAGAATGGCCAAGGGAGGGGTGGTAACAGCCATCAGGGCTGGGGAAAACAGGGACAGAGGGGAGGTCCCTTCCCAGGAAGATGTTTCACGTGTGGCAACACTGGCCATAAACGCCAGGACTGCCCTCAGAAGGGTAAAGGTCAGCGAGACCATCGGGACCAGCAGTGTGCTCAGTAGGGCCAGTAGTGCAGAAACTATGTGGGTAAGTGTTTCATATGTGGTGAATGGGGTCACTACCGTCGAAATTGCCCTAGTAAGGGAAGGATCCTACAACAGTCATTGGATGTTCACCCGATACCACAGAATACCTAGATTGGGGAAATAGGGATAATCACCCCAGTAATGCAGACTTCACAACATTAGCAAGTAGTACAGTATGGACGTATCTATAATTCTCGATATGTAGTTATTCCATTGATACCTCATCTACCACCCACGTTTGGAGGTACGATACTTTATTATTTATAGTTCTTTCTCTTAGTTACGAGGAAAATTTCAAGTAACCTATGTGCGTTACCGCTTACATGTACTACATGAGGATCATAGGCGTAAAAAGTATTATAATCCCAATTTCTAACTGGATCATTCAAGTTGTGTGATAATAGACCATTATAATAATAATAAGTGTCCATTTGTCATGGACATGAAACAATTTGTGCTAAGTGCCATCCGAGAGGAAAATTAAATCATGTAGAGACTTAGGGAGTATGTCGTCGGGTTATACCAAATCCCTGTGGGTATAAATGTTTACTATAGTGATTGAGGAAAGAATGAAATATCTCTGGGAATGGAAATAATTTTGTGTCCAATTTGAAGATCCTAACGGCAAATTAGTAGGAGTAATGCTTTGAATAGTTTTTTCGTATCATGAGAATAGATGCGCTATTGTTAGCAAGAAGCAGGGATGTGGGGTACGAGATAAATACTGAGGACCACAACTTTCGTTGACCGATAATGTTAGTTAGTAGTGTATCGGGGGGGTTCCTTTTTGGATTTCACTTTGCGAGACATTCCTCGAATGAAACCTAGAAAATGTGGGGAGTTGGGGATGGTTGGTCTTTAGCATGAGTTTTGTACCTTGGTTATCATCCGTAAGGGAAACCGTAACCTTAACTTTAATTTTATTCTTATGCACAGTCAGTAGAACCGTACGATATGACATAATAAGTGATATCAAATGTTTTACATCGAGAATAAATCAATGTGATAAGGGAAGATGATAAAGTCACGATACGGAATAAGTATTCATTGCCCCAAATCAATGACTTATTCGATTATTTGAAGGGATATACCTTCCCCTCAAAGGTTGGCTGGGGATCAGGATACAATAAGCTATGTATCAAGGAGTAAGAGATGTTAAAGACTTCTTCTTGATGATAAATAGGTCTTATGAGTTCAGAGTCATGCCGTTTGGGATGACAAATGCTCCAACGCATTCATGGAACTGATGAACTTAGTGTTCAGAGAGTTCTTGTGTCAGTTTGTCATCATCTCCATAGATGATATCTTGATTTAGTCACAAACTAAGGAAGAGCATACCGAGCACTTGAGATAGGTTCTTCAGACACTATAAGAGCATCAACTATGTGTTAAGTATGAGAAGTGCAAATTCTGGTCACGGGAGGTACAATTTTTGGGGAATATTGTGTTGTAATTGGGAATATCGGTTGATCCGGACTAAGTGTCGATGGTGAGGGAGTGGAATCAGACCACAACACCAACCAAGATACGCAGTTTCTTGGGGTTAGCCAAGTACTACAAGCAGGTCCGTTGACAAATCGAACTCACAAGGGAGTATCGTATGAATGGGATGGTGCTTGTCCATTAGCCTTTGATGAGTTGAAAAATAAGTGAACCTCAGCACCAGTGTTTACATTACCCAAGCCGAGAGTGGAGTATCTAGGATACACTGATGCGTCCCTGTTAGGACTTGGAGGTGTACTGCAGTAGGAGGATCAGGTTATAGCTTATGCTTCTCGTAAGCTTAAGCCTCACGAAAGGAAATATCCTCCATAATTTAGAGTTGGCGGCGATGGTTTTTGCACTTCGAATTTGGAGACATTACCTCCTAGGGGAGAAATTTCGTCTATTCATGGACCACAAGTCATTACAGAACCTCTTCATGCAGAAGGAGTTAAATAGGTGTCAACGTCGGTGGATTGAGTTTGTGAAGGATTACCAATTCGATATCCAATACCACCCGGGTAAGGCTAACGTGGTAGCAGACGCGTTGAGCCATAGACCAGTCAGTGAGGTGGCCGAGGGATGGAAAGAGAAATGGAATGAGTTAGGGAACCAGGATGCGGTGGCTTGATCGTTTACGTCTGTGATGACGGTTACGCTCCAGATTATTACGGGAGTAGTACAAGCTCAGGTAGATGATTCATTTGGCCAAAGTCAGATAGTGAAGTTTCTAACCGAGGGGGATGAGTCTTACACTGTGGGTTCAAACGGCGATCTACGTTTCAATGGGAGATTAGTTGTTTCTTAGGGTGAAGATTTACTACACAAGGTGATAACAGAGTCGTATGGTTCCTGATTTGCGGTACATCCCAACGGGGATAAGATTACCAGGACATGCGTAGACAATACTTATGGGGCAGAATGAAGAAGGATATTACCGAGTTCGTCTCGAAATGTGCCACTTGTCAGTTGGTAAAGGTGGACCATCAGAGACCGACGGGACTTCTACAGCCATTAGAGGTTCCTATGTGAAAATGGGAGAGCATTTCCATGGACTTTATCACGGGATTACCAACATCACAGAGGGGTCACGATTCGATATGGGTGATAGTGGATCGGTTGACCAAGGTAGCCCACTTTCTGCCAGCCAGGACAGACTACTCCGTGGGACAGTACGCCCAGTTATTTATTAGCAGAGATAGTGAGACTCCAAGGAGTGCTTCTCAATATCGTGTCTGACAAAGATAAGGTGTTTGTTTCTCAATTTTGGGTGAGTTTTCAGGAGGCGTTGGGTATGGAGCTGCGGCTGAGCACAGCCTATCACCCGCATACGGATGTCTAGACAGAGTGGACGAATCAAATGTTGGAGGAAATGTTACGTATGTGCATCATTGATTTTGGCGGAGGTTGGGAGCAGTACCTTCCACTGGTGGAGTTTGCTTATAATAACTCCTACCAGTTTACTATCGGTATGGCTCCATTCGAAGCCCTATACGGAAGACCTTGTCATTCTCCAACATGTCGTCTACATGTGGGGGAACAACAAGTTATTGGGTCCGGAGGTGATTCAGGAAACTTCGACGAGGATAGAGTTGATACGGAGCCGTATTCGAGTTGCTCAGGATCGACAAAAGAGTTACGCTGTTGCCAAACGTTACTTTCGAGAGTTCAATATTGGGGATCAGGTGTTACTTCGGGTGTCTCCTATAAATGGAGTTATCCATTTTGGAAATAATGGAAAGTTGGTATGTAGGGCCATTCCCTATTATCGAGAGGATTGGGCCAGTTGCTTATAGACTTGGGTTACCGGAGCACTTGCATAGAGTCCATGACGTGTTTCATATCTCTTCATTGAGGAGATTTATTCGAGATGATTTGTCCCGTACTCACATTGCGTTAGAGGAGATAGATATACAGCCTGATAGCTCCTACGAGGAGGGACCGACTGCTATCTTAGACCGTAGCGAGAGGAAGTTGAGGTCGAAAATAGTACCACTAGTGCGTGTTCAGTGGCGGCACCATAATGTTGAGGAATCAACTTGGGAGTGCGAGGATGACATGCGTGGACGTTATCCAGAGTTATTCTTACTAGGTATATATATTTTTCCAAATTTCGTGATGAAATTCTGTTATTAGGGGGGAAGCATGTAATACCCCGTATTTTTACGCATATTTATTTTTATGGAAAATGGGGATTAATTAAATTAATGGGAGAAAAATTTAAATTTAATTAATTCAATTTTTGATAATAATCACTAGCGGGATGAGAGTTAGTAATTATTTAAATAATAATATGGCCGAGAAGGAGATACGCGGAAGTTTTTTATAAATATTCGGGTTGCGTATGAGTCGCGTCAATTATATGTATTTGGGGGGGGGGGGGGGATTAAAAGATAATTTATTTTTGTATAACTCGGACGAACATTTTGAGCATACCAGAGTGTCCAAAAGGGTCGAAATAGTCAAAAAACACTATTCGGGTATTTTATTTCGAGTCCGGAACATTTTTAACCCGAAACGACATCCCGAAGGGTATTTTGGTCTTTACGAATTTTAGGATGATTAAATGGACGAAAATTAGGTTTAATTAAAAGATTTTTAGGGTCATTAGCCGACAGTTTCAACCTACGTGAAAACAGAGGAAATGAGAGAGAGAACAAAGCAAGAAGAAGGAGACTCCATTAGAACCCTAAGCCAAGAACTCAACCTTTTACAATAAAAAAACATCAGCGCATATATCGTGTCAGGCGGATCGTTCCTATACCACTTTCAACCCGCGAATTAGAAGTTCATTTTAAGGAAAGTGATTATCTTGCTCTTCTCTTAGCAATTATTACTCTTGTTAGCATGTGCTGAGGTTTTAGAACAAGTAATACCAAATTTGGGTTTACCTATGATGAAATCGTGTAGGAATTTTAGAAATATGATGGGGGTTTGCACGTAGAGGATTTTCCCCTTAATAGGAATGTGAAATTTGATGAATTAGACGTTAATAACGAAATAAAAGTGGAGTTTTTTTTGTAGACAAAAAAATTATGGGTTTATGTTAGCATGGCCTGTGGTAAAATTTGGGAAATTATTGAAATTACATGATGATTAGAAGGATTGGACCCCAAAACTATGCTAAGAAGTGTTCTAGGGTGACTTAGAGTAGTTTGGAAACCTTACAATTGGGTTGGAATGGATTTAGGATGAGATTTGAGTGGATAAAATCTAGAAAAATGAGTTTTAGAGATGAACTGGGCGACTTCAAAAATTTCGTTAGCAGTCCAGCCCAGGTCGTTCGAATGAGACTTCTAACGAGATTCTAGTAGCCCTTCTAACGAGTTTGGTGGTTCATTCGAAGTAACTTCATTCGAACGACCCTCGTTCGAAGGACCACGTTCGAACGACCCTCGTTCGAACGATATTTTTGGGTCTTCTAACGAGATTCCATAATGAAATTTTTAGGCCGATTTTTGTTCAAACTTTCCGTAGGCTTACTTCAATGAGTGTTAGGTCTGTATGAATGTTGAGGGTCTTAAAATCTATAATTACTAGTGAAAGGAGAATATGTCGACTTTCAGAAGGTAGGAAAATTTATAAAATTAGAGATATGCGAAAATACAAGGGAGGATATATATATAAATAAGGTGCGGTGTATAATAAGGGATACATACTATTCGTACTGCAAATACTAGACTATGGGAAAGCTAATGAATTGACATAAGTTATGTGAATGCTTTGTGTTCAAAATATTATGTGTATGACATACCTAGCTACTGGCTATCAAACGGAGGTTAACGCATTGTGGATGACCGAATCTTGTGTGCCTTCAGGGGATTTAGAGTTATACCACTAGAGCAGGGAACCTAGGTATGGACTATCGGTAAGAATGATAGTGATGACGGTTGTATGATTGCGTAGGTATCTGCGTAGACCATCGGCCTGGGACTGTGTTCGACTCCAATAGGTGTTTATGTTTTTATGGGTTCTCGAGAGATTGAACATGTTATCCTCTATGCGTGAGCTTTACAAATGGACTAGATAGCCGAGTATGCATAGCACTAAGGGTTCTCAACCAAGGGTGCAATATTGTTGTATTTATATAAATTAATATGTATACCTAAAGTGAATGATGTGTGTATACCATAATCATGTTTGGTGTCTTATGTTGATGACGGTGTTTTAAATGAACACTTATGGTATTATCAGTTGGGCCTTTAGAAGGATACGAGAATAGACTAAAGTAATCCTAAACTTATATCGAAATCATAAGTACGTTGGTTTTGAGTTATTTAGAGAGAGTTTCAAGAATATTATCATACACTTAGTAGTCAGTTAGGGCATCATGGCTAGTATGGGTAGTTAGGCTCGTTAGACGTGCACACTAGATAGAGGGGTGAGTACCTCAAGTGAGTACGCTAAGTTAACTTGAAGAATAATTGTGCTAATTGAATCAATTTAAGCACTTGCTATTTTAAACTGTTTTCAACTCGGGCTCAGACCCGTTTTTCTGTATATCTTTATATTGTTCCATTATTTTAGGTGGCCAGCCACAGGTACACCAGCCTTTGGAGACTCTTTTCAGTTGTCATGTTGTAGCTACTGTGGAAGCTACAGGATTATTACTAGTAAACGACTCAGCTCATTCTTTCCTTTTCAGTTATCCATTCTGTTGGACATGCCGTCTTTACTTATGTTTATTTTCAGAGATTTAGTTGTTTGAAATTCACTCTTAGATTTTATTTCTTTTATTGGATTTATTGTATGGGATTGTACCTGGAGTTGTTTACTCCTGGCATTTATTTTACTTCAGTTAGACTTTACTTATGTTACTGTGATGCATGATATTTATTATTATTCTTTTGGTAGTAGTTAATGACAAGATAAAATTTGGACATCACCCTTTTTAAATATTTGGTGGTTAGTCTTATTAAATTAAATTTTGAGTTTTCGACAGTGATGCTTTATCTGAACCAACTTGATATTATGAAATTTGTTAATTAAGGACTGATCACCTGGTAATTAATTAGGCGGGGTGTCACACTGTCAATAGAGGGCAGAAGGAACTCATCCTTCAGGCAAGCTCTGTTTAAATCCCGAAAGTCTATGCATATCTGTATTTGATTATTATCTCCTTACCCTCCAGGACAATGCTAGACAACCAAATGGGGTGTTGGATCGATTTGACAAACCCTATCGCTAATAGCCATTTCACATTTTCCTTGATCTTCATATCTAGCTCCAACTAGTAAGTCCTCGTATTTTGCTTCACTGGTTTGGCTGAAGACATAATATTCAACTTGTGGAAACTTACTTCTTCATCCAATCCCTCCATGTCAGTATATTTCCATGTGAAGACATCCTTGTACTCTCGAATCAGCTCAATAAAAGCCCCTATTTTCTCTGCACTCAGATCCTTCAAAATAAAGGTGGTCCTTATATCTTATCCTTCTTCGGCCAAATCAAGCTATTCCAACTCCTGTACTTATGGCTTTGGATGATCCGTCATGCACTTCTTCACAAACTCATATATGTTCGATTTGTTAATAATTACCATACAGTGCCCTTGATTATTCGCAAGAAATCCCTCATACTCTGGGTTAACCTCTTTTCCAGCCTCTTCAACATCTCCTTCGACTACCTGCTCACACCTTAAGAGTTTATATACCACCCTTCCGTCTTCCATTTGTACCTTGTCACGCTGACGATTGACCTATGTAGCTGCATTTCATTTCCTCTCTCGTGAAGCTATTTCTAACTTGCCTCCTGAAAACATGCTTAGTGCACTTGACGTTTATTCTCATATTCAATGGGATCAATAATACGCCTCATTTTATCTCTCAATTCCTTAGAGATAGTTTGACAGTTAACTTCCTCCGCTTCTTTCCTTTCGCTTGTTCCTTTATCGCTCCGATTATTCACAGCCCCCATCTATTCTCTAATAGAGGGGACTCTGATGCCATCCATGTGCTTCATTAAGATTTTTACATCTTCATATCTCTGTATATAATGCGGCATCAATTAAGTGAGTCTACTCGTGTGCAAATAACTTTTTGGTTATCCGTATGGCAATCTCCATTCCCTTTACATTTTCCTTGGCACACTGGTGGTATGTCGAAGGAACTAAGTTATGATTGTGCATCCAAACCCTTACTATCAAGAGATAGTAGGAAATATCACTCTCAATAACACGAAACTTGATATGTGAGGTGAGATTCCCCATTAATATCCCCACATTCACGTACCCAGTTAATTTTGAAGACTGGTTGTCATAACAAGAAATCACAAAACGCATCGGTATCAACCTAGCCTCAGAGATGTTGGAGGCATAAAATAATCTAATATGCATGATATTTATGTAAGCTTCCCTATCCATCAAATCTCTCGCAAAGCTTACCCCATTAACTCTCATAGTTGCGTGTAATGGTCTATTGTCAGGGAACCTCGCTGCTCTATCGGCGTCGGAGAAAGTTACCTCAGACAAAAAATTCCTAACCAGGCTATCCATAGTCCCATTCTACTTCAACGATGGAACTGCATTCATCCTAAAAATATCTAAGATTGCCCGAGTGATCTCCGACTTGCTCTCCTTAGGCATCCCCACCTGACCTAAGAGCCACGTGTACTTAGGCAACTGCGACACAACTTGGTATTCAAGTCTGGATCCTTTTATTCATTATCAACATTGTAAACTTACTCAACATCCCTTACTCTTGCTTCATCATAGGCTATCATGACATTCACTATTCCCCTCGTACAATCTTTTAGATCTTCTTCGAACTCTTCCCATTCTACCATCAACTATATTGTTTCATTCTCAGCTTCCTCATCGTAGGCCACTACCAAGTCTGTTGCATGCGCTGGTAATGGGTCATTACTGACATTTCCTTGAGGGATCTACGAAGTCCCTTCCTTCATGTGTTTATTGATGATCTGAGTAAAATATAACACCGTTAGATGATAATTTTCTAATGTATTTGACAATATTTGGGATTCTCTCTTACTTGTGGTTCTGGATCCATAGCTGGAGTATCCTTGAGTGCATAGACTTCCCCTCCTCATAGCATGGCATTATAACAACTAAAAACTTACTCAATGGTGCAAGGAAATGGTGGTGGGTCCTCTCTTTATTTTCCAAACTCTTTTGTTATTCTCTTGTCTCTTTGACTCCTTTCCTTCCATCGGCATAGCACACTCGTGGTGGCTGACCACATCCCCTAACGGGCTGTATTTGATGGCCAAACATCATTGGCACCATGATGGGGCTTGGTCGCTCCACCAAAGAGATGTTCCTTGAATCCTTTATAAACGCGATGAAAGTTCCTTAGCGCATCTCATTTATTAAATGGCAGATGTACTCCAGGATCAAACACTCAACGCAAATTTGGATTAACTTGGACTCTATGGCCTCCTCCCTCACATCGAGAGACCTTTCCCTGAACCTTCAAATGTATGCCACACTTCCTTACATGGATATTGCTTCTCCCAGGACATTTGCGTCAGAGTGAACTCATCCTCTTCGGGAGAGAATGTCCATTTCCTCCCACGTGGAAACACTCCTTAGATCTATGTGAGAGTACCATGTGTATTCTTTATCGGTAAGGGGTTTAGAAAACTCCCTTAAATGAAACTTCTCAAATGCAACTTCTTATTGTTGTAGTGAGCCCCCAGATATTCCACGAACCTGTTAATCTAATCTTTAAGATTCTCTCCTTTCCTAGTGTACTTGTCAAAGATTGGTATAAAATAATCTTTGGGGTAAAGTTTCTCATCAAACTCTTTTGCGTAAGGAGTACAAAAGTTATTATATACTGAAGCTACCTCACTGGCTGACTGCGAGGAAGTTGTTATCATTTTCACCATCTCCTTCTGTATCTCCTTTCTCGTTTCCTCCAAGAAGATGGAGCCTTATCTGCCGTTGGGACATTTGGTTGAGGGACCAATGATGGAACATTTATCACATTTGGAATGCCCACCGTTGGCACAATGGTGGGGATTGTGCCCATTTGAACTGCACTTGAGTCGACCGTTGGAACCACTATTGGAGTGATAAAAAATCTAGGGACCATCCCCCCTCCCCTAACAAACTCCATTGTTGCCCCGTGAGTATTCAAAACTCCATAAAGTTACCCATAAAATGGGCCATCTGCACTTGCCCCATCACAGTACTCGTGGAAGTCTTCATGATCGTTGGGACTCCTATCACCGTTTGTACTTAGGGGAACTCCACCCGGGGCACCCCTTCTATGTAGGTTTCAAGATCCCTCACTGCTTGTTCATCCCTCCGTTTAATATCATCAAAGTCAACAACACAATTAACGTTATCTTACGCCATATTTCTAAAAGAATCCAAATGTAAGAGGGGAGTCCTCTTCGGGATGGGGGTATTACAATATAATCATAGGCATAACTCCTATAGTGTAGGGGGAGTCCTCACCAAAGGTTGATTAACTGAGTTGATCATATACTTAGCAACGAAAGAAGGAAGGCAAATCTCCATAGACACTCCTCGGAGGACTTCTCTCGAAGACCAAATTTATTCGAATGATAATATTTTGTAATAATAAGTAGAATGTATTTGATCTTGTACTTTATTCATCGAATAAGTTTACTTTATAATATGGGTGAAGTGGTTCGGTACCCTCGAGGGACCATGCCTGTAAGGGAATGGGAGAGCTCACATGATCTATCGAATGACCACCTCTTGGGAACCTCGCAGTGGCATGGTTTGGAGGATTGGGAGCAAGGAAACGTTGGGAAAGCAATAACCAACCCTCTTGGCAAACTTGGACAAAACTTCACTCAGTACAAATGTATGCTCGAGATACTTTCAACCGAGCTACCATGGCTTCAACCTATCCGAGGAACCTCCTCGAGGAACCCCAATCTTGTATCTTTTGCCTAGAGATATTTACTAAAAAATAAATAACATACCTAATGCTCGAGCTACCTTCCAGCCGAGAAACCTCAAAACCATACACCATATATATGGTTTATGTGACCACAAATCTGGTTAGGTCATTATTCACTTACTTTATGATGTCATGAGGTCAGGAATTTAGGAACTCGAAGTTACCACACATAAGTGAGTTTATCCTTAGAATGGTAGGCCTAGTCAACTAGATCTGATTTCATAATCATTCTAAAGTAATCCTTTGAGATACCGCATCCCATCCTCATTAATGCCACCATGCTTCTAACTAGTTGAGTAGTTTTTCGCCAAAATATAATATCCCATGCATTTAATGCAGTATCTTCGCCATTAATGCTATGCTACTCTAGCATTTAATGTTGGTCAATCACATTTAATGCCAACAAGGTTACTCGAGTAACTCTGCCTCCGCATAAATAGACTAGCCAAACAGTTTACACTAACAACAATCTTGATCTAGAATTGTTGTTGGATTTTCCTCACACACGAGTGCCTCAGTGAGAACATTTCTTCCGCTACCCATTAATGCCCTTAGTATTGAGAACTAACTGAAATTGAAGTTCCTACCTTGCCTTTTATTGTGATAAGATTGCATGGTCTCTCTCCCTATGACCAAAACACTTGTTGGTCCCATTTATTTATCGTATTTTTAGTGCATTTATGGTGTAGAGATCTCATTTAATAATATCTTGAGTGTTTAATGCTATTGCCTCTCTTTCCCTCATTTATTGTCATTATTCTTGATAAGGGGTTACGCCTCGCTTGATACCAACTGTATTCCAAGAACCCACATCTTACATACAGATATGGTGGTAAGACACTTACCTAAATATCCTCAACAATTGTAACAAATACTCAGATTGAACTCACAAATCACTCGTGTTTAACTCAAATATTAATAAAAGAATCGCAGAAACAACTCAGTCAAAGGGAGAGAGAAGCAAGCACCCTAAAAATACCTTAGTAGGTAACCAACACACCAACCACCTTCAATATCCCTGGTTAGGTAATAAAAGCTTTGTAATAAATATCAATGGTAGGTGAGTAAACTCTGGTTTGTAAACTTTCTTGCTCTCAAGAAGGGTATTTTTTTATGTGGAAGCACTGTCTATTGTCAGAAGTGGTTGGGGTTAATAAATAACGCCAGCCCTCTCGCGAGATGTCCCAGTCCTCATAAATGTGAACACATTCCCCCTCACACTTTAAGTCACAAACATTAAATGTGTGATGGGTCAGCATATCCTACGCCATAAACATTAAATGCTAGTAAATACCTTTTGGCTGCCAACCGTGCATCAGAGGACTGTCACAACAGTGATAATCCACCATGCCGTCTGACAACCCGAATACAACAGTGGTTTACTCAAGTTTGGATTAGACAGCGGGTAGGTGTCTCGTGATATCACTCAAAGTAGATTTGACTTTTGCTAGAGGATTGTTTATCTTAAGGCTCAATGTAAGATGGAACTCAAGGTTACTCTGCATAAGATTCCACAAAATATGGTATCTTGGTGTTTTACTAGGTGTATCTATAATGGTTAAGACAATCCTTAACGCTACCTTACTTCTCAATCCTCCAAACCAGATGAAGTTCCTACAGTGAGGTCATTCGGTAGAGCATGTAATATCTCCTAAGCCCTGCCAGGCTTGGTCTCTTACGAGTACCATTTGACCTCACCCTAAAAGTTACCATTGTTATAGATTATAATCAATACAATTAAAAGATACAATTTGACTAAGTAATTAAAAAAAATACGAGTTTTCTCGACAAACTTCCACACAAGTGGCTTTAAGCTTCCTCGTTGAGCTCGCTCGCTAAGAGAAGCTGCCTTCTTGCTTCTTCCTCCAATCCTTCTCTTGAGCTTCTTTTGTTAAGAGGGGGAGTTATCTCTAATCACAAGATTACTTTCCAGTCCTCCGTACAAAAACATACAAAATAATACACTCATCAAATAAGAAACCACCATTTTCTAAAAATAAAACACTTCCTTCTTATGAGTGATCTCATCTCCCTAGCTTGGTACATGCCTTACTGGTGGAGATCTACCATATAACTACCTCAAAGTTCTATTTTGTTCTCTTTGAAAAACTTTAGAAGAAACATAAAGGTCACAACACATCTAGCTTATGGACAACCCTAATCAATAAGTCAACCTTCAGCCAGATTTGATGACTATTCTAGCTCAACTCATTGATAGTCTATACTTGGATTGTAGTGAATTACAAAGCACTAATGCTAAGATTCTAGAGATTCTCTAGCTAGAAGTTTTACTAAACCAGAATGCAAGATTCCCTTCGTTCATGGGTCAAGGAGTCCCTGAGACTATGTAGTCCTGTGAAGAATACCATTATTCCTTGGGGAATCATGTTCAACCTATCATAATTACTCCAGGTGCTCCGCCTGTCAATGGGTCTCCTCCTACTCATATACATGCTCATCTACATATTCCTGATGTTTCTTAACTAGGGGATAACCTACATATGCCTATCCAGGTTGATCCTAAGGAATAAGAACTCAATACGGTGATACAAGACCTCAAAATGTTCTCTCAAGTTTGATCCAGTGATAATATTCGAAAACAATGTGGATTATACCTACATGTCCCCTTATCCTAAAGCTCATTTTCTTAAGAAGTTCAAAATTATGGGCATTGAGAAGTCTGGGGGAAGTGGGCCTTCAATTGTACATTTGCACAACTATCATTAAACTATGAGCTTGTTAGCCAAAATTGAAGAAATCATGCCTCAAATGTTTCAAAAATTCCTTAATGAAAGTTCCCCTTTCTTATTCATATCTCAATATAAATCAAACATTCGAAGTTAGGAGTGCGTTGCTCATTAGTTCACGGCTCAGTATAAGTACAATGAAGAACCAAGAGTAACTCGCAATGATCTTGAATTTATGAAATAAATATACGGAGAATTTTCCAATAGCTTCATAGACAAAACGAGAGAGAAATATATAACTATGACAAGTCGTTTGTCAGAAGAACATGTACGCATTATAAAGAATAACTTATTGGTGAACATTAAGAATACCATGGGTAGATACTATTATCCCCACATTAGAGGTCTCCAGTAAGTCGTGTGAATATTGAAGAAAGTATCACCAATCAAGGTGTGAACAAATAATCATAGATGAAGTAATCATCAAGTCAGTTCACTCCTCAAAAGTTTAAAAAACTAGATACTTACATCAATAACATATCCTCCAATCCATCCACTTTAAGGGAACCAAAAGTCCATCATATTACCATCAGAAAAGATACACTAAAATTAAGACTCCCCTTTCTAAATTTTATCAAGCCCTTCTCTCTCAAAATTTCATCAAGCCATTTTCCCCTCATCCATTACCTAATCCATTTCCTCGATCCTTCAAGCATGATGCTCCCTACAATTTACATCGAACCACCGACGCAGTACTAATTAGTGTCATCATCTATAAAGTTGTGAAATGACTCATTGATAAGGTTTTCATCGCCCTCCTGCTGGACCAAAGTTAAAAACTACCCAAAATCCTTTACTTCCACACCAAACTCGTGTGAATGCCATATTGATTGATGAAGATTCATACTTAAATACCTAAACCAAAATCAAACCCATAAATAAACCTATTTCATCCATTGCCTCAAATAATTCCCTACCTTTTCTACAAACATGCCCAAACGAATTTTATCCATCCTGAAACCATTTATTATTGGGACCTTTCTCTGGAGCTTGTATATTTTCACGAAATATGATACAAAGAGCATGGATTTACCATCCCTTTTAGAGAACCAAAAGAATTTGGAATGAAATTTTCACCTATGATGAAGAAAAATTTGCAAAGATAAGCAATACATAGAAGCCCACAAATGCATGATTAGTTTATGTCCACAAAATAATTCACTCAAAATAACATAGTCCCAGTTCTGACATAAGAAAGTCTCAAGAAGTAAAGGATTTATGAAGTTTTCGATCTCCTTGTCACCATGTAACTCGAGAGATACCTGGTCCCATCTCAGAATCACTTATCCTCGGTATGGGAAGACTTTTACTTTGAATCCCTTAAGGTTACTGAATGTATATATTCCTCAGGAAACAATCAAATAACTTCCATTGGGTGGGGCGATGACTCTAATAACTCAGATGAATCAAACACCTAGCCCAACAGTGAATCCTCCAATACTCATCTCTTTTGTGGAATGATCTCCTATAAAGAACATTATTTAAAATCAATGAATTTTGTTGTACCCCAAAGGCAGATGAGGATATGGGGTATTCGTCATTAGTGAATTATATGACCGATTTAGGCTGGTACTATAAAGATCCAATTCTTGATGTAGGGAGTTTGCCCATCTAGAAAGGTAAATGAGTTGCTGATGAATTTCCAATGCCCAAAATTGTAATATAGGAAGAAAGATCCTCGAATAATTGAAGAAAATCCATGAAAATATCACTCTATGAGGACTATTCATCTCCTTAGATATTCACAAAAAAAAACCCCCATCAAATAGCTCATGCAAGACCAAGTTCATCCCGATATTTATTGAGGAAGCCATCCACATAGTTAGTACCTTAACCATTAAAAGGATCATTTCCCTTACTAATAAATATATCCTAAAATGTGGACACGACAATAATTATTCTCTCAAAATCTAGATTGATGTCCTTTAGAAGATTGTTCCCTTTCTTTTATTTTTCAATGAATTTTCTCTGAATGTCTACCCACTACGAATGCTCTGATGCTTATGATCGAAAACTAGTGAACTTACTCCTAAAACTGCTACAGTGTATGCTCAAGATAGTACTTACCGAAAAGTCACGAGATTAAATCTTCTTACACTAGGGGCTATACTAATATGCCCCCAAGTAAACTTTTAAGTGACTAACGTTCCAACTTGTTTTAACTTATTACTTGGTTGCCCATGGCTACACAGTATCCCAGTTGTTGCTTCCTCTATCCATAAAAAGCGCAAGTTCTTTGAGGACAGATAACTCACCACGAGGAGAGGATGATAATTGAAACAGTATTACCACTAATAATCAAATCTTTAAGATTTAGTACAACACTAAAATATACTACTCTCCGATTTTAAGGTTGACATGTTCCCTATCCTTAGTAGGGGTGATTTCAAGGAAAGGATAAATCGCGATCATGGATCATGTGGGAATATCAGCATAATTCATATTTTTATGAAGATTCACTTCATTTTTGGAATGGGTTTTAGACATTAATAGTATAGAATTACCGAACCAATTATTTTGAAGAACTTTATCCTCCTCATGGTTTGAGGTACTAAGATTCACTAACATAACTCATGGCTCTCCACCAACCATACAAAAAAAGGTACTATAAAGGAAGCTGGTTATCTCTGGAGATTCCTTCAAAGGTCGCTTCATCAAGGTAGGTGAATATATCCCATATTGTGGTTTCCCTAAATCGTGGTACAATATAACTGAGAAGAAAATGAAGTTAAGGTTCGAGATATAATTTGAAAATAAGATCACTTGTATGAAGTGAAGATATTATCCATAAAATCCTTTGATTCAAGATCTTCCGACGGAGAAAGCACTAATAGCGAAGAATACTTCGACCTTACTGAGATGGGGATAAATGTTTCCATGATTCGCGTTGAATCTAAGGTATCATGATCTACTAAGGGGTCATTTTTATTGACAAGCCACTGCACAACTGGATGAGAATCTAGGCTAGTTCGGTCCTACCAACAAAAACCCTCTCACTTACCAACTCAAAACTGAACATACTCTTGAACTTGTGATTTCTAATCTGGATGTAAATAAGGCCTCATTTAAGGAGGTTCTCACTTGTGTTTTTTTAAATGATAATGTCAATGAAATAATCATTGATTTTGAGTATCTTTTTGTGCCTTATATCAATTGCATTCATTCTATTAATCAAATAATTAATAAAGATTATATAATGGATGAACAATACTTCATTGATATCAATAAGTAAAAAAAATTAAAGAAAATAAATGTGTTCAAACAAATGATGAGAAAACTATTGTCTCTAATATTAGGTTTAGTAGCAATTCGTGAAAAATCAGAATAAGATCAACCCTCAATGTTCAAGATAAGTAACAATTTAAGGAGTTTATAAACGCCTTCGCATGGTCTTATAGCTACGTGCCTTGTGTTGGTCTCGAGATTATGTAACAATAAATCCCTATGTATCTTAAATCCAAACATGCCAAGCAAAATTCGAAGAAGATTTTATCCGAATGGTCCCTCAAGGTAAAAAATGAATTAGTCAAACAACTGAACGTAGGTATCATTCGTGTGTTTGAGTATCTAACTTAGCTCGCCAATATAGTCCATGTCCCAAAATCTGGAAGGAAATTTCACATATGCACCGAATATCATAATTTGAACAATGCCTCTCCAAAGAATGACTATTTTTTAACAACATCCATATGATCTTCGATTACACTGCCAATCATTCCCTTAAATTGTTTGTCGATTGATTCGTCGGGTATAATTAGACTAAAATGCATCCAGATCATTAAGATAATATCACCTTCACTACTCCGCGAGGAACATTCTACTACATTATTATGCCTTTTGGTCATAAAAATGTCAGGGATACCTACGAAAAAGAAACAACTACCATCATGCATGATGTCATTCATAAGGAATTCGAAGTATATAACGATGAGATGATCAATAATCCTAGACTCAAGAAGCTCACATCCCCGCCTTGAGGAAATTTTTAGAATGACTGTGACAAAACCAAATGCACCTCAACCCGTAAAAATGTGTATTCGATGGAACCAAAGGAAAAATCCTAGGTTTCATAGTTAGAGAAAAAAGAATTAAAGCAAACTCGACCAAAATTAAAGTAATCCTCTACATGTCATAGCCCCGAACTGAGAAAGAAGCGCGTGACATCTTAGAAGAACTCTTGATCAGCCAACGTACTTTAATATATAAACCTATCTCCAAGCTCCTCTATAAGGATTCAACCAAGTTTTATAATGGGCCAGGTCAAGAGGCCTTTGATAAAATCAATCAAAATCTTACCCAACCACTGGTACCCATGCCACTGCAACCCATCCTACCTCTCTTTTTATATCTAATTATCACTGGTACTGTTGTTAGAACTATGCTAGACCAATACGTTAAGAAGTAGTGCAAAGAGAGAGACATTTAAATAGGATATGAAGCGAACTAGACCGCATTATAAAATGGTGTGTGTTACCCTCGCTTGGGTCACCTAGAAACTTCAACACTACATGCTTACATTCCCCATCAAATTGGTGTCCCAAATGGATCCCATGAAATACCTCTTGGATAAACCCACCTTGTCGAGTCGTATACCCTTATAGTTACTACTACTAGTTGAATTCGACATTATCTATATCACGCAAAAGGCCATCAAAGGAAGAGACATCTCTGACTACTTAGTAGATCAAACCATGAAACAGGCTAATTTATGGATTATAAAATTTCCCATTGAAGAGATTTTCTACAATACTCCTAAAGATCTTTGATGGTAGTTATTATTTGATGAAGCTAACAACAAAAAAAGATACGACATTGGGATACTTTTGATCACACCCAATGATTCACATACTCCCATTTCCATCAAGCTAGACTTCCCCTGAACCAATAACATGAAAGGTTATGAGGCATGCACGATTAGACTAAAAGTTTCTCTCGAATGAGGAATCGAATACCTCAATGTCTACGAATATTTAGCTCCCAGTATAGGATAGGTTATTAAGAAATGTATATCCAAAGATGCAAATCTTCTGCCTTTCCACGCTTATCTCGAAGAGATCGCCTCAGAATTTAAAGATGACACTTTCTAATAGCTCTACCGTTGCAAAAATATCTTAGTCAAGGCATTGGCAACACTAGTCTCTATGGTTAACATGTCCAAGGGAATAATGATTTCCCCTTGGAAGTTTAAAAAAATTCTAAGCCAACTCATTTCTACCACATTGGCCTCGCCATTGAGGAAGACCAAGATTAGGTTAGACTCTCGTATTATGACATTTGGTGCCTCCTCTAGTATGGTTGATACCCTTAACAGAATTACAAAAATATCGAATCTCTCTCTGAAAACTCGCATATCAGTACATCATTTGTGATGAATCCTTATCCGAGAAAAATCTTGATATTACCCACTTCTAGTGCACATCATGGGCTGGGATTCAATGGATCATACAGAAAATCCACAACGGGGAATACGGGCCTCACATGAGAGGACACATGATTTCTACGAAGATTAACCAATAAGGGCGCTATTGGAACACCATGCTCCATAATTGTGCAACATACGTCAACAGATGCCTTAGATGTTAGCAATTTGCCAATGTCCAATATTTGCCTCCTCACAAGTTATATAACATGACTTCTCCAAGGCCTTTCTTAACTTGGGACATCGACATCATTAGGAAGGTCACTCCCAAAGCATATAATGAGCATGAATTCATCCAGGTCACTCTTAATTAATTCACTAAATGGGTCAAAACTGAGTCTTAGGCCATGCTAAATGCCAAAAAGGTAGTCAAATTCACCCGAAAGAATATTATCTGCTCCTACGAAATTCCTCATGAGATCGTGTCTGATAATGGTCTCCATTTTGAAGCATAAGTCATATAAGTAGTCGAGGAATAATGAATTATAAGCATATGTTCTCACTAGACAAACCACAAACAAATGGGGACATTTTGAAGCCGCAAATAAGAGCCTCAAAGTCATCATTAGCAAGATGACTGAGAGTTGTCACAATGAGGGACCACCGCACATTCATCTGAATGCCCACTAGGGCTAACCCATATTCCATTTTCTATGTCATGGAGGCCATTTTACCTATTGAGCTTGAGATACCTTCCCTACGAGTCATGATTGATAGCCGAGTAGGAGAATTCATTTGTCACCAAAACCATTACGATGAGCTAGAACTTTTAGATGAGAAGAGGTTGAAAGCATTATACCGCATGCAAGGTTATCATCGCCACATTACACGATCATTCAATAAGAAAGTCAATGACCACGGGTGTGCAATACGGCGACCCCGCTCTCATGAAAATTGTATAACCAATTTGGTAACATCGAGGAAAATTCATGCCCAATTAGAGTTGGTCATACTTTGTGAAGAATATCTTATTAGGCAATGTGATTTTACTAACCAACCTCGATGGGGGAAGAGATAATACATCCAGTCAACCTAAATCATTTTAAAAAGTTCTATCGAGGATGTGACTCTCATCATGCTAGGCATTTTTCACCTCTCTTCTATTTTATAAAAAAAACTCTTCATCATCTCTTTAAAAGAACTATGTAGGACCTATTACTCTCAAAACCATTTTTACTATATAAACTCCTTTTATCCCTATAGAGTTACATAGGCAACCCTACTTTAGATGTTGTCCTTCGTCTTTTCAAAAAAATGATATTATTTTCTCTCATCAAAAGGCATAGGTCTTTCTCATCATTTTAAATTGGACGAAAGGATTGACTGTTCCATAGCTAATGGTATTGATAATTCAAACATAAATTAATCTTCCATATTCTTCCGTAGATGCACAACAAAGACACACCCCCAATCAACATTTATTCCATAAAGACATATTTTATTCAAAATAAAAAGCAGAACGTCACAACCAACAATCACCATATTCCAAAGCTCACATAAACATTGACCTAACCTAAAACAACACCAAACCTACCCCAACATCAAACCTACATAAAAACATAACAAAAACCAAGCCACGATAACCAAACCTTCACCAGTTATCCAAGTTAAGAGCCTAAAGGACCTTACGCATCATCATCGACATCTTCATTCTCCTCGAAATCCCCCTAGTAATCTCCATTCTAGGTCCGTACCCACACATTCTCAAAGCGATGGTACGCCTTAAAAAAAATTTCGTGATCCAACTCACTTACATCAACCACCTCAATCCTAACAAGACGCCATTGACCGGATTCCTCCACACATACCTTCAAAATCAGGTCCTTCCACAACCATTTATGATAACCCACTGACACCACTAAAGCCTCCGCCACAGAAACGGCTAGACTTCCAAAAGTCCTTCCTCTTTGCAACAAGCTCCCTAAGTACATCCTTAGTTATTCAATCAAATCCTCCCCGGGAAAGAATTTGTTTCTAGGGGAGGGGTGATTTTTTCCCAACCTATTTGAGTATAAGTTTCCAAAAAAAGATAAAATCAAATCTGGTGAAAGCCACGAGCCATACATTAGGATAGTCATCCAACTGCAACATGGGTATTAACTCACCCCACTATGGCTCAGATAAACGCAGGGAACTAGCAATATTTTCCATCAGCTAGTCAGACTAATCACTCGCAAATGTGCCAAAGTCCACATACAACCGACTGAAAAGGTTGCTACTACTAGACGATGGTAAAGGAGACATATGTCCATCATCACATGACTTCATCACAAAAGGGTAGAAGGTTCTGCCTTCCAATCATCAAGACTGTAATGACATCCTATCCACAAAACTGTGGTGGCAACCGGTGTAACCACACTGAGACCACCCTTCATTAAAAGTAACTTGGAAAGTAAGCCCATAAAAACAACTCCGTTGTATCCCCACGTTATAATGTACTAACTCGAGCACTACTGGAAGGATAATTCCTCCCACCAAGAATCATGCAACATAAAGGAAATATGCAACACTTGGCCCAGTACATCCTGCGGAGATCCAAAAAAATTGGCATAGTAAAAGGAATGTGAGGGTATACACTGAATATGGTAGAAAAGTCTTCATAGTTTAGACATACCTCATCTAGTCCAAAGAAAAACATGGCCTTCCGGCTACCAAAATTGCAAGGCTGCCTCCAAAAGACCGCACTTAATCGAATTGTTATGCCACAAAGTGATTAGACGCAAGTCAAAAGCTACATAATCAACTTCATACAAGCTCATATCCTCCCAATGGTTTAGATTTGCAGAATACTCTTCCTCTAAAGGGATAACCATTTTAAAATAAGGCTTCGTTGAGAAAGAAAGATAAATTAAAGGAGATTGGTGACCCTAAAGACCACATGTAGCCCCTTTTATAGCGAAAATGCCTTATAACGTGACAAAGAAGCCAAGCTTTTAAATCCACTCACAAGATCATTGTACCATAACAACAATAAAAGACTACAAAAGTCGATAAAGCAAGTACTTGACTCCGACAAGCATGCCAGCGGACATGCCAATCAGCACACTATTTTGAGAAATTTTACTTTTCCATTTTCCATTTTTTTAATTTAAGTGAACCCCCAATAAATTATTTCCACCGTAAAAGTCTCCGTGTGGTTCTTATATCTATCATTGCCAAATATCTTTAAAATTCTCAAATATACCACATACTCTTTTCAAATCCCATAATGTAATAACATGTTATTTTAAGGATTTAATTAATTAATAATAATGTAATTAATTGAGAAGTCGCTCGAAATTAATTATGATAAATTAAAGTTATTTATGTGTAAATATATTAATATGAATTAATGTGGTGAATTAATAAAGTTAAAAGAGATGAAATTAGAATTTTAGAGCCCATTTTAATAATTACTAAAGTTTCCTGGTTAAATATTGAACTATATAAATGTTCGAGTTAATATAATAATTCATAAAGTTAAATACACAATTATTAAAAAAATACTTAACGAAGAATATTTAGGGTTCGTTTGGTTGCGAAGTGAGCAAATAGCTATGTAGGCAAAAATTTTAAGACAGGTTTTAAAACGGTATTTTTGAGATATTTAAAATATTTTTTTTAAACATTCTAGAATTTTTATTTTTTAAAACAGTTTATTAAAATATTTTAAACATTTTTTCTTAAGTTATTTAGAAAATTTTAATAAAATAATTGTTAGAACATTAGAAAACATTTGAGAATAACATAAAAAATGGAGAAAAAATATTTACTTAAAGTTGACAAATTTGTTGGAAATTTTTTCTCAACCAAATAGATAAGCAAAATTTATCTATAAAAAATGGGCAAATGATGATAAAATATGAGTATCCATGAAAGTTTTTGTCATGCAAAATTATGTAATCAAACCAATTAAAATATTAACAAAACCTCCATTTATCAACTTATTTATCAATTTTCATGAAAAAAAGTTAACAACCAAACGTAACCTCGGTTAAACACACTACATCCTACTATACATCTGATGTGTACACCTGAGACCACCTCCCTCTTGCGTCATGGACTATCCGCATCACCAACAACTATTATACTTCCTCCCTTCATAATTTTCAGCATGAGAAAGACAAAAAGATGCACATTAATGAAGATTATCAGCAATGACAAGACAAAATCTACCACGATATCGGAGAATCGAAGAGCTACATTGACAAAGTAACCATAACGCAGAATTAAATTTTACTATTTTAATCGATTTTAATTGAATAAAGTTTAAGGTTTTAGTATTTAACATTTTAATATTATTTCTGTTTCATTATAGTTCAGGATGAGTGATAAGTTTATGATTGAACTTCACTACGGGGAACCTGTTTTGTCTTGTGAAGGGGGTCAAATTAGGTATATGTACAATGTCGAACCGATCTTGATCAAATGTGGTATAATGATATTATGGATTTTTATCATCAATGATTTACACTATAGGAAGGTTTTTAGTTTGTTTTATTGCCCAATTTGTAAAACCCTTTCAAGTGGACTTAATCCAATCAACAATTGACACTAGAATATTGCCTTTGTTATCCGATGTCCCTGAAACTGGAGGCGTGCAGTTTCACAAATGAGGATAATTGGATGATGAGGATAATCATGAAGAAAATTCAGATGACGTCAGGGAGGATGACGGAGTAAATGGTAATAGTGGGGAAGGTGAAGAATACAGTGATAGTTTTAACGATGCAGTGACTGATGAAGAGTTACTTGAAGTAAGGAAGAGACTAGCAACTTATAAATCAAGAGAAGAAGAAAGTATGTTCAAGAAAAAGAAAATGTTCAAGATGGCCCGGAACGAGTAGAAGAACAAAAAGTTGAAGTATAACAAGGGTTTGATAGCCCCATTGAAGATGAAGAAGGTATATAGAGAATTGGGTCAAATTATCAAATCTATAATCCCAATATAAACATGTCCAAATAACAGTCGATGTTAGGAATGAGATTTGCAAATCATTTTCAATTAAGGGAGTGTTTAAGATCATATGCTGTGGCTAGTAAGGCTTTTATGAAATGACAAAAAGGTTGGAAGCTAGGTGTGTTTATAAGGGTGTCCTTGGAGATTGTGGGGTAGTAGAATACAAAATGAGGACTCATTCCAAATTATGTCCATTAATACAGTGCATAGATGTGTAAAAAGTTTCAAGCTAAAAGTTGCAAATAACAAGTGTCTTGCTAGTGTGTATAAGAACAAGTTAACAAAGGACCCCAATTGAAAGTTAAAAGAGATGTAAAGTGATGTTTTAGAGAAATACGCTTTGAATATGTCTCAGTGTCATGGAGCAAAAAATGCGCTTTGGGTGTGGTTGAAAAATACTGGTTGAACACTATTCCAAAATTTGGGATTATGTTGGTGAAATTAGAAGGTCAAACATTAGGAGTCGTGTCATAATTGCAGTAGAGAGGCCTATTGAAACTGAATCTGTATGTTTTGAGAGATTTTATGTTTGTTTTGATGGGATAAAAAGGGGGTTAATGGAAGGATGTAGACTTGTAATAGATTTGGATGGGTGCATTTTAAAATCATTTTGTAAAGGTGAATTGTTAAGTGCGGTGGGGAGGAATGGGAACAAACAAATATCCCCGTTGCCTGGGTTGTTGTTGAAGTAGAATCTAAGTAGTCCTGGAAATGGTTCATTCAATGTTGAAAGGGCGATATTGGGATGGATCAAGGGCATGGGTGGACAGTTATAATAGATCAGCAGAAGGGTCTTGGGCCTGCAATTGAGGAGCTCATTCCATACGCAGAGCATAGGTACTGTGCAAGGCAAATCTTTGCAAACTTTAAGAAATCATACGCAGGGGCATACATGAAGAGTCTATTTTAGAAAGCATCAAATAGTGGCACCCCACAAGAATTTGAAGAAGTAATGGAAGAAATGAAGTCAGTAAACAAGGAAGGATATAACTATTTGATGAGGAAAAATCCCAAGTAGTGGAGTAAGGCGTACTTTGTGAATTTTTCATCATGTGATGCAGTAGAAAACAACATGTCAGAGTGTTTCAATGCTTGTATAATTTAGGCAAGGAATAAACCTATTATTAAATTCTTGAATATATTAGGGTTGCATGGAAATACTACAACAAAAAAGGCAGATATGGAAAAGTGGGATGATATGCTGTGCCCAACTATAAGAAAAAGACTTGAAGCAAATAAAATGAAACACAGATTTTGGAGGGTTACATACAATGGGGACATAAAATTTGAGGTTATAAGTGGAGTGGATGGTTGCATTGTGGATTATGAAGGTAATTCTTGTTCATGCAGAATGTGGGACATATCTGTTATACCTTCTGTTCATGCCATCTTTGCAATTTATTATTTGAATGATAAGCCAGAGAACTATGTGGCACATTAGTTTAAGAAAGAAACATACAGGAAGGCATATGAGCATTTATTGCATCCATTAAATGGGGAAAGGCTATGGATTAAAACACGCTTTGAACAATTTCTTTCTCTAAAGCGTAAGAGAATGTTTGGGAGACCGAAGAAGTCAGGGATGAAAGAAGTGAATGTAAAGCCAAATAAATCTAAACTCTGCTGGAAGGGGAGACAAATGAGGTGTACTCAATGTAATAAAATTGGGCACAATAAGAAGTCATGTGAAAGGAGGTCAGCAGAAAACAATGAGAACAATGCAATTGAGAACAACGAGAACAATGAGATGAATGCAACTGAGAACAATGAGAAAAATGCAACTGAGAACACTGGGCCCCCTACAATAACTGGAAATAATGTAAGAATGCATATGAACATTTGTTATACTAGCACGAAGCCCACGCGATGCGAGGCTGAATATATATATAATTATGAAAATTATACAAACTAGTTTTAAACCCCGCGCGATGCGCGAGCGTAGTAAAATTTTATTCGTAAAATATATGCCACATAAATAATATTATCATTACATTTAAACTAATGTTAATATGAGATGAAAAAATGAATAAAAAATTTGGGATATATGAACATGCATTTATTTTAAAATTACAAATTAACTATATATTTATATTTTTTAGTACAGATGGTAGTTCTATGATTAGTATACACTAAACACCGAGATACTTTTTTTATTTAAGACATAATTATATTTTTATGTCTATTTGACACATTATATAAGTATTAATTAATAATAGATGGAGAGAAAATGGACACTCATATATAATCACAATAATTACTATCATATATATATATATATATTTCAAAATATTTTACTTAGGCACTTAATCAACTTTACATAAATTATACTTTAACCCCTAATTTTTAAAAAATATAATGAATAGTATCATGGATATGATAGACAGAAATGACAAACAATTAGAACTTGTATGTTAAGAAAATAAAGCATAAAGGGTATAATTTGTATACAAAAATCTGAAAAATGAGTCAAAATAAAAATATCAAACCTTATAACAAAGCACAAACATAATTGTGCAATCACAATATAAAAAGAGAAAAATCCAAAAAGGAATATTATATATTTTATTTAAAAAACAATGTTATTAAACATGGAAGTATACCTCACTTCCTTTAAAATAGAGCAACATACACCATATGCTTCTAACTAACTAAATTCACATCATATGTTTCTAACTAATTAAACTCACATTTCTATATAAAGATTCAATCGAAATTATCTTAAGAAAAATACTATTTCAATTTTCACATAACACATTCTACTTAAACAAAATCACAGTCTATTATATGGCTCCTTGTCAATTTTGTAAGGATTTTTTACTATTTGGGATCCAATAGTTATTTAGAGTTTTATTCCATTTGTTTACATTCTACTCGTTTGAAATTCAAAATCAACAAAAAACGTTAGTTAGTTAGTTTGATGGTCAGTTGACTCATTTTTCAATAAAAATGACTATTTTACCCATTAGTATAAGTACTTATTAGTGTATTAAAACAAATTTTACATTATATCTTAGTGTTTTAAATAGTAAAACTTTTTTTACTAACACTTTTTTATAAAATGAAAAAGTTTTATACACTTTTTTTATGGGACATATACCAAATAGTCCCTCAAATATTTTTTAATACTCATTTAGTCCAAGCCTTTTTATTTTGCCTCAAAAAGTTCTTTGCCACATATTTTGGAAAGGGAGTGCCGCTGGCGCGGACCTCTAAAAATAAGAGAATATTGAGTGCTTGAGGGACTAAATGGGTTAAACTAAAAATATGTGTCCTTTTTAAAAAATATATATTTATAGTAGGGATTATTAAATAATTGACCCTTTTTTTATTAAGTATTTTTTTTTAAATCAAAAAGTTTTACAAAATCAAAAGTTTTTTTTATAAACTTTTTTTAGCACTTTTTTTACAAACATTAAAAAATATTGTTTTTAACTGTTTTTATAAACGTTGAAAAACTTTATATAAAAACAATCTTATAAAAAACAGTTTATGAATGTCAAAGTTTTTTTTGTAAATTGTTTTCAACTTTTTTCATAAAACCAATTCTTTATATGAATAAATTAAAAACGTAAAAAACACTTAATATAAAAACATTAAAAACACTGTTTTTTTAACAGTTTTTTGTATAAACGTTAAAAAAAATTATGTAAAAACACTGTTCTTAAAAAAAAAAAATATTTAAAAAAATATTAAAAAATGGTTTTTATAAAAACAACATTTTTTTAAAGAGAATTATAAAACTGTTTTTGAATGTTTATAAAAAACAGTTAAAAATTCAGAGTTTTGTAACGATTTTTAAAAACAGTGTTTTTTTCTTAAAAAAATAGTGGTTTATATAAAGAGTTTTTTAACATTTATAAAAAATAGTATTTTTAACATTTTTATATCAACTGTTTTTGAATGTTTTACGTAAAAAAATAATTTTATAAAAAAAGTAGAAAAAATTGTTTATAAAAAAACAATTTAACGATTATAAACTGATTTTTTTTTAAAACATTGATTTTATATAAATTGTTTTTTGATGTTTATAAAAAACAATTTTTTTAACGTTTAAAAAAAGTGTTAAAAAAATAATCCAAAAAAGAGAGAAAAGCTCTTATAGTTTATATAAAAACACTGTTTTTTAAAAAGGTTAAAAAAACACTATTTTTTTTACTGTTTTTTATATACGTTAAAAAATTGCTTATACAAAACCCCTTTTTTTTAAACAGTTATAAACATCAAAAGGTTTTCTAATAAACTCTTTTTAACTGTTTTTTATAAAATCAATTTTTTTTTATAAAAAGACATCAAAAATGTTAAAAAAAAATTTTTTTATCAACTATTAAAAACAACTTTTTATATGAACAGTTTTCATATAAAATGTTAAAAACGTTAAAAAAACAGTATTTTTCAACGTTATTATATAAACTGTTTTTTAATTGCTTTTGACTTAGTTTCATAGTTAGATTAAATTGAAGGAGAGAGAGAGAGAAAACTCAATAGTTCAATGCATCTATTAAATTGCTTGTATAGTATTTTATAGAAATATAAAATATAGAGTGCCACATGGACACTCTCAATGAGGAGGACTCTTAAATGCTTATAAATGCCTTTGTTTTGCATTTTATAGTATATAGAGATTAATTGTTAGCAAACCAATTCAGAACCACCAATTGAAATAACATAACTATTTAGCACATCTAATTTTGTTTCTTTAGATTAAATTTAAAGAACCAATAAGTAAAAAAGAGTGATAACATAATGTGATAAAGAATTTCCCTTCATCAGCCGAGGTGGTCATCAAGTTTCGATTTTGTTTCCAATATCAATATTATGAATTTTATCCGGTGCCAGGGTAATGTTTTATACCCGTCACAAATTTTGTCACCGTTCTTATCATTGATAAAAAAAAATAGTTCATCTCACTAAAATCAATGTTAACATAATTTGAGAGAAAAAGAAAACAAATAATAAGAGACTCACCAGGGGTGTTTTGCGGTCACACACATACACCTCCATGAAAGCTTAGGAAATCAACTAAAAAATGGAATCCACCTATCTCCATAATTGTTATAATTTAAAATTCAACAAAAAAAACCCCACCATATCTCTTAAAACTCAATTCCCTCAAACCCTTATATATATATATATATATATATATATATATATATATATATATATTAGCTATGTACTGAATTCCAATTAACGTAACAAATCATTTACCATATATATGTGGTCTATGAGTGTATATGCAATGAGAGAAAGGAGAGGTCACCTTGTTGCTGAAAAAAGCTCTATTCTCAGGATTATCAAACTTATAATGAATCCATGTAAAGTGCATGGTGCCATTAGGTAAACCTTCAAGTGCTATGCATTTAAGGTACATCTCCCTGTGATGCTTATTTTCTACCAAAACAACACCAATTTCTCTAAATCCTTTCTGTATCACAATAGCTTAGCTTTTTGTGTTACGTGGCCAGTGAGATTTTGTGGAAATATGTTATGTTTACCAAATCTAAAATCAAGAGGGAATAGGTTCTTGGAAAATTAAAAATGGAGTACATTAAATAAGAAATCGGTTAGATGGACTAAATTCAATGTATTGGAGTGTAGAGAAAGATGAGTTATTATCTTCACGTATCCTTCTCTAGAGAGAGACTCTCATTTATGATATCATTTATTAAGTTGCCACGTGTCAGTCTTCCATGATTTTGCATTTATTAAGTTGCCACGTGTCAGTCTCACATAATTTTGGTCTACAGTTTTTATATAGTTATATGGATTCATTGTGTTCGATCAATAACTGTTATATGTAATCTCATCTATATTTAATTCATTGGAGGTGAGCACCACTAGTATGAGAAGTACTAGTAAGAGCACAGGCAAAAGACCTATGACTTAATTGAACCAAGAAGTAAATCAGATTGCTAGGAAGGAGAGGATACTTGATAGTTATGGTACAAATATATATCACCACTAACATGAGATAATTATGAAAATGTAAGAACGGTTAATTTACATTATCTAAAAAGGTCGAATTTTTTATACAAAAATCTTAACAGTGTTCACTTCAATTTTGATGCAGCTTCTAAGGCAGTCCAGATTCAAGCAACTGAAGACAAACAATGCACGAATATCCCAAGGCACTCAAGGATCAGTTAATGGACATACACAAAGGACAAGAAGTGTATTTTAACTAATATCTAGAGTCCAAACCATAAGTGCAATGTTATTCGAGACTGTTTTGTCCATCATTAATTCGGACATAAACCATATGTTATATCACGTTAAAAACAATTTTGTCATCTGAATCCAGAATGTTTTTATCATCATGCAATCACATAATTAAATTTTTCTATATAACTATGATCAAAGCTAACCTTTTTCCATTGCAGTTTATTTGGAAAATTGATTTGAATGGTCCAATTGATTTCTTCCTTGAATCCCTTGCAGAATAAACAAGAATTGCCTTTGCGTGTGTTCAGAAATTTGATGAGAAAATATTAACCAAGGGAATTTCAGATTTTCTCTCCCACCTTAGAAATAGTGTGTTATGAGATATCCCTAGATGGTGTAGGGGCTCTATTTATAAGGGGAAGAGGACCAAAATCCTAGTCAAGATGGGACTCATTTTCAAGTCCACCACTAATCCCACTAACCATCATGGGACTAATAGATAGGATCCACCCAATCTTCTAATATTCGTGTTTATCACGTTCCTAATTAATTATCTGATATTTATTAAGACCACATTAATGGAAAATTCATAAATTTCGAATTTAATATAATCGAAATTAAATAATTAATTTCGACACTTAATATTAATTTTCAATAGTCTCCCACTTGGTCTTAATAATTCTTATAATTAGATTAGGTATCATAAGGTGCACAATCATTGATAAATATAGTTTGCTAAATCAAATGATTCACAGATGCGAGTCATGGCGGTTCCATGCTATTCAAGAGTATTCCATGTACCACAACACCAATGTTTCATTCAATTAAGCCTTTCATATTGGGTATCATAATGACCTCATCATATCCTTTTGAATAAGGGTTATTTATGTCGAACAATAATTCATAATCATATGCATGCATTCATAAAAGACATAAATAATAGAAATCAAAAACACTTTTATTGAATTCAAGTAATAGTGTCAAACAACCAAGCCAAATAACAATCATAATCTAACTAATTAAGACCCGTCTCTTTGACATGTTCCATAAAGGTCTTTGGAGATAGTCCTTTCATAAGAGGATCTGCTATGTTATCACTCATACTAATGTGATCAATTGAAACTCTTTGTTTCTGAACCTCTTCTTTCACTGATAGGTATTTCATCTCAATATGCTTAGCTACCTGTAACACCCCGTATTTTCATGCATTAAATATTTAATTAATTCGGGAATTGAAAATTACTTCTGAGTCGTAATTTTAATTAAGTTAATTAGGAAAATTTTATTTAAATATTAATCGGGAAGTAAATGGTTAATATTTAAGGAAAATATATTTACTATGTGAATAGTAATATTGTATTTACGTCATTTCGGATATTAATGACGGGATATGTACTTATTTCAGCCGGGAGTCGGTATAGACTAATTTGGGTGTGAAATAAGGACTTTTTAAAAATTAATCTGGATGCCAATTCTGAGTGTACGGTTGAGTTCGGATGGGCCGAGATAGTCAAAAAAGTGTACCCGGGGGTAGTAAACGGGTCACGGGACATTTTTAGGCATAGTCGGCCCCACACGGGGGCATTTGGGTCACTTGGGCTTGGCCCATTAGGCAAAAAACGGGATTAAGGTTAATTAAACAAATAAAAAAAAACAAGGGAGCGACTGAATTAATTAGAGAAATAACTTAGAGGGTTAGGAAACCTTAACAGCAGCCAAGGCCAAATTTGGGGATCACCGGAGAGCATAAAGGAGCCATCTTCAAACTTGAGCACTCGTGTTTTCAAATTTAGACTCTACGAACCTTAAGGCAAGTGGTTAACTTGCTATAGCTTGTAAAATGTATTTCGATTCATATTCATGTGATGTGTGTAATTAAAGAAATTCGTTTTGGGTTTTAAAGGGGTATAAACATGGGGTTTTGTAAATCATGAATATGAGTTATAAATGGATTTGAAGATCATATATAATCTGGGTTGTGTATTTATATCTGGTAATATTTTTAAACCAGATGAATTAGAGATGAATTTAGTGGAAAGAAATTGATATTTAATTGGGTTAAAGACAGAATGTAATTTTAACCCAAATCTGTGAAAACAGTAGAGAAAGTGAAATTTATGATGTTGATGGACTTTATAGGGGTTTCATATAAGGTATTTGATGTTTATTATCGATGGGAACGCTTAGTTTTCAGTGTAGAAGAAACTAGGGTTTGGAGGTGGGCGTCCATGGCTGAAACAGCCAACTCGAAGAACACGAGGACCTACTCGATCGATCGATCGATGGGGGACCATCGATCGATCGATGGTCCGGAAATTTTGACAGTTCGCCCAGTTTTCCTTTATATGGAGAAAAAATTAATTTAATATTTTCCATGCCTTAAATTGATGAGTAATTAATACATGGATTTAAATTCTAATTAATAGTGAATAAAATTAATTAGAAATTGAAGGTGGCTTAGTGTGACATCATAATTTAAAATTTGGTTGGGTTTTGGAGGAATTAGGTGTGACACACTAAGGTTGAATTTTGGAAAGTTTGTTCGAAAGGATTAAATATGGATATAGTGAACAAGTTCGGGAATAACGGTTATGAAACACCGAGATATAAATTTTATTTAGGTAAAGGCTAAAAAAATTTAGAGTCGGGGATTGAGACTCGGGTGATGTTAATACGGGCCACGAAAGTAAGTCCGGATATATTGGTTAGGAAGATACCAAAAGAAATTAATGTGAAAATTAATTAATACTTTGAGTTGGGCCACAAACTCATTATAAGATCGAATAGGCTTGTGTTATGGATAGTACACGGTATAGCCGGGATATATATATATACGTTGTGCGATAGTATATGTATATATATGGGTGTGCTTTAATATCAGTGATAGATATTATTATTATTATTATTATTATTATTATTATTATTATTATTATATTATCTAGTGCTATAGGGGGAGGTTGCGCGTAGTGGATGAATCCCCTAGCTTGAGGAGTAGGGAGAGTATAATCCCAGGTCATAGCCTCCGTTATATGGGTGAGGGGCATCTCACTTTCAGGGAAGGAATATGACCGCCTCCAATATTTATGTAATAACCAAGTTAGGGAGAAATTCTAACTTGGGGTAACTAGGTCAGCTGAATATATCTAGTGGAATAGTACTTTAGAGGAATTTTACCCAGCAAGACTTTACTCGGGGAAAAATACTACTATTAAATGTTATATTAGTATGGTTGTGAATTTTGTAATGTGACTGAGTATATAATTAGGTAAATAATTATATACGGGCTAATTAATAGAAAGCATGAGTTGTATTATATGTATAACAGATGTGGAAGTTATATGAAATTAAAAAGGAAAATGATTTAATTAAGTTAATGACGATAATAACTTAAAAATCATAATTAAGGTATACTCGGTTATAGTAGGGTGTTTGGGCTTTATAATTTATCTAGTCATAAGATGAAAAACTAGGTGAATTTATTTAAGGCGTTAGTAGTGCACATTAGAGGAGGGGTGAGGAGGTCCTCAAGGGAGTGCGGCACTAACTAAAATATGGAGAGCATGCATATTTATTTATTACTCCAAGTTAATCATTTTTTAAATGTTTTTCAAACGTTTTGGGTACTAACCCTTGCTATAAAAAAAAATTTAAAAACCTTTTAGGTGTCCAGCCGCAGGGACGCCAGGCTTAAGTCTGTTTCAGGAAATCCGTTGCTGCCGCATATGTGGATGTTGCGGGAATTTTGATAGACGCCTCATTCTTTCATTCTAGTGTAGAGACTTCTATCAGTTATTTCGAGCATGTCGCTCAGAGTTCATTCAGTTTTTGTCAGACTTGTTGAGATTTATTACTTGTCTTTATTTTATATTTGTTGAGTGTTGGGCCGATGGTTTATTCAGTTAGTCATTTAATTGTGTATGGTTGTTTTAATTAATTGAGATTAATTATGTGATTTTATTTTCCGCATGAGTTTTCATTTAAGATAATGAAAGATAAAACTTGGCACCAGTAAAATTTTCTCACTTACGTGGTTAGTAATTAAAAAGACGACAGTGATGCTAAGGATGATCCAATTGAGAAACTTGTTCTAACTTAATTTAGGACTGATCACCCGGGGTTAATTAGGCGGGGTGGCACAGATGGTATCAGAGTATCAGGTTCTAGCGTCCTTAGGATCTGTGCGTTTTTCTACGTTTCAACATAGCACTCGGTTGTTATAGAGCCCTATTATTAGGACTGTTGATTCATTTTTCTTCTTGCGAGATATCGTATTTCTGTTGTGTATATTATTGTGTAAATTATGTACTTATACGATTTAATCTATTTCATATTCCACCAAGGAGACTGATACCGGAGAGAGCTGAGGCTAGGGATGAGGTTAGGGAGGCTCAGCAGGAGCCACAGGTACTGTCACCCCCACCCCCACCCGAGTTGATTTCCATTACCCAGGTGGCAGTGATAGTGGCCCAGCAATGCGAGCTATGGAAGCTCACTTTCCATAGCCCCAGGCACCGCCTCCAGTGGCACCAGCAGTTCAGGCTCCAGTGGGGCCACCATCTTGGCAGAGAGTTAGGGAGACCTTTCAGAAGGGTCACCCACCTGAGTTTCGGGGTAGCACAGATGTAGTAGAGGATTGTGACTGGAAGAAGAATATTCAGCGCCATCTGCGCATGCTGGAGTGTACCGAGGTATAGAAATAGATGCTTGCTACCTTTCGCCTGTTAGGGGCAGCCTTACAGTGGTGGGAGTCAGTTACCACCGCCGAGGAGCGAGATTTGATGATAATAGCAGAGTTCTGGGTGCGGTTCGACCGCAAATACTTTCCACCAGTAGTAGAGACTAAGATGAGAAAGAAATTCAGTGATTTAGTTCAGGGTGACCGATCAGTGGAAGACTACGAGGAAGAGTTCACCCGGTTGGAAAACTATATGCCAAATGAGGAGCGGAAGAAATCGAGATTTATGGATGGTTTAGCCTAGCGGATCAGGCAACATTTCATTGGGAATCCGGCGTTGGTGATATATACAGATGTCGTTAATGCCGCACTTGTATACTGCTAGGATCATCGCTTCCATGCGAAGGGGAGCAAGAGAGTAGGGGAGCCGATCCAACAGGGCAAGGAAGTTACTAGTGGTGACACAAGTGGTGATCAACAGCAGACAGGAAGACAACAAGGGAATCAGGCTAAGAAGTTTAAGCCTGGTGGGTTCCGACCGAGAAAACAGGGGTTCTGGCAAGGGCAGCTGGGCCCAAATCAGCAGCAGCAGGTTCCGCAGGGCCGTCAGGGCCAAGGGAACAATGGGGGAGGCCAACAGGCCCAGGGTCAGCCGCGCCAGGGCCAACAGGGCCAATGACAGGGGGATGGTCAGTGACGCTATTTTGTCTGTGGCTAGCCAGGACATTTCAAGAGGGAGTGCCCACAGAGGGGCAGAGGTCAACAACAGGAGGCCCAACAGGGGCAACGGGGACAAATGTTGCCTGCAGTAGCAGCAGCACCCGCCCCACCGCAGCAGGGATAGATGCACTACGGACGTGTGTATAACGTCCGGGATGTTCCCAATCCCCCAGCGCAGCAAGCAACGCCAGCAGTTGAGGGTATGTTTCTCATTCATGCTTATGAGGGTAGTATTCTTTCTCATATGGGAGCATCACATTCATTCATTAAGTTTAATTTTGCTAAATCGGTCGGACTACTAAAGACCGCGGTAGTCTTCGGATGTGTGTAGAGTCGCCAGTAGGCAGCGGGGCGACGATTTACTCGATTTGTCGGGGTGTGGACATTTTGATTGGGAGACTTAGTTTAGCAGCGGACCTCTTAGTGTTAGATATGGAGGGGTACGATATCATCTTGGGTATGGATTGGTTGGCAGGTTATCGGACGATGGGTGGATTGCTACGAGAGGACCATCGTGTTCTCCATTCCAGGGCAGGAGATGTTCTTGATAGCAATGCTGCTACCTGAGGGAGGGTCATGCACACACTTGTATTACATCAAGGAGGAAACCTCACAGGAGGTGGCTATTCCGTTGGACTCAATCCCAGTGGTGAGAGACTTTGAGGATGTATTTCAGGAGATACCAGGGTTGCCACCTAGCAGGGAAATCGAATTTGTAATCGATTTATCCCCGGGGATGAGGCCAATTGCTCAGGCCCCATACAGTATGGCCCCTTCATAGATGCGTGAGTTGAGAGAGAAAATTCAGCAGCTTCTGGGTCAAGGTTTTATTCGGCGGAGTACATCGCCGTGGGGTGCACCGGTATTATTTGTAAAGAAGTGAGATGGCTCACTACGGTTATGCATGGACTATAGAGAGCTGAATAAGGCAAAGATACGGAATAAGTATCCATTGCCTAGGATTGATGATCTATTTGACCATTTGAGAGGGGCGTCTTACTTCTCTAAGGCCGACTTGAGGTCAGGGTATCATCAACTACGTATCTGAGAGTAGGATGTTCCTAAGACCGCTTTCCTGTCGTGGTATGGATCTTATGAGTTCAGGGTGATGCCATTCGGACTCACCAATGCACCAGTAGTGTTCATGGACCTCATGAACAGGGTTTTCAGGGAGTTTCTTGATCAGTTTGTCATAGTGTTCATTTATGACATCCTAATCTACTCGTGTACCGAGGAGGAACACGCAGAGCATCTGCGTATAGTTTTACAGACATTACAGGATCACCAGCTCTATGCCAAATTCGATAAGTGTGGATTTTGGCTACGGGAGGTTCAGTTTCTTGGACACGTGGTGTCAGACCGGGGTATTGCGGTGGATCCGAGTAAAGTATCAGTGGTGAGGGAGTGGGGACAGCCCACGACATCGACTAAAGTGTGCAGTTTTCTGGGGTTGGTCGAATATTACAGGCAGTTCATCAAAGGATTCTCAAAGATTGCGAGCCTCTTTGACGAATCTGACCCAAAAATGGGTATATTTGACTTGGAGTGATCATTGTCAATTAGCTTTCGACGAGTTAAAGGACATGTTGACATTTGCACCCGTGCTTGCATTGCCAAAAGGAGGATTAGAGTTTTGGGTTTACACTGACGCATCCTTACAGGAACTTGGGGGTGTGCTTTAGCAAGAGGAGAGGGCTATAACTTATGCGTCCCGGAAGATAAATCCCCATGAGAGGAATTACCCCACTCATGACCTGGAGTTAGCAGTGGTCATTTTTCTTTGAGGATATGGAGACATTATCTTCTGGGGGAGCAGTTCACATTATTCACGGATCATAAATCACTTCAGTATCTCTTCACTCAGAAGGATCTGAATATGAGGCAGAGGCGATGGCTAGAATTCATGAAAGACTACCAGTTTGATATTCAGTATCATCCTGGTAAGGCTAATGTGGTAGCATATGCATTAAGTCGGAGACCGACTGGGGAAATATCAGAAGTCTGGAAAGCAAAGTGGAGAAAACTTCGATATGAGGATGATTTAGCCAGGGATTGTATGTCAGCATTATCCATCACACCTGAGATCATTATACAGGTTTTGGGGCTCAGGCAGAGGATCAGACCTGTCGGGATAGGGTAAACTAGTTGCTAGCTGAGGGAGGAGAGGGTTACTCGATCAGCTCGGAGGGAGGCTTATGCCTTAATGGGAGGTTGATTGTGCCAGAGGATGAGGAGTTGAGACACGCTGTTATGACAGAGTTTCATGGGTCGAGATTCGCGGTACATCCCGATGGGGATAAGATGTATCAGGATATAAGGAGGTAATATTAGTGGGCAGGAATGAAACGGGACATAGCAGGGTTTGTTTCGAAATGTACCACATGTCAGCTTGTGAAAGTTAACCATCAGAGACCATCAGGGATGCTACAGTCGTTTGAAATTCCTATGTGGAAGTGGGAGAGCATCTCTATGGACTTCATTACAGGGTTACCGACATCGCAGAAGGGTCACGATTCCATATGGGTCATTGTGGATCGGTTGACAAAGTGGACCACTTCCTACCGGTTCGCATAGACTTTGAGACGATGCGTTATACACAGCTATTCATAGCAGAGATTGTTAAACTGCACGGGGTACCGATAAATATTGTGTTGGATAGGGACAAGATCTTTGTGGCCCACTTTTGGCAGATTTTTCAGGAGTCCATGGGAACAGAGTTACGTTTGAGTACAACCTATCACCCACAGCCTGACGGACAGACTGAGAGAGTCAATCAGATGCTGGAAGATATGCTTAGAATGTGCATATTAGACTTTGGGGGAAGTTGGGAGAAATATCTTCCTCTGGTAGAGTTTGCGTATAACAACTCTTAGCAATTCACGATCGGCATGGCACCATTCGAGGCACTATACATGAGACCTTGTCGTTCACCCTCTTGTTGGTTAGAGGTGGGGGACAACAAACTATTGGGGCCGGAGATTTTTCAAGGGACATCTGCCAAGATAGAGCTGATTCAAGGGAGGATTCGAATAGTTCAGGATAGGCAGAAAAGTTACGCTGATGCTTTACGGAGTCATGTGGAGTTAGAGGTTGGGGATCAGGTATTAGTCCGGGTGTCCCCTATGAAAGGGGTGATGAGGTTCGACAAGAAGGATAAGTTAGCACCAAGGTACGTGGGACCTTTCCCTATTATCGAGAGGGTGGGGCATGTAGCCTACAGGTTGGGTTTGCTGGAGCACCTTCAGCGGATACACAACGTGTTCCTTGTAGCATCACTGAATAAATATCGCAGGAGCGAGAGGGATTTAAGGCACATTCCACTCGAGAAAATTGATTTACAACCAGACATCTCATATGAGGAGAGACCGGTGGCTATTCTGGACCGTAGCGAGCGGAAGTTACGATCCAAGGTTGTTCCATTAGTTAGAGTACAATGGGGTCATCACAACGTTGACGAGTCTACCTAGGAGCGGGAGGAAGATATGCGGGAACAATATTCAGAGCATTTCATCACAGGTATGACCTAATTTCGAGGACGAAATTCCTTTGTAAGGGGGGAGTATGTAACACCCCGTATTTTCATGCATTAAATATTTAATTAATTCGGGAATTGAAAATTACTTGTGAGTCGTAATTTTAATTGAATTAATTAGGAAAATTTTAATTAAATATTAATTTGGAAGTAAATGGTTAATATTTAAGGAAATCATATTTACTAAGTGAATAGTAATATTGTATTTACGTCATTTCGGATATTAATGACGGGATATGTACTTATTTCAGCCGGGAGTCGGTATAAACTAATTTGGGTGTGAAATAAGGACTTTTTAGAAATTAATTCGGATGCCAATTCTGAGTGTACGGTTGAGTCTGGATGGGCCGAGATAGTCGGAAAAGTGTAATCGGGGGTAGTAAATGGGTCACGGGGCGTTTTTAGGCATAGTCGGGCCCACACGGGGGCATTTGGGTCACTTGGGCTTGGCCCATTAGGCAAAAAACGGGATTAAGGTTAATTAAACAAATAAAAGAAACAAGGGAATGACTGAATTAATTAGAGAAAGAACTTAGAGGGTTAGGAAACCCTAACAGTAGCCAAAGCCAAATTTGGGGATCACCGGAGAGCATAAAGGAGTCATCTCCAACCTTGAGCACTCGGGTTTCCAAATTCAGACTCTATGAACCTTAAGGCAAGTGGTTAAATTGCTGTAGCATGTAAAATGCATTTTGATTCATATTCATGTGATGTGTGTAATTAAAGAAATTCATTTTGGGTTTTAAAGGGGTATAAACATGGGGTTTTATAAATCATGAATCTGAGTTATAAATGGATTTGAAGATCATATATAATCTGGGTTGTGTATTTATATCTGGTAAGATGTGTAAACCGGATGAATTAGAGACGAATTTAGTGGAAAGAAATTAATGTTTAATTTAGATAAAGACAGAATGTAATTTTACCTCAAATCTGTGAAAACAGTAGAGAAAGTGAAATTTATGATCTTGATGGACTTTATAGGGGTTTCATATAAGGCATTTGATGTTTATTATCGATTGGAACGCTTAGTTTTCAGTGTAGAAGAAACTAGGGTTTGGAGGAGGTCGTCCATGGCTGAAACAACCAACTCGAAGAAGATGAGGACCTGCTCGATCGATCGATCGAAGGGGGACCATCGATCGATCGATGGTCCGAAAATTTTGACAGTTCGCCCAGTTTTCCTTTACATGGAGAAAATTTTAATTTAATATTTTCCATGCCTTAAATTGATGATTAATTAATACATGGATTTAAATTCTAATTAATAGTGAATAAAATTAATTAGAATTTGAAGGCGGCTTAGTGTGACATCATAATTTAAAAATTTGTTGGGTTTTGGAGGAATTAGGTGTGACACACTAAGGTTGAATTTGGGAAAGTTTGTTCGAAAGGATTAAATATGCATATAGTGAACAAGTTCGGGAATAACGGTTATGAAACGCCGAGATATAAATTTTATTTAGGTAAAGGCTAAAAAAATTTAGAGTCGGGGATTGAGACTCGGGTGATGTTAATTCGGGCCACGAAAGTAAGTTCGGATATATTGGTTAGGGCGATACCAAAAGAAATTAATGTGAAAATTAATTAATACTTTGATTTGGGCCACAAACTCATTATAAGATGGAATAGGCTTGTGTTACGGACAGTACACGGTATAGCCGGGAAATTTATATATATATATATATATATATATATATATACACGTTGTGCGATAGTATATGTATATATATGGGTGTGCTTTAATATCAGTGATAGATATTATTATTATTATATTCTCTAGTGCTATAGGGCGAGGTTGCGCGTAGTTGATGAATCCCCTATCTTGAGGAGTAGGGAGAGTATAATCCCAGGTCATAGCCTCCGTTATATGAGTGAGGGGCATCTCACTTTCAGGGAAGGAATATGACCGCCTCTAATATTTATGTAATAACCAAGTTACGGAGAAATTCTGACTTGGGGTAACTAGGTCAGGTGAATATACCTAGTGGAATAGTACTTTAAAAGAATTTTACCAGGTGAGACTTTACTCGGGGAAAAATACTACTATTAAATGTTATATTAGTATGGTTGTGAATTCTGTAATGTGACTGAGTATATAATTAGGTAAATAATTATATACGGGCTAATTAATTGAAAGCATGAGTTGTATTATATGTATAACAGATGTGGAAGTTATATGAAATTAAAAAGGGAAATGATTTAATTAAGTTAATGACGATAATAACTTAAAAATCATAATTAAGGTATACTCGATTATAGTAGGGTGTTTGGGCTTTATAATTTATCTAGTCATAAGATGAAAAACTAGGTGAATTTATTTAAGGCGTTAGTAGTGCACATTAGAGGAGGGTGAGGAGGTCCTCAAGGGAGTGCGGCACTAACTAAAATATGGAGAGCATGCATATTTATTTATTACTGCAAGTTAATCATTTGTTAAATGTTTTTCAAATGTTTTGGGTACTAACCCTTGCTATAATTTTTTTTTTAAAAACCTCTTAGGTGTCCAGCCACAGGGACACCAGGCTTGACTCTGTTTCAGGAAATCCATTGCTGCAGCATATGTGGATATTGCGGGAATTTTGATAGACGCCTCATTCTTTCATTCTAGTGTAGAGACTTCTATCAGTTATTTAGAGCATGTCGCTCACAGTTCATTCAGTTTCTGTCAGACTTGTTGAGATTTATTACTTGTCTTTATTTTATATTTGTTGAATATTGGGTCGATGGTTTATTCGGTTAGTCATTTAATTGCGTATGGTTGTTTTAATTAATTGAGATTAATTATGTGATTTTATTTTCTGCATGAGTTTTCATTTAAGATAATGAAAGATAAAACTTAGCACCAGTCAAATTTTCTCACTTAGGTGGTCCGTAATTAAAAAGACGACAGTGATGCTAAGGATGATCCAACTGAGAAACCTGTTCTAACGTAATTTAGGATTGATCACCCAGGGTTAATTAGGCGGGGTGCCACACTACCTTAGTGTACCTATCGTTCTTCGAGAAGAAGACTGTTGCGACATTATCACAATAAATCTTCAGCGGCTTTGATATTGATCCCATAATTATGAGTCCTCAAATAAAATTTCGCAGCCATAATCCATGATTTATAGCTTCAAAATAAGCTACGTATTCAGCCTCGATAGTAGATGATGCAATGACACTTTGCTTAACACTTTTCCATGAAATGACTCCTCCTACCAGAAGGAAAACATAACCCGAAGTGCTCTTTCTACTGTCAAGGCATCCCCCAAAATCTAAATCAGAATAACCAATCACCTTAAGGTGATCAGTCTTTTTGTATGTGAGCATGTAATACTTGGTCCCTTGCAGGTATCTCATCACTTTCTTTTGCAGCTTTCTAATGGTAAATCCACGGATCACTTAGATATCTTCCTAGCATCCTGTGACACCCCGCCTAATTAAATACAGGATGATCAGTCTTTTATTAATTAATTCAGAATATCCAATTGGTTCAGATTCTGCATCACTGTCGAAAACTTGTTTTAAAATACTAACCACTTAATATTTAAAAAGGTTGATGTCAAAAGTGCATAATCATAGACTCAGAGGCGCCTACAACCAAAGTCATATAGCCTCCACAGTAGCTGCAACTTGTCGAATGAATGAAACTCCTAAGTCTGGTGTCCCTGTGGCTGAGAACCTAAAATAATTTGACAAGAAAAGAGATTTTCAGAAAACGGGTTACAGCCTGAGTTGAAAACAGTTTAAAAATTAGCAAGTTCTTAAAATGGTTTATTAGAAGATATATTTATCATGTTAAATTATCGAACTCATTATGGAATGATCACCTCTCATCTTGTGTGCACGCCTAGCGAATATCCAAACCCCACTAGTTCTATTCCTATGCTAACTAGTTTTTCATGTCTAAAGCCATCATAGTCCAATACCGACCCAGGTTATTCCCCTCGCAAGGTACACTACATATAATCAATCCCACTTTAGCATAAGTAAGCATTTCCAGTTTTAATCCAATTAAGTGGTCGCTACTTAATTAATTATCGATTTTATCATAAATTTTACCTACTAAATACACACAGTAGAGCTCAACACAAGTGTATACACATATTCACTCTAACTCGTATATATATATATATACACACACACACACACACACAAAATACTGCACCCCAAGACGTGCCTAGATACTCTGATATCCTGTCCTCTTGCATCGTTCATTTGCATAAAGGACTAAAGGTTCAGTCTCTCGCGAACCCTCAAAAACATAACACATATATTAGAGGCGAACATAGTCTCAAGACGATGGGCTACGCACATACCTATGCACCCATACGACCGTCATCACTACCGTTCTCACAGATAGTCCGTACCTAGGTTCTATGCTCTTAGTGGTACCAATCAATATCCCACCCGAAGGCTCCTCAAGGCGTGATTGTCCACAACGGGCAACCTTCGCTCGATAGAAAGTAGTGTAGGTATGTTATACACATAATAGTTCAATCAATAAGTACGCACACAAATTATTATATTCATTAGGTATTCATGTAACCTAAGTTCCTGATATTATAGATAGTTTCATCGTCACTACTATTCATTTTATCGCACACTTCGATTTATCTCTCTAACATATATCTTTTCTTTAATGCTTTATTACCCCGCTATATCCCCTTGAGTAATTGCTCCCTCGTTCATTACTAACAAGGAGTTTAAGTCATTCGGTAATAGCATAGATTAATTTCTCTCACTTGGACAAACCTAGGAGGGTTCTAACTTGTCCAACCCAAAAATAGGCATTCTGTAATCTCATTAGAAGTTCCAGGATTCTCGTTGGAACGAGGTTGTTCGAACGAACTTCTCACTATGAACGAAATCAAGAATTTCGTTAGATGTCTCGTTGTAATTCTCATTCGAACGAGGACATTCGAACGACCTGGGCAGGTATTCGAACGAGAATTTAGAGATCAACCATGTTCTTGTAAATTTAATTTTTTTCCAATCTTTTTCTCATCCAAATTTATCTCAAACTCATCCGAACTCCCAATCAATGATTCTAAACTATTCCTACTCATAATGGGGTACTTTATAATGCAATGTAAATGAAAATTCTATAATTAATCAAAGGAAATCTGAACAAACTCCTAAATCTTTAAAAGTCCTTTAATAATGAACCCACCATTAACAATCACTCATACTCCCGATTATATTTCGTGATTTTAACCTATAATTTCCAGATTTATCATTACTATAACAAGGTTATTCTTCTACATACAAAATTATCTCCCAATTTCACAATTTTGTTGGCAAATAAGTTCCATGTTTATAGTAATATGGTTATCTCATCAATTAAGGTTAACATTAATCATATATGCTAAAAAACACAACAAGATAAACACTTGACTTCTTGTGAACCTCTGAATTGATGAATGAAATTGGTATGGGTATGATCCTCTCCTCGCGATCTACGCGTTGGTATGATTTTCCGGTGGAAAACTTGAATCCTTAGCCCAATTCTCTATGTCTTCTTCTTATTCTCCTTCTTCTTCTTCTTCTTCTTCTTCTTCTTCTTCTACCTCTTAGGTTCTCTCTCTCTCTCTCTCATGGGTTAGAAACTGTCAGATAACCTAATGCCCACGTTCCTTTTTTTTTAATTCCTATTTTCGTCCATTTAATTTCTAAAAAATCCCAAAAGACCAAAATACCCCTACGGAGTGTCGTTTTGGGCTAAAATGCCCCGGACTCCAAATAAAACACTCGAATAATGTTTTCTGACTATTTCGACCCTTTCGGATACACTGTCGCACTCAAAATAGTCATTCGAGTTATATAAAAATAATTTACCTTTTTAACCCCCAAATGTATAATAATGACGTGACTTATACGCGTGTCCCAAAGAATTATATCTTAACTGCCGTGTATCTTGTCCCCGGCCATATTATTATTTTTGAAACAATATTACGTTACTCACTACGTAAAGTTCAACATAGTTATTACTCAACATGATTTCAACATAATCATTTTTGATAATTACTAACTCTCATCACGCTAGTAATTATTACATTAAATCAGATAAATTATAATTTAAAATTTTGTTCCTTTAAGTTAATTAATCACAATTTCCATAATTTCATGATAAAATTGTGACACCCCGCCTAATAAAATAGCGGGCGATCAATCATGTACCAAATTAAAACAGGAGTGTCATATGGTTCATTCTTAGCATCACTGTCGAAAATCAATTTAATTACTAATAACCTATTAGGCTGGCGGCAAAATTTTATTTAACAAATCTTTTTAATCAAACCATTCAGATAAAACATCCACAAGGTTTATATATATGAAACTAAAATGAAATAAAATAACCGAACACTTGGTTTAACATATTACAACCAAATTAAATAGTCGTAAATCAAAGTGCGATAAAAGAATAGCTGAATACAATTAGTCTATCGGCCCGAACGTTTCTACAGTACCTAATATCTAGATTACAAGGATAGAGGCATCTACAGTAAACCTGCATGCATCCACAGCTGCTGCAGCGAACGTCTGACTCGAAACAATCTTCATCCAGGCGTCCCTGTGTCTGGACACCTATATATATATAGCAAGAGAGGGAAAATAGATAAAACGAGTCAGAGCCCGAGTTTTGAAAATATTATTAGCAAGTGCTTAAAATACATATTTTAAAAATATGATATTTCTCATATTTAAACGGGTATCGCACTCTCATGAGATACACCTCACCCCTCTTCTAATAGTGCACACCTAACGCATACGTTTTAAACCTACTAGTTAAGCTACCCTGGCTAACTAAACGCTAATACCCATACTCTAAAAATCCTCCTACCCAAGTACTAAAGGCTAAAATTCTCCCCATTACCAACAATGCTCTCCGTTCATGCGTGGGGCATCTCGCGAAGCGAAATCCAAATAAGAACTCCCCCCCTCGATACATTACTACTTGGCAATGTTGATCGTCGGGATTTATTAGGCCCTCAGCACATAATGAGGATATCTATATATCTCGCATATATATATATATATATATATATATATATATATATATATATATATATATATATATATATATATATATATATATATATATATATATATATATATATATTGTTCTTACTAGAACCTATAATTCATTTTCATATAAATCCTGCTATGACTCGACTGGAAGGTGGAAATACACCCTACCAGTCTTTTCACTTCATATACATATATTTACTTTATATGATATTTCATCCTCATATACAATAAATATACTATGCTCAATGAATATAATTATATTTATTGCAATCACAAGCATAATAACTATCCCACTGAGCTATAACTCGAGGATGCAGTCTCATAGTGCCTATCCGAATCCGAGTTTACTCACTCAACCACGGTACCAAGCCAGAATCACTCATGGTCATGGTAAAAACACACAACGGTGGAGGTGGTCATATTCCCTCTGCAAGTGGAGTCACACATCGCACTTGAACGCGTGACGAGATGACCTGGGGATGTACTCTCCCTGCTCCTCATGCCAGGGGATTCACCCACATCGCGCAACCTCCCCAGATCGCACTAGAGAAAATATATAATCTCGTTGTTCCAACCTTACGCCAAAGGAAAGCCCGTTGAATCAGACTCTAAGATACAAATATACCAATCACACACAGATATATATGTATTCGTATCATATTATATATACTGTAATCACATCGTATATAATCTATATCACTCCTCAAATGTATATATGGCTATAACTGCCAATCTCATATAGCGATAGCCAATAACCCTGAATGTTCCCATTCGAAATAATATTTAAGTACTCACATACTTAAAATACTAATCCCATAAGTATTATCTTACATAAATACAACTCGCACCTTAATCCCTTTTAAGGATTTATATACTCTCCGAATATCCCAATTCATAATAATTTAATAAGTGTACTCTCAACTTATTTTAATCCTATAGCTATCGCGTTACATGTAATCCTAGTCACCAACCGAAACCGGATAGCCGCTCATGTAACTCTAGCTCATATTCTCAATTTCCATCCTATTCACATCCTAGGATTTACTTTAAACATATAGGCGACACATAAATATTTTTCGACACACATAATATGTATATAACCGTCTGTCGAAATATTACCCCGAGTGTTACTCGTCCAAACACCTTAGTAGGCCCTTGGATTTTTCCTTTAACTAACCCAAGGTATACACCTCACTCCAATAACAATTTAGAAGTGCCGAATCTATTTTTAAGAACCCCAAATGTTTATCTCCATAATTTATTTTTCCTCAAAATTACTCATGAAATGCCGCACAATTTCCCTCCAAGTCTAAATAAATTCCCTTAAATGGCTAGGCATTTATTTTCTCAAATAAATAAACTAGAAACAATTAAATTTGGTTCCTATCCCATTTAAACAACACTAGTTGAAACTGTCAAAAATTATGTAGTGTCGATCGATTGACCCTTGGTCGTCGATCGATCGATCCAACAGGGATTCTTCTTCGACGACTCTGTTTCGGCCATTAGCGAACCCCAATCTTTTTATCTCCTCTCCCAACCTCAACCAATCTCAAATACATACATAAAAAGGGTTCTAAACATCCTAGAACCCATAACCAACAATCGATTTAATGAAATTTCTAAGTTTCCAAAATTGGATATTATCTGGGGTTGATTCATTAAGCTTCCGAAAAACCCATTTTGATTCATGAAAACCCAACCCAAAAATATTTATAGTTTGCACACCAACTATAATATGAGAAATGAACACACTAAATTAATAAAGCAATTAAACACTTGCCTCGTGGATAAAATCCGACGACCTCGAGTCGAATCCCGCGGAGTTTGGCCGGAATCCCCTTTTCTCCCCTCTTTTCTCTTCCTTTCTTCTCCTCTTTATTTTACTTTCTCCCACTCTCTCGTGTCTTATGTAGAGAGAAATAAGGGTTTATCCCTTATAAACCCATAAATGACTCGTTTACTCAATTGCGAGTCCTTAATAGTCCAAAAAGCCCCGGAACCTAAACACTACTCCCAGATACTCTATTCTGACTATCTCAGCCATTCCGAAACAAATTGCACAATCAAAATCTCCATCTGAGACACTTAACTGAAATTCACTAATTAAACCCAACACATCTTAATACGGGTTTTGCAATTAACATATTACCCTTTGTCTTTTTACCCAACCGAGTTATTTAACTAAAATAGTTCGACTCATTTACTTAGTCCCAAATGTAAACATTACCCTCATAAACTCCAAAAATTATTATTTCGAGAAATCTCTTACTTCTCCAAATTACACCCATTTATGTAATTTAAATATCCATGAATGTGCGGGGTCTTACAAAAATAAATATACGTAAAACTACGTGGTATTACATATTTCCCCCCTAATAACATAATTTTGTCCTAAAATTCAGAAAAGTAAGGCATACATGGTAAAACCCAGTATCCTCCAACACACAAAACCAACTTTAAAGTATGTCTCGATCACTATAGTCCCCGCTTCACAGTAAGCTTGTTTAACAATCCCGACACTTTATCAGTTATAGGGTCACACCTCAATAACGGCACCTGACCTATGCTCCTACCAAACAACATTTGAATAAGACTAGCCTATAAATAATTGTCCCCATTATATCAATATCATTGGGAGGTCGCACCTCACTTCGTATCAAATTCCCGTATTTATCTAAACACAAAACTCCCATACCAAAAGAAACCATATGAACCTTTAACTACTCTTGTGCGTTCTTCTAATCTCGATTCCCGACGACGTGACTATTACGACAGTCAAATGACACCTAAGACAATTTGTGGTTATTCCACTATAGCCATATGACTCTAACTTTTGACCAATCCAAAATTTCGATTATCCGCTCACCTCTAAGCATCCAGAGGAAGAATCATTAGGGTATTTCCACACAAAACCTCAATAAGCACCTTGTCGACAATAAACTCGTACAAGTGCCTTCACACAACTCTATCATTAGGTAATATCTTCTCCCAATTACCGTACTATACTTCAATTACTAGATATATCAGTTGTGGAAATGAAATGATCACAATGAGTCCAAAATTACTTTCATACCGCTCCACTAGTTGTTAATCACTATCCGCCTACTCCTCGAGCTATAGGTGATATGACTTACTCAAAAATAAATGTCATCCCCACTATTTTTTGAAATCCCGTAATGAAGGTGGGGTTCAAGGATCACATCCTAGTTCACAACAACACTAGGCAGGACCACGTACCAGCGCGATCCTTCTTTTCAAAGAAAGTCTTGGGCACACTATCTAACAGTGTATGCACCCCGAAGTAATAACAATTACCGTTTCTTTTGGTCATCTTGTTCCACACATTAGAAGGAACTTATGACCTTATCTTGAGGTTGGCAATCCATCTAAGAAATTTTCCAACTTAACTGGCCTATTCCATTGCTGAAACCGTCGGCTTGATACAAATTTTCTTGTTAGTCATCTTGTTCCAATCGATTTCTATCTATGAGTGGTACATGCGGAGACTACTCGCTATGTCCGCTTAACACCGACTTCCCCTTAATACATCTCACATTAAGTGGTACTTAACACTCCTCTTCTTCCCTCGGTGTATACTAAAAGTTCAAACCCATGCACTTTTTACCACAATGTGCACTTCAGGATTCTTTACACCTTATTGACATCACGATTCTATTCATGTGCAGGTCACTCTCAACATTCGACTGGGTAGAACTCTGCGCAAAATTTCCATAATAGTTGAATTTTCGTCTTCTCAAAGGATACACCCTTTTTAAATGACTTTCTATATCCTTTCGACCAAGTTCGAGCTTGCTACTCTAATCACACCCGTATATATGGATTATCATTCTTCTCACTCGATGCTTACTCCACTCCACCACTTCCATTTTTTTATATTAGTCCCACAAGCATATATTTCACACATCTATTGTCACGCCCATTAAACCAGGCGATTATGACATCAGCTAACCAGGGTTCCCACACACCCTAAAAATCGTGTATAATGGGGAAAACATTACATATTCTCCACACATATCTCCCAATTATTTATTGCCCTTGTATTCACAATGTGGCTATAACACGTGGGCATTCGCAATCACCCTAAAAATCAAAATTTTAAATTCTCCTTAACATCGCTCCACCCCTCAACTCGCGCTGATAAGACAAAATTTTCAATACATCTTCACCGCACAATTGTCTTCACTGGCCTTATATCGGAATTTAAATAGAGACTTGCAGTTATATATACATACTTCTATAACGACCGAGGTATCGTATTAATGAACGAATGGAAAAACATCTCCCTACTTCCAACCTTACGCTAAGTTTCATGTGTGGGGTGCCTCGCAAAGAGAAATCCTAATAAGGAACCCCCCGGATACACTACTACCTAACATTATCGATCGTTGAAATCCATTAGGCCTTCAGTCCATGAAATGTACCCCTATATTCTCGTCTCTTGACATAAAAGCTATGTCTCCTTCCATAATTACCTTTAAATGAAAACTTTACTTTCCAAAGGCACTATCACTGAAAATTGTTGGTAATCACATTCCATAAACCTCGTACACATACAATCAAGACTCTCAAAATTCTGTCCCCAGACATATAAATTCAAGTCTTAACTCTCCTATCTCTAAAGGAGTGATATAACAATGCGCTCTCATATTACTAAGTCTTGAGCGTTCAACGGTATACCCAATACACTCTGAATCATATCAATGAAGTTCCCACACATACCGGTATCGAATATCTCGAGACCCCTATACACTGAAGTTTCTATAATAAATAATATAAGTGCGAGCCCGACCCTCTCACAAGTGAGGTCTTGCCATCACAAAACGTGATGTACTAGGGCAACAACCCTAATAGCCTTGCAATAACGGTCCACTATCATTCTGACCATTACTATAAGGCCGTAACCAGGGTAATATCATACTCGTATAATACATAACTAAAATGAGTAATCTCAATAAAGTATATACCATTAACAATACACCCATTTATCCTCCGCGGATAACCCTAATGAGTAATCTCAATAAAGTATATACCATTAACAATACACCCATTTATCCTCCGCGGATAACCCAGTATGTAAGGGAGAAACATACACATAATAATAACATTGACGATATACGCATTAAAATCGTCTGTCATGCACATCTTACAATAATCAGAACGTACGAACTCGCTCGTGTCACACAAAATACTTCTCATCCTCTGAGTATAAAACTCATACTTCTACATTTCCAATTGTCATGGTTGTTCAAATGGTTTCTCGAACATAACATGTCTGCCCTAACGGAATCAAAAACTACATTAACCATTGCCCTTGCAAACACCATACCCTTGTCCCTTTACTTGCTTCGAGGAAAAATTTAATGCATGTGGTTTTACTCTCCACAACATACCTCAGCAACTATTCCACTTTTCTCCTATCATACTCACCATGTTAGGATTGTTCTTATCTCGGACTTAGTATTTTCAATCCTGAGGGCTACCCCTGTTGTTCCCTTAGCTTTGTTATCCCCAAGGAACATGCTATTGTCTTCAATAGTCCTTACTAAATTCACTCTCGCTTGGTAAGAATTCAGCTATCCAAATCATTTAGATGGGTCCCCCTAATGGGTCTCCCACCTTATAGTGCTTCTCTAACACCATTTCACCCAGTCTTATTCTCTGACTAAATTCTTCAATTCCTTGAGCTTCCCACACAAATAAGCATTAACATCTTCAAGGACAAAGCGTGACATTTCCACTATCTGAATCAACCGTCCAATAGGATTCCCTTTAAGTGTTGTTAACTTCTCTTATGAGTCGATCTCCCACTCGAGATCCTCTTATTGTATCTACTTCCTCCGATACAAGATTCGCTAAGAAAAATTTTAATTAATTTACACAAATGGACCTCTGACCGAGCCTCCTATGACGAGTTCAGAACAATGTTCACATCTTATACTGAACACCTGACGAAGGAACTTACGTCAGACTATACCTAAGTTCCTTCCATTGACCTAGCATTCCACTTCTAAATGTGGTGGATGACTTTCACCATTATAACTTTGCTCCAATGAGCTAAGAATTTATTTATTTCACTCCAAATTTTCACTTTTAGTTGGCCACATTTCTCCATATGCCCAATTCTTTGGATACTAACCTCCGTTGCCTAACACACACAATCTCTGTATTTCTAGAATTTCCACCGATGGTACTCTTCAATGTTTAAACAACATGACTCTAATTTGGTACTACTTCCCATTATAGCGGTACATGGAAATCAAATGTGGTGCCCTAACCATCTTTACCATCCTGGCTTCCCATGCCAAAAATTGGGGTGCCTCAACTACGGTCATCCTTCTTGAATATTCCCTATAACCTCAATTGATCTCTACCTCCTATTGTCCGCCAAATAACCCTCGCTTGTCATAATTTATTGTCTGGCACACGAACACCTTCGAACACAAATAAGGGTCACTAATATATACATTATATCAAGATAATGAAATCTTACCAAAGAAATCAACAATCCTAAACATAAGGCTCTGTGTCAAGGAAAGCAACGCTGGAAGCATAATAAGTCGCACATATCCTAAAGGACACTAGAAACTGATGTTCTGATACCACCTATCACACCCCGCCTAATTAAATACTGGGTGATGAGTCCTTTATTAATTAATTCAGAATATCCAGTTGGTTCAGATTAAGCATCACTGTTGAAAACTTGTCTTAAAATACTAACCACCTAATATTTAAAATGGTTGATGTCAAAATTTTATCTTATCAATTAATATAAAGCAATTAAACTAAATGACCAATCATTCACCATTCAATTCAATCTCATACGAACTGAAGAAACAAATAGAAAATAAGGAAGTTGGAGTAAACATATCTAGTACAAATTCAAAACAGTAATCCAACTAAGTAAATCCAATAACTGGGAATATAAATGAATCAAATATCAAATATTTGAATGTATAAATAAGAAGGGGTGACATGTTCAACTGATGCAAATAACTCAAAAGTACGGAATGATAAACTCGGAGGCATCTACAACCAAAGTCATGCTGCCTCCACAGCAGCTACAGCTCGTTGAATGAATGGAACTCCTAAGTCTGGTGTCCCTGAGGCCGAGCACCTAAAATAATTCGACAAGAAAAGAGATTTGCAGAAAACGGGTCAGAGCCCGAGTTGAAAACAATTTAAAAATTAGCAAGTGCTTAAAATGGTTTATTAGCACATATATTTATCATGTTCATTCTTTATGGGGAGAACTCTACAACCGGAGAGCTATTGTGACAACCCGCTCAAAATTATAACGGGTGGCCAGCCCTATACTACATTAAATCAGGTATCTCAAATGGCTCAGTCTCAACATCAACTGACAATACTAAATAATATAAGGCAAACTACCCGAAACTATTAAAAGCGGATGCCAAAAACTAAATAAAACATACAATGGAAATTAAACCATCTATGTACATCTACTAACAAAGGTACAATGCACAAGTATGATGATGAAAGAAAGTGCTAATATATCATGAAATGAGTATATACAAATGAATATACACGAATAATCTGTCGGGTCACAGACAGTACAACATTCATAGGAAGAAAAAAAAATTATAAATAACTCTAAAGTGTAATCGTGGAGTACACAATAAAGCCTATCTAGATTTACAAGGAAATAGGGAGTGACTACAATCTAAGTCCCGCAATAGTCCACACCTGTTACGGCTCCCACAACTCTGGATAGAAGGGCATTCGGCATCCCTGCGGTAGGACACCTATATATATAGATATAGATATATATATAGCAGGAGAGAAATATAAACGGGCCAGATCCCGAGTGTAAAAAATGTTTAGCAAGTGTGTTAACCGTGCATAATAAATATAAATGCACTTATTTCATAATTTAAAGTGGAGTCGCACTCTCGTGAAACCCCAATCTCACCTCTCATCTAAAAGCGCGCACCTATTCGCATCCTGAAATCTTTATTAAGTTACCACTCCTATAAGGACAACCTACCTTACCATACGCACGACCTATACCCCCAAGACCTGCCATCCTAACATAACCTAAGAATCTTTCCCATTCTAATCACATTTAATTATATTTACACATATATGTTATACTAGGCGAGATTTCCAATTTTATTAGCTTACAACAGTTATAAGTCTTAATATGTTACCCTCTTACATTAGGCTTCAATAATATAATTTAATTTCTAAATAATATGCATACAAATTAATAAGGATAAAACTTCTCGCCACTCTCAACATTACACTATGTTTCGTGCGTGGGGCATCTCGTAAAGCGAAATCAAACAACGAACCCCCCCAATACACTACTCATTGACAATGTCGATCGTGGGGATCCATAATGTCATCCAAACCAATTATACTACTCCTACTTATAAGTATTAAGACATAACTTCCCTCTATTCTAAACATGGCGCTGCGTTTCGTGCGTAGGGCGTCTCGCAAAGCGAAATCCAAACAAGGAACCCCCCCACCCCTCGATACACTACTTCTTCACTGTGTTGATTGTAGGGATCCATTATGTCATACACACAATTCTACTACTACAACTACGTACAAATAGAAAGGATGGAACTTCTCTCTATTCTCAATATGGCATTGTGTTTCGTGCGTGGGGCGTCTCTTAAAGCGAAATCCAAACAAGGAACCCTCCAATACACTACTCCTTGATCGTGTTGATTGTAGGGATCCATTATGTCATCTACACAAAATGTGCTACTACTATATGGATTACAAACTAAGAGTAATCCTAAAATCTACAACAAATATCCTTGCGTTGATATAACCGAAATATTCCTCATGTGCGATACATTAACCCCTAAATAATTTGGTACACCATAATCGTCCAAGATGTACACCATAGAAATTTCATATCCGTTCACCTACAGGATATAATAAATATATATATTTACTCTAAACATATATATATATATATATGACCATTCATTCCCATAGCCAAGTGTACATACTACATATAATGTACAGTGGCCATACAGATAATATAACCGGCTATATATCACCCATATACTGCACCATGCTTTCATCTTCCAGTGCCTGGCTCACGTAGCATACTGGGGACCACCTGTAGGACTAACAACACCTACCTCGTGATCAACACCCACAAACGAAATCTGGGAAGCGGTCATAGTTCCTAACTGGTCAATGAGATGAAACATACCCACCACGTCTCACCCCTAAAAAAATGCATATCACATAATAACACAACGGATGCTATGACCTGGGGAATATCCATACTCTTCTCATCGAGCCAGGGTGCTCACCCTCATCGTACAACTTCCCAATGATAGCATATGCGGGGTATGCTTAACCATACAAGTATATATAGCATCCACATGCACAATATATATATATATATATATATATATATATATATATATATATATATATCCATACAAATACATAATATAACTAAACCTTCATATACGGTTTAGCTCACATATGTTCATATCTATACAAATATATATACATACATATATACATAATATCTCTCATTTGTATGTATGAAGCTTGTAAACTCGACTATTAGCATCCATATTCCTCAATATACTAGCCATCACTCCAATCATATTAGCTTAATTCGTTATATGAATACGATCCCTCACTTGAAGAACATTCATCCATTTTCATTATGATATAAATAATCTTCCAACATTGATATATCTCTCACATTAAGGTTATCACCCAAAGTTTTGTGGTAACAATCACTACACATGTAAGGACATAATTTTATAAATGTCCGGGATAGAATCTAGGAATTTTTTGTTTTCTCCTAGATCACAGTATGTATGTCTGATACCGTAACATTCGGCACGTCAACACGATCAACCTCGATGTCCTTTATCCGAATTCAATGCATCCAGTATCTTCACGTGCATCATGCTACATGCGACGTGCTGCTCAGATCATTCCCACTAATCCACTACGCTTTATCGGTAAAATGTTTTATTGGAGCGTTAAATATTTGCATAAATATTTGGGAATTTTTTTTAAATTATTTTTGAAGTTTGGATTAATTTTTTATCAAAAGCAAAATTTTTTCCAAGTGCAGAAGGAGTCGTAGGATATTCATCGAATAGTAGAGCGTATAGGGTTTTTAACCTGAAGAGCTCTAAGGTTATGGAGTCAATAAACGTCACCGTGCAAGATGACGAACCTTCGGCGTTTATTGATTCTAGCCTTCAGTGTGAGGATAAGGATGTTTCTGGCAGTAATTTATTTGTACCTCACCCACACTCTGTGGACCTTACTCCTGTGTTAGGGGACGCACCTTCTTGGGTTCGCAAGAGTCATGACCCTTCTGCCATTATTGGTGATCCCACTCTAGGGGTCAAGACTCGCGCTCGGCTCGAGAATGTTGTTAGCCATTTTTTCTACACGTCCAAAGTCGAGCCCAAGAACCACAAAGAAGCACTCAAGGATGAACACTGGATATCTGCTATGCAGGATGAGTTGCTTCAATTTAAAAAGAATAATGTCTGGGAACTTGTCCCTCGACCTAGTGAGACTAATGTGATAGGTACCATATGGATTTTAAAGAATAAAATGAATGAAAATGGTACCATAATCAGAAACAAGGCTAGGTTGGTCGCTTAAGGCTACACACAGATAGAAGGTGTAGACTTTGGGGAGACATTTGCTCCTATTACGAGGCTTGAGTCCGTCCTCTTACTACTCACCATCGTATGTCATTTGCGCTTCAAGTTATATCAGATGGATGTCAAGAGTGCCTTTTCTAAGTGGCATTCTACAGGAGGAGGTTTACGTGGAATAACTAAAAGGGTTTGAAGACCCTAATCACCCGGAGCACGTCTACTATCTGAGCAAAGCCTTGTATGGTTTGAAGCAAGAACCCCCTGATTGGTACGAAAGGCTTACTTCCTATCTCTTAGCCCGTGGCTTTAATAGAGGGGGAGTTGATATGACGTTATTCATCAGGAGAGATGACGGTGCTATCTTGGTTGCCCAGGTCTATGTGGATGACATAGTCTTTGGATCCATGTGCTCCCAACATTCTCATCACTTTGAGGAGGAGATAAAAAGTGAATTTGAGATGAGCATCGTTGGTGAGCTTACTTTCTTCCTTAGTCTCCAATTTCGTCAGCTACAAGATGGGATGTTCACCTCCCAATCTAAGTATGCTAGAGACTTAGTGAAGAAATTTGGGTTAGACTTCGCTAAGCATGCACGTACACCTATGAGTACCACTACCAAGCTTAGTAAGGATGCTTCAGGCAAGGACGTAGAGCAAACCTTATATCGGAGTATGATAGGTAGTCTTCTCTATTAGACTTCCAGTCGTCCTGACATAGCCTTTAGTGTTGGAGTCTGTGCCCGATATAAGGCATCCCCGAAAGAGTCACATTTACTTGTTCTAAAAAGTATTATTAAATACGGGAGTGGGACTCTCTCATACGGTATTTGGTATTCCCTTGATATCGATGATCGTTTGTCCACCTATTCGGATGCTGATTGGGTCAGGGATGTAGATGGTTGTAGGAGCACTTCTGGTGGGTGTTTCTATTTTGGTTTTGCTCTTGTCTCATGGATTAGGAAGAAGCAAAATTCCATCTCTTTGTCCACCACGGAAGCTGAGTATATCACCGCCGGGAGTTATTGCACGCAACTCTTATGGATGAAACAAATGTTGGAGGATTATGGGATTTCACAGGACACCATGATTGTTTCCTGTGATAACACGAGTGCGATACACATATCCCGCAATCCAGTCCAAAATTCATGCATAAAACACATCAGGATACGCGGGAACTTTATACGTCAGTTAGTTGAGGAGAAAGTCGTATCCTTGAGTTTCGTACCCACCGACCGTCAGTTAGTCGATATTTTCACCAAACCTTTAGATGCACTTAGATTTGAGAGTCTTAGGAAGTCTTTGGGGATTTGCACAATTGACTGAGGGGTTAGTATGTGTCTAGGATAGGATGATTTTTCATGTTTATATCATATGCTTCCTATTGCCAGTTTGTTTCATATGTATTATTGCTTTGGTGTACAGATATTTATTTATTTTTTGAAAAATCCAAAAAGATTTTCTTTTATAAAATTTTAGAAAAGCATAAAAAGATTTTTGTATTTTATTTACACCTTTTATGGATGAGCATTTAAGATAGACGAGTCACCACTTCATTCCATTTATCCATGTGACTGTTTGATAGAGATTTGAGACGCTACATCATTTCATCAATGTGCTTTACATTATTTGGAGTCTTTGAGATGTGATTAGTGATATCTTTCTACATGTTTGACTCATATCTCCTTTATTGCACACATGCACGACTTTATTTGACTATTGTAGTTGTCTCTCACATATTAGCTGGAGTGTTTCCATCTCAATTCTGTCTATATAACTAATAATATGCGATAAAATTTGGCAAGATTGGAATGCATGTAAAAACCATGTTGGTGAGACTGTGTGTTTATTTAAAAATGGGGAAGGACTGCGAAAGGTTCATTTAGCCTTTGCGATTTTAAGCCACCGTTAAAAATGACCTAAAAAATTGAGGAATTTTATTATCCGGGGTCCAAAGAGGTTAAAAGAGCCCAAAAAAATTAAAGGCAATAAAAAGAAATATATGCCAAATATGGGCCATTAGGTTTCACCATCAATTCTCCAAAATTTGAGAATTTAGAACGCCTCTATTCAAAATATATATCTGAGGGAGTTTGGTTGGAGAATATAAATGGGTTTGCACTTCCTTGAAAGTCTTGAAAAAACATAAAATAGTTTTGGATGTTATTGGTGTGGAAATCACTTTGAGCTTTGATTTGTTGATTTTATTGAGTCAATGTCTCATATTACCACCATTTTACACTAAAGGAATATTTTGAGTTCATTCGTTAGGAGTATCTGATATTCATCGTGTTCATATGTCATGTTTGTATGCATTGATTTTCCTATCGAATTTTATCACACCCCTTCATTTACGCTATCATCGACTTGGTTATTTTTGTGTTCATTCATAGTGTGATTCTTTATTGTATACTATGTGTGAAAATTTTAAAAAAATACAAAAATAGCAATTTATTCCCGTGTGTCATTATCCATGTGCATTCATTTATGCTTCTCATATCTGTCTATTTGGGGACATCATAAAAAGGGGGAGAAGAATTATGGGGGAGAATTATTTTGGTGTCTGGTTGATTTATGAATGATTTTCTTAAGCTTAATTGATCATTAATTTTTTCATACCATTATACTTCAAATTGATGCTTGTCACGGGTATTTGCTTGATCTCATATGTGTAGGTACAACATTGTTCATTATTGTATTGCACACCCTGATGAGAAAATCTTTGAAGTTTCTGAAGAGCTGAATATTTGAAAGACATGTCATTTAGTATTCTTAGTTTGAGGGTTTAATGGGGATATTATCTTGTATGTCATCTGATTGCATAATTTGGATTTTTGATGTATGTACCGGCATAGACATAGGGGGAGATTTGTAAGGACAAAATTTTATAAATGTCCGGGGTAGAATATAGGAATTTTATATTTTCTCCTAGATCACAGTTTGTATGTCTGATACTGCTACATTCGGCACGTCAACACGATCAACCTCGACGACCTTTATTCGAATTCAATGCATCCAGTATCTTCACGTGCATCATGCAACATGCGACGTTCTACTCAGCTCATTCCCACTACTACAGTACACTTTATCGGTAAAATGTTTTATTGAAGCGTTAAATATTTGCATAAATATTTGGGAAATTTTTTGAAGTTTGGATTAACTTTTTATCAAAAGCAGAATTTTTTCTAAGTGTAGAAGCGAAGTGCCTTGAACAACGAGCTCGCTCAAACGACTTTGAATGTCGTTCGCGCAAGATAGGCATGTCGCGCGATCTCGTTCGAATGACTTTTATCCTTCATTCGAGCGACATGGCTATCTCGTTCGAACGAGCTACCGCCTTGATTTTTGTATAAATATCCGTTCTCCTTCTACATGTTTTTCAAGTCTTTCTTCAATGTCAAAATTCTGCAAAAACTGTCCAGAATAAGACTTCATCTTTTTAAGGTTTTACAAACATTTTTTATTCATAAAACAATTCCCATATATGTGTGTGAATCTTTAAACCTTCAAGAGGATCATTTACTCATCTGGAGTAATTTGTGAGGAAGTCGCTCTCTTCTTCATTGCTACCCTACTGGAAAGGGATAGTTCCAGCCGCCGACAATAGGATCGACACCCGAAGGTATTTCTGGGTCACATATTTCATTTTAATCCATGTAAGCCGTTTTCTTACAAAATAATAGTGAAATAAAAGGTTTTTCCCCTTTGGGGGATTTTTCCTCATTTGTGTGTGTTTGATTGTTCGTGCTTGACTTTATCACCATCAATCACACCTAGATGCATGTTTAGGACTTAATTGATAAAAACTGAGTTTAATTAAATATCTTCCTTATTTGAATGCAAGCGCACTCTTCTCAACACATCACATATGTATCCGAAAGTACATCAATATCTCCAATTCAATTTTTGACTATTGGTATGCACACAACTATTAGTCTATAATCCTCAAATTCAATCTTAAATTCATCTCATGATCCTATCACTTTTAGGGAAATACCACATTGATATATATAATCAATATCCCGACTACGGTTCAATTATTCTTATGAACCCTTAAATCTTATTGCGTTTACAATCTATTCCTCGAGTAAAACATTACTAAGGATACGCGACCACTCTCTCTCGTCGGTCTCCACATCTTAATCTCAATAGAATCCTAATTACTATAAGGATTCGGCACACACCTCAGCCTATGATTTCATGTCGTACCCTCACCACTCTCTCGAAGGGACCTTAACCTTACATCATGACTAAGCTCACTTTTGATCTATAATTAGGATCCCCATCCCCAATGAGGCCTCTCACTATCTCTATACACAACTCCAATGCATACGTATAAACATATATTTTCCCCAAACTATTTCAAGAAATCCCCATGATCATGACGTGTGAGAAACCCCTTATAAGTCTCCAAAACATATCTCTTACATCATAAAAGAAGGTCACGTATTAATAAACCCAACCAAAAGGGGTAGAAATCATTCTAGAAAAACTCCTCAAAACAACCCTGTTTTCGAATCAATTCGAGCTGGCCCGAATCGATTCGGTCTCAAGGGAGAATCGATTCGCTCCAACTGCAAATCGATTCGGTCCAAAGGACCTGGGACTCTGTCTTAAGACGAATCGATTCGCCTTGGGTCCGAATCGATTCGGTCATGCAGACCGGCCACTTTTTCCTAAGGCGAATCGATTCGCTTAAGGGGCGAATCGATTCGGGTCTACAGAACCAAAAAGGGTCTCTTCTTCTTCATAAAACCCACGAATTCTAAACCATAAAATTTCACTTCTAACCCCTAAACCTTCATCATAACATAAGTCTAAGCCAATAAATCAACCCAAAGTTGGTCCCAGCCATTTCTACAACATCAAACCCCTATTTAAACATCAATTTCAAGATTAAACCCAAAAATCTAGGTTTCGATATTAATACCCAAAATCCATTTCTTTTATCCACAAATTATGAAACGAAATACACAAATGAAATATTTAGCAAGCTTAAACACTTGCCTTAGATTTGTAGGGGTTGGATCGTCCTCGTGATCGCGGTTGGGCCAAAAATCTCCAAGCTTTCTTCCTCTCTCTCTTCCTTTCCTCTTATTTCTTTCTTCCTTTCTTTTTCTCTCTTTCTCTCTAATGAGATGGCTTGATCCGTAAGACTTTAAATCCCTTAAAACATAAGTCCCAGTTTTAAATGTTAATACACACTTTAAATGACTCGTTTACTCCAATTCGAGCCAAACTAACTTAAAAGTAAGCAGGAGCCGAAATAAAACCCAATGACAATCATTTTGACTATCTCGACCCATCCGAAACCAATGGCGCACTCAAAATTATCATTTGAAATACTTTAAAATGTCCTCAATTATTGGACTTCAATTTCCAAAATTTAAAATTCTCCAATTCATATAAATTTGATTTCTCCCAAAATTATATTTCTCAGTCCCAAAATCGTGGGGTGTTACACTCTTTCGCCTGCGAAATTTAGGATATGACTAGGACCTCAATCTCATCTAGTCCTTATATATACCCTCTAGATCACTATACCCATCTCAACCAGTTCTCACATCGAACCTTATAAATTTTAAAATTTAAACTAACTACCCAGTATGTCGAGCTCAACTCGTACCATAATAACTCGGCCTACTAGCCTCAATTCGTAATATAGCTCTCAGCAATATAATCTACAGCATCATATTAAGTATATATGAAAGTTTAAAATTCCCAATGGTTGAACTCTTCTCAATTCCTGACATAAGCCACACTCATGCGGGGGAGGTTTCGCAAGCGAAATCCAAACAAGGAACCCTCCCAATACACTATTGTGTAGCTATGTCGGGGATTTAGATTAGTTGAACCTGGGTTAAGTTTTATAAAACATTTTCAATTTATAGATATTGCCCGAAGGCCTATACAATAATACAATATAAAATAATTTTCGTGTCTTTCGACACGCCAATCAAATTCCATATGTCCAAGACACAAGGCCTCAACAAATACAATACTCTAACCAATACCTAGTTCTCAAAACCAGCACGACCATGAGCTAAATTTCTTCGCTCAACAGTAAATCTACTGAACTCTGAACCTCTCAGTTATACTAATCCTTTACATTACATCAACACATTTTCACACGACAAGTTATTCCCTCATTGGAACACTAAAATTACCTACCCTATCCTAGCCATAAACCAATAACCTTAACAGTTCACACTCCCGAAAATCAATAGTGTAACCCTCTACTAGCTCATCACAAGACGGTTTAACATCCCAAAATATGTCACACAAAGACCACACTTTCTCACTCCCTCTTCCCAGAAGGTAATACTCCCGATATTGGGACCACTCCACATGTCACATCCATAAAAGTCACTAACACCAGGTTTCCTAACAATTGTTGAAGAATTTTCTCAATCTAAACCTCCTGAGTGTTCCCTATTCTCTCCTCATCAGTACTTACCTTATTGATCACGAAATTCTCCTTCTTATCTCTACTCGAATCACGAAAAGAAATTCCTCAAACCAAAGCGTACCGAACATCTGTTATGGGTATTACATCTCTCATCTTGCCCCTTCCTAACCAACATATTCTCAAGGACGTCTGAAATAAAATAAACTGTTTCAGTACGTTATTGGAGCGAGTACATCTCGTGGAAGAAGACAAAAGTAGGGAACACAACAATCCTAATAGTAGGGTTCTACATTAAGAACGTCAACGGAAGGACACAGAAAACCCGCACAGAACCTAAAGACTCTAAAACCTGATGCTCTGATACGATCTGTGACAACCGGCTCAAAATAATAGCGGGTGTCCAGCCCTATACTACATTAAATCAGGTATCTCAGATGGCTTAGTCTCAACATCAACTGGAAATACTAAATAATATAAGGCTAACTACCCGAAACTATTAAAAGTGGATGCCAAAAACTAAATAAAACATACAATGGAAATCAATCCAACTATGGACAACTACTAACAAAGGTAGAATGCAAAAGTATGATGATGAAAGAAAGTGCTAGTATATCATGAAATGAGTATATACAAATGAATATACTCGAATAAGTTGTCGAGTCACAGACAACATAACGTTCATGGGAAGAAAATATAAACAATTATATATAACTCTAAAGTGTAATCCCGAAAAACATAATAAATCCTATCTAGATTTACAAGGAAATAGGGAGCGACTACAATCTAAGTCCCGCAACAGTCCACACCTATTACGGCTCCCACAACTCTGTATAGAAGGGCATCCGGCATCCCTGCGGTAGGACACCTTTAGTAATATATATATATATAGCTGGAGAGAAATATAACGGGTCAGAGCCCGAGTGTAAAAAAATTTTAGCAAGTGTGTTAACCGTGCATAATAAATATAAATGAACTTATTTAATAATTTAAAGTGGAGTCTCACTCTCGTGAAACCCCAATCTCACCTCTCATCTAAAATCGTGCACCTATTCACATCCTAAAATCTTTATTAAGTTACCCCTCCTATAAGGACAACCTACCTTACCATAGGCATGGCCTATACCCTTAAGACCTGCCATCCTAACATAACCCAAGAATCTTTCCCATTCTAATCACATTTAATTATATTTACACATATATGCTATACTAGGCGAGATTTCCAATTTTATTAGCTTACAACAGTTATAAGTCTTAATACGTTACCCATTTACATTAGGCATCAATAATATAATTTAATTTCTAAATAACATTCATACAAATTAATAAGGACAAAACTTCTCTCCACTCTCAACATTGCACTATGTTTCGTGCGTGGGGCGTCTCGCAAAACGAAATCCAAATAAGGAACCCCTCCAATACACTACTCCTTGACAATGTCGATCGTTGGGATCCATCTTGTCATCCACACCAATTATACTACTGCTACTTATAAGTATTAAGGACATAACTTCTCTCTATTCTCAATATGGCGCTGCATTTCGTACGTGGGGCATCTCGCAAAGGGAAATCCAAACAAGGAACCCCCCTGATACACTACTTCTTGACTGTGTTGATTGTAGGGATCCATTATGTCATACACACAATTCTACTACTACAACTACCTACAAATACAAAGAATAAAACTTCTCTCTACTCTCAACATGGCACTGTGTTTCATGCGTGGGGCGTCTGGCAAAGCGAAATCCAAACAAGGAACCCCCCCCCCCCCCAATACACTACTCCTTGACCGTGTTGATTATAGGAATCCATTATGTCATCTACATAAAACATGCTACTACTATATGGATTACTAACAAAGAGTAATCCCAAAATCTCAAACAAATATCCTTGGGTTGATTTAACTGAAATATTCCTCAAGTGAGATACATCAACCCCCAAATAATCTGGTACACCATAATCGTCCAAGATGTACACCATAGAAATTTCATATCCGTTCCCCTACAGGATATAATAAATAAATAAATAAATATATATATATATATATATATGACCATTCAATCCCATAGCCAAGTGTACGTATTACATATAATGTACAGTGGCCATACACATAATATAACCGGCTATATATCGCCCATATACTGCACCATGCTATCTTCTTCCAGTTCCCGGCTCACATTGCGTACTGGGGACCACCTGTAGCACTAAACGACACCCACCTCATGATCAACACACACACACGACATTCGGGAAGCGGTCATAGTTCCTAACCGGTCAATGAGTTGAAACATACCCAGCACGTCTCACCCTAAAAGAAATCCATATCAGATAATAACACAACGGATGCTATGACCTGGGGAATATCCACACTCTGCTCATTGAGCCAGGGTGCTCACCCTCATCCCGCAACTTCCCAATGATAGCATATGCGGGGTATGCTTAACCATACAAGTATATATATCATTCGCATGCACAATATATATACATCCATACAAGTACATCATATAACTAAACCTTCATATACGATTTAGCTATTCACGCCATGAGTATACACAAATGTTCATATCTATACAAATATATATACATACATATATACACACTATCTCTCATTTGTATGTATGAAGCTTGTAAACTCGACTATTAGCATCCATATTCCTCAATATACTAGCCATTACTCCAATCATATTAGCTTAATTTGTTATATGAATATGATCCCTCACTTAAAGCATATCCATCCATTTTCCTTATGATATAAATAATCTTCCAACATAGATATATCTCCCAGATTAAGGTTATCACCCAAAGTTTAGTGTAGGTAACAATCACTACACATCACATATGTATCCGAAAGTACATCAATATCTCCAATTCAAATTTTTACTATTGGTATGCACACAACTATTAGTCTATAATCCTCAAACTCAATCTTAATTTCATCTCATGATCCCATCACTTTTAGGGAAATACCACATTGATTTATATAATCAGTATCCCGACTACGGTTCAATTATTCTTCTGAACCCTTAAATCTTATTGCATTTATAATCTATTCCTCGAGTCAAACATTACTAAGGATACGCGACCACTCTCTCTCGTCGGTCCCCAAATCTTAATCTCAATAGAATCCTAACTACTATAAGGATTCGGCACACACCTCGGCCTACGATTTCATGTCGTACCCTCACCACTCTCTCAAAGGTACCTTAACCTTACATCATGACCAAGCTCACTTTTGATCTATAATTAGGATTCCCATCCCCAATGAGGTCTCCCACTATCTCTATACACCACTCCAATGCATACGTATAAACATATATTTTCCCCAAACTATTTCAAGAAATCCCCATGATCATGACGTGTGATAAACCCTTTATAAGTCTCCAAAACATATCGCTTACATCATAAAAGAAGGCCCCGTATCAATAAACCCAACCAAAAAGGGGTAGAAATCATTCTAGAAAAACTCCTCAAAATAGCCCTGTTTTTTAATCGATTCGGCCTGGCCCGAATCGATTCGGTCTCAAGGGAGAATCGATTCGCTCCAACTGCGAATCGATTCGGTCCAAAGGACCTGGGACTCTGTCTCAAGCTGAATCGATTCGCCTTGGGTACGAATCGATTCGGTCATGCAGACCTGCCACTTTTGCCTAAGCCGAATCGATTCGCTTAAGGGGGGAATCGATTCGGGTCTGCAGAATCAAAAAGGGTCTCTTCTTCTTCATAAAACCCATGAATTCTAAACCCTAAAAGTTAACTTCTAACCCCTAAACCTTCATCATAACATAAGACTAAGCCAATAAATCAACCCAAAGTTGGTCCTAACCATTTCTACACCATTAAACTCATATTTAAACATCAATTTCAATACTAAACCCAAAAATCTAGGTTTTGATATTAATACCCAAAATACATTTATTTTATCCACAAATTATGAAACGAAATACACAAATGAAATATTTAGCAAGATTAAACACTTGCCTCAGATTTGTAGGGGTTGGATCATCCTCGTGATCGCGGTTGGGCCGAAAATCTCCAAGCTTTTTCCTCTCTCTCTCTCTTCTTTTCCTCTTCTTTCTTTCTTCCTTTCTTTTTCTATCTTTCTCACTAATGAGATGGCTTGATTCGTAAGCCTTTAAATCCCTAAAAACATAAGTCCCAGTTTTAAATGTTAATACACACTTTAAATGACTCGTTTACTCCAATTCGAGCCAAACTGACTTAAAAGTAAGCAGGAGCCGAAATAAAACCCAATGATAGTTATTTTGACTATCTTGACCGATCCGGAACCAATGGCGCACTCGGAATTATCATTTGAAATACTTTAAAATATCCTCAATTTTTGGACTTCAATTTCCAAATTTTAAAATTCTCTAATTCAAATAAATTTTATTTCTCCCAAAATTAAATTTCTCAGTACCAAAATCGTGGGGTGTTACACTCTTCCCCTCTTATAAGAATTTCGCCTGCGAAATTTAGGATATGCCTAGGACCTCAATCTCATTTAGTCCTTACATCTACCCTCTAGATCACTATACCCATCTCATCTAGTTCTCATATCGAACCATATAAATTTTAAAATTTAAACTAACTACCCTGGAAGCCCATACACCCTATACGTTGAGCTCAACTCGTACCATAATAGCTCGGCCTACTAGCCTCAATTCGGAATATAGCACTCAGCAATATAATCTATAGCAGCATATTAAGTATATATGAAAGCCTAAAATTCCCAATGGTTGAACTCTTCTCAATTCCTGACATAAGCCACACTCACGCGGGGGAGGTCGCGCAAGCGAAATCCAAACAAAGAACCCTCCTAATACACTACTGTGCAGCTATGTCGGGGATTGGGTTCAGTTGAACCTGGGTTAAGTTTTATAAAGGATTGTCAAATTTATAGATATTGCCCGAAGGCCTATACAACAATACGGTATAAAACAATTTTCGTGTCTTTCGACACGCCAATAAAATTCCCTATGTCCAAGACACAAGGCATCAACAAATATAATACTCTAACCAATACGTAGTTCTCAAAACCAGCACAACCATGAGATAAATTTCTTCTCTCAACAATAAATCTACAAAACTCTGAACCTCTGAGTTATACTAATCCTTTACATTACATCAACACATTTTCAGAAGACAAGTTCTTCCCTCATTGGAACACTAAAATTACCCGCCCTATCCTATCCATAAACCAATAACCTTAACAGTTCACACTCCTGAAAATCAATAGTGTAACCCTCTACTAGCTCATCACAAGACGGTTTAACATCCCAAAAGATATCTCACAAAGACCACACTTTCTCACTCCCTCTTCCCATAAGGCAATACTTCCGATATTGGGACCACTCCACACCTCACATCGGTAAACGTCACCAACACCAGGTTTCCTAACAATTGTTGAAGAATTTTCTCAATCTAAACCTCCCGAGGGTTCCCTATTCTCTCCTCGTCAGTTTTTACCTTATCGATCATGAAATTCTCCTTCTCATCTCTTCCCGAATCACGAAAACAAATACCTCAAACCAAAGCGTACCTAACATCTATTATGGGTATTACATCTCTCATCTTGCCCCTTCCTAACCGACATATTCTCGGCCACGTCTGAAATGAAAGAAACTGTGTCAGAACGTCATTCGAGCGAGTACATCTCGTGGGAGAAGATAAACGTAGAGAACACAATAATCCTAATAGTAGGGTTCTATATCAAGAATGTCAACGGAAGAACACAGAAAACTCGCACAGATCCTAAAGATTCTAGAACCTGATGCTCTCATACCATCTGTGACAACCTGCTCAAAATAATAACAGTTGGCCAGCCCTATACTACATTAAATCAGGTATATCAGATGGCTCAGTCTCAACATTAACTGATAATACTAAATAATATAAGGCTAACTACCCGAAACTATTAAAAGAGGATGCCAAAAACTAAATAAAACATACAATGGAAATCATACCAACTATGTACAGCTACTAACAAAGGTAGAATGCACAAGTATGATGATGAAATAAAGTGCTAGTATATCATGAAATGAGTATATACAAATGAATATACCCGAATAAGATGTCGGGTCACAGACAGTACAACATTCATGGGAAGAAAATATAAACAATTATAAATAACTCTAAAGTGTAATCCCGAAAAACACAATAAATCCTATCTAGATTTACAAGGAAATAGGGAGAGACTACAATCTATGTCCCGCAACAGTCTGCACCTGTTATGGCTCCCACAACTCTGGATAGAAGGGAATCCGACATCCCTGCGGTAGGACACCTGTAGTAATATATATATATATATATATATATATATATATATATATAGCAGGAGAGAATTATAAACGGGTTAGAGCCTGAGTGTAAAAAATGTTTAGCAAGTGTGTTAATCGTGCATAAGAAATATAAATGCACTTATTTCATAATTTAAAGTGGATTCGCACTCTCGTGAAACCCCAATCTCACATATCATCTAAAAGCGCGCACCTATTCGCATCCTGAAATCTTTATTAAGTTATCCTTCCTATAAGGACAACCTACCTTACCATAGGCACGTCCTATACCCCCAAGACCTGCCATCCTAACATAACCCAAGAATCTTTCCCATTCTAATCACATTTAATTATATTTACACATATATGCTATACTAGGCGAGATTTCCAATTTTATTAGCTTACAACAGTTATAAGTCTTAATACGTTACCCATTTACATTAGGCTTCAATAATATAATTTAATTTCTAAATAACATGCATACAAATTAATAAGGACAAAACTTCTCTCCACTCTCAACATTGCACTATGTTTTGTGCGTGGGGCGTCTCGCAAAGAGAAATCCAAACAAGGATCACCCTCCAATACACTACTCCTTGACAATGTCGATCGTGGGGATCCATCATGTCATCCACGATAATTATACTACTGGTACTTATAAGTATTAAGGACATAACTTCTCTCTATTCTCAACACAGCGTTGGGTTTCGTGCGTGGGGCGTCTCGCAAAGCAAAATCCAAATAAGGAACCTCCCCGATACACTACTTCTTGACCGTGTTGATTGTAGGGATCCATTATGTCATACACACAATTATACTACTATAACTACCTATAAATACAAAGGACAGAACTTCTCTCTACTCTCAACATGTCACTGTGTTTCGTGCGTGAGGCGTCTCGCAAAGCGAAATCCAAATAAGGAACCCCCCCAAAACACTACTCCTTGATCGTGTTGATTGTAGGGATCCATTATGTCATCTACACAAAATGTGCTACTACAATATGGATTACTAACAAAGAGTAATCCCAAAATCTCCAACAAATATCCTTGGGTTGATATAACCGAAATATTCCTCAAATGCAATACATCAACCCCCAAATAATCTGGTACACCATAATCGTCCAAGATGTACAGCATAGAAATTTCATATCCATTCACCAACAGGATATAATAAATATATATATTTACTCTAAACATATATGTGTATATATATATATATATATATATATGACCATTCATTCCCATAGACAAGTGTACATACTACATATAATGTACAATGGCCATACACATAATATAACCGGCTATATATCGCCCATATACTGCACCATGCTATCATCTTCCAGTGCTCGGCTCACGTAGCATACTGGGGACCACCTGTAGGAATAAACGACACCTACCTCATGTTCAACACACACACACGACGTCCGAGAAGCGGTCATAGTTCATAACCGGTCAATGAGACGAAACATACTCACCACGTCTCACCCCAAAAAAATGCATATCACATAATAACACAACGGACGCTATGACCTGGGGAATATCCACACTCTGCTCATCGAGCCAGGGTGCCCACCCTCATCGCGCAACTTCCCAATGATAGCATATGCGGGGTATGCTTAACCATACAAGTATATATATCATTCCAACGCACAATATATATACATCCGTATAAGTACATCATATAACTAAACCTTCATATACGGTTTAGCTATTCACCCCATTAGTATACACATATGTTCATATCTATACAAATATATATACATACATATATAAATACTATCTCTCATTTGTATGTATGAAGCTTGTAAACTCAACTATTATAATTCGTATTCCTCCATATACTAGCCTTCACTCCAATCATATTAGCTTAATTCGTTATATGAATACGATCCCTCACTTGAAGCATATTTATCCATTTTCCTTATGATAAAAATAATCTTCCAACATAGATATATCTCCCACATTAAGGTTATCACCCAAAGTTTAGTGTAGGTAACAATCACTACACATCACATCCGTATCCGAAAGTACATTAATATCTCCAATTCAAATTTCGACTATTGGTATGCAGACAACTATTAGTCTATAATCCTAAAACTCAATCTTAAATTCATCTCATGATCCAATAACTTTTAGGGAAATATCACATTGATATATATAATCACTATCCCAACTACGGTTCAATTATTCTTCTGAACCCTTAAATCTTATTGCGTTTATAATATATTCCTCGAGTCAAACATTACTAAGGATACGTGACCACTCTCTCTTGTCGGTCCCCAAATCTTAATCTCAATAGAATCCTAATTACTATAAGGATTCGACACACACCTCGGCCTATGATTTCATGTCGTACCCTCACCACTCTCTCGAAGGGACCTTAACCTTACATCATGACTAAGCTCACTTTTGATCTATAATTACGATTCCCATCCCCAATAAGGTCTCCCACTATCTCTATACACAACTATAATGCATACATATAAATATATATTTTCCCCAACCTATTTTAAGAAATCCCTATGATCATGATGTGTGAGAAACCCCTTATAACTCTCCAAAACATATCTCTTTCATCATAAAAGAAGGTCCTGTATCAATAAACCCAACCAAAAAGGGGTAGAAACCATTCAAGAAAAACTCCTCAAAACAGCCCTGTTTTCGAATCGATTCGGCCTGGCCCGAATCGATTCGGTCCAAAGGACTTGGGACTCTTTCTCAAGCCGAATCGATTCTCCTTGGGTTCAAATCGATTCGGTCATGCAGACCTGCCACTTTTGCCTAAGCCGAATCGATTCTCTTAGGGGGAGAATCGATTCGGGTCTGCAGAACCAAAAAGGGTCTTTTCTTCTTCATAAAACCCACGAATTCTAAACCCTAAAAGTTCACTTCGAACCCCTAAACCTTCATCATAACATAAGTCTAAGCCAATAAATCAACCCAAAGTTGGTCCCAACATTTTTACACCATCAAACCCATATTTAAACATCAATTTCAAGATTAAACCCAAAAATCTAGGTTTTGATATTAATACCCAAAATCCATTTCTTTTATCCACAAATTATGAAACGAAATATACAAATGAAATATTTAGCAAGATTAAACACTTGCCTCAGATTTGTAGGGGTTGGATCGTCCTCGTGATCGCGGTTGGGCCGGAAATATCCATGCTTTCTTCCTCTCTCTCTTCCTTTCCTCTTCTTTCTTTCTTCCTTTCTTTTTCTCTCTTTCTCTCTAATGAGATGGCTTGATCCATAAGCCTTTAAATCCCTTAAAATATAAGTCCCAGTTTTAAATGTTAATACACACTTTAAATGACTCGTTTACTCCAATTCGAGCCAAACTGACTTAAAAGTAAGCAGGAGCCAAAATAAAACCCAATGACAGTCATTTTGACTATCTCGACCCATCCAAAACTAATGGCGCACTCAGAATTATCATTTGGATATTTTAAAATGTCGTCAATTTTTGGACTTCAATTTCCAAATTTTAAAATTCTCCAATTCAAATAAACTTTATTTCTCCCAAAATTAAATTTCTCAGTCCCAAAATCGTGGGGTGTTACAGCTGTGTGCTATTATTGAGTGAGTCTCTATAAAGTTACTCTTATGGGGAGGATAACCTACACCGTGAAGAATGCATGTCTAGGACTGCGTGTGCTTGTGGTATAGCTCCGTGTGAACCATTACTGATTTCTAGCCGTTGCTTTGAAAGTTTGATGAAGAAACTGTGTGTTACTCTTGTGGGAGAAAGCAAAATGGTATGTAAGTCAATGGTCTTGTAAACTTGTTAGAGTTTTAAAAATAAAAGGTTTTTCCCTCCGGGGATTTTTCCTAAAATTTGTGTCGCATGCTTTATTTATTTATGGGTTGACACATGCACACACGTAGTTGCATGTTTAGGTGCTGAATTAATTTAGTTTAAAAATATACTCTAAGTAAATAAGTGTTCCAAAGTAGAAATTTGTGAATTTAATCAATTATCACACAATCATAATGGTTGATGCCATGTGGTGTCGTATATATATACAAACATATATAGATATAACCCTATGAATTAAATAAAGTTAATTACCTAAGTTTAATGATGTAGATAAAGAATTCCAGACCCAATACTATGTAGTGTCCATAAAGGTTGGTTATGACACTAATGTAAGTATTACTAGAGTACTCAGGGAATGGGAACAAGGGTGTAGACAATGATATGTCAAATATATCATTAATGCTAGAAGCATCACGTGTTTAATAATTCTCTCATTATTTATATTACATTTGTAGTCTAGAGGATAGGATACAATTTGTATTGCACCTAGGTGAGAGGTGAGATAATTCCTGCATGTGAGTTTTAATGGGAGATACCTATTTAAATTAACTGTAGTCTTGCATTTGAATTTCAGAAAATTAATTCTTGCACACTCTAGGGCGATGATCCAAATTATAAATTCCCCCCCCCCCCCCCCCCCCCCGAGGTTTATATATATGGGGATAGCAAGACTAACAGAAGATCAGACTTTTGATCACATTTCGTACAGTGACTACTTTCGTTGATTGGTTCCATACTAGGTTGCTCCTCCATTTTAGTTTTATTATTTTTTAAGAATATTTTAACGACAAAAGCCCAACGTTTATTTTACTTTTATTTATATTGAGATGTTATCATGTTGGGATTTTATTTCATTTCTTAGACTATAGATGTTGGACCGATTGGAATTTTTTTAATTATGAAAATTTAGTTTATTTTAATTATGGCTATTAATAAATGTTTTTGTTGTCTTGATGCTGAGAATGATATATTTTGTATAACTAGCCCTATCTTCGGCATACTGTGTCTAGCCAACCTTTACATGAGAAAATGGGGGGTTTTACATTTGATATCAGAGCATCCAGGTTCTATTGTCCTTAGGATCTATGTTGCGTTTGTTTCCTTTTCTGACGAGCATTTTTTGATGTGTCTAGAGCCCATTATAGGATTTTGTAATTTGGTGTCATGATGATGTGTATGTCAATATTGTTCGCTATTGTTTGGTAATTAGTAAGACTTTTTGAGTATTTGAGCTTACAAAAGATTGATAATGAGGATCGTTATGAGTTAAAGGTCAAGCGTGGTATGATTGGTTGGACAAGGGTATTCACCATAGTTTTGAGAATTATTATGGGAAATTATCTTGGTTGGGGGTAAAGTCTACAACTTAAGGACTCTTAGGGGAACAAATTAGTGAATGTCTTTTGTGTTGACTCCATTTTTGGAGATATAAAGGAATTTTAATTGTTGAGGAGGTCATTAGAATTTTGGGCTTTATTTATGATAATATGGGTTGTGATGGAAATTTAGCCTAGTAAAATGACCTTATGAAATTTTGTGCACATAGATAGATAGATAGATAGATAGATAGATAGATAGATAGATAGATAGATAGATAGATAGATAGATAGATAGATAGATAGATAGATAGATAGATAGATAGATAGATAGATAGAGTGAGAGAGAGAGAGAGAGAGAGAGAGAGAGAGCAATGGGTTTCTGTGTTTTAGCGAAATATAAGGATTTTGATGAAAAATTTAAGTGGGGATTAATTCTAATTAAAGGTTTAAATCGGTGTTGCGCTCAGATTTGGGCAATATTCATATGTATGGTAAAACCGTTTGTGATCTAAGTGATGATAGAATGGGAGCATTTGGACTTAAAAGTAGGTTCATCATGTGGTCAAGTAATAGGGGTGGGGACTAGTTAGCTAATTCGTAATACACCTATGTGAGTGGAAATTGAAAAAGAGAACACTGATATTCTGGGTGGTTTGAGTTGAGAGAACCCAATTAGATAATTATACGATGATGGAGTTACATGTGCATTATAGACGTGTCTTTTGTGAGTGTATCAAATATAAATAAGATTTTGGAACAAATGGGTTCCAAGAAACTCAAAGAAATAGCATGTTTCGATTAAGAGTTGTAATTACGGATGTAGGATATAGAGTACTCTTATTAGAAACAATTAGGGGAAAATGAGAAATGATGTTACAAAATGGCGAGTTGAGTCGATAGGGAGGACTACAAAGGTGAATTATAATTTCAGTATTACAACTTGTGATGTATAGAAACATGTTTGCTAGTTGCTTGAATGTGGATTCTTGTTATGGTAGAGTAAAACAAAGGATGGTTCGATTGACGTTTTATAGATTTTATATGGTGTATGTTTCTATGAGCATTGGGGTTATAGATGCATTTTTTATATGGTTGGAGAGGTAACGCCGGACTGAGAGTGGGTGCAATGATGTGATGATGTTGGGTTGTCTATTGACGTAGTTTTTGAAGTGTGTGTGTATATATATATATATATATATATATATATAATAAGGAGTAGGATGTTTTTACTATTTCATAAGAGGATAACATAATTAGGGGTTGAGATTGAGCCACATGTTCACAATCCAACGATTGAAATTTTGGGGCTTTATTGTAATTGAACACTCAAAACATGGGTACTAATTGAGGTACCGAATGTCGGGAGAATCACAACTTTGCTTCCCCTCATGACGCATTTTAATTCAAACCCCAACTACTCACACGTTTTCCAATACAAATCTCTAAATCATTCATTATTTTTTCCTTCTACAACACTCAATCTCTCTCAAACACACACATCCACCGTACCTGCTCCTGTTACTCCCCTTCTCCTTCTTTAATCGCACATCTCTTCTTTACGAAACCACCTATATAACTACAAGCGCTGATGGTAAAGTGTTAAAAAATCTTTTCTTTTATGTGGGTCTTACGAGAGTTTTGCAACAAGACTCAATCCCCCAAGGTATAATCTCTCTCCGTCTCTCCATCTCTACAGTTGGGTTCTGATTTGTGAGTTTTGGTTTCCATATTTTGGGAAATTTAGTAGGTACTCACCCTCCCTCATTTATGCTTAAGATGATTCGTGAATTTTTTTAGATCTGTTTTATTCTTGGAGTTCAACTATATCTGTATGCTTTGATCTTATTTTGTTTTTTTATTTTTTCCGAAGGCGAGACACTCCACGTTTCGAGTTCTCTCTCCCAAGTAGAGAGAGATCCCGAAAAGGCCTTAGGGTCTGCGATGGCTTCTGAAGAGAGATGTATGAATATATATGCAGTGGCTTTGGTATTTCTTGGCACACATGAAACGCCCTTTTTCCCATTTTATGGGCAAAACTATATGTTTTGATGAGATTTCTTTTTATATATGATGAACGAGGTTTTAAATCTACATATTTGAACCCATTGGTTGAGGTTTGTATTTTATCATATTCAACTTTATTGCTCGACTGAGATATGGGTTTTGTGCTTCTGTATCTTCTATTTCTTTCAACTCTATTCCTTCATTTTGCTTTCAATCATCATTGTAAAGTGGGTTCAATTAAAGGGTTTTATAGATTCTGTTCCTGGAGTAAAGTCTTTTTTTTTGTGCTTGGACTCAAAGTCACTGTTGATTTTGAGTTTGGTTGAAAAAATATTCATGTACTACCCGTTTTTACTATTTATCTATAGTTGAACTTTTGTTTAAAATAACTCAACTATAAAATGTTCTATAGTTTTTCCCACTCAAAATGTGCTATTGAGTGAGAGAGAGTTCAATTTTTTAGGAGGTTTCTGTTTTTCATGTACTAATAGTTTTTTATTCCTTTTTATAAAAGGAAGATATGCATGGTACAATCACAAGATATGCACCAAAAGATTTTTTTCAAAGAATTTCTCTACAACCAACACCACAATCACAATACTCTTCGAAAAAGGGTCTTTCTGCCAAAAGATCTCCATTTTTCCTTATGCTTTTTTTATCCAAATGATCGTAGCCTTTAGTTTTTGTTATTTTCGCATCCCGCTGATACAGATTTGGTGAATTTAATGTGATGTTAATTTATGTTTTTGTAGTGAACTATTTTTTTTTCTTAAGTTTTTTGTTTTTGTTTTTAGGGGATGAAGTAATTTTTTTTATAGGGGTAAAATTTGTGCAACTATACTCTTGCTCTCTATTATATTTATTACTTTTTTTGCCTTTTGAGTTTATTAAATTTGGTGTACTTTGTTAAAAGTTGATATATTGGGATTACAAGTTGTGTTAGGCGACTGTGTCTGTTTGATTACACATATAGTTTATAATTAAACAAAGTTCTTCAACAAGATAAAAAAATTATTTTAATTTTCAATGCTTGTATTATTAGGGCACAAGGTTCTATGTCAGTCTGGGCATATGTACTTGAAGGGACAATATATTTTTTACGCATATAAGATTTGCTCAAAAGTACCTTTTGATTTTACAAGAGGGAAATAATTTTCAAAATAGTTTGCTCGATAAAAAATTAAATTACTTTAACTGTTTTTTATTTTAGAAGTTAATTTAGTTTTTTTTAATAGTTAAAACATTTTAGACATTTTTTTAAAATTTTAACAGCTTTTTTTTTCAAATTTTTACAAGTCATTATACGAAAGAACGTTTTTATTATTATTTTTCATAATATAATGAAAACCTTTTTTTTTTAATTTTAAAAAAGTTAAAACAGTTTTTTTTTAAAGTTAAAATATTTTTTAATTAAAAAATTGTTTTTACTGTCAAAAAACATTTTTTTAATAAAAAATATTTTTATAATGACCTTTTTATTAAGACAACATGAAAGGAAGTCTAGCTATTAAAAAATCTACATAGTGAGTTGTCTAATCTAACTTTTCACTCAACCTACAATACCCAACTAATAAAAAGCTACTCAACCGAAAACTAATATGATGTAACCACACTAACCTATCTCTGCAATAGCCGACCAGACTCTAAAATCAATCACCCTCCCCAAGTACACACATACTTTGAACATGAGTAAGGTTTGAATTAAAAGTTCCCAATGCCTCTTTTATATAATTTTTATATTGGCTTATGTTTCGGCCTTTATCTGTTTGAGTACATTGTAGGTTTGGGATGAAAAAATTATAGTTTGTGTTAAAAAAAATTGGAATATATTGAAAAATTTTAACTGTACACTATTTAAAAATAATTTTCTTAATATTTTTCTATAAATAAAAACCTCAACTTACTTTAACAGTTTTTTTTATTTTAGAAGTTAATTTAAAAAGCTATATTTTAATAGTCAAAACATTTTTAACATTTTTTTTAATTTTAAAATCTTTTTTTCCTAATTTTACAAGTCATTGTTTGAAAAAACATTTTTTATAAAACAATTAAAACGTTTTTTAAAATTTTAAAAGAGTTAAAATACTTTTTATTTTTTTAAAGTTAAAAGCATTTTTTAATTAAAAATTTATTTTTTATTATCTAAAAACAATTTTTTGAATAAAAAAAATATTTTTATAATGACCTTTGTTATTAAGACAACATGAAAGGAAGTCTATATATTAAAAATCCTACACAATGTGGGTTGTCTAATCCAACTTCTCACGCAACCTAAAACTTCTCACTCAAAATCCTACACAAGTAATAGAAAGCTATTGAACCTAAAACTAATATGATGCTATTGAACCTAAAACTAATATGATGTAACCACAGTCACCCATCTCTGCAATACCCGACCACACTCTAAATAAATCACCCTCCCCCAAAAGTGAAGTACACATATATTTGAACATGAGTAAGGTTTGAATTTAAAGTTCCCAATGCCTTTTTTATATTATTATTTTAGGGGATTATGTTTGAACCTTTAACTATTTGAGTAACATGATGATCAAATAAATTTTTATATACTTTATTACTGTTTTTTACACTTTTTTATTTGCACCTTTAATTTTTATTTATTAATACAACGTAAATACATTACGTTATTGTAAGCAATTGAGATATGTCAATACATTATTTATTAGTACAATGTCAATACACTTTTTTATATGTATTGTATGCATTCGACTGTCGACCCAAAAGATACAAGTTGCATGTGCACCGACTTCGTTGGACTTGGAGTAAATGTCAATACATTACATTACGACATTTTTGTATTCATTATGTGATTAATGTCATTTGTTATCGATTGTAGGTTATGATAAGTATATTGTATATGTTTTCGACGTTGAATAATTTTATTCCAAATTTGGTGGTTGATTGAACTATTAGACAATAAATTTATCGTTTCTCGAGACTTTATTAGATAATAGTTTCTTGGGAACGATGCATGGGCATACCATAGTATTGGTATAACTAAGGTATGATGTATGAAATAAAGTTTTCGTACTGGTATTATTTTCATGAATTAAGTTAAATGGGTGATGTTTGTTTATACGAGGTCTAAGATAGACTATTATTTTTTTTTTGTTGGGGTATTTTTATTTCTTAAAGAGGGTAGTGTAATACCCCGTACTTTTGGCTATATTTATTTTTGGGATTAATTAATTAAATGCGTATTAATTGGAAATTAATCCGGGTTAAAAATACTAATATGATGCGAATTGGTATTTGATTATGTACATATATGATTATATATGTATTTGGTATTATGAAATTTATCGTGGGATTTATATACGGCATCTTAGAAATTTTGTTGAGACGCGTGGGACCGCCGCGTCACGGTTTAATATTTTTTTTATAATAAAAGTGAATTTAAAATCTATAATCCGTATGGTCGTTTTGAGTGCGCCAACGCGTCCGGAAGGGTCGAGATAGTCAGAAAACACTAGCCGGGGGTATAGTTTGGGTCGCGGGGTATCTTTAGGCCATTCCGGCACCATAAAGGGTATTTTAGTAATTTGGTATTTTTGGGTAATTAAAAGTGACGAAAATTGAGAGTTGTAATCTGATAAGGAATTGACCCAACCAACCCTTTTTAACCCAACAAGCCACGGAGGTTTATTAAATTAGGTTTTCATAAGTTCCCCAAAGCAAACCCTAGCCACCATAGCTTTTTAGAGAAGAAAGCTTGGAGAAGGAGAGAGAGAGAGGAATTCTGCAGAAATTCTACACCGAATCCACACCAAATTCAGAAATCAAACCAAGGCAAGTGACTTTATTTCATTTAAATTCGAAGAATTTCTTTTCCATGTTAGAAATTGAAGAATCTTGATTGTTCTTGAAAGATTAAAAGAAAACCCATGAAATTTGAAGTTATTATTGAATGTTGGGATAGGTTTGCATGTAGAAACATTGTTGGGAGATTTAATTTCGGAGATTTCATATCTAGGTGATGTATAAACGAATTAAAATCTGGGAATTTATGATGAGAAAAAGTTAGGGTTTATGTTCTTGAAGAAAATTGGGAATTAATGTAGAAATTGTGATTTAATGATGTTTAGAAGATATTAAACCCTTTAATGATGTTAGTATAGCCCCTTAACATGTTTGAGGATGATTAGAGAACTCAATATATTGTGGGAACGAATTTTAGAAGAGGTTTGAGGAGTAAAAATGGTGAAAAACGAATTGGGGAAAAATCTGGGCTGAAACTGGCCACTCGTTAGAAGCAGCCCCCAGGTCGTTCGAACGAGCTCGTTCGAACGAGCTTCTAACGAGTTGACCAGTCGTTATTAACGAGTAGGAATTTTCGTTCGATATCTCGTTCGAACGAGATATCGTTAGAAGGGTCAGTTCGTTCGAACGAACTGGGATCTCGTTCGAACAGCCTCGTTCGAACGAGACTTCTAACGACCTGACAGTCCAAACTCGTTCGAAGCCTCGTTCGAACGAGACTTCTAACGAGTTGACAGTTTGGTCCTTTTTGGACTGTTTTGACTTTTGGAGTCCCGGGAACTGGTTCAAGGGTAGTGTTAGTATTCCTTTGATGATATAGTGATTGATTTGGGACTTTTGGGTTATTGAGATGAGTAAATCATACACGAGAGTTATATTCAATGAACCGTTTGGGTTGAGACGTGAGTGCCTACTACGATGTGAGGATAAATTATGACACGTATAATTATGAACCGGAATAAAATAAGTTGTGATAATTATAATTAGTACGAGAGTGCAATATGTACTACGAATATAATACGGTATTACTAATATGTGTGTTTACTTAGTATTGATATATGGATTGTATGTATGACATACCTACCATACTTGCTATCACGGGAGGTTTCGTTCGCTTAGGACCCTCTAATCCTTGTGTGCCTACGGGGGGGATATAGACTGGTACCTTGATGAACATAGGTCATAGAAAGACTTATTGTGATATTAATAAGTCCGCTGACCATGGGAGCGTAGGTATGTGCGTGACCCATGTGATGGTGACTGTGTTCGCCTCCACTATTTGTGATTTGTGTTATCTGAACTATTCCTGAGAGATTCGGAATATGTGATCCTTATGTACGTGATGTACCGGGATGGATGGCAGAGTATGTGTGCACTACAGCTTAGATTGCGGGGTGCTTGTATTGTATATTTATGAGATGAATAATATACATTATATTAATGGGAATCCTCATGTTAATGTTGTAAAAATATTACGGTATTGTTTCGAGATATATAATGAGTTAGCTGATAGTTATATCAATGGCATATTTAGTAACTGAGTTTACGTTAAACCTCTATTAAATTACGAGCGTTGTTATGTTAAATTAACCGAGTAAAATGGGTAGAACCTTTGGTTGTCTAGCTAGTTTACGTTGTCACTTAGCTAGTGGAAAGGGTAGTTATAGATGGGTACTTACGTTAGGAGTGCACAGTTAGACGAGAGGTGAGAATATCATGCGAGTGTACGTCCTAACATGTATTTTGCATTTAATGTTTTAAATGTTTTTAAAGCACTTGCAGGTTTTTAAATTATAACACATTCGGGCTCTGACCCGTTTGCTTTTCAAATCTTTTTCTTGTAAAACCATTTTAGGTGCCCAGCCACAAGGACACCAAGCATAGGTACTCATTCAGGTGACGAGCTGTAGCTGTTTGTGGAAGCTACAAGGATTTGCTCATAGACGCTTCTATCTTTTGGATTCCAGAGTCACGATCTATCTATCAGTTGTAGGGCATGTTGCCCATTCCTATTTAGAGCATCTTTTACATTTCAGTTTTCAGACTTTAGCATGTAGTATTTCAGTTTCAGTTATTTATTTCAGTATGGGATTGTAGTGAGGGGTTTCCTCCAGACTCTATTTATTTCTATTGTGATGGTTATTCATTTTACTTCAGTATGGTGAATGGTGTGATTTATTTCTTCATTACTCTTGTTGCATGTTAATCAGACTTAAAATAAAATTTGGCAACTTGCTTTTTAAATACTAGGTGGTTAGATATAATAAAAATGTTTTCAACAGTGATGCTATTAACTGAGCCAACTTGGCATTTTGAATTAATTTTATAAAGGAGTAGCTACCCGGTATTTAATTAGTCGGGGTGTCACAGGTGGTATCAGAGCATCAGGTTCTAGTGTCCTTTAGGATCTGTACGGCTATTATGTTTCCGCTACGTTTTCTTTGATATAGAGCCCTATATCTTAGGACTGTTGTACTCTTTTTGTGTATGCTTCATTCTTCAGCTATATTAAGTTTATAACCGTGAACTTATAAACTTTGTTCTTATTTCAGATGCCTCCACGACGTGCACGACGAGTTCCCAGGAATGCAACGCCCGAACCCCAGCCCGCTCTAGTTCAGGGTATGTTGAACGCTGCTGAGGTTGCTGCTATAGTAGCCCAAGCAGTAAATGCCGCGATTGCCATGATTCAGCAGGCACCGCCTCAGGCGCCGGTTGCCGCGCCAGCACAGGTTAATGCATTCCTGTCTGCTTGGGAGCGTGTACAAGATGCTTTTCAGAAAGCGCATCCGCCAGAGTTTGCAGGAAGCTCGGATGTAGTGGTCTCGAGCCAGTGGAGGAAGGACATACAGAGGCATTTGAGGATGCATGAGTGCACAGACGTTCAGAAACAGGTGCTAGCTACTTTCAAGCTAGTGGGATCTGCACTACAGTGGTGGGAGTCTATTACCACCGCGGAAGAGAGGGATACCCTCACGATTCAGGAGTTCTGGGTGCGGTTCGACCGCAAGTACTTTCCAGCTGCAGTTCATACAGAGATGAGGAGGAAGATGATGAGTTTGAAGCAGGAGGGCAAGACAGTGGCCGAGTATGAGGCCGAGTTCACTAACCTGTTGAATATCGTTCCAGACGAGATTCCAACAGAGAAGAAGAAGAAGATAGAGAAGTTCACTGATGGGTTGAATTGGAGGATCCGTCAGCATCTGCTAGGAAACCTATCGTTGGCCACGTATTCTGATGTGGTTAACACTGCATTATTACACTGCCAGGACCACCGTTTTCATATGACCGAGGGCAAGCGGTCAGGGGAGTCTAGCCACCAGGGCAGGACTGGAGGACAGGGTGCCAGCGGGGCACAGACCGGTCAGGGGCAGAGACAGACTGAGCAGGGTACCCAGCAAGGGGACAATAAGAGGTTCCGATCAGGGAACTACAGGCAGGGACAGGGAGGTTTCCGCCAGGGCCATCAGGGCCAGCAGGGGCAGAATGGGCAGCAGTTCCATCAGGGCCAGCAGGGCCAAGGGAGGAATGGTAACGGCCACCAGGGCCGGGGACAGCAGGGGCAGAGGGGAGGGAACTTCCCAGGGAAGTGCTTTACTTGTGGCAAGACTGTCCATAAGAAGCAGGATTGTCCTGATAGGGGCAGGGCCCCACAGCAGCAGGGTGCTCGCCAGGAGCCACAGAGACCTATGTTTCCCGCCGCTCTTCCTGCACCGCCGTAGATGGCAGCATTGCCACCCATTCCAGCAGTCCCAGCTCAGCAGGGGCAGCTACAGTATGGACGTGTCTACAACGTTCACCAGGCTGTAGTTCCACAGGCACCGCCCGCGATCGAGGGTACGTTTCCTATCCATGGCACTATGGGTCGGGTGTTATTTGATACGGGTGCTACACACTGTTTTATTGCTACACACTTCGCGAAAGCTTTAGGATTGTTAGCTACGGCAGAGAGCACAGTGGCGTGTGTCGACTCACCATTGGGGAGTGGGTCACTTATTTTCTTTATATGCCGGGGAGTCGGGGTAGAGGTTGGTGGTTTGGTATTGCCTGCAGACATGTTAGTGTTAGACATGCATGTTCACGATGTGATCATCGGTATGGATTGGCTCGTAGCATATAGGGCCATGATTGATTGCTTCAGCGGGAGCATTGTTTTTGCCATTCCGGGGCAAGAGATGTTTGTAGTGGCGATGCCTCGCCCAGAGGGAGGATCGACCGCTCATCTGTATTACATAGAGGAGGATACCTCTAAGGAGGTTGTTATTCCTTTAGATTCGATCCCGGTTGTCAGGGAGTATTCGGATGTATTTCAGGAGATACCAGGCTTACCACCCAGTCGAGAGATAGACTTCGTTATTGATTTGCTACCGGGTACGAGACCTATAGCACGTACACCGTACCGTATGGCTCCAGCTGAGATGCGAGAGTTACGGGATCAGATAGAGCAGCTGTTAGGGCAGGGCTTTATTCGCAGGAGTACCTCACCTTGGGGCGCTCCAGTTTTGTTTGTGAAGAAGAGGGATGGTTCACTGAGATTGTGCGTGGACTACCGAGAATTGAATAAGGTCACGATACGGAATAAGTATCCGTTGCCTCGAATCGATGACTTATTCGACCAGTTGAGAGGAGCTTCTTTCTTCTCGAAGATTGACTTGAGGTCAGGTTACCATCAGTTGCGTATCAGGGAGGAGGATGTCTCGAAGACTGCGTTCTTGTCGAGATATGGTTCTTACGAGTTTCGGGTAATGCCTTTCAGTTTGACCAACGCTCCAGCAGTGTTTATGGACTTAATGAACAGAGTGTTCAGGGACTTCTTAGACCAGTTTGTCATTGTCTTCATCGATGATATCCTGGTTTACTCTCAGTCAGAGGAGGAGCACGCCGAGCATTTGAGGCAGGTTTTGCAGACACTTCGTCAGAACGAGCTGTATGCAAAATATGAGAAGTGCGGGTTTTGGCTGAAGGAAGTCCAGTTCTTGGGTCACATTATTTCCGACCAGGGAATATCTGTCGATCCGGGGAAGGTGTCAGCGGTGAGGGAGTGGGGACAGCCCACGACACCAACAGAGATTCATAGTTTCTTGGGTCTAGCAGGATACTACAGGATGTTCATTCGGGGTTTCTCGGAGATAGCAGGTCCTTTGACACATCTTACTCGTAAAGGTGTGCCATATATCTGGAGTGATGCTTGTCAGTTGGCAGTCGATGAGTTGAAGGACAAATTGACCTCAGCACCTATGTTAGCATTGCCGAGACCGGGAGTTGAGTATTTGGTTTACACCGATGCGTCTTTGCAAGGACTGGGAGGTGTGTTGCAGCAGGAGAGACAGGCCATAGCTTATGCTTCCCGTAAGCTTAAGCCTCATGAGAAGAATTACCCCACATATGATTTGGAGTTGGCGGCAGTGGTATTTGCCTTACGGATTTGGAGGCACTATCTTTTGGGGGAGAAGTTTCAGCTGTTCACGGACCACAAGTCACTACAGTATCTGTTCACGCAGAAGGAATTGAATATGCGGCAGCGTAGGTGGCTTGAGTTTGTGAAAGACTACCAGTTCGACATCCAGTACCACCCGGGTAAGGCTAACGTGGTAGCAGACGCGTTAAGCCGTAGACCAGCAGACGAGGTGGCAGAGGTGTGGAAGGCGAAGTGGAAGGAATTGGGACACTAGGATGCAGTGGCCCGATCTTTCATGTCCGTGATGACCGTTACACCGCAGATTATCACGAAGGTTGTACGGGCACAGACAAATGATTTGTTCTGTCAGGAGCAGATAGTTCGATTACTCACTGAGGGAGCTGAATCCTATACCGTTAGCTCAGACGGGGGATTACGCTTCAATGGGAGATTGGTAGTTCCGGAAGGAGAGGAATTGCGACACGATGTTATGGCAGAGTCGCACGGCTCACGGTTCGCGGTACATCCCGGAGGGGACAAAATGTACCAAGACATGAGACGGCAGTATTGGTGGAGCGGTATGAAGAGAGATATCGCTGAGTTTGTCTCGAAATGCGCCACTTGTCATCTTGTAAAAGTGGATCATCAGAGACCAGCAGGATTGCTACAGCCATTGGAGGTTCCGGTGTGGATGTGGGAGAGCATATCCATGGATTTTGTCACGGGGTTGCTTACGTCGCAGAGGGGTCACGACTCCGTTTGGGTAATTGTAGACAGGTTGTCCAAGGTCGCTCACTTCTTACCCGTAAGGACTGACTACACTACGGGACAGTATGCCCAGCTCTTCATCTCAGAGATTGTGAGACTTCACGGTGTGCCCCTGAATATCGTGTCTGACAGAGACAAGATATTTGTTTCGAGGTTTTGGGAGAGTTTCCAGGAGGCAATGGGCACGGAATTGCGGTTGAGTACGGCTTATCATCCGCAGACTGATGGGCAGACAGAGTGCACCTATTAGATGTTGGAAGACATGCTGCGCATGTGCATTATTGACTTCGGGGGTGGATGGGAGCAGTACCTCCCACTGGTGGAGTTTGCTTACAACAACTCCTATCAGTTCACGATTGGCATGGCTCCGTTTGAGGCATTGTACGGTAGGCCTTGTCGTTCCCCAGCATGTTGGTTGGAGGTGGGAGACAACAAACTACTTGGGCCGAAAGTGATTCAGGATACTTCGGTAAGGATTGAGTTGATTCGGAGTCGCATTCGGGTAGCTCAAGACCGGCAGAAGAGTTACGCTGACGCGAAGAGATTTTTCAGAGAGTTCCAAGTGGGGGACCAGGTTTTGCTCAGGGTATCTCCTATGAAGGGGATTATGCGTTTCGGGAAGAAGGGGAAGTTGGCACCGAGGTATGTGGGGCCGTTTCCTATTATTGAGCGGATCGGACCGGTTGCGTATAGACTCGGGTTACCGGAGCATTTGCATCGGATTCACGACGTGTTCCATATTTCCTCGCTAAGGAAATACCTTAGAGATAATTTGGCTCATTCTCACATTGCTGTGGAGGACATCGATCTCCAGCCGGATAGCTCTTATGAGGAGGGGCCGATTGCTATTTTGGACAGAAGCGAGAGGAAACTGCGGTCAAAGATAGTCCCGTTAGTGCGTGTTCAGTGGCAACATCACAATGTTGAGGAGTCCACATGGGAGCACGAGGATGAGATGCGCGAACGTTATCCAGAGTTATTTTTAGCAGGTACTTTCTAGTTTCGAATTTCGGGACGAAATTCAGTTATTAGGGGGGAAGTATGTAATACCCCGTACTTTTGGCTATATTTATTTTTGGGATTAATTAATTAAATGCGTATTAATAGGAAATTAATCCGGGTTAAAAATACTAATATGATGCGAATTGGTATTTGATTATGTACATATATGATTATATATGTATTTGGTATTATGAAATTTGTCGTGGGATTTATATACGGCATCTTAGAAATTTTGTTGAGACGCGTGGGACCGCCGCGTCACGGTTTAATATTTTTTTATAATAAAAGTGAATTTAAAATCTATAATCCGTATGGTCGTTTTGAGTGCGCCAACGCGTTCGAAAGGGTCGAGATACTCAGAAAACACTAGCCGGGGGTATAGTTTGGGTCCCGGGGTATCTTTAGGCCATTCCGGCACCATAAAGGGTATTTTAGTAATTTGGTATTTTTGGGTAATTAAAAGTGACGAAAATTGAGAGTTGTAATCTGATAAGGAATTGACCCAACCAACCCTTTTTAACCCAACAAGCCACGGAGGTTTATTAAATTAGGTTTTCATAAATTCCCCAAAGCAAACCCTAGCCACCATAGCTTTTTAGAGAAGAAAGCTTGGAGAAGGAGAGAGAGAGAGGAATTCTGCAGAAATTCTACACCGAATCCACACCAAATTCAGAAATCAAACCAAGGCAAGTGACTTTATTTCATTTAAATTCGAAGAATGTCTTTTCCATGTTAGAAATTGAAGAATCTTGATTGTTCTTGAAAGATTAAAAGAAAACCCATGAAATTTGAAGTTATTATTGAATGTTGGGATAGGTTTGCATGTAGAAACATTGTTGGGAGATTTAATTTCAGAGATTTCATATCTAGGTGATGTATAAACGAATTAAAATCTGGGAATTTATGATGAGAAAAAGTTAGGGTTTATGTTCTTGAAGAAAATTGGGAATTAATGTAGAAATTGTGATTTAATGATGTTTAGAAGATATTAAACCCTTTAATGATGTTAGTATAGCCCCTTAACATGTTTGAGGATGATTAGAGAACTCAATATATTGTGGGAACGAATTTTAGAAGAGGTTTGAGGAGTAAAAATGGTGAAAAACGAATTGGGGAAAAATCTGGGCCGAAACTGGCCACTCGTTAGAAGCAGCCCCCAGGTCGTTCGAACGAGCTCGTTCGAACGAGCTTCTAACAAGTTGACCAGTCGTTATTAACGAGTAGGAATTTTCGTTCGATATCTCGTTCGAACGAGATATCGTTAGAAGGGTCAGTTCGTTCGAACGAACTGGGATCTCGTTCGAACAGCCTCGTTCGAACGAGACTTCTAACGACCTGACAGTCCAAACTCGTTCGAAGCCTCGTTCGAACGAGACTTCTAACGAGTTGACAGTTTGGTCCTTTTTGGACTGTTTTGACTTTTGGAGTCCCGGGAACTGGTTCAAGGGTAGTGTTAGTATTCCTTTGATGATATAGTGATTGATTTGGGACTTTTGGGTTATTGAGATGAGTAAATCATACACGAGAGTTATATTCAATGAACCGTTTGGGTTGAGACGTGAGTGCCTACTACGATGTGAGGATAAATTATGACACGTATAATTATGAACCGGAATAAAATAAGTTGTGATAATTATAATTAGTACGAGAGTGCAATATGTACTACGAATATAATACGGTATTACTAAGATGTGTGTTTACTTAGTATTGATATATGGATTGTATGTATGACATACCTACCATACTTGCTATCACGGGAGGTTTCGTTCGCTTAGGACCCTCTAATCCTTGTGTGCCTACGGGGGGGATATAGACTGGTACCTTGATGAACATAGGTCATAGAAAGACTTATTGTGATATTAATAAGTCCGCTGACCATGGGAGCGTAGGTATGTGCGTGACCCATGTGATGGTGACTGTGTTCGCCTCCACTATTTGTGATTTGTGTTATCTGAACTATTCCTGAGAGATTCGGAATATGTGATCCTTATGTACGTGATGTACCGGGATGGATGGCAGAGTATGTGTGCACTACAGCTTAGATTGCGGGGTGCTTGTATTGTATATTTATGAGATGAATAATATACATTATATTAATGGGAATCCTCATGTTAATGTTGTAAAAATATTACGGTATTGTTTCGAGATATATAATGAGTTAGCTGATAGTTATATCAATGGCATATTTAGTAACTGAGTTTACGTTAAACCTCTATTAAATTACGAGCGTTGTTATGTTAAATTAACCGAGTAAAATGGGTAGAACCTTTGGTTGTCTAGCTAGTTTACGTTGTCACTTAGCTAGTGGAAAGGGTAGTTATAGATGGGTACTTACGTTAGGAGTGCACAGTTAGACGAGAGGTGAGAATATCATGCGAGTGTACGTCCTAACATGTATTTTGCATTTAATGTTTTAAATGTTTTTAAAGCACTTGCAGGTTTTTAAATTATAACACATTCGGGCTCTGACCCGTTTGCTTTTCAAATCTTTTTCTTGTAAAACCATTTTAGGTGCCCAGCCACAAGGACACCAAGCATAGGTACTCATTCAGGTGACGAGCTGTAGCTGTTTGTGGAAGCTACAAGGATTTGCTCATAGACGCTTCTATCTTTTGGATTCCAGAGTCACGATCTATCTATCAGTTGTAGGGCATGTTGCCCATTCCTATTTAGAGCATCTTTTACATTTCAGTTTTCAGACTTTAGCATGTAGTATTTCAGTTTCAGTTATTTATTTCAGTATGGGATTGTAGTGAGGGGTTTCCTCCAGACTCTATTTATTTCTATTGTGATGGTTATTCATTTTACTTCAGTATGGTGAATGGTGTGATTTATTTCTTCATTACTCTTGTTGCATGTTAATCAGACTTAAAATAAAATTTGGCAACTTGCTTTTTAAATACTAGGTGGTTAGATATAATAAAAATGTTTTCGACAGTGATGCTATTAACTGAGCCAACTTGGCATTTTGAATTAATTTTATAAAGGAGTAGCTACCCGGTATTTAATTAGTCGGGGTGTCACAGGTGGTATCAAAGCATCAGGTTCTAGTGTCCTTTAGGATCTGTACGGCTATTATGTTTCCGCTACGTTTTCTTTGATATAGAGCCCTATATCTTAGGACTGTTGTACTCTTTTTGTGTATGCTTCGTTCTTCAGCTATATTAAGTTTATAACCGTGAACTTATAAACTTTGTTCTTATTTCAGATGCCTCCACGACGTGCACGACGAGTTCCCAGGAATGCAACGCCCAAACCCTAGCCCGCTCCAGTTCAGGGTATGTTGAACGCTGCTGAGGTTGCTGCTATAGTAGCCCAAGCGGTAAATGCCGCGATTGCTGTGATTCAGCAGGCACCGCCTCAGGCGCCGGTTGCCGCGCTAGCACAGGTTAATGCATTCCCGTCTGCTTGGGAGCGTGTACGAGATGCTTTTCAGAAAGCGCATCCGCCAGAGTTTGCAGGAAGCTCGGATGTAGTGGTCTCGAGCCAGTGGAGGAAGGACATACAGAGGCATTTGAGGATGCATGAGTGCACAGACGTTCAGAAACAGGTGCTAGCTACTTTCAAGCTAGTGGGATCTGCACTACAGTGGTGGGAGTCTATTACCACCGCGGAAGAGAGGGATACCCTCACGATTCAGGAGTTCTGGGTGCGGTTCGACCGCAAGTACTTTCCATCCGCAGTTCATACAGAGATGAGGAGGAAGCTGATGAGTTTGAAGCAGGAGGGCAAGACAGTGGCCGAGTATGAGGTCGAGTTCACTAACCTGTTGAATATCGTTCCAGACGAGATTCCAACAGAGAAGAAGAAGAAGATAGAGAAGTTCACTGATGGGTTGAATTGGAGGATCCGTCAGCATCTGCTAGGAAACCTATCATTGGCCACGTATTCTGATGTGGTTAACGCTGCATTATTACACTGCCAGGACCACCGTTTTCATATGACCGAGGGCAAGCGGTCAGGGGAGTCTAGCCACCAGGGCAGGACTGGAGGACAGGGTGCCAGCGGGGCACAGACCGGTCAGGGGCAGAGACAGACTGAGCAGGGTACCCAGCAGGGGGACAATAAGAGGTTCCGGTCAGGGAACTACAGGCAGGGACAGGGAGGTTTCCGCCAGGGCCATCAGGGCCAGCAGGGGCAGAATGGGCAGCAGTTCCATCAGGGCCAGCAGGGCCAAGGGAGGAATGGTAACGGCCACCAGGGCCGGGGACAGCAGGGGCAGAGGGGATGGAACTTCCCAGGGAAGTGCTTTACTTGTGGCAAGACTGGCCATAAGAAGCAGGATTGTCCTGATAGGGGCAGGGCCCCACAGCAGCAGCAGCAGGGTGCTCGCCAGGAGCCACAGAGACCTATGTTTCCCGCCGCTCTTCCTGCACCGCAGCAGATGGCAGCATTGCCACCCATTCCAGCAGTCCCAGTTCAGCAGGGGCAGCTACAGTATGGACGTGTCTACAACATTCACCAGGCTGCAGTTCCACAGGCACCGCCCGCGATCGAGGGTACGTTTCCTATCCATGGCACTATGGGTCGGGTGTTATTTGATACGGGTGCTACACACTGTTTTATTGCTACACACTTCGCGAAAGCTTTAGGATTGTTAGCTACGGCAGAGAGCACAGTGACGTGTGTCGACTCACCATTGGGGAGTGGGTCACTTATTTTCTTTATATGCCGGGGAGTCGGGGTAGAGGTTGGTGGTTTGGTATTGCCTGCAGACATGTTAGTGTTAGACATGCATGTTCACAATGTGATCATCGGTATGGATTAGCTCGTAGCATATAGGGCCATGATTGATTGCTTCAGCGGGAGCATTGTTTTTGCCATTCCGGGGCAAGAGATATTTGTAGTGGTGATGCCTCGCCCAGAGGGAGGATCGACCGCTGATCTGTATTACATAGAGGAGGATACCTCTAAGGAGGTTGTTATTCCTTTAGATTCGATCCCGGTTGTCAGGGAGTATTCGGATGTATTTCAGGAGATACCAGGCTTACCACCCAGTCGAGATATAGACTTAGTTATTGATTTGCTACCGGGTACGAGACCTATAGCATGTACACCGTACCGTATGGCTCCAGCTGAGATGCGAGAGTTACGAGATCAGATAGAGCAGCTGTTAGGGCAGGGCTTTATTCCCAGGAGTACCTCACCTTGGGGCGCTCCAGTTTTGTTTGTGAAGAAGATGGATGGTTCACTGAGATTGTGCGTGGACTACCGAGAATTGAATAAGGTCACGATACGGAATAAGTATCCGTTGCCTCGAATCGATGACTTATTCGACCAGTTGAGAGGAGCTTCTTTCTTCTCGAAGATTGACTTGAGGTCAGGTTACCATCAGTTGCGTATCAGGGAGGAGGATGTCTCGAAGACTGCGTTCTTGTCGAGATATGGTTCTTACGAGTTTCGGGTTATGCCTTTCGGTTTGACCAACGCTCCAGCAGTGTTTATGGACTTAATGAACAGAGTGTTCAGGGACTTCTTAGACCAGTTTGTCATTGTCTTCATCGATGATATCCTGGTTTACTCTCAGATAGAGGAGGAGCACGCCGAGCATTTGAGGCAGGTTTTGCAGACACTTCGTCAGAACGAGCTGTATGCAAAATATGAGAAGTGCGGGTTTTGGCTGAAGGAAGTCCAGTTCTTGGGTCACATTATTTCCGACCAGGGAATATCTGTCGATCCGGGGAAGGTGTCAGCGGTGAGGGAGTGGGGACAGCCCACGACACCAACAGAGATTCGTAGTTTCTTGGGTCTAGCAGGATACTACAGGAGGTTCATTCGGGGTTTCTCGGAGATAGCAGGTCCTTTGACACATCTTACTCGTAAAGGTGTGCCATATATCTGGAGTGATGCTTGTCAGTTGGCATTCGATGAGTTGAAGGACAAATTGACCTCAGCACCTGTGTTAGCATTGCCGAGACCGGGAGTTGAGTATTTGGTTTACACCGATGCGTCTTTGCAAGGACTGGGAGGTGTGTTGCAGCAGGAGAGACAGGCCATAGCTTATGCTTCCCGTAAGCTTAAGCCTCATGAGAAGAATTACCCCACACATGATTTGGAGTTGGCGGCAGTGGTATTTGCCTTACGGATTTGGAGGCACTATCTTTTGGGGGAGAAGTTTCAGCTGTTCACGGACCACAAGTCACTATAGTATCTGTTCACGCAGAAGGAATTGAATATGCGGCAGCGTAGGTGGCTTAAGTTTGTGAAAGACTACCAGTTCGACATCCAGTACCACCCGGGTAAGGCTAACGTGGTAGCAGACGCGTTAAGACGTTGACCAGCAGACGAGGTGGCAGAGGTGTGGAAGGCGAAGTGGAAGGAATTGGGACACCAGGATGCAGTGGCCCGATCTTTCATGTCCGTGATGACCGTTACACCGCAGATTGTCACGAAGGTTGTACGGGCACAGACAAATGATTTGTTCTGTCAGGAGCAGATAGTTCGATTACTCACTGAGGGAGCTGAATCCTATACCGTTAGCTCAGACGGGGGATTACGCTTCAATGGGAGATTGGTAGTTCCGGAAGGAGAGGAATTGTGACACGATGTTATGGCAGAGTCGCACGGCTCACGGTTCGCGGTACATCCCGGAGGGGACAAAATGTACCAAGACATGAGACGGCAGTATTGGTGGAGCGGTATGAAGAGAGATATCGCTGAGTTTGTCTCGAAATGCGCCACTTGTCAGCTTGTAAAAGTGGATCATCAGAGACCAGCAGGATTGCTACAGCCATTGGAGGTTCCGGTGTGGATGTGGGAGAGCATATCCTTGGATTTTGTCACGGGGTTGCCTACGTCGCAGAGGGGTCACGACTCCGTTTGGGTAATTGTAGACAGGTTGTCCAAGGTCGCTCACTTCTTACCCGTAAGGACTGACTACACTACGGGACAGTATGCCCAGCTCTTCATCTCAGAGATTGTGAGACTTCACGGTGTGCCCCTGAATATCGTGTCTGACAGAGACAAGATATTTGTTTCGAGGTTTTGGGAGAGTTTCCAGGAGGCAATGGGCACGGAATTGCGGTTGAGTACGGCTTATCATCCGCAGACTGATGGGCAGACAGAGCGCACTAATCAGATGTGGGAAGACATGCTGCGCATGTGCATTATTGACTTCGGGGGTGGATGGGAGCAGTACCTCCCACTGGTGGAGTTTGCTTACAACAACTCCTATCAGTTCACGATTGGCATGGCTCCGTTTGAGGCGTTGTACGGTAGGCCTTGTCGTTCCCCAGCATGTTGGTTGGAGGTGGGAGACAACAAACTACTTGGGCCGGAAGTGATTCAGGATACTTCGGCAAGGATTGAGTTGATTCGGAGTCGCATTCGGGTAGCTCAAGACCGACAGAAGAGTTACGCTGACGCGAAGAGATTTTTCAGAGAGTTCCAAGTGGGGGACCAGGTTTTGCGCAGGGTATCTCCTATGAAGGGGATTATGCGTTTCGGGAAGAAGGGGAAGTTGGCACCGAGGTATGTGGGGCCGTTTCCTATTATTGAGTGGATCGGACCGGTTGCGTATAGACTCGGGTTACCAGAGCATTTGCATCGGATTCACAACGTGTTCCATATTTCCTCGCTAAGGAAATACCTTAGAGATAATTTGGCTCATTCTCACATTGCTGTGGAGGACATCGATCTCCAGCCGGATAGCTCTTATGAGGAGGGGCCGATTGCTATTTTGGACAGAAGCGAGAGGAAACTGCGGTCAAAGATAGTCCCGTTAGTGCGTGTTCAGTGGCAACATCACAATGTTGAGGAGTCCACATGGGAGCGCGAGGATGAGATGCGCGAACGTTATCCAGAGTTATTTTTAGCAGGTACTTTCTAGTTTCGAATTTCGGGACGAAATTCAGTTATTAGGGGGGAAGTATGTAATACCCCGTACTTTTGGCTATATTTATTTTTGGGATTAATTAATTAAATGCGTATTAATTGGAAATTAATCCGGGTTAAAAATACTAATATGATGCGAATTGGTATTTGATTATGTACATATATGATTATATATGTATTTGGTATTATGAAATTTGTCGTGGGATTTATATACGGCATCTTAGAAATTTTGTTGAGACGCGTGGGACCGCCGCGTCACGGTTTAATATTTTTTTATAATAAAAGTGAATTTAAAATCTATAATCCGTATGGTCGTTTTGAGTGCGCCAACGCGTCCGGAAGGGTCGAGATAGTCACAAAACACTAGTCGGGGGTATAGTTTGGGTCCCGGGGTATCTTTAGGCCATTCCGGCACCATAAAGGGTATTTTAGTAATTTTGTATTTTTGGGTAATTAAAAGTGACGAAAATTGAGAGTTGTAATCTGATAAGGAATTGACCCAACCAACCCTTTTTAACCCAACAAGCCACGAAGGTTTATTAAATTAGGTTTTCATAAGTTCCCCAAAGCAAACCCTAGCCACCATAGCTTTTTAGAGAAGAAAGCTTGGAGAAGGAGAGAGAGAGAGGAATTCTGCAGAAATTCTACACCGAATCCACACCAAATTCAGAAATCAAACCAAGGCAAGTGACTTTATTTCATTTAAATTCGAAGAATGTCTTTTCCATGTTAGAAATTGAAGAATCTTGATTGTTCTTGAAAGATTAAAAGAAAACCCATGAAATTTGAAGTTATTATTGAATGTTGGGATAGGTTTGCATGTAAAAACATTGTTGGGAGATTTAATTTCAGAGATTTCATATCTAGGTGATGTATAAACGAATTAAAATCTGGGAATTTATGATGAGAAAAAGTTAGGGTTTATGTTCTTGAAGAAAATTGGGAATTAATGTAGAAATTGTGATTTAATGATGTTTAGAAGATATTAAACCCTTTAATGATGTTAGTATAGCCCCTTAACATGTTTGAGGATGATTAGAGAACTCAATATATTGTAGGAACGAATTTTAGAAGAGGTTTGAGGAGTAAAAATGGTGAAAAACGAATTGGGGAAAAATCTGGGCCGAAACTGGCCACTCGTTAGAAGCAGCCCCCAGGTCGTTCGAACGAGCTCGTTCGAACGAGCTTCTAACGAGTTGACTAGTCGTTATTAACGAGTAGGAATTTTCGTTCGATATCTCGTTCGAACGAGATATCGGTAGAAGGGTCAGTTCGTTCGAACGAACTGGGATCTCGTTCGAACGAGACTTCTAACGACCTGACAGTCCAAACTCGTTCGAAGCCTCGTTCGAACGAGACTTCTAACGAGTTGACAGTTTGGTCCTTTTTGGACTGTTTTGACTTTTGGAGTCCCGGGAACTGGTTCAAGAGTAGTGTTAGTATTCCTTTGATGATATAGTGATTGATTTGGGACTTTTGGGTTATTGAGATGAGTAAATCATACACGAGAGTTATATTCAATGAACCGTTTGGGTTGAGACGTGAGTGCCTACTACGATGTGAGGATAAATTATGACACGTATAATTATGAACCGGAATAAAATAAGTTGTGATAATTATAATTAGTACGAGAGTGCAATATGTACTACGAATATAATACGGTATTACTAAGATGTGTGTTTACTTAGTATTGATATATGGATTGTATGTATGACATACCTACCATACTTGCTATCACGGGAGGTTTCGTTCGCTTAGGACCCTCTAATCCTTGTGTGCCTACGGGGGGGATATAGACTGGTACCTTGATGAACATAGGTCATAGAAAGACTTATTGTGATATTAATAAGTCCGCTGACCATGGGAGCGTAGGTATGTGCGTGACCCATGTGATGGTGACTGTGTTCGCCTCCACTATTTGTGATTTGTGTTATCTGAACTATTCCTGAGAGATTCGGAATATGTGATCCTTATGTACGTGATGTACCGGGATGGATGGCAGAGTATGTGTGCACTACAGCTTAGATTGCGGGGTGCTTGTATTGTATATTTATGAGATGAATAATATACATTATATTAATGGGAATCCTCATGTTAATGTTGTAAAAATATTACGGTATTGTTTCGAGATATATAATGAGTTAGCTGATAGTTATATCAATGGCATATTTAGTAACTGAGTTTACGTTAAACCTCTATTAAATTACGAGCGTTGTTATGTTAAATTAACCGAGTAAAATGGGTAGAACCTTTGGTTGTCTAGCTAGTTGACATTGTCACTTAGCTAGTGGAAAGGGTAGTTATAGATGGGTACTTACGTTAGGAGTGCACAGTTAGACGAGAGGTGAGAATATCATGCGAGTGTACGTCCTAACATGTATTTTGCATTTAATGTTTTAAATGTTTTTAAAGCACTTGCAGGTTTTTAAATTATAACACATTCAGGTTCTGACCCGTTTGCTTTTCAAATCTTTTTCTTGTAAAACCATTTTAGGTGCCCAGCCACAAGGACACCAAGCATAGGTACTCATTCAGGTGACGAGCTGTAGCTGTTTGTGGAAGCTACAGGGATTTGCTCATAGACGCTTCTATCTTTTGGATTCCAGAGTCACGATCTATCTATCAGTTGTAGGGCATGTTGCCCATTCCTATTTAGAGCATCTTTTACATTTCAGTTTTCAGACTTTAGCATGTAGTATTTCAGTTTCAGTTATTTATTTCAGTATGGGATTGTAGTGAGGGGTTTCCTCCAGACTCTATTTATTTCTATTGTGATGGTTATTCATTTTACTTCAGTATGGTGAATGGTGTGATTTATTTCTTCATTACTCTTGTTGCATGTTAATCAGACTTAAAATAAAATTTGGCAACTTGCTTTTTAAATACTAGGTGGTTAGATATAATAAAAAAAATTTCGACAGTGATGCTATTAACTGAGCCAACTTGGCATTTTGAATTAATTTTATAAAGGAGTAGCTACCCGGTATTTAATTAGTCGGGGTGTCACAGGTAGATAGCCCTATAAATGAAGGAAATTTTGCCCAATTTTTTAAAATTGTATACATTTATTTGCGTTGTGATTTTTTTTTACTTAAATTATACACGATTCGATACTTTGGAAATTTCTCTCCGTGCCTTCAGGCACGGGCATTTCGCTAGTATATATATAATGAGTAGAATGTTTTTAATATTCCGTAAGTTCATAACACAATTAGATGTAAGGATTGAGCCACCAAGGCACTGGACGGAGGGTGAGATCACAATTCACGCCATAAGCACTACAACTCACCACAATTGATTTTATAATTTATATGGCGTTTACAATTTTAACCTACTAAAATTTTCTTCCCCCCCCCCCCCAATTTTCCTTTTAATATTTTACTATGATTCAAATATAGAGGGTGTATTAGTAATACATCAAAAAGTGAATATTTTCTCTCTCCGGTTCACTTCCCCAAACTCTCAAATTCTGCCAATCCTCAAATGAAACCCTATCTCCCTCTCATCTCTCTCTTTATCTCTCTCATTTTGATTTTGCGTCTCTCCCTCATCCCTTTCTCCCCCACGCTCAAGAACTCCCTCCACTACTGCCCTACGCCTCCATCGCCACACACACTCGCACACATGCAACAGGTTTACTCTTTTTCCATTTTTTCAATTTTGTTCGTTTATATTGTTTGGTTTTCATATCTAATGTTTTTGGTTTGCAGATCTAAAGTATTTCAATAATTTCTTGATGTAATTTATTTTTATGGTTTTGGTGTTAGGTTTGCAAGGAAAATACGAGAATGATAAGCATTTGGTTTAATTTTGGGTAAGTTTTTATAGTTACTACAAATATAAATATATGTTATGATTCTTAGGGTTTCTTTGTTTATTTCCCATTTTAACATATTGATTAGTGGAGGTTTTTTTGTTGATGGTTTGAGATGTATTGTATTTGCTGTTGAACCCACTACTTAAAATATTGTCTCTACTTTTATTGTAACTGATATTTAGTATTTGCTCTGATATTTAGACACAAACCTGAGAAAACTCTTGATTGGGAGATACAAATGCAAAGTAAAATTTATGAAATGTTTGAATATGCATTTCATCAAAAGATTTAATAATACTATCGAAATTTGGTGTCAAAAGTTTGTATAAGCTATTTTATTATCGAAAATGTACTTTCTCCACCTAAGGATTAAGATCTGTGATTTCTTCTTTTTTGCAGATATAATCCTTTGTTATATGTTGCTCATTTCATAACTTAATATTTCTTCTTCAGTTTAATGGATAGTTTTTTGGGCTAAATTACATATGTAGGTTAATGTTTCTTCTAAGAACCGAGGTATGTGAAGTTTTGGACATGATTTTTCTACATACATTGGAGATGCTCAGGTGACATAGATGAGAATTAATGCTTCTTCACTCTATTATCTGCTATTCCTCCGTTTAAGACTATATAATGACATTATAGTATTTAGTGAATTAAAATTTGACTATTTTTTTAGCCACCTCTTTGTATATCTACAAATTGGTCATCCGTTTAAGACTAATTGGTTGCTCTATCTACAAATTTGTCATCTGTCATATTTTTAAGACTAATATGTCATTTATCATCTATTTAAGACTAATGGGCTAACATATGTTCATTTTGGTAGATATTTTGTTGGACCGGTGAATGCTCACTGCTCAATGTTCTCCACTACATTCGAGGGATGAATGCTTAACGAGTTCTTCAAAGGTACGTCCTTGATTTGGACTATATATATTCATTAGGATGAGTTTTAGTGTATTTATTCAACTAATGCAATGCAAAATCGAAGACTTTAGATCTTACTTCTTGCTTCAAATAGATTTTTGATCTATTTTACTTTCTTTTAAATGTTAAATTTTATGGTTCTCCAACACACATGAAGTCTGACACTTCTCTCATACTGTACACACCCTCTTTTTTTCAGATACTAAAGTTCTTCAACAATATGAAATCCATAAGCAAGTGGAGATCTCTGGGTAAGTTAAAAGTTTTTGATAAGTTATATCACTTTCTTGAAAACTGCCATTTAGTTTTAATGTAGTATTTAAGGTTTATTTTTTTATGTTGTGTTTCAAAAGACATTTCTCTTATACTGTATCACACTCAATTATAGAAATACCAAGTGGGGTGTTTATCATAGTTCTATTATTATGCTGTCCCACTATGTTATTATGTTACATAAGGTTTATGTAGAATGTTTAAACTTCCTATTCATTTTCTCATCTAAAACTGTAGCTAATTGTAAGACCATACCCTATATTTTTTGGGGGGTTGATAGCGTTTTGCTGGACTAGATACACTATACAAATAGAATATTGGACAGGTTTAACCCCAACTCTTTGGTAAGCTAACTCTCACAAACAGGTAGAGGGCCATTAGGAGTTATATTTTATGCTCAACAAAGTTGCGTGAGCCAGAAAAGGATGGAGAGGATGACACGGGATTGTGTATTGCTGGCTGATCAGGGCTGTTAGAAGAGGATTATGGGTTAGAGGTAGAAACAGGTATATGCCTATTACGGGTGGTAGAAGGGTCAGATATAGGTGCACTATGGAGAGGATTTGAGGGGTGTGAGGTACCGTTTGAAGCAGGTACGATAGACAGTGTATTTGATATTCATTAATGTTCTATAAGTCTGCGAGTAGTTTTGATGGATCTTTATGAAGTTGTTTAGTTAAATGCATGGTTCGATTTCATTTGCACACAAATTCATGCTTTATGTTTATTTGATTTCAGTGTTAAAAGAAAATTTTGAAAATATATGATCAACAAGGTAATTTTTTGGGTTTCAACATTTGTTCTTTTAAGTTAGACATTCTGGTATGTTGCTGATTCAATTAGACATTCTATCTATTTTTACCAACTTTTGAATAATAAAGTCAGTACATGTATAACTATCCACAAGGGACCTCAACAAGTCATGGTGTCACCCATGGATGTTGAAAACTTTGCACAGCCTGTTCCTAAATGACTACAGCTATTGGCCTGAATTTGAAATCATTGCGTAATTGAGATATCAAACTACTATATGAGAAATTAATCAGATGCTAAAGACTTGCATTGCCATTTTTTGTGTAGATAAATCCACTATTCTGGAAATTGATGCATTATGACAGTGCAGTTGTTGCTTCAAATTTTCCAATGTGTGTGTTGCGCTTAGCGTTACTCTCAACCTGCATAAGTTAGGGGGCACTGTCGGGGGTCTGATTGCATTTACATTAAAAGCCAATCTCAACAAATCTTGGCTAACTTGGAGGGACTTTTCTTCACTTCCTACAATAAGGGAGATTATGGGACTCAAAATGGGGATTCCAGTGAGAGCCTGAAAATCACGCACCCTGTCCCAAATAGCTCTTTTATGTAGATTCTCCTTTTGCTCCACAATAATATCAGCATGCGCAACAACAACAATGGACACTGGTGTAGAAGTTGAAAATATAAAATCATGACCCCTTGATTGTATAAGTTGCTTCCACCTTTTGCTGCATGCTATGAATCCACAATGGCAACTTATAGCCTTACTCGGAGTCCATATGCATATGTCAACATCACTTTCACAATTAAATTGTTCAGCCACACCCCCACCATTTTTGCCACACAAAGGTTCTATGAGCATCATCAATCAGCAACAAAAATCTGTTCTTTTGATGAAGCTTTACAAGCTCGATCATTGGTGCAAAGTCTCCATCCATACTAAACAAGCAATCAGTCACAATTTTCTTCTTCACTGTGCATTTTGATAATAAGGCATTGGGGTGGGACATTTCACTGCGCCTATAAACAAAAGGTTGTACACTTTGTTGTTGCTCAGCAAGACAGATACCATCAATTATTGACGCATGGTTCAGAGCAACAGAAAATGTAGCAATACATTCATCCTTCAATAGTTTTTCAGCAAATATGGCCTTTATGATTTGCTTGATGAATCTTTTTTTCATCATTTATAGGATATAGAGTAATTTGTAATGGAAAGTTTGTTCTCCTAATGGTTGCCCATTATTCACTAGGCATATATTTCTGCTCACTGTTAAGTAGTTGGAAGTTGAACTTATTATTTTTATACAAGGTATGTAAAAGATATGGTACTCGTGAAATGATTATTTTAGTTTGCTCATCAGCACTCTGTGTATGGAAACCTCGGCCAAGGGTGGGCCGAGGTAACAGGGAGCCGACCCTCAACGTGGAACCGGTTCAACCTCGGCTTGAGATGAGGTCACAATAGGCCTTAGTAATCACCAGCAAGGGACTATCCCTACCTCGGCTGGGGCCGACCCAGCATAATGTCTCGGCTGAGATCAGGCCGAGACTCCTTATGACATCACTCGAATTGGACGGACATCAAGCCTTTACAGCTCGGCCTCTCCCAGGCCGAGGTCATTCGCCAACATGACTGTCGAGCATCTGTTGACATTTGGATAAGGACACCTGGGCACAAATCAGTTGTAACAAGATTATTCTCCACATATGGGAGAATATTTCATCATCATTGCTTACATGTGACAGTGACAGATGGCATTCCCACATTGGTGAGGATACCACACACATGCTCATTGCATGCATGGGGGGTACATTACACCCCCTAGGCACTATATATAGGGATCATCCCCTACCTTGCAAAAGGATCCAACTATTAAAACCCTAGCTAAAACTCTGTCTAAATATACAGTAGAGAGAGAGAGAGCTTGAGTGAATTGTACCTATGGCCATTAGTGCCTTTGTTCAGTGATACTGCTCACACACTCACAGTGGATGTAGGCCAGATTGGCTGAACCACTCATATTCCGGTGTTAATTCCTCATATCCTCACCTCCTTCTCTTATCTCTTTATATAGCTGTGCCACCACTGTTACTAATATATTGAGCTTGCAAACACCTCACCTGGTGGTGCTAATTCTTAGCATCATCATTTTGGCGCCGTTTGTGGGAACCAAGAGGCTATCTCTTCCTCTTTTTTTGCTTTACCTCACCGGAGACTCTGGTGGTGAACCAGGAACCACCCCTTGTGTGGAGTTGTTTCACCATTGAAAGAGGTCCTTTAAGGTATTAAGCTTACTTACTGTTCAAGATCTTTATTATTAACACATGGCACCAGAATTACCACCGCCTCTTCCGCCGCCCGGAGGTGGAGGGGCTAGCTCCAGTCAGGCACCTCCCCAGTCCGAAATGGCGGAGGTGGCAGCAGCTTTGAAATCTTTAGCTGCAACACAACAAGCCATGAAGGAGCAATTTTCCCAGCTCAGCCAAACCATGATGATGAGTCCACCTGGAGTCTCCCCGGACAAGATAACTCCGACGGTAGTTCAGCCCCATCCCGATGCCAGGGGACCACCCCAGGCGCCCATAAAGTACCAACTTGCACCCCAGCGGAGGAGGGACGTTGCTGACCCTAGGCGCTTGCGCCTGGGGAGGCAGGGAAACCCTTTCCCAGAGGACAGGTATGATGACCTAGAAGATGAAGAGGCCCCGAAAGACTGATGGGAGCCGTATGAGGTGTCAGATAACACAGTACGACCTCTTAGGCAGAGCTAAGGATGTGTCGGCCGAAGAAGAGACGAGGCCCAACAAAGAGGGTCAACCTTTGATAGGCAGAGTCAAGGATGTGTCGGCCGAGGAATAGATGAGGCCCAACAGAGAGGGTCGACCTTTAACAGGTTGAGCAGAGGGTCGACCTTCGAGAGGCTAGGACCAGTCAATGACCTGAGGCAGAGGCTATCGAGGTCAAGGAGCGCGGCAGGCTCTCAAAGAGGGAATAGGCAGGTTCGGCCGGATCAAGGCCGACCCTTCGAGAGAAGAGCCCGGGAGCAAGAAGAGGTCAATAGTCAGCGTGTTGTGGCTGGGGAACCCTCTGTCCATCGTAGGGAGGTGGCAGGGGATAACCTCGGCCTAGCTGAAGAGAGAAGACCCCGGAATGACTCAATCCAACGTCTCGAGGAGAAGATAGGGGACCTCATCAAGAGCAGGGACCCATTACAGAGGGGCTACTCGGAGGGCTCCCCGTTTGTAGCTAGGTTAGTGGGGTTCCCAACCCCAGCTAAGTTCAAGCCTCCTACAATGACGCCTAAGTATGATGGCAGCACTAACCCAGTGCACCATATCGAGATGTATCAGTCAGCGGTAGATATTTACTCAATACCCGATGAGATGAAGTGCAAGGCCTTCTCAGGAACCTTAACAGGGGCAGCTCACAGCTGGTTCACCTCACTTCCGAAGAACTCGATCGAGAACTTCAAAGGCCTAGCAGAGCAGTTCATCCACAACTTATGCTTTGGGGTAAGACCTCAGAAGAAGACTACCCACCTCCTATATGTCAAACATGCTAAGGGAGAAAGCCTAAGAGACTATATAGCAAGATTTAACAAGAAGAAGTTGGAGGTAGAGGATTACGAGGAGAGCATAGCCATGACCGCCCTGATAGGAGGCCTCCAGAAGGGGAAGCTATTGTGGAAGCTGGCGGAAGACCCCCCCAAGTCTATGGCAGAGCTGTTGTCCACCGCAGGGAAAGTGATGAATGTGGAAGAGGCAATGGCCGCCAAATATGAGGAGGAGAACCGTGGTAGCACTGGGAGGTCCCAGGGTAAGAAAGAAGGGAAGAAGAGGTCAGCAGATGACAAGTTAGCTCATTACACTCCTCTGACTGTGAGCTGTGAGCGCATCCTTAATGAGATCAAGGATGACCGGGCTCTGAGGTGGCTAGAGAAATTGAAGGCCCCACCATATAAGAGGAATGAAAACCTCTGGTGTGAGTTCCATCAGGATCACGGCCATGTCACAGATAGATGCTTCGCTCTGAAGGATGAGGTTGAGAAGATGCTGAAATCCGGGAAGCTGAGAAAGTATGTGGATGGCAAGGCCCCAAAGGGTGGCAGAGAAGACCCTAGGAAGAAAATATATGACAGGTGCCGTGGCGATGTCCCGGCTAGAAGGCATGATGATTCAGAGGGTGATGATGGAGATGACCCGGATCTCCCACCTAAGGATGACAACACCCCAGTGAAGAGGGTAGGGATGATCTCCTTTGGTCTTAGCACCATATGTGGGGGATTCGCATGAGGTGGCTCTGAGGTAGCCGACAGGAAAGCTCATGTAGCGAAGGCCAAGTCAGTGGTCAAGCCTGAGGTTGTGAATCTAACGTCTTCTGACGCAGTGCAGAAGAGGAAGAAGGTGGACATGGACACCCTCGTAGTGGGGTTCTCCAGACTCGACTTCAAGGGCATCTTATCCCTCATGATGACCCTTTAGTCATAACAACGAGGGTGCATGGGTGTGATGTAGGGAGAATCCTCATAGATGGGGGAAGCTCAGCAGATGTGATGTTCTGGCCTTGTTTCAAGAGCTTGGGTCTTAGCAGGGCAAGGCTGGTGCCCTACCATCACCCATTGATAGGCTTTAGTGGTGAGAAGGTACACCCATTGGGCATGTATGAAATGGATGTCCGGATGGGAGATGAGTGGCTTAAGAGGCTGACCAAGAAGATAAACTTTTTTGTTATGGACGAAAATGTCTTCTCGGCCTACAACCTCATCATCGGAAGAGTGGCCCTCAGAGAGTTTGAAGCCGTGCCGTCAACGGTCCACCAGATGCTAAAATTCCCGACTCCTTATGGGGTAGAGGAAGTGCAAGGGGACCAGACCACGGCGCGGGAGTGTTATTTCAACTCGGCCGAAGAGCGAGAGGCCCATAAGAGAGCAACCGCCACTTACAACATTGACACTCTTGATCCCAGAGATGAAATAAAATTGAAGAAGGGCGAGCCCGCGAAAGAGGTAGAATCCATCGTCCTCAATGAGGACGAGCCGGAAAAAATCGTCCAGGTCAGCAAAGACCTGGAGCAAGGGATCAAGGAAGAGCTGATAAACTTCCTTAGGAGGAGGCAGAGCGTCTTCGCATGGAGTCATGCAGACATGCCTGGTATCAACCCTGAGATCATGACCCACAAGCTCAACGTAGACAGAGATGCTAGGCCTATTAAACAGAGGCGAAGAGTCTACTCCAGAGAGAAGTATGAGGTCATCCGGGAAGAGGTGAAGAAGTTGTAAGAGGCCGAGTTCATAAGAGAGGTTACTTATCCAGAGTGGCTCTCAAATGCAGTCATCGTGCCTAAGGCCAATGGAAAGTGGCGGATGTGTGTAGATTTCACAGACCTGAATAGGTCTTGCCCGAAAGACAGCTATCCCTTACCTAGGATAGACCAGATGGTGGATGCAACGGCAGGGCACGAGCTTATGAGTTTCATGGATGCTTATTCAGGCTATAACCAAATCTTCATGGATACCGAAGACTCTGAGAAGACAACCTTCATTACTGACAAGGGGACGTACTGTTACAGGGTGATGCCCTTTGGTCTGAAAAATGCGAGGGCAACGTATCAACGTCTTGTCAATAAGATGTTCGAGGAGCAGATAGGTAAGACCATGGAGGTGTATGTGGACGATATGCTAACGAAGAGCCTAAAATCATGTACTCACGTAGCAGACCTTGAGAAGGCCTTTGATGTCATGGACTCCTACAGAATGAAGCTCAACCCAGCGAAATGTGTCTTCGGGGTAGGAGTCGGGAAGTTCCTGGGGTTCATCATTAATCAGAGGGGGATTGAAGCAAACTTGGAGAAAATCAAGGCATTACTCGACATGAAGACTCCTAGGAGTATCAAGGATGTTCAGAGACTCACTGGAAGGGTGGCGGCCCTGAACAGGTTTGTTTCCAGAGCCACAAACAAGTGTCTTCCGTTCTTTAAAGTTCTGAGAAAGGCCTTCCAGTGGGACGAAGAGTGTGAAAAAGCCTTTGATCAACTGAAGTCCTACTTGGGGTCTCCCTTTCTGCTGTCCCGGCCCATCGCAGGGGAGAGGTTGTATGTGTACCTGGCAGTCTCTGAGTCAGCCATTAGCGCGGCCATCATACGGGAAGAGGATGGGGTTCAGAGACCTGTGTACTTCAATAGTAAGGCCCTTCAAGGGTCTGAACAAAGCTATCCCCGCATGGAGAAGTTGGTTTATGCCCTGATACACGCCTCTAGGAAGATGAAGCCTTACTTCCAAGCTCACTCCATGGTAGTCCTCATCGACTCACCACTACGGCAGGTTCTGCACAAGCCTGAGAAGTCCGGAAGATTGATGACCTGGGCCATCGAGCTAGGAGAGTATAATCTTACCTACCAGCCCAGGACAGCCATCAAGGGGCAGGCCCTGGCAGACTTTTTCGCAGAATTCACTTGGGAAGAGATCGAGACAGAGAAGGGCTTGGATGGTGGTGAAGAGATGAACAGAAGTGTCTTCCGAGATTCGAAAGAGACTGCCCCGTACGTCTTCCGAGGCCGAGAAGAGGTTGCCCCAGGCCAAGCTCGGAGCAGAGTAGAAGAAAATGAAGAGGATCGGTACCTCTTCGAAAAGGGGGTTATGAGAGAAGGGGTCTTCTCATCAGATGCAGACGTATGGAGCCTCTTCATTGATGTCTCTTCTTGTGACAATGGAAGCGGCGCGGGGCTAGTACTCTCGACTCCAGATGGTGCCAACATTGAGTACGCCTTGAGATTCAACTTCAAGGCCTCCAACAACGAGTCTGAGTATGAGGCCATGATAGCAGGTCTCTTATTAGCAACAACTCTTCGAGTAAAGCGGCTCCTACTCCACAGCGAATCGAGGTTGGTTGTCAATCAAGTGCTGGGGGCATACGAGGCCAAAGACGAAAGGATGGCCAAATACCTAAAGAAGGTAAGAGGATTGCTAGAGTATTTCGAAGAAGTAAAGCTGAAGAAAGTGCCTCGGCTGAGCAACAACCATGTTGATGCATTGGCAAGACTGGCCTCGGCAATGAAGACAGATTTGGGAAGGACCACTCCAATCGAGGTCTTAGGAAAAGAAAGCATCGAGGAGGACGAGGTGTGTAGCCCTTGTCACAATGTGAACCTGGGAGACTCATGGATTGATCCGCTCGTCAGATACCTAAGAGAGGGGGAGCTACTTGAGTCCAGGATGGAAAGAAGAAAGTTGAGATACAGGGCTGCAAAGTTCTCATTGGTAGGAGACGTCTTGTACAAAAAGGGGTTTCTACTGCCTCTCCTTAGATGTGTGCACCCTGCGGAAGTACCCCAGGTCTTAAGGGAGGTTCATGAGGGTTCTTGCTCTAGCCATATTAGGGGAAGACCCTTAGCCAAGAGGATCATCACTCAGGGATACTGGTGGCCTACCCTGTCTAAGGACGCAGCAGATTATGTGAAAAGGTACGACAAATGTCAAAGGTTCACCACCATCCCTCACCAACCTCATCAGCCTATGACGTCTATCTCCTCTCCATGGCCATTTGCGGTATGGGTAATTGACTTAGTAGGAACTTTGCCAAGATCTGTCAACAACTATAGGTTCTTGATAGTTGCCATTGACTACTTTTCAAAATGGGTAGAGGCAGAGCTGATGATAACCATTACAGAGCGGAAGACCTTCCAGTTCATCTGGAAGAACATCATATGTAGATATGGCCTCCCGAACACTCTCATCTCGGACAATGGGACCCAGTTCAAGAATGCCTCCTTGGAGAAGTATTGCCAAAATGTGGGGATCAGACAGTTCTTCTCATCTCCTGGTCGACCTCAAGCAAATGGCCAGACCGAGGTCACGAACAGAACCATCATGGATGGAATCAAGAAGAGGTTAGAAGACGCGAAGGGGAGATGGATAGAAGAGTTCTACGCTGTGCTATGGGCTTACAGAACTACGGCAAGGACACCCACAGGAGAAACCCCATTCATGCTGGCACATGGCTCAGAGGAAGTCATACCGACGGAGGTAGGACTGCCAACTCATCGGGTTCAGACCTACGACCCCGACAGTAATGGGGAAAAGAGAAGGCTAGACCTGGATCTCATCGAAGAAAGAAGGGAAGACGCAGAGGTCAGAAAAGCAGCCTACCAGCAGAGGGCAGCAAAATTCTACAACCAGAGGGTGAAGTCAAGACCCATTGCAGTAGGAGACCTAGTTCTAAAGAAGACACTACAGAAGGCAAACAAGCTACACCCAAACTGGCATGGCCCCTGCAAGATGACGGAAGAGGTTGTGCCTGGCACTTATAGGTTTGAAAACCTAGAAGGAGAACCTTTCACTAACCCGTGGAATGCTGACCATCTCAAGAGATATTACATATGATGTATTGAATTTTATGAAAATGTATTATCTTACTAAGAGGAGGTTATTAATAAAGATCAGTTTCCATATCAAGTTCTTGTTTCGTTCTTTAAGACCAGAAGTTTATTATGAGGCTAACCTCCTAGGTGATGACCTCAGACCCTCATAACATCACTCTGTGGTGACGAGGTCTGAGCTCAGACGCCTGGGTTAGATGACCTCACACCCTTAACATCATTAATTTGGTGATATTTATTAGGAGGCTAACCTCTTAGGTGATGACCTCAGACCCTCATAACATCACTCGGTGGTGACGAGGTCTGAGCTCAGACGCCTGGGTTAGATGACCTCAGACCCTTAACATCATTAATTTGGTGATATTTATTATGAGGCTAACCTCTTAGGTGATGACCTCAGACCCTCATAACATCACTCGGTGGTGACGAGGTCTGAGCTCAGACACCTGGGTTAGATGACCCCAGACCCTTAACATCATTAATTTGGTGATATTTATTATGAGGCTAACCTCTTAGGTGATGACCTCAGACCCTCATAACATCACTCGGTGGTGACGAGGTCTGAGCTCAGACACCTGGGTTAGATGACCTCAGACCCTTAACATCATTAATTTGGTGATATTTATTATGAGGCTAACCTTTTAGGTGATGACCTCAGACCCTCATAACATCACTCGGTGGTGATGAGGTCTGAGCTCAGACACCTGGGTTAGATGACCTCAGACCCTTAACATCATTAATTTGGTGATATTTATTATGAGGCTAACCTCTTAGGTGATGACCTCAGACCCTCATAACATCACTCGGTGGTGACGAGGTCTGAGCTCAGACACCTGGGTTATATGACCTCATACCCTTAACATCATTAATTTGGTGACACTTATTATGAGGCTAACCTCTTAGATGATGACCTCAGACCCTCATAACATCACTCGGTGGTGACGAGGTCTGAGCTCAGACACCTGGGTTAGATGACCTCAGACCCTTAACATCATTAATTTGGGGACACTTATTATGAGGCTAACCTCTTAGGTGATGACCTCAGACCCTCATAACATCACTCGGTGGTGACGAGGTCTGAGCTCAGACACCTGGGTTAGATGACCTCAGACCCTTAACATCATTAATTTGGTGATATTTATTATGAGGCTAACCTCTTAGCATTCAGAGGTCATATAGCATTCGAAGATTATATAGCATTCAGAGACATTCAGAGGTCAAAATAAAAGAAGATTGGCATTCAGTAAAAAGAAGAGGTTACATAACATTCAGAGGGGTTACAAACCAAGTTCAATTACAATTTACAAAACAAAAATTTGTTACAAGTTAAAGGTCTGCGGGGGGAGCATTGACAGTCTCGGCTGGGTTGACCTGATCAGCATTGGTCACCTCAGCCACATCATCAGCAGGGTCAACCCCTCCGAGATCAGTCCCTTCCAGAGTAGCAGTCTGACCAGGGGCAGCAGCCTCGTCTTCTATCTCTTGCAATACCTGGGCAAACTGAGGGTCGGCGAATCCGAGGCCCACAAAGTCGGAGGCCTTTATAGTGCCAACCTCCTTCTCTCTGACCTCGGCCCATCTGGTAGTGGCTTTGATACCTTTTTCGAGGTACTCAAAACCAAAACCTACAAACTCCTCAGAGACTTTGTAGTCAGAAATTATTTTCTCTGAGGCATCTGCAAGGGCAGCCTTCACAGCCGCATTGACCTTCCTCTGCAGAACGTCATCCTTATCCTTCAGGGCCTGGGCGTGGCTTTGGACGAGCCCAGAGATGTCTTTTTCCAAACCCTGATCCTTATTTTCAGAGGTCTGGGCCTTATTCTCGGCATTCTGTAACTCAGACCTCAGACGGTCAACCTCGGCCTTCAGGGCACTCTCGACCTTCTCAGCCTCCTGCCCCTTCTGAATAAGAGGCAATTTCCTTATGGCCCAGTTAGATAGCTGGTACATGGCAGTTGCACCCTGTACAGTAAATGAAGAGGTTAGGTGAGAGAAAAATCAGACGTTACACTTATAAAATTCTGACAGGAACAATTTATACCTGGACGACTCTGTGAAGGCTGAATTCAACCATCATAGGGGTTTCCATGGCCCTGTAAAAACGCTTATCGGCCTCGGTCATCATGTTGGCATGTGCATCCATGGACTGTCTGCTATGGCTGACCACGCTATCGGTAAGTTTCAGCTGGTCCAGACGAGCCGACAGGGTATCGGCTGAGATGGGGATCGCAGCGTCTGAGGCCCTCTTTTGTCTTGAGGTCATCCTCTGATCCTCAGAGTCCGGGACCTCAGGGGCCCTCTTCTTGGACTTAGATGTTGAGGGAGCTGGAGGAGGAGCGTTCAAACCAGTCCTCTTTGCAAGTCTAGCCAAACTTGGAGCTGCCATCTCCCACAATTCGTCCAGGACACCTGAAGGTCTCTCTGTAAAAGTGAAAAGATAAGAGTTAGAAATCAAACATGAATGATCAGAGGTTAGACTTGGAACAAAAAGAAAAATCCTTACCAAAGTTAACAAGGGCCATGTGCCCCTTGGTCTTGCAGGGCCTTCACCTTTTTGCCGTTCTGAAGACTTAGGCCAGGATCGGCCCTGGCAGACATAGTGACCTTACCCCATCTGAGGGGTACCCTCGGCTCAAAAGTGGAATAGGGAACAGATGAGCCAAATTCCCATTGCCCTGAGGCAAAAAAATACCTGGGTTTCCAATTGTGATTCGAGGTCTGAGTGACCAGGAGCATCTTCTTCTCAGGCCTCCGAGCCACGAAGTGATAGTAGCTCGGATGATTTTTGGCCGAGGTAGGGACGTAACAACCAGCAAAGACCTGAACCGGGAGGTCAGAGTGGTGGACTTCCCTCCACAAGATGATGGACCCTATAATAACTCTCCAAGCATTGGGAGAGAGCTGCGAGGGGGCCAAGTTGATGAAGGAAATAATGGACCTAATGACAGGGTGAATGGGTAGACGAAACCCTAACTTAAACATCTGCTCATACAAGCAGATTTCTCCATCTCGGCCGTGGTAGGCCCTCTCTTCCCTCAGAGGTCTCCTTAATTTGATTGAGGGACTGATGGAGTATAAGTATCTGAAGTGCAACAAATCCACCTCAGTGACTGTGCTCTCATACTCGTCCGCCTCAGAGACGTCAACATCACTTTCGGCATCCTCATCATCGTCGTCAAGCTCAACGTCGGCTGGAGCAGACGGATGACCAGGGAACCTCTGAGCAAACTCTGCCCCTGTAACGGCCGACAAAGGAATGGCATCTAGAATGGGTAGCACAGCCACACTTGGCACAACAAGTTCGACCTCAGAAGAAGAATTTGAGGTGCTTGAACCATTCTGAGACGAGGCTCGGCTGGAGACCTCGGCCTGGTCAGGGGACTGACCAGGCCAAGGTGTAAAGTCCATGGCTTCTTGGAAAGAGTCCACAGACATGGGGTCTGAGGTGGAGGACTCAGACTCAGACATCGACAAACGGTTGGCAGAGACGTCTGTTTGATAAAAGTTCTCAGGAGGATCAGGATATACCACCTTCAGAGGTGGGGGAAAGAGAGGTCTAATAGGGAACTCCTGAGACCTACGAGCTTCTTCCTGAGCTCTCTCTATTTGCCTAATTTTTTCTAAGGTCTTCTCTCTGAGAGAGGGGAAGTCCTCAAGAAGTTAGTACAAGGGTCTGAGCATGAGAGGACGACCCAAGACTTGGAACGACCCTAAACTTAAGGAAAACTCCTAAAGCTATAAACACGATGGGCTTGTAAAGTAAAGGGGTTTGAAGATCAAACTAAGAAATTTCAAGTAAACACAGGTCGCCTGAATCAATGGAACTTGCCGGAAAACTCAAACAATTACCGGATAACCCAAGAATCTCGCCGAAAAATTCAAACTAAACGCCAAAAACAAAGGAAATGGAAAGGGAAAGGTACCTGAAGATGAGTTGATGGATGAAATGAAGAGATCTCGCAAGAAACTTGGGGAAATCCTCTGCAGAAAGAGCGATGGAATGAAGGAGCCTTGGACAGAAAACATGCAGAAACTATGCGCGCGAAAGAAAGGAATGAAGAAGAAAAAGAAAGTGGTGGGATTTATCCCTTAAATACTTGGGCACACTTCCCAAGGCCCATCATTGCCTTGGGAAACCCAAGGGACAACTGACAGCACACGCAAACCAAGTGGGCACGCCTTGGCCTGGGACAGGTGTCACGCAGGTGTTAGCCTTGGGACGGACGGGCCTCGGAGGTGAGACAATCCCCTAGCCACTTGCTCTCGCATACGACTAAGGGCTGGGGGTGATTGATATGCCCAAGTATAACCTCGGCCCAAAGATACCTACTTCGACCAAGATGATGGCCGAGACATTGATCGACCCTATGAGGGGCAAGGGCCCACGATATTATCCCTCGGCCAGACATACCTCGGCTCTGGTCGACACTACCATCTACACAGCCAAGGGGGGCACTGCGCGCATCACAGGCATCAACAACACTCTGTGTATGGAAACCTCGGCCAAGGGTGGGCTGAGGTAACAGGGAGACGACCCTCAATGTGGAACCGGTTCAACCTCGCCTTGGGATGAGGTCACAATAGGCCTTAGTAATCACCAACAGGGGACTATCCCTACCTCGGCTGGGGCCGACCCAGCATAATGTCTCGGTTGAGATCAGGCCGAGACTCCTTATGACATCACTCGGATTGGACGGACATCAAGCCTTTACAGCTCGGCCTCTCCCAGGCCGAGGTCATTCGCCAACATGACTGTCGAGCATCTGTTGACATTTGGATAAGGACACCTGGGCACAAATCAGTTGTAACAAGATTATTCTCCACATGTGGGAGAATATTTCATCATCATTGCTTACATGTGACACTGACAGATGGCATTCCCACATTGGTGAGGATACCACACACATGCTCATTGCATGCATGGGGGGTACGTTACACCCCCTAGGCACTATATATAGGGATCATCCCCTACCTTGCAAAAGGATCCAACTATTAAAACCCTAGCTAAAACTCTGTCTAAATATATAGTAGAGAGAGAGAGAGAGCTTGAGTGAATTGTACCTATGGCCATTAGTGCCTTTGTTCAGTGATACTGCTCACACACTCACAGTGGATGTAGGCCAGATTGGCTGAACCACTCATATTCCGGTGTTGATTCCTCATATCCTTACCTCCTTCTCTTATCTCTTTATATAGCTGTGCCACCACTGTTACTAATATATTGAGCTTGCAAACACCTCGCCTGGTGGTGCTAATTCTTAGCATCATCAATATTGCTCACTATTTTTTAGTTTATAAAGATATTTGGGGTTTGACATTTGAGCTTTTAGCTCCTAATTTTAGTTTACCCATTAGTTATTGTCTTTAATATCATAAACTTACTATTTTTTTCAAGTCAAAATCGTCTGACTTTTGATTTGGGTTTGAAATGTCTCTGAGTAACAAAGCTATAATGTTGTGCTCACGTGTAAGTAAATGGATATGGATCTATAGGTAATTAGCCCTCTCCAATTTACATATTACACTTATAATCAAATTTCTTAGAGATTTTGTTATATGGATCTTGATTGTTTTAGGATGTTGGAAGTACTGCGTTGTGTAGAAGAATCTTAATTTTGACTTTTTATTTTTTCCTTCCAGGTTTGACATCCTGGTTATAATGAACTACTTGCTTTTTTTTACAAATTTATCTCTCTTTCATATTTATTTGAAGTTATGAATCCTTTATGTATCTTTTAATTAGGTAGGCACGAAGTTATTTGTTGTTTATTGAATATTAGTCAAAAGTTTGATATAATGGTATGTCGTAAAGCCAATGTATGAATGTGTTGCCGCATGTATGAAGGGAAGAATAATTATCCCTTAAGACATCATTAGATGGCTACGAGGTTTGGGAGAATTCATTTATGGAATAATGTTTTTTCATTACAAACTATTTTATTTATTTATTTTATGATGTAATTTTTACGAATTAATTTAAATCGATGATGTTGTTTATATGAGGTTCAAGATGGACTATTATTATGATTATTATTGTTTGAGTATTTTTATTTTTTAAACAGGACGGATAGTCTTATAAATGAAGAAAATTTTATCCAATTTAACTTTTTTTCACACTTTTTGTATGATAAAAAAACCTTTTTGAATTAAATTATACACAAATCAATAATTTGGAAAATTTTCTCCTTGCCTTCAGGCACGGGCATTCTTCTAGTATATATATACACACACTAAGGTATGATGTTCATAATATCTTTGTATTATATGGTGACGTATTTTATTTGGGCATCTGAGAGTTGTGTCTTTATAATAGATTGTTGACGCAACCACATGGATTATAGGTTAGTGTTCACTGGGATTTGGTGTTAGTCATGAGAGATATCATTTCATATGGAAGTGGCTATGTGATTTATCATGTACAGGTAGATTATGTGAATATTCTCCTCTAGACATTGGATAGTAATGGGCATGTTAGCTCCCCCTAAGTTGTTGTTACATATTTTTATGCTACCACTGGGCATGAACTGTTCAATTTTATAGACACTTATTCATGATATTATCAAATCAAGATAAAGCCAGAGGATCGAGAAAAAACCTCGTTCATTACCAATCGAGGTACTTACTGCTACAATGTTATGCCCTTTTGCCTAAAAAACGTTGGAGCAGCATATTAGAGACTGGTGAATAATGTTTTTGACAGTTAGATTAGCAAAAACATGGAGGTTTACATTAATGACATGTTGACCAAGAGCAGGAAGGTTCTTAACCACATTAAGGATCTGGGACAGAACTTTGACTAGTTAGAAAACAACTGAATGGAGCTCAACCAGGCCAAGTGCATCTTCATTATCAAGGAAGGAACATTTTTGGGCCTCATCGTTAACCAAAGAAGCATTGAGGCCAACCCCGATAATATTTAAGCATTAATTGACATGCAAACCCCTTCAAAGATAAAGTAAATTCAAAGGCTGACAGGAAAAGTAGTCGCGCTAAATAGATTTATTTAATAGTTATTGATATGTGTATTCCTTTCTTTAAGGTGCTACGAAAGACATTATAATGGAACACCGAATGTGAGGCCATCTTCCTAGAGTTGAAGCGGTATTTGGGGTCTGCATTATTCTTGTCAAGGCCGATCTTAGGTTAAAATCTTTATTTATATTTGGTTGTGTCTGAGTTGACAGTCAATTCGGCTCTGGTCTGATAAGAAGTTGGGTTATAGAGGTCTGTGTATTACACTAGTAAGGCATATCGTGGAGCAAAAATCCAGTACCCTAGGGTGGACAAGCTAGACTTAGCCCGAATTGAAGCTTTCGGAAGAATAAAATCGTACTTGTAAGCGCACACTATTGTCATCTATATTAACCTCCCATTACACCAAATTGTCCACAAGCTTGATAAATCAGGCAAACTGGTGGCCTCGGCAGTACAGCTAAGAAAGTAAAACATTCAGTATGAAGCGATGACAATAATTAAGGGCTGAGTAGTGGTCAATTTCATTACATAATTTATATATGCCGAAAAGCCTATTGGGAAGACTTATCCGCGAAAGAGCTTAACAACAACATTGGCAGAGAAGACTTCTAAGGAAGAAAGCTCAACCATGAAGCAGATCGAGAAAAAATCTTCAAAAGAGAGCTTGATAGTTCGGCCAAATGTGCAGTCTTATATGGAAGATGTTTCAAAGGCAAACCCAGCCGACCAAGTCATTGACATATTAGAGTCACCTGCTCAACAAGAAGAAATTTCCCATGATCTGTAGAAATGAAAAAGTTCTTCAAAACTGGATGTCTAGTTGACAAAAGATTTAAAATAAAACCTCGAGTTTGGTTATTATTCGTAGATGGTTCATCCTGTGATATTGGAAGTGGGGAAGGATTAATAATAACAATGCATGATGGGGTCAATGTGTAGTACGCCCTCAGGTTTCGTTTTCAGGCCTTCATTAATAAGGTAGAGTACCTAGCCTTCATAACAGGATTTGGGCTAGCGCCATCAGTGGGCACCAAGCAACTGATAGTATATAGAGAATCTCAAATCATTGTAAAATAGGTCCTAGGTATTTATAAGGAGAGGAATGAGTTCATGGCAAAGTAACTAGTTAAAGAAAAAGAATTATCCTCAAAACTCTCAGCAGTAAGAATGATTAGAATCCCAAGGCCTATAAGCGCACAGGCAGATGCACTCAGTCTTCTGGCATTAGCTATAGGGACATAATTGAGAATAACAGTGCCTATAGAAATCCTCATGCACTATAGTACCAATGAAAGGACATTAGTGCGATGGATCTATATTTAGGACCATCTTGGATCCTATACGAGCATATTTGGAGACCAGAACAGTCACAATAGATCTTAAAGAAGAAAGAAGACTCTGGTATAAAGTGATGAGTTATGTACTAAAAGGGGGCATACTGTTAAGGAGAGGATTTATCAAATCATTACTCAGATATGCTCATCCACTCGAAGTAAATTATTTATGAAAGGAGCTGCATGAAGGTTTGTGTGGAGACCACTTGGTAGGCAGATCGTTGGTGAAATGGGTAGCGACACAAGGCTATTACTGGCCCACCATAAAGGCAAACTGTGCAGACTATTTGAGGAGATGTGATAAGTTCCAAAAATATTCCATAATCCACAAGAGTCTGGGATCCTCACTCACAATGATCACATATTCTTAACCTTTTTCCATATAGGGGATCGACATGGTCGACCCACTTCCAAAAACGGGAGGACGATTCATGTACATGGTCATATCAGTGAACTATTTCACCAAATGGGTAGATGTTCAGCCCCTATCAAAGATACATATGATAAGGTATTTCATTTCATCTGGAAGAATATTATTTTTCATTATGGGATGTCATATGCCTTCATTACTGACCACAACACTCAGTTCGATAACAAAGAATTTGAAGATTATTATATACGCTCCAAAATAAAAAAAAACTGCACTCAGCTCTAGGTCACCTACAACACTTCGAGTGATCCCAATGAAAATTAGTTTCTCCAGTCATCGCGTCCTTAATTTTTATTCACCACATAGTAACTTGATGAGCAGATTGTATCTGAGCTTAATAGAAAAAGTCAATGAGCACGCAACACTTTGAGTGGAAACATTCCATCAACGAACTGTTCAATTTTACAACAAAATAGTAAAAGTGAGAACTTTAAAAGAGGGAGACTACATGTTGAAAAGATCATCCAGAAGGGGAATAAGATGGCACTACACCAAAACACGCCATTAGTAACACAATTTTACCGTTACTAAAAATATTAGTAACACAATTTTTTCGTTAGAAAAAAGGCGTGGGGCATGAAGCTAGTAACTGTAAAATTATGTTACTAATAGTAACGGTAAATTTTAGAATTAGTAACGGTAATTTCTGTTACTAATAGTAACGGTAAAATTCAGAATTCGTAACGGAAACATTCTGTTACTAATAGTAACGGTAAATTTCAGAATTAATAACGCTAAAGTTGTGTTACTAATAGTAACGAAAAATTCAAAACTACTAGCGAAAAAATTATGTTAATAAAAGTCACGGTAAATTTCAAAATTAATAACGGTAAATTTATGTTACTAATAGTAACGGTAAAATTATGTTACTAATCTTAGTACATATTTAAAAAAAATATTTTTCAGGATCCAATATCCTGAATTTAAAATCAGAAAAACTAATTAAATCCTAAGAACATATACAAAAATAATGACCTAATCATATTTCAAACTAATCAATTCGAAATTAAACACACACAATTTAAATTTTTTGGAGAGTTTCCTTTGTTATAAAATTGCCCATCTTATTTAAGAAAGAAAAAATACTCGTACAATAATACTAAAAATCCGTCTTAAACATGATATAAACAAATGCCAACTCAATTCGTGAAAATAACACCAATACTTAATTCAAAAATATTTATTGCATAACACAAATAATTGTAAACAATATAAAAAAAATTGAATAGAGATTCCTTTATTTATAGGACTATCCACCCTGTTTAAGAAATAAAAAAATAACACAACAATATTCAACATATGACGCTTATGAGATTAGAGTCAAGATATCCTGCATTGCTCATTGCCTTGTATGCATGTCCCGTGGTCCCAGCACTGTCACCTTTTTTATAAAAAAATATTTTCTCCCAATTTTTGAATCGCCGAAACCTAAAATAAGTGAGCAAAGACAAATAAAAACATACATTAGGACTTCAATAGTAATTTAAATACAAACTCAATAAAGAAATCAAATCAGTACCTGGAATTCGTAATCATAACTATTGGTAAATACAAAATCAATAAAAGAATCAAATTAAGTTGTTTAGTTACTTCTAATCAGTTGTATAACTTAAACTCGGTTGTTAAACAAATTCAGTTATGCAGTTACTTCTAATCAGTTGTGCATCACGATCCATGCACCCCCAAATCATTGGGACAATTTTGTTGAGTTGAGTTGAGTACACTTAAACTCGTCATCACTAGCCTTCTATAAAAAGTCCCTAATGCACTTGTCTGAAGTCTTATTGATACAAAATGTAATTGGAAGAATGGATAAAATTGATAGGTAGACATTTGGACATGTGATATTTCATGACAATTTTTTAGTGGCTACAATTTCTTATTGAGGTAACAGAAGCACTAGAAAATTTTCATATGTATGAGTAAACAAAAAAAAGAAGATGTACCTGCATGAAATCGAGAGATGGTGGGGTGCTCAACAAAAAAATCACATAGATCTACTCATCCAAACATATAAGCCCCCTTGTCGTGTCTGTATGACAAAGAAATAAATACAAGAAAAACATGAAAAATAAGAATAGCATAGGTGTGAATGAGGTGTAAATTAGTGGAATTTATAATCTATAGGAGAAAAAAATTTCTATTAGAAATTTCATTACTACTGTCGGATAAGAAGTTACATAGTCAATAACAAATCTACCTTAATAGGCATAATCAGATAAAAAATGTGTACTGACTCAATCAACAAATTGTAATATATTACATTAGAAAAGGGTGTGTGTGAACAATTTGCTAATAAATGTATACATCAAGTAATGAGAAAGTTAACACTTTTGGACAATTCTAATTATCCACTGATCAAATAAGAAACAGAGATTACAAGAAAGAAATCTCAAAATAAAAGTCTACTCATACATATATGTAAAAACAGAACCTTTAGTACATATGAAACAGAGATTACAAGAAGCTCTAGAAATCTCAAAATACAAGTTACACATATATGTAAAAATAAATACAATATACACTAAATAAATACACATATATAAGTAATCAAAACCTGCTTAAATATGGCGACGGAACTGAGAGGACTCTCTTTATTTCTGCGGTGAGCAGGTCGAAATGAAAATTTGGAAAACTTGTCATTTAGAGAACATCATCTTTATCTTTTGATTCTATTCTGTTACTCAATAAAGCGGTATCCAATTCAACTCGACCGACGTAAGCTCCAATCTGATCGGAATATGAGATCGGTCTCCTACGCAGAGATGATCTGAAATATTTCAGTTTTGAATATAGAACAGAAATAGCAAATTTCTAAGTACACAGTGTGTTTCCTATAAGTACACAGTTCAAGTAACATATAACATATAGATTGAGTATATGAAATAGCAAATTTCTAAGTGAAGGATTACTCTAAAAGTGAAGGATTGGCCAATTTTAGGCCAATTCTAAGAAAAAAGTTTGCTAACTCAATTTTAGTACTAAATAACTTGAGGGAAATCTAATATAACAATGGTATAAAGAAAACGTCAATCTTCTTGTAGAATATGCAAGGTTCACAATCAAAATACAATGAGGAAAAATCACTGTTATAAAAACTTTAAAGACATTTAATGTTAACCAAGTAAACTCACAGCTCCATAGTGCCCCCAACATTTGTGTGTTTCAGTGCCTCATTATAATCCTTCTCATGCATGAATATGATCCCAATAATTAGTCGTAAGATTGGGTTATTACCAATGGCCGGATCTTGCAACCACTCCTGGAGACTCGAGATTGTTGTTTCCTGTAAGATTAAAAAGCACCATTACCAAGCTATAAACTGATTACATAAACCCTCCATTTGGTCACCTAGAACTCCAAGATAGGGCTTTCACTGAACTTGACTTTGATCTGGCAGACAAATACTTCAAAAATATAGGACGAGTGAAAACTTCATCATTTTCCTTGCAACCCTGGTCTGTAAAGGGGAATCAATGCACATACAAGGAACAACTTGTGCTCTTCCTTTAAAGGCAAGGCAAACCCATTGATTATACTGCCTAAGATCTCAAGAAACTTCGCAATCCCATTGTGCTTCTTCGTCGAGAAAATAAAATGATGGTGCTTCTCCGTTTTTCATTAGACTAACATCAAATAAGCAAGTCAACATTAAGCCATACTTTTCATATTAAGCATGAAGAAGAACATAAGTGAAAATGATACTAGGTAGGCCCAAATGTGCTGATAATTTTTTTTAAATGTATTTATAAATGAAAATGATATTATTTTATTCTAATGTGTTGGAAGTTTTCTAAAAGGGAAACATACATATGACATTGCGACGACACTATTTTAATAAAAGAGGGGCAGTCCATTGTGTTATTAGGAAAATAGACTATTTTAGTAGTTACTTCTACTGTAGTTCAACCCATGTGACAACACACACACACACACACACACACACACACACACATATATATATATATATATATATATATATCATGTCTGGCCACTATTATGCGCCTACAATTCAGTTCTTTCACAACAAATAAGAATTAGATGTGTTAGTTGTGGGACCTGCATATTATTTCAAGTTTAAGCAGTGTAGTGAGAACTATGCTTCTAATCTTCCTCTTATTGATAGTGGTATGAAAAAATTCTTCATAGACATTTGAATTAAAAATTATATCTACATTGTTTTTACGTGTGTGTAGGTAAGAGGTTTTTAGACAATTAACTTTTTAACTATCTAATACAAGCCACATTGGCCTAAAGAACAACTATGAAAGTCCACGTAGTTGATCTATTAACATAGTTGTCTAATTGAGGTATCTATAATAATAAATATTATATACCTTTTCGGGACCACCGCCGTTGTCAGTGAGTCAGACTTGATTCCTATGGAATCACCGAACGAACACAAGAGAACACTCTCCTCCATCAACCATTACTCTATGTAAACTAACTCCAAAGCATTCCCTTTGCATTAAACACTTCACATATTGCAAGTTCATTGTTCTTAAAGTGTTCCTCATATTTATTGCTAATCATTCGAAGTCAGATCTTCCTCGTATCTGTTCCTCTATCCACACACTCGGGTGTTTGTCTTCTCATATCCAATGTACTTCATATCCAATCGCCCATGTCCTAGATATACACACATATGTTGGTTTAAGTATGGGTTGGTTAAATTGTGAAAGAAAATGCACCTATGTTGGAATAATCTAAACGAAGGAATACAACACACCTGAGGGGTGAGGCGACTTGAGGACCATTTCAAGTAGTCCACTCTTAAAACTCACCATAATAATCTCGGTACAATCCACTATCCATACTTGACTTCAACCCAAAATATAATACAGCATGCTCCTTCCCTATAAAAGCATTATATAGAGAATACAAAAAAATAAAATTAGATAACTGTAAATATTGAATGACTTTATTTTCAACCTCATAACTTACCTAAATACTCTATTCAAAGATTAATTATACAAAGTCCTACAGTGAAGAGAAGATATGCCTAGCTTATATTTTGAAATATCATTTTTACTACACATATATTCTTTGGTACCCTACACCCAATCAATTGGTCACTACATCCTTTAAACTCAACTTTATCTACAATATCAAAGCTTTTTAACAGAAGATGTTCTTTGATTTTCATGAAAATTACAAAGAACTATATGGGTAATATTTATCCATATATAAGTTCTTTGATACTAATTGACCGTGTGCGCCTAAATCACCGCTATAGTATAACAATAATAAGCATGAACCCACAAAAAATCATATTTATAATGGAACATGGCTTCACAATAGAAAAACAACATACAACTGTTATACTTAGTGACTAGATACATACTAGATATCCTATAAAAAATAAATAATGAAAACTACTGAACAATACCTCCTAAGTTGTGTGTGTTGCCTTCAAATAGGTAACAGTTTCAACCGTGAACCTGCAAGTTCATACATTAAATTTCAATAAATTCCTAAATAAATTTCAATAAATGAGAAGAAAAACTAACATAAAGGTTAAAATATTCATACAAATAACTACATATCAGATCGAAAGTTAAAATAAGAAACAAACTCTAGGTTGAACAGGTATATATGCAAATCATGTGTGTGTGTGCGTGTGTGTATATATATATATATATATATAGAGAGAGAGAGAGAGAGAGAGCGAGAGAGAGAGAAAACAGACCTAGTAATGGTATGAACCCTAGCGATGTGATGCGATTTACAGGTATGAACCCTAGGTCACGATTTGGAGAAGAACCCTAGCGATGCGATGGATTTGCAGGTATGAACCCTAGGTCGCGATTCTCAGGTATGAACCCTAGGCCGCGATTTGCAAGTTTGGGAATGATGAACCCTAGGTCGCCTTTTGCTAGTCTTGGAGAGAGTCGGGGCATATTGCTCGGGTAGGGAAAAATTAACCTATTTTTTAAGAAAGATAATTACTTTTAAATGATTGAATAAATATTACTAACACTTATCTCAAATTAGTAACGGTAATTTAGGGTAAGAAATAGTAATGGTATAATACTGTTAGTATTACCAAAAATAGTCTGTTACTAAATGAGTGTTTTGGTGTAGTGTGGAACCTATTTGACATGGGTCGTATAGAGTATATGTTGTCGTGCGACTAAGAACTTATCGAATTAAAACCTAGTAAAGAGACTCAAGAATCCATGGAACTCTAAACACTTGAGAAAATATTTCTAGTAGTGGAATTGAACAAGATGAAATAAAAAAAAGTAAAGACTTTTAATTCCTTTGTAATTAAATTCAATGATAAATAAAAACCATAAATTATCCCACGTATGTTTTCATTTCAAGTTTTTTTTTCATTGGTATGGTAGATGTGTAAGAAGCTCATGTCGGAGACATCTCATCATTATATCTCAATAGGCATAACCAAAACCAAACTTCATATATAGCCTTGTCTTCGAATAGGACAGGATCAAGAAGTTTAGCCAAATCTAAGAAATCCATTGTAGTCATATGGATGACAAGATCTGATCATTATTGACTAATGCATGGATAGATTCTAACATATTTGGTGAACCAATAAGTTGGCATAAGCATCGATATAACCCAAGTCAGGATAAACCAGGTTCGTCCAAAAATGGTAGCTAGTAAGGCAAATCAAGTAGGCGAGAGCTGACCACATGATCATAAAACTAAACTACTAGCAGGCCCATCATGATAGCAAATAGCTAGTAAGTTAACATGGCAAGTAGGAAAAACACTATAATAAGTCCATAAGACTAAAACTAGCTAGGTCAAAGACATCCAAGAAAAAAATTGAACACACACAAGCACGAAGATAATAAATGGAACCATATTTGACTACAAAATATGAAAGCAAGCATAAGTAAACATGTTCATTACAAACCACATGTAAACATGTTCATTACAAATCGTAAAAAAAGAGAGTTTTTATCACAAAACGAAAGGAGAAGATATAAATTCTTCATAAAATATGGAGACTAGGAGATTCAGGCCTCAGGAGTATGCCCATCTCTGGCCTTAGCAACCTGATTGACACTGGTTGCGGTCATTTAGACATCTTCAAACACAACAGGTAGGGCATTAGTAGAAATAGTTTGATTTATAACAGTCTCATCTTGATCATTTTATCATCGACAACATCAACATCCACAACCACATCCTTACAATTGATAGTCAAGACTTTCGCTTTATCTTCATCACCCTCCCATACTTGAACGGTTTCAACTATATCAGGAAAGTTCTTGATGATCCTCTTCTTGAGATCATCATAGATCTCCATAAAGATTATCACCAGATCAATATTATATTCGACCGAGCTCTTAAACTTCTTAACTCCTTCATCCTCAGTAAGCATAAGGGCAATAATGGCATTCTCCAAGGTTTCATTGGCCGCCTTGAGGGCATCATTGGCCTTATTTAGATCTTATTATCCATTAATAATTTCCTTATCTGAGGACTTGATCTTAATTGCTATTGTCTCTGCCCTCTCCCTCAATTTCTTGTTCTTTTCCTTTTCATAACTCAAGATACCCACATCAGCCATCAACTGGTCATCCTTTTTTTTAGTGTAGAACAGACCTTGTTATGATCATCTTTAATAGTCTTTATCTCCTCATATAACCTCTGATAATGGCTAAGAAGATCTTTGTGCTCTTCCTTTATCTCATTATATGCATTTTGGTACGAAGCCACCTGCTCCCTTATAATGGTGGCACCCATAGAACCCTAAAATAAATAAATCGGCGTATTATTAAGCACCTTCTAGATACATTAAAAAAATTCTAGTTCATAACTTACCACCATTATCATATGTTATACCATATTCTAAAGCTCGTCAGCATTGAACTGCCGAGATATTAGAAATGACAAGCACAACCGTGGTACCCGAGCATATTAACAACATTTTTCCTTGGAAAAAATCAAGTCCTTTTCACTCTTCAGCTACTCGTGGGTTATGGGTGCTCGGGATCCCATGTGCGAGGCTCCAATTCTTCATAGGGGTTTGAAAACCTAACACCACAGACTAAACGTCAAGCAGGTGCTCCTAAAATCTGAACTCTCTCCCCACATTCCCCGTTCTTCTATTGTTTGGGGCTCGATTAAGGAGGAGTAAAATCCATGGGCCTTTTGTGACCAGCTATTGACCCATTATCAGAAGCAGTGACCTTACCTTTGGCAGTGGCAACAACAATAACTTTGACACTAACTTTCCTTTTTACTTCACACTCAACATTATTCTAGGACTCTGCAGTAGCCCTCTTCATAACTCTAAATTTTTTCTTCTCCCTCGCGTCAACACCAACAGCTCTTCTCCCTTTGGCCTATGCATTAATCTTTCTCTTTCGATCAATCTTTATGGATGCACGATCAAGAGCAGGAGGGTCAATTGTATTTGATGCCTCAATATTGGGGGTAGATGAGCAGGGAGAGGAGGTTGCAGAAAAAATACGTTATTTAGACAATAGATGCTAAATAAAAAATTAATAACTCCAAGTGTTGGATGAAGACGAGCACAAGCACAATATCATACATTCTTCAACCTATTTTTCTTATAAGCCTTTTTAAACTTACTGATTGGCTGAAGTGTGACCCTTAACTACCAAGTTTATCTGCTTATCCCTAGGAAAAGAACCTCCATCAGGAATGTAATATTGAAGATGGAAGAACTTTCATATAGAGAATTATTTTTCAAACTTCATGAGCCTGGTAATGCAAGTGTCTTTCACCAAATATTTCATAATGGATGATAACTTTAAAGCTTTCTTCACTGCAAAAAGGCTGAACAAAAGAGGAGGTCAGTATGCTATAAATCTGAATAAAAAGAGTAAAATGAAAGGTGGAGTAGGTAATAATGCAATGGGGCAAAGACAAATCACGAAGGATGATGAGTGCATTATTTTGTATTTTTTATACTCAAATTTATACCTTGTTAGTCCCATTTTATTTTATTTAGTAAGTTCTTAGGGCCATTTTATTAAAAAGGTGAGAAAATGCCGGAATGATTGAATTTGAATTAAAAACGGAAATTTTAAGTGAAAAATGGGAACTTCGACAATTGTATAATATTTTTATGCTAATTTGTGGGAAAAGTTACTTAGTGAAAATTTTGCAAATAATGATGGAATTTGGTGCAAATTGATGGTCAACTCGAAAAAGCCACGAAAAAGTTGATTTTTACATTCATTCGAAAAAAGATGTTGAATTTTTATTCTCCGATTTGGATGAAACTCGGCGTGCGTGATCAACAAGAAAACCTAAGAGTTTTTGAGTTAGGGTAAATTCGGTCACTTATCAAGATCCAAAGATTAAAGAGGTGGAGAGATAGCTTCCAACATCATTCGGCCAATTAGGAAGAGTCCCACCACAACTCAAATACCTCACCACTTGTCCTATAAAAAGGAGAATTGGCCTGACAATTTTAGGAGGATTTTTGGGGATCAATTTGAGAGAGATTTTATTCAATTTAAGGGCCAAGTTTTTATCCTTTTTTAATAGGATTGAAGATTGTTGTGAGAGAACTATTTGTAAGTTTGATTTATTAGAGAAAATCACTACTCATTCTTGCAATTTCTCTTTCATTATGATAGCTTGATTCTTCTATTAGGATTAGGTTGAACTTTTAGCTAATATTGTTGCATTAATCTGATTGTTGTTTATTCCCTGCTCATTTTAATTGTTATTAAAGATTCGGTATTCATTTTAAAATGACACGAGAGTGTGTTTTAAAATATTTAAGATTGTTTTTCCAATCAAGTTTTGAAATTTAAAAATAGTATTTTTTTATGGATTATTCTTGCACTTTGATTGTTTTGATAGTCAATGCTTAAAAAAATTTGCGAACTTTAAAACTTATATATCTAGGGCAATAAGGATTTTAGCCATCTATTAGAGACGTTATAAATATTTCCAACACAATGTTTTATTTTCTGAATTAAACGCGATGAGAGTCTGTTTAATTTGAGTTATAAAAAGGAAAAGACAACATTAAATTAGTGTGCAATATTAATTATGTTATAAATGGACCCCGAATCCTAACTGTTTATAAAAATCTTGTGTTACTCTCATTTATCATAGTTGTCTTTATTTAGTGTAGTTCATAATTATTATGTGCCTCTTTTTATCTAGTTGGACAGTTGCAATTCTTTTAGAAGTTAAAATTAATAAATCTCGGTGGGTTCGACCCATACTTACACTCATTATTTTATAAATTGACAACAAGTTTTTAGAGCCGTTATCAGGTACTTGTTCGATTTTTTTTTATAAGTTGTAACTGTCGGACTAGTTTTTTTTTTACTTTTTGCATTTTTGTTAGTAAAAAAAATTCAAAAAAAGAGATAAGGTGGGGTTTTCATCACGCTTCCTTGGCTCGAAAATCACTAATCAACCAAGCATTTGCATATCCCGAGCCATCACATTTAGTTTAAAATCAAGTGGATGTTGTCCTTAGGGGTTTACATATCTCATAGAAAAAATCTGAACGAGGCAAGAATTAAAAGCTACTCCAATGCGAACTTGACAAATCAATTCTATTTTAACTTGTAAGGACATTTTTGTGCATTATAAATTTGTATGTCGTATGCCGCTACACCGTTGAAGAAATTCAAGATCGCATCTACATCAATGGATACGAATATCAAAGCATCTTCAACATCATAGCCTCTGCGAGAATGAACTTGGTAAAATTTTATTTTTACGTTCCTTAAAGTTCATATTTAGTATTGGAAAATTTTTTATAAAAATAAGAAAAATGAGGCTTTTAAAAAAATTTAGTTTTCTGGGAAGCCGGACCGGTCCGCCTCTGTACCGGACCGATCCGCCACTAGACCGGTCCGCCTCTCAACCGGACCAATCCGCTTGCTGCAGATCCAGTAAACCCCGGACCGAAAGCGAACCGAAGAAGCCAATTTTTAAAAGAATTGATACGAGGTCGGACCGATCCGCCCCCAAGCCGGATCGGTCCGCCTGGGATAAGTTCGAACAGTTCCGTGAGATTTTAATCCACCAGCTCTTATTTTCTATATATATTCCTACTTCGTTGGTGTATTTTTTCAAGTCTTTGAGAAAACGTTTTTAAGAGTTCAAACACAACAAGACTTCAATTTTCGATGTCCCAAACATCTTTTTGATTCACACACAAAAATCCCAATTACTTTTGTGAATCTTTTGGAACCCTAGAACACAATTTTGTTGTTGTTCAACCCTTGTGGAGAAGCCGTCTCTCTTCTTCATTGCTGACCACCTGGAGTTCCTGCGGGAGATTCCAGCAGACACTGTTTCTAGCCGTTGCTTTGAAGGTTTACCGAAGACACCGTGCGTTACACTTGTGGGCGATTATTAGGTTGTATGTAAGTCAATGGTCTTGTAAATTGTTCAAAGTTCTAGAAATAAAAGGTTTTACCCTTTGGGGATTTTTCCTTAACTTTGTGTCGCTTGCTTTATTTGTTTATGGGTTGACACTTGCACTTTTGATGCATGATTAGGGGCTAAAATTAAATAAGTGTGCTATATTAGAAAGTTATGAAGTTAATCAATTATCATACGTAATTCTTACGTTCTCAAATTGGTATCAGAGCGGGTTACGCTAATTTATTGCGTGATCTTGATTTTTGGAGGATTTACTTTCTGATACAATTTGTCTACTCACGTTTTCAAATTGGTATCAGAGCGGGTTACGCTAATTTATCGCGTGATCCTAATTTTTTGAGGATTTACTTTTGGATACAATTTGTCTACTCACGGTTTCAAATTGGTATCAGAGTAGGTTACGCTAATTTATTGTGTATTCCGATTTTCCTCAAAATTGTGTGATATTGATTTTTTTTCAAAATCAAGTTTGTGAAAAATCATAATTTTGTAATGGAACACCCATTTAATGAGGAGCCTATTTTTGAAGAAGTTCACGACCATGCTGAAAATTTAAAAACTTTGAATTTGAAACTTTGCAAAAGAATTAAAGTTTTGGAAAAAGAAAATTCTCTCTTTAAAAGTAAGATTGAATATTTGCAAGCGTTTCAAACTCAAAGTGATATTTGTCGTGAGCATTTTGGTAATTTTTGTATTGATTTTGATTCTTTGAAAATTTCCAAAAAGAAGAGTGATGAGAGTCCTTATTTTAGAGAAGGAATTAGAGGACTTAACAAATTCTAGGGTTCCCATTTGTGCCGTCGAGGATAAAAAATTAATCGATGATTTTACGGCACGTGAAAAAACTCTTAGAGATAAGTTTGTTTTTATTGAGGGGGAGCGCGATAAACTGGTAAGTTTAATTGATAATTTGAAAAGGAAATCTCTCAGATTGGAAGAGTCTAATTCTTTGCTTGAGTCAGAAATTTTGAAGTTAAAAAATGATTTGACAGACTTAAGTAGGTTTCATAGTGATGGTAATGGCTCATCTTGTTCTCATGCTTCTAGTGCTAAAGCCAAAACCATTATTTTTTAGAGGGTCAACTAATTCCAAGGATGTTAGAAAAGATCACACTTTAGGTGTCATTCCACCCATTTACACATGTTCATATTGTGGTAGGAAAGGTCACCTTAGGCGTTTTTATTTTGATCTTGGAAAATGTCCTAGAAAGTTTATGTCTAGTGTTCCCGTGGTTGCCAAATCCCCCGCACGATGTTTCACATCTATTTGGATTAGGAAATTATTTTTAGAGGCACTAGATTTTAGACAAGTTGGTTCCCGTTTTCTTGCACATGATTCTTCTCTTTTCATATCATATAGATGATTGTGTTTGCATGTGTGTCATACGCTAGTTATGCTTTTTGTTATATGTTTGCTAGCGTTGTGACATGTACTTTTTGTATAAATTTTATTTTTGAAAATTTTTGAAAAATACAAAAAGATTTTATTTTGATAAAATTTTGAGAAAATCCAAAAAGATTTTTTGTATTTTGTTTGCACCGTTTATGGATAAACACTTAGGATGACCGAGTCACAACATCATTCCATTATTTTCATGTGACTATTTAATAGTGTTTTGAGACAATAGGTCGATTCATCCATGTGCTTTATAATGTTTGGAGTCATTAAGATGTAATTAAGTGTTGCTTCCTACATGTTTGACTCATAGTTTCCTTTATTGCACACATGCATGGATTTGTTTTATTATTGTTCTTGACTTATCACATGTTGGTTGGGTGTTTTCATCTCAACCATGTCCTTAAAACGAACCAAGTGCAATAATACGAGAGTAATAAAAGTAGTGCATGTAAAAACCATTGCCCGTGAGGAATAAATTTTTAGCTTAAAAATGATGAGTGAACACGGGAAACGGCTGCGAGTGAATAATAATCACGTCGTGAAAGCCACCGTTTGAAAAGAGCCAACACAAAAAATTAAGGCAATAAAAATATAAAATATGCCAAAAATTTGGGCCAAGAGGTTTTCTCTAAGTTGAGAATTTAGTACCTCTTTAGATATAAAAATTGCATTATTATGTACGAGGGAGTTTTGGATGGATATATCAATGGGTTTGCACGTCCTTTGAATAGTTCTCGAAACGGCACTAAATAGTTTTGGACATTATTGGTGTGGAAATCATTTAGACTTTGATTTGTTGATTTGAATAAGACGATGCCATTTAAATTCAACAATTTTTACACCTAAGGATACTTTTGATGTTCATTCATTAGGGCTACACATGTGCATCGTGCACATATGATTGATTGAGTTGATTTACCTATCGAATGTGTTCACACCCATTCATTCCATTTCCATGACTTGGTTGTTTGAGTCTAAATCCATGGTGTGATTTTTTGTATCATATTTCTTCAAATTGGTATCTTATTTTTGTACGAAAATTTTTAAAAATTCAAAAATAGTTTGTGAAGATTTGTTTGAGTATCTCCTTGCAAGAGCACGTTTACCATATTGTTTGATGCCCTTTATTGTGTACCGTGACACCCCGTTTTTGCTTCTTTGATTCATTCTTCTCATCTTTCTATTTGGGGACATCATAAAAAGGGTGAGAAAGAATTATCATATTATGGGGGAGAGTTTGAATTTTGGGGGAGTTTTTGAGATGTAGCTTATGTTTTTATCATATATTGGTATCCATGTTTATCTCATTTCAAACTTGATATGCCACGTGCTATTTGCTTTGTCCCATGTGTGTAGGTATGAAGATTGAAGATCAATATGTTGCACACCCTGATGAGAAAAGCTTTGAGATTTGATGATTGTTGAAGATTGAAGAACAAACGATGAAGATTTATACATTTGTATCTTTCCATCTTTAGGGTTCATGGGAGGGTAGATTTGTATAGGTCATTAGTTGATAATTCGGATATTTTTTATGTATGTACCGGCATAGACATAGGGGGAGATTTGTAAGGACATTTTTGTGCATTATCAATTTGTATGTCGTACGCCGCTACACCGTTGAAGAAATTCAAGATCGCATCTACATCAACGGATCCGAATATCAAAGCATCTTCAACATCATAGCCTCTGCGAGAATGAACCTGGTAAAATTTTGTTTTTACGTTCCTTAAAGTTCATATTTAGTATTGGGAAATTTTTATAAAATGTTTTTAATAAAAATAAGAAAAATGAGGCTTTAAAAAAAAATAGTTTTCTGGGAAGCCGGACCGGTCCGCCTCTGTACCGGACTGATCCGCCACCGGACCGATCCGCCCCTCAACAGGACCGATCCTCTTGCTGCAGATCCAGTAAACCCCGAACCGAAAGCGAATCGAAGAAGCTAATTTTTAAAAGAACCGATCCGAGGTCGGACCGATCCGCCCCCAAGCCGGACCGGTCCGCCTGGGATAAGTTCGAACAGTTCCGTGAGATTTTAATCCACCAGTTCTTATTTTCTATATATATTCCTTCGTTGGTGTATTTTTTCAAGTCTTTGAGAAAACGTTTTTAAGAGTTTAAACACAACAAGACTTCAATTTTTGATGTGCCAAACATCTTTTTGATTCATACACAAGAATCCCAATTACTTTTGTGAATCTTTTGGAACCCTAGAACACAATTTTGTTGTTGTTCAACCCTTGTGGAGAAGCCGTCTCTCTTCTTCATTGCTGACCACTTGGAGTTCCTGCGGGAGATTCCAGCCGACACTGTTTCTAGCCGTTGCTTTGAAGGTTTACTGAAGACACCGTGCGTTACACTTGTGGGCGATTATTAGGTTGTATGTAAGTCAATGGTCTTGTAAATTGTTCAAAGTTCTAGAAATAAAAGGTTTTACCCTTCGGGGATTTTTCCTTAACTTTGTGTCTCTTGCTTTATTTGTTTATGGGTTGACACTTGCACTTTAGATGCATGATTAGGGGCTGAAATTAAATAAGTGTGCTATATTAGAAAGTTGCGAAGTTAATCAATTATCACACGTAATTCTCACGTTCTCATACCTTGTCTAGGATTGGTTGTTTTTAATGACTCTTCTTACTGACCTCCTACCTAGAGGTAAAATCGGGATTTGAGGCGATAACCGTAGTTGGTCGTCTTTTAAATTCTCCCTTATCAAAGAGTATGAGCTATCTAGTTAGATAAATAAAAATTGCTTTGTGTTGGTTTATGGGATTTTGAGTTAATTATAATTACTTTTGCATTCTAAAAAATAAAAATAAAATAAAAAAATCATTCATTGTAAATTACAATGGATGATCCTCATATTGTTATCCCATCATCTTTATCATATTCCACTATTGATCCTGTGGACGTGTTTTTACAAAATACTGAAAATTTAGATGACTACGTCTTTAAATTTGAGTCAGATTGGTCAGTAATCATTTTAAAAATAAAGAATGTATGGATGAGAATTCAACCCCTTTAATTACTATTTGCCCACCAAAGTGTATCGATTGGAAAGATGTTAACTAATGGTATAATGATGCTATTTTTAAAAATAATCATGAATTAAATGGGGATAACCAATTTTGTGACGAGAAAAAAATTGACACTCTTGAGACGTGTAATAATTGTGATGATTTGGATGTGAATTTCTCTCGAGATTTTTCTCCTAATTTAATTGAGAAAAATGTTGATTCTTTTTATATGTGGAAAATTTTATTTGAGGATTCGTCATCCGATTTTAGTGATACTTAAGTATTTATGACGGTCCTCCTATTTTTTATGAAGAAAGTGTATCGGTCCACGATATCCTTCGTCTCGTGCTTTTCATAAAGTCTCGCATTTAAGAGTGGAGTATGCATCCCTAATTTTACATGATTATTTTCGAAAAAAGGGTAGTAAATATTTGGATCCTTATTATAATTTGCTACCCCCATGTGATGCATTAACATATGATTCGTGCGTTTCAAATTTATTTATTATTGATGATGTTAGTGTGCTCCATTATGACCATGAATTTATGGTTGAAATTAGTGTTGTGCGGTTATACTCTCAAATTTATAATGTTTTGCCACTTAGTGCTATAAAGTTTATTAATTGAAATGACCCACAACTATTTCGATTATTAATTTATGGTGATGATAGTAATTGTCATGAGTTTGTATATTATTTGTGTATTTTTCTTTTCTTTTCTTTTTTGTTATATTTTAGTTAACATGTATTATCATTTTACTTCTTTACATTATTTTCTTTGTCTATATTTTTATTTGAGCATGCATTAAGGACAATGTAAAATTTAGGTTTGGGGGTAAGAATGATATTTTTGAAAAAAAATCGTAAAAAATTTAATATTTCAAAAAGTTTTTTATATAATTAAGTGTTGAAATGATTTCTTAATATATAATTAATTCATGGATCTCTTAACTTATGAATTTTTTTACACATTAGCCATACAATATGATCGAAAATGGATATTTAGGCGAAAGTTAATATGCTTAACGAATAAATGTGGAGATTTTAACCCGGTGAGATTTTTGTGACATTCATTGTTTTTGAGAGATTTAAATCAATCTGAGTTAAAACAACTCAAACTTTCCTTCAGTGATAAATTCATTGATGATCTCAATTTTTTTGTTTTGTTCGATTATTGAAAACGAAAGGTCAAAATGTGAATCTTAAGCACTAGAAGTCTTAGTAAGTCATCTTGAGACACAAATAAACTCAATGAAACTTAAGAAATGATATTAGGACATCGTTTGGAAGTTTAAAATTAAGCCTAAACTTCAAACTTTTTGTTGAAAATCCATTATCCTACACAACTCCAACTAGGATTTTAAAGCCCATAAAAATAAGCTATACCCATTTTCTAAGAATACCGGGGTAAAAATTACGGTAAGGAAAGAGGCCAAAAAAAGTAAGAAGAATAAGTTTGCAAAAGAATGATGTTTGAAAATAAAAGAAAGAAAAATTGAAAAAAAAAAAGAAGTACCTGAAGAAAAAGGAAAATGGAGGTTGGAAGAAAAAGTGCCAAATATAAAAATACCGAAAAATCTTTATATTCTCAAAAATTTTGAACTCAAAAAATCATTTTTTCTATCCAAATACGAACCTACAATACAACGAAATAAAGTCTTAATCGATATCAAGTGAAGTTAGTTGTAGTGTGGAGAGAATATGAATAGGATCTATTGTGTGATTCAACGTTTTCAATAAGTAATCGATTTTCCATTCATGAGATCATATTCATCCATTATAAAAGTCTATTTTTGATCATGTATATGTGAAATTTGTTCATCTAAACTTACTCTTTTATTCACATATACCGAGAGAAAATAACCAATTTTTGAGTGTTTGATTGTGAGTTCATTCCGTGAGATTTTGAAATCATAACGAACTTTCGAATAAGAAATGTAATGATCAAATATTTTGAAATGGATGGTTATATTGGCTATGCACACACACATGATAAGTTGAGATTGAAAAGTGAAGTTCTGTTATATTTTTGAAGTTTGCATTCAAACTTAGTTATATTACTTCGTATCTTTTGTATTGAGCCAAGTTTTTGAATTTTGTGGGTATATTCACTACAAAACCTCACAAGACAAAACTCGTCCACTAGAGTAACCTAGGAGTTCAATGGCTTGTTGCGCATGCTAAGTGCAATCGTCATTCCTACGAAAGTGAGTTAGATTTTAAAATTTTTGTTTTTCTCGAGGACTAACAAAGTTTAGGTTTGGGGGTATTTGATGAGTCATTATTTTGTATATTTTATATTCAAATTTACACCTTGTTAGTCCCATTTTATTTTATTTAATAAGTACTTAGGACCAATTTATTAAAAAAGTTTTTTAAAAATGGAAGAATGATTGAATTCGAATTAAAAACTACAATTCTGAGTGAAAAATGGGCACTTTGATAATTTTATAATATTCTTGTGTTAATTTGTGAAAAAAGTTGCCTATTGAAACTTTTGCAGGTAATAATGGAATTTGGTGAAAATTGATGGTCAACTCGAAAAAGGCATAAAAAAGATTTTTAGGGTCGTTCGAAACAAGTTGTTGAATTTTTATTTTCCAATTTCAATGAAACTCGGCGTGCGTGTTCAACAAGAAAATCTAAGGGTTTTCGAGTGGGGAGAAATTATGTCACTTATCCCGATCCAATGATTAAAGAGGTGGAGAGATAGCTTCCAACATCATTCGACCAATCAGGGAGAGTCTCACCACAAGTCAAATACCTCACCACTTGCCCTATAAAAAGGACCATTGGGCTCATAATTTTAGGAGGAATTTCAGGGAGAAATTTTTGAGAGATTGTATTCAATTTGAGGGCCAAGTTTTTATCACTTTTTTAGAGGATTAATGATTATTGTGAGAGAACTATTTGTAAGTTTGATTTATTAATGAAAATCTCTACTAATTCTTGTAATTTCTCTTTTATTTTGATAGATTGATTCTTCTATTAGAATTAGGGTGAAGTTTATCATAATTAGCTTATATTGTCGCATTAATTTTATTATTTTTTATTCCCTAATCATTTTATTTGTTACTAAAGATTATGTATTCATTTAAAAACGACACGAGAGTGTGTTTTAAATCCTTCAAGATTGTTTTGCCAATTAAGTTTTGAAATTTAAAAATAGTCATTTTTGTTGCACTTTGTTTGTTTTAATAGTCCATGCTTAAATATATTTGCGAACTTTAAAATATATATTATCTAAGGAAATGGGGATTTTAGCCGTCTATCAGAGATGCTAAAATATTTTGAACATAACATTTTATTTTTCGAATTAAACACGACAAGAGTCTGTTTAATTTGAGTTATAAAAGGGAATGACAACATTAAATTAGTGTGCAATATTAGTTACGTGATAAATGGACCATGTATCGTAATTGTTTACATCTTTTGTGTTACTCTTATTTATCGTAGCTACTTTTATTTAGTGTAGTTCATAATTATTCTCTACCCCATTTATCTAGTTGGACAATTGCAATTCTTTTAAAAGTTACAATTGAAAAATCTCTATGGGTTCGACCCGTACTTACACTCGATATTCTATAAATAGCTCGTGCACTTGAGGTATTTTATAAATTGACAACAAAGGACACTACAGGACCTATCCTTCTCATTATATCGAAATTCACAATCGCCTTTTATATACACGAACTGGTTTTTCCAACCGTGATTTCTTGTCTGCATGACCTTTACCATTTTCTCGTCTCATTTCTGAGGAGAAAAGTAATATTAACCGTTGTCTTTGGCATTATCTTTCATGCCATATACGAACCTTAATATATCCCGATCAAGTTAAAACTGGTGTGGAGTTACCAGTAAACCATTTTAACATGTAGGTGTTTGGTGGGAGTTGTGTGAGGGCTACACCATAACCCCTCAAGATGTACCTGATGATTGGGTGAAGAGAAAGTCAAACTACCAGCTGTAAGGCCCAAACTGGGAAATAAATGTCATCGACATTAGACCGATCATAGACTCTTTCATTATAGTCAGGAAGCCTCATTGAAATACTTACATGGATGTCATATTTATCCCTCAAATCCTCTAGTTTGTCCTCCCAACCATGATTTATGGCATTAGTGGTGATTGGATCCCAAGAGTTAGAGGTCCTCGAAGTGACCTCCTCGGTGGGGCCATAAGAGAGGATGTGGAGGACATGTGCTCGTCAGACATAGTTCGAGGAGGAGAAGGGTCCAAATTGATTATGGACATGTCAGAGACAGTGTTAACTAATTTTCACCACAAACAGTGTGGTGTCAGTAACAACTAGAACTTCAGGAGAACTGGGTCCTACATGTGGGGGTTGTGGAGCAGAGCCTACAGATGAAGCTACAATAGGAGTATACTTGGGGTGTCTCGGTTCGTCTTTAGGTCGAATAACTTGAAGAGGACTTGGGAAACTGTTGTCAATGATACATAGTCAAGTTTGTTCCAAATTAACCAAATACTCTAACCACCTCCTGACATGAGATTCGCAACTCATCAATTGATAAATTCAAGAAGAAAAGGGGAAACAATTTGTGGAACAAAGTTTGCCCTAGATGAAAACCCTAAAAATTAAGAATCATAGGCCAACCAACTCAATGTCCACCTAAATATGATCGCTATACCAATTACTCACCAACGACAACCCGATCCAGCAACAATACAGAAGAAAAAAGGTAGAGTTGAATGAAATTATGATGGTTTCTATAGAAAGTCCCTAAAAAGAAGAAAAATGAAAAAAGGTGTACCTGGAAACCCTAACGAGTTTGAAGATAACTAAAAAAGCTCCTTAACTACGAAACAAAGTAAGGCAAAATTGGAAAATCTTTCTAAGATATGGAGGAAAGGGGAAGAGTTTGTCCATAGATAATGGATGGTTGGAAGATGGGAAGTTTTTCTCTCTCTAAAACACGCTTCAAGGAAGGAAAGTGATTTGAAAAAGGTGAAATGTTTTTGAATTTTATTTTTATACTTTCCTGGAACCAATGATTACTTTTAATAGAGGAGGCACGTGATGCCATAATTGGGAAAGGTAACTGACGCTTGGGGGCTGACACACGCTTCCCCCAAGAACGCGCCTCATAATGAAGTTTGACACTCCTTCCAACATTTGACAAACATCCTGGTCATTTTTCAACAAAAATCTCAGAAGTCAATATGATCGGCGTGCACCGAGAAGATTCAAGTATGACCTAAAATCCAAGTCCAAGGACATTCTCATATCAACACTTCACTTATTCAATTCACCTAGCAAATGCTCAAAAGATCCAACACTTCATAGAATCTGCTATAAGTTCCAATCACGAGAAAGGTCTTGAGAGATTTTGTTATCTCATAAATATGAATCACCCTGTATGCCTCTCAGGTGACAACACATGTGCTCATCATGTGTAGAGAGGAGATCAACCTCATATTAAATTTGGTTGATCACATAAAGGAGGTGGGCTCAATAATACATCTATTCAGCTAAAAAGTGTTAATGTTCAATTCGTCTCTATCAACACATTGTTAATTGACAATGTTAATTAACCCTGTCAATGCATGCTTGTACCACATGATGGAATATTAACAGTGACACTTACACCGCTTTTGCACGTGAGGTAGATACGTAATATTCTTCCTCACGTGTGTTGTAACAAACTCATGATTATCCACCTAGTAGCATGTAAAAGGTGTAACTACCTAACCTATAATGGCATGCCACCTATCCCACTACACTCGTTCTCTCTTATAACAACCTATAAATAGAACACAATCCCTCATTGTAAGGGATCGAGATATATTTCCCCCTACTGTTATATTGCCTAGATTGAGAGTAAACATGAGAACTTGTATCCATCACAGTTCCATAGCTATTACCCACTGAAATAAATACATTCATTACCACCTGTGTATGTAGGCACCACTTTGGGTCGAACCACGTAAATCCTGATTTTCATTTTTTCCTCTCGTCTCTTTCATTAGTCATTCTAAATTGGTATTTCAGTAGTTATTATCTCTTATTTGTTAGAGTTTATAATTGGTATATTCTTGCTAAAGCCCGTAAATCCATATACTAGATTTAGATAATAACAAATGTTATCATTAATTCCAACGGTACACTTTTAGGAATATTAATCATTTATATCCTAGAATTTAACGTTCCACTAATTAATAATAAATATTTTCTTGCATATTTTAATTACTCCTTAATTAAAATATTAACGTTAATTAATATTAACGTTCCACTAAAATATTAACGATTGAAAAACTGTTACTAAAGCCGTTTAATACAAGATTAAACTATTTAAGTAACTCCGAATTGTTTTTTGAGGAAACTCTTTTCTTTAAATCAAATCAGGTTAATCACAAGATGTGTTTAATAAAATATGTACGAGATCAGTTCAAGATTTGTTAACAAGTTTTGAAAACAAAACTAAGACAGTTTAAATTAGCATACTATTAAGAATGAGATGAGGAGATGTAGAAAGATTAATGATAAGAGATTTTTAACGTGGTAAAACCTCACCCAACTCAGAAAACATCCACGGTGACTTCTAAGTCACAAACCAAAAATCCACTAAAATAAAATATATCACTTACAAACTATATAACACACATGCACGCCAATCAGTCCTATACAAGTTTAGGAATGTACCCACTGGTTTCCTTCTAACTTCTATGCAGTTCTGATTGTTGGCTCTCCGAGTTTGCTAACTTCCACTTTGTTCCGGTCTTTACGTCGACCCTTGTTTCAAGATCTTATTACCAACACTTTCAGTGGTGTAGTGTGTAAGTGTTTGTGATGGTGCTCTAACACATGTATGCACACACTCACGCCTATTTATACAAACAGTCCTATCAAATTACAGTACAGATCTATATGCTGTGATTTTCAGTTTCTCTCTTCTTCGGAACAAAAACCTTATTTGACCTTTAAAATGATCCAAGAATCCACGACTATCTTGCTCAGAAGACGTTACAAGATCTTAATCAATTTCAGGGTTTTGAAAATACTTTGGAAATTAAAAACCACAAAGTGAGATTCCAACTAGGTCAAAGGTCTTGTTTCAAAAGAACTATAAACAGAAAATGATTTTGTTGATTTTGAAGTTAAAAATATTTATAGAAAATAATCAACAAAAGATTTCTCAAGATGAGAAACTAACAATGCAGATCTAAGTGTAATATAACATAAAATGACCAGATCTATGATTTCTATGAAACATAAATATAGATCTAACCTAATGTTTAAGTTGGGCACAAGATCTTAAAACCAAAAGGTTAAACCACGAAATAGCTTTCAAACCAACACAAAAATAACTCTCAAACACTCAGGGTTAGTGTTTGGTGTAAAAGGTTTTTGGAAAACGAATTAGGATTTGAAACTGTGTTTGGACGAATTAGGGTTTCTAACTCTCTATGGTTTCTATTTCTTCTCTCTCTTTTATCTTATCTCTCTACTTAGACGAAGTGGAAAAAGTCTCTCAAAGGTTGAGGGTAGGCCTCCTTATATAGGGGGTTGAGATGGATCGAGAAGGATATTCAAAATCAAGGGCTAGGATTTGGTCTTCCCAAATTGACTTTGATCCAACGGTGAATAACAACGGTGGTTTAAAAGGCTTCTGATTGGATGATAAAGGTTTCACATGGATTGGCTTCAAACGCATGCAGAGCGTTGATAACAACGATCCAAGGGATGATAATGGACAACGATTTTGAGTCTTTAAACAAACACAAATCCAACCGATATTAGGGTGACAGGTGTAGTGCTGATATCGAACCTCACACGTGTGTATGAAAATAATTACACACACCCTATAGTCTTTAGCGCTTTCGGATCCCACCCAAATGAACTTATATGAATATAACCATAAAATCAGTTTTTATATAATGACCCCAAAAGCTTTTTAATCCAATTTTAATTATGAAAAAATTATTTAAAAAAACATTAAAAATTCCCCAAAAAAATTATTAAAAATTGTTTTAAGGAAAATTAACTCACACAACACACACACAAACAGTTTAATGCAATATATGAATTTCAATATATGAACAATGTATGCAATCCTAATGTGTGTGAGTGTCTGTCAATATACCTTCAATCAATTAAAGAGGAATGAAGAGTAGAGTAGAGCCCGAGGCTTTTTGGATTATAGGGAAATGACTCAATTTTGTCATTATTTTCAAACTAGATGAACACTTTTACAATGTAGACTCAAGTGAGTCAAGAGTATAAGGTGCTTCAACGATATTATTATTATTATTATTATTATTATTATTGTGGTGACAATTATTATGCAACACAAATAAATATGAAAGAGGTAGCAACCAAGAAAAGACAAATAAAAAGCCAATCACACAACAACGGGAGTACGTGGTTCAGCAAAGAAGTGCCTACGTCCACGGTGGTTCAGTCAGTGTTATTTCTCTATGTTTTGAAGAATAAGTACAGAGAATACAACTTGTCCTCTGCCCCGGACTTAGGGTTTTATTTATACATGTATGTGTTGGAGTAGTGGAGGTGATGGGTTCCTTCTTACTAGCCATCTCCCCTACATGGAATCGTGTTTCCCCACAACTTCTCTTCATGGGATCGTGGGGTAATTGGATTAATACGAAGGTGATGGGCCTGGGCTTTGGGCCACTAGGGAGAGGCTACTCGTCCAGGCCTATGGTGCTAAATTCAGGGTCCCCACAATTGCCCCTAAATTTGTTGGGCCATCTTTACAGGTCCAATGAATTTGAATAATCAGCTATTATGGTTGATTTCTTTGAAAACTGTGAAGTTACTTTGGCGGCACCCGCTTCGCTATCCGTGCGCTATGATTAGACTTGAAAGCTCGTTGGAATAAGGCGCATTTCCTTTTGTCGCTTCAGGCTTTTCCAGCAATCTTCCATCTTCTGAGAGCTCTTGCGCTTAGTACCTTCTGTCTTTGATTTCAACTTTCGTTGCTTCTTCGCCATTTGACCTGATCTTCTGTCTTGTAAGTCTCTCGTGCTTTTTGCATTTTCTCTTTGGTTTGTAGTTTTTCTTGTATTTTTCCAATGGCGAAGATTGGAAATAGGTCAGTGGCTGAGTTTAGAAAATTCTATAGTATTCCTGAGTGGGTAGAGATCGAGTGCTGTGCCTCGCCTCCTAGGAACGTTAGGGATATAGAGGATGCACATTGGATTCACGTCCTGTTGCTCTCCCAGGGGGGACTTACCTTCCCTCCCAATGATCTGTTTCTGCACTTCTTTAGCTACTTTAGTATTGTGCCTGCACAATGTTCGCCTAACGTATGGAAAATAGTGAACGACGTGCATAGGATAAATCAACTGTATGGCACAAAGTTAGGGCTGGACGAGGTCTGTTTTTGTTACTCCTTTTCTCGAACGAGTTCAGGTGTTCTGTACCTTAAGGCTAGGAGCCCTGATATGGTATTGGTAGTAAATCTACCTGATTCCCATAAGGACTACTGGCAAGAAGGTTTTCTTGTCAGGAATTGGAAACTTTCCCCCCAATTTGAGGGGTCGAGGTCTGAGAGGTTCACTGTTCCTTTTTATGGGGAAGAATATATAGGTAGATGCCAGATTATTATTTCAACCTTTGCTGACTTTGTGATTTTTCTAACTTCTCCTTGCTTTTTCTTTTACAGCGAAGATAAAGAACTTGGAGCCTGCTCTCAGCGAGGTTCGTATCTCGGAACTGGTGAAAGCTTGGAACATTAGGGAACCCTTAGGTAACGGCGAGCATCCTAGGTCTGCTGCTTTTCTGCTTGAATACAAGAACACAGGTTCCAGCTTCATAGCCTGACCTGTGGATACTGTTCCGGACTTTGACTCTTCCGAAGAGATTTCTGCCGAGCCCATCCAATTGGACGAAGAAGAGAGTAGCTCGGAGAGTGAGCCTGCAGGTGTTGTGAGTAATTTGGGTGGAGGCAGTGCTGATAGTAGCAGTTCTTCGAGTATGACCAGCAGTTAAGGTGAAGAAATGCCTCCCAGGAAGAATTTAATCCGAGATGATGATGATGATGATGATGTGCTTCTTGTACAGAGGTCCAAGAAATCGAAGACTGTCTCCGGGGCCATAGCTACTGGTTCTCGGCCTTCCTCTCAAGAGCAAGAGAATAAGAAGAGAGAGGAGGAGCAGGCGAAGGAGAGGGAGAGGAAAAAGGAGGAGGAGAGGAAGAAAGTGGAAGAGAGAAAGAGGAGGGAGAAGGAAAAGGAGGAGGAGAGGAGGAATATGGAACTGAGGACCAAAACTGGTCAAGCCTTGGTCCCAGTATCTGCTTTGCCTGAGGGGGCTTCGGTGGCCACCTCTCCTCAGCTCGCCCCTGCGCTGCTTGAGAGGGCAGTCCTCCCTACAAATCGTGAGAGGGCGTCTGGGTCTGATCAACTGGCTTTGCAAGCTAGCCAGAGGCTTGCCTTGGTAAGGTTCATTTTCTAATTATCAACTTCTTTTAATCCGTTTTGATGGTTTCTTCTTTCTGATCCTTCCTTTGTTTTTTACAGTTTGTGACTGACTTTGTTGTGCTCTATCGCTCTCACGACGAGCTGTTGAGGAGGAACAGCGAGCTGGAGCAGCAGAAGTCTACTCTGGTGGCCAGGGGTTCTCAGCTGGAGGCCGATCTGAAGGCTGCTGATGCAGCTCGAGCTTCATCTGCCTCGGCCCTTGCTAATTCTGCTCGCGAGAGAGATAATGCTGTCAGGGAGCTCGGCGAGCTGAGGAAGTCGTATGATCAGGTCTGCTCGAGCAAGCTGGATTTTGTGGAGAAGAACAGGGTTCTTGCCGAGTAGCTGGAGGCGGAGAAAGCCCAGGCAGCCACTCTTAAAGAAGATTCGTACAATTCTGGCTGGGCTGCTGCGTATGAAGATGCCGAGGTTCAGATAGGCTATATTAGCCATATGAACTTCATGAAAGGGTGGAACAAGGCCCTCGTGGCCGCTGGGGTGGATGTTGCATCCCCACTCTTTGACGAGCATGATCCAGGGCCAAAGCCGGTCGTGGATGAGGACCCAGCCCCAACTGCTGAAGGCACCAATCCTGTTTCTCGGGTGACTTCTTCTGACGCTCCCTTGGTCGAGGAGGCAGTGGATACCCCTGCAGAGGGTAATGCCCCTACTGATGCTGATAAAGACAAGGGTCCATCCACCGAGGTGGCTAAGTGATAGGGATTTTTTGTAACTTTTTTCCTTTTTTGATCTGATGTAACCTCGCTTATTATCAATGAAAAGACTTTATTTTTGTTTATGCTGATCCCTTTCTTTTCTCTTTCTTTTACTTGTAGTTGGTTGATGTGGATGACTATATTCCTGTTACCTCCCATTTAGGTAGGACTCTGGGTCCTAATGCAAGCCCTGCAGTTCGCCAGGCCTTTGCTAGGCTTTGCAGGTTTGCTAAGTCAAGGAACCAGAAATATAAGGATCAGTCCGAGCTGGTGGCCAAATTGAAGGACAGGCTCCAGGAAATGGAAGAGATCGGAGCTTCAGTGCAAGAAGAAGTTAGCGAGCTGAGAGCAAAGTTACTGGAGGCCACCGAGATCAACCAAGTCGTGGAGTTTCTTCAGAGGGAGAATGACGACCTGAGGCGGGAGGTCTCGAAGCTTAAGGAGCAGTCGCCGAGCACCGCTTCGGTAGTCCTACAAGGCTCTTCCTCGTCGCGGGCTGCTCAGCCTCCCCTCCCGCGCGCTGGTAGGAGTACACGGGGTAGGAGTAGGGAAGTTGAGGAGCAGCGTGAGAGGGAAATAGAGGAGCTGCGCGGCGATGTCCGACGAGCTTATGTGACTGCTGTTGGGCTCCAGAGGGACGTCGCCCGACTGCGGCATCTATTCAAGAAGGGCCCTCGCCAAGTGTGGACAGATGGCTATGATCAGGGCTGGATGGATGCTCCCACAAGATTATCAGAGTTCGAGGAGCTTTCCTTCATCAGGGGGTGGTTGAGTGCTCTCAAAGAGCTGCAGGTCCCGAGAAACTCGATATTGTGGTATCGGCATGAGATGTCTCCCTCTACTCTGATGCCCAATCCATTCCGACGAGATGATCAATGGATTCCCATCGATGCTATTCCCCGGCGATTACTGGAGTTGGACGTAAATGAGGTCGTGGAGGAGTTCGATCCTGCTCCTGATGATGGGAGGAGAGCTAAAGTTGCTGACTACCTTGCTCGGAGGCTTCCACCTTCTTGATTTTTTGTTTTTTAATAATTGTAAATTCTTTGGGCGAGCTTTGCCGACTAAACATGTACTATTATTGTTTGTAAATATAAAAGATTTAATGGAAAGTTTGAGTTTTGGGCGATTTTGCCGACTAAACGTGTTTATCCAATCTTTTTTATATTTTTACAGCTTCACAATCTTTTTTATCTTGTCATGTGAGTGTCCGCCCAGTCCAGTATTAAGAATACCATTGTGCCCTTTCTTTACCTTTTAGGTCGTGTCGTCACACTCCCTTAGGTCTAAGTGGGGCAATTGGCGAGGACACACCTGTTATTGGATGTCTTCATCCGGTCAGGATTTTGTTTAACCAAAGTAGGTTTGATGCCTAAGAATGCTCTGTAGGGCTTCATATATTGCCATGGGCAATGCTAAGAGGTATGTCGTGCTTCATGACGATGACCTGAGGAGGGGTGTTCCCCTGCTATGTCAACCATTATACCTGTGATTTGAAAAGGATGTGCAATAAGATATAATTGTTACTTTTTAGAGAGTGATCAACTGAGAGATTTTCATTGGTGAATAGAGAAATAAACTGTCTTTTCCCATAATGAGTACAATAAAAGATCTAACAATGGAACTCCTAAAAGTAGAATTTCTTGAGATTAGCTGCGTTCCATGCTCGTGGTATCTCTCTGCCCTCCATCGTTTTCAAATGATAGGCACCTTGCAGATCGTCTCTAATTATCTCATAAGGTCCTTCCCAGTTCGGGCCCAGTTTACCGTCTGATGGCTTCACTGTGTTGCCCAGGACCTTTCTTAGAACATAGTCCCCAACTCCGAATTTCCTCGGATTGACCTTTGTGCTGTAGTGCTTTGCGAGCTGTTGCTGATAGCTCGCTAGTTTTACTAGTGCAAGTTCCCTGCGCTCGTCGGCCAAGTCGAGTTCAGCGAGCAAAGCCTGATCGTTCTGACTCTGCTCGACAAGGTCGGATCTCATTGTAGGCAATCCTGCTTCTAATGGGATGACCGCTTCCATACCATATGCTAGTGAGAATGGCGTTTGACCTGTGGCTCGCCTTGGAGTCGTTCTGTACGCCCATAGGACATGTGGTAGCTCAGTAGTCCATGCGCCTTTTGCTCGTTCTAACCGCTTTTTTAACCCAGCGATCACTGTTTTGTTGGATGCCTCAGCTTGTCCGTTGCTTTGAGGATAAGCTACCGAGCTGAAGTGGTGCCTGATCCCGTGTTGGTCGCAGAAGTTCTGAAAAGGGCCACTCTCGAACTGTGTTCCATTGTCAGTGATGATGGTTCTGGGGATCCCGAATCGAGTGATTATATTTCTCCATATGAACTTCATCATGTCAGCATCTCGGATGCTCGCCAATGGTTCTGCCTTGATCCACTTGGTAAAGTAATCAGTTGCGACCAACAGGTATTTGCGATTGACGGCAGCGGTGGGCAGTGGTCCCACGATGTCCATTCCCCACTGGGCGAAAGGCCAGGGGCTGGTCAGGGATTTTAATTCGCTGGCAGGCTGGTGGACCATGGGGGCGTGAAGCTGGCATTTTAGGCATCTGCGGACATATACTGCGGAGTCCCTTTGCATATATGGCCACCAGTAACCTTCCTTTATTGCTCGGAAGGCTAGAGACCTTCCTCCGACATGACTCCCGCAGATTCCTTCGTGAAGCTCGTAAAGCACTGTGTTGACATCACCTGGGTGGACGCATCTAAGGTAGGGGCCGGAGAAAGATCTTTTATACAAGTCGCCTCCCGTGGATAAGTGAAAGCGAGCAGCTTTGACTCTTATCTGGTGGGCATTCCTCTTATCCTCTGGGAGCGTTCCGTTATTCAAATAGTCTCTTAAGGGATCCATCCAGCTAGGGGCTCGTTCCAATTGGAGTATTTGTTTCGCTTTTGTCAGCTCGCAGTTGGGGTGAATGCTCGGGCAGCTAAGGAAATCGATAGGGATTATCCTTTTAAGGCTGGAATCAACTGCCGAGCTTAAGGCTGCCAAGGCGTCAGCGTGGCTGTTCTGCCCCCTGGGAAACTGTTGGATGTTGATTTCTTCAAAGTTCGCCATTAAGTTTCTTACTAAGGAGAGGTAGGCTGCCATCCTCCCATCCTTCACGTTGTAGTTTCCACTTATCTGATTGGAAACTAGTTGCGAGTCTCCGAATACCTGTAAATGTTTTTCTCCTAGAGTTTGCGCCCTTTGGAGACCTGCAATTAAGGCTTCGTATTCTACTTCGTTGTTGGAGGCTGCAAATCCCATCCTGATTCCTTGCTCGAGGACTGCATTTTCTGGAGTGATGAGAACAATTCCTACTCCTGCCCCCTTTGAGTTGGAGGCTCCATCAACGAATAGCTTCCAGCTTCCCCCTGTAGCCTGGCTGTTTTGTTCTGTCGGTTTAGGCTGGTCGAAGGGTTCTTCGCCTGTGAATTCAGCTATGAAGTCAGCAAGGATTTGACCCTTGATAGCTGTCCTTGGTTGAAATTGGATGTCAAACCGGCCAAGCTCGACTGACCATTTAGACAGTCTGCCCGACAAATCCGCCTTCCTTAGGACAACCTTGAGGGGGTGTGATGTAAGGACAATGATCGTGTGAGCTTCGAAGTAATGCTTCAGTTTTCTCGAGGACATTACTAGGGCGAATGCGAGCTTTTCCAATGGCAGGTAGCGCTGCTCGGCGTCTAGTAAGGTTTTGCTCGCGTAATAGACTGGATGTTGGATCCCTGTAACTTCACACATTAGCGCGGAGCTGATAGTATGGCTGGATACAGAGAGGTAGAGGTACAAAGGGTCCACTTGCTGTGGTATGACAAGCAGTGGTGGGGAGCTTAGGTAGGACTTGAGTTCGTCTAATGCTTGCGAGCAACCTGGGGTCCATTCTACTGTTTTGCTACCTTTTAGGAGTTGGAAGAAGGGCTTGCATCTCTCGGAGGATTTAGAAATGAAACGGTTTAGAGCAACGAGCATTCCGGTGAGCTTCTGTACATCGCGGATTGTGCGAGGAGGTTGCACTCTTTTGATTGCATCAATCTGGTCCGGATTAGCCTCTATGCCACGCTTGCTGACCAAATACCCAAGAAACTTTTCTGACTGGACACCGAAGGAACACTTGCTCGCGTTGAGTTTCATTCGGTACTTCCTGAGGGTTTCGAAGGTATTTGACAGGTCCGAGAGGTGATTTTCCTTATCCTTGCTTTTGACGAGCATATCGTCGATGTAGACCTCCATCGTGTCTCCCATCTGATTCTTGAACATTTTAGTAACCAACCGCTGATAGGTTGCCCCTGCATTTTTTAGCCCAAAAGGCATGACCTTGTAACAGCATAAACCAACCGTCGTGATAAACGCCGTTTTATCCTGATCTGGTGCATACAGGGGAATCTGGTGATAGCCTGAGTATGCGTCCAGGAAACTCATTCGCTCGTGAGCTGCAGTGGCGTCTACTAGTTGGTCTATTTTCGGAAGAGGGAAGCTATCCTTGGGGCAGGCTTTGTTGAGGTCAGTGAAGTCTATGCAAACTCTCCACTTCCCGTTGCTTTTTGGAACTACCACTGGGTTGAATAACCATTTGGGGAATCGCACTTCCCGTATGGATCCTGCATCCAGCAGTTTTTCGACTTCTTGTTCTATTGCTTTGGCTTTCTCGGGAGCAGTTCGTCGTGCCTTCTGTGCTATCGGCTTGAATGTGGGATTGACGTGCAACCGATGGCAGACCATATTGGGATCGATTCCTGGCAGCTCATAGGGTTCCCAAGCGAAAACATCTATGTTGCTTCTTAGTAAGGTTAACAAATCCTTTTGCTCTTGGTCAGTGAGTGAGGTCCCGATCAGGAAGACTCTGCTGTTATCGCCTTCTCTAGCAATTACTTCTACCAGGTCCTCTACAACACGCTCGGAAGGGAAGAGCCTGGTCTCTTCCACTCCGGGCCTTCCATATTTTAATTGCTATTTGGAAGGGATTGCACCTTCCTCCACTTTCTCGCTAGTTTGAATGCCTTTTTTTTTCTGGCTTTGGTCGGATGGCCGCTATGAAGCACTTTCTCGCCATCGCCTAGTCGCCATGTATCTCCATTACTCCCCGCTCGGTGACATATTTGAGTTTCTGGTGGTAGGTCGAGGAGACTGCCTTCATTGCATGAAGCCATCCCCTGCCGAGGATGGCTTGATACGGTGAATCGATGTCGACCACCAAGAATTCGATCATTTTCGAAACATTTCCAGCGAGCACTGGTAGTACTATCTTGCCCAGAGGCATGGTCATTTTTCCAGCGAAGCCGACCAGAGGAACAGTGGTTCCCTTCAGGTCGGAGATGTTCAACTTCAATTTTCTGAACAGATCGATGTACATTACTTCGAATGAGCTTCCTTGATCGACGAGCAGCCTATCGATATCAAAGTTGGCTATCCTGAGTGTAATGACTAAGGCATCGTGATGTGGGGTCTTCACTCCCACAAGATCTTCATCCGTGAAAACAATATGCTTGTTGTAGTTGATGTCCTCTGCTCGCCGGCGTTTTCCTGCCTGCGATTTCGCTGGATCTATTTGAAAAGCTTGCATTACTGCTGTCAGCTTCTTTACCTCCATCCGAGCTGAGTTGCCCTGGATTTGCTTAACATCGGATACTCCATGGATTACTGCGAATTCGTGTCCGGTGTTGTCTTCTAATACGTTGTCGGGTTTTGGCTCCTTGTGGACAGTCACTCTCTCTACCTTCCTTTCCACAAAGTCATTCAAATGTCCGGATTGGGCCAACTCCTCGAGGTAGGACTTAAGAGCCTTGCAGTGCTCGGTCTTATGTCCTCCCTCTTTGTGGAAGGTGCATCTCAGCGCATTGTTTCTTTTTGATGGGTCTCCTCCCATTTTCCGGGGCCATTTGATGAACGTCTCATCCTTGATCTTAGCGAGAATTTTGTAAATTGGTTCTTTGAAGACGGTGTTGACCGCCTGGAACGACTTTGCAACGTCAGGGCTCCCTCCGTTCTTGGGGCCATTCTTGCTCCCATTCTTTCCTCCTTTTTTCTGGTTATCAACTTTCTCACTTCCCTTCGTGGCGAGCTTGGCTCGATCGTTTTCACCTACGTTAAGGCGGGTGACATCTTCCACCTTTGCGTATTTCTCAATCCGGGCCATCAGGTCATCAATGGTGGTTGCTTCCTTCTTTGTCAAGGACTGGTAAAGGAGGGAAGAGCTAGGTAGCCCAATTTTGAATGAAGACACTTCCACCTCTTCCACGCAGTCCTCGACTTCGTTGAATAAATCCCAGTACCTCTTCGCGTAGTCTCGAAGTGTCTCCTGAGGAGTTTTCTTAATCGTCAATAAGGCATCCATCCTTTTGGGATGGGAGCTGCTGGTGATGAACCGGGCCGTAAAGAGCTCGGCCAGGGATTTGAAATTTCTGATGGATCGGTGAGGGAGTTTCTCAAACCATTTTTGGGCCACGTCATGAAGGCTCGAGGGAAAAATACGGCACATCAGTGTATCTCGGTGATTCCAGAGGGTCATAGCCTGCCGGTACTGCCTGACATGATCAATGGGATCAGTCTTCCCGTCGTAAATCTTGAACCTTGGAATAGAAAACTTTTTGGGAGCTTCTTCTTCTTCAATTTTCCTCGTGAAGGGCGATTTTATCTGGGTCTTGAGGGCTCTCCTGGCGAGTTCTCTGGTTGACCTGGTGCCGCGGTGAGCTGGATGTTGGTCCATTTCTCTACGGACTAGGTTCCGTATGTTGTCGTCGCTGCGAGCAGGGCTCTGATAGCGGCGAGCTTTTCTCAGTTGCTCGCGGAGGTCGTCGTCTGAGTCGCCACCTTCGAACCCTTGATATTGCCGCCTAGGGCTCCTTCCTCGGCTGCGAGATTTGCTCGCCTGAGGGCTAGGAGTGCGATAGGGGCGTCTCCTGGTATCAGGACGTAGTTCTTTTTCCAATTTTTCCAGTCTTCTTTTCAGGCGAGCATTCTCAGCCTCATACCTGCGAGAAGACTCCCTCTGCTCGTGGAGCCTTGCTTCGTATGCATCGATCAATCTGGATATCTGAGTGGACCTTGCTGGTCCTTGACTTTCTTCTGAGGCTGGCCTTTCTAAGCGAGCCCCTTGATCTGAACGTCGGACTTCAGACCTAATCCTGTTAGGAGCGGGTGGCTCCTGAATATCTCCTGCTTGAGGAGCGTTGCTGCTGTGACCAGACATCTTAGATTTTTTTCTCGGTGTGGGCTCTTCTCAGGGAAAGATAAACGTTTCCCACAGACGGCGCCAATTGTGGTGACAATTATTATGCAACACAAATAAATATGAAAGAGGTAGCAACCAAGAAAAGACAAATAAAAAGCCAATCACACAACAACGGGAGTACGTGGTTCAGCAAAGAAGTGCCTACGTCCACGGTGGTTCAGTCAGTGTTATTTCTCTATGTTCTGAAGAATAAGTACAGAGAATACAACTTGTCCTCTGCCCCAGACTTAGGGTTTTATTTATACATGTATGTGTTGGAGTATTGGAGGTGATGGGTTCCTTCTTACTAGCCATCTCCCCTACATGGAATCGTGTTTCCCCACAACTTCTCTTCATGGGATCGTGGGGTAATTGGATTAATACGAAGGTGATGGGCCTGGGCTTTGGGCCGCTAGGGAGAGGCTACTCGTCCAGGCCTATGGTGCTAAATTCAGGGTCCCCACAATTATTATTATTATTATTATCATCATCATTATTATTATTAACTTTTCATTTAAATATTATTGTTATTATTATCATCATTATTATTATTAACTTTTCATTTGAATATTATTGTTATTATTAATATTAGTATTGAACTAAAATATTAACATTTCATAAAAAATATTAACATTATAATTATAATATTAGCGTTCCACTGAAATATTAACGCCATTATTAGTAGTAACTTTAAGCTAAAATCTTAAGGTTATTATTAATATTAATGATAAACTTAAATTATTAATATTAACATCCCACTAAAATATTAATGTTATTATTAATATTAGCGCTCCACTTAAATATTATTGGTATTATTATTATTATTATTATTATTATTATTAACATTCGACAAATTAAAGTGTTTTCTAGAAACAAATTATTTTCAAGAAATCCCTATTTTACAAAAATTAAATAGATCTATGCTAAAATAAAAAGAAAATCATAAATATAAAAATATTTTCCTAAATATTGCCATATTTGCTACTTTGACTATTTTCCATAAATATATATTTTTCAGAAATTAATATATGTAAACTGAAGGTCCAGTATAAAAAAAATTCGAACAATAACTCTATTTTTCATCTTTGGTGTTTGATAAAAAAAATAGGAAAATAGATGATTTTATAACTTCTATCAAACAAACAAAAGTGACAAAAGTAATATAATTCTCTTTTGCCCCCAAAAACTTTGTCATGCCATATTTTGGGTAGAAGAAATTTATATTTTTCCACTTTTCTATCCGAGAGGCCCAAAATGAATTTTTTTCATTAAAAAAATCCATTCTCATTTAAAGTTCAAAACCATTGTTTGATAGCAAGTTGACATTTTTCATGACAAATAAGAAACATTTTGAATTTATTAAATTTTTGGCTTATTGAATATTCGTAATTTGTCATGTGAATTTTTATTAACTAACACTAAAGTACATCACAGTAATAGATATTTTGAAGATTTGTCAAAAAAAAATAATTTACAACCTCATTCTATCAAACATACCTTAATTTCTTACAACCGCAAATGTAAGAAAGCTGAAATTGTTATGGGCATTCACACAATAGACATCTTGAAGGAAATTAACAACGATGTTAGGTTGACTCGAAAATGAAATCTAACTGCATTCATTTAGGGACGACGTGTTGGCAAGTCATAAGAGCATTTCATTTCGACAATCACATTTATTAGTTTTTGTACCTTAAAATTTGACAAAGCAACTAAAGCTTATGTTTTAAGGATGGATGAATTCAAACAATAATTTTATTGGTGGAGGAAAAAACAACTATTTTTTTTCTCCCTTTAGGTAGTACTGATTTGAGAATCCACCCAATGGAGTGATTATGAGTTGGTAGGGCTACAATATAATCATTAGAGTTTAATATATTATCGATACACTTGATCTAAATATTTCCACACTAGTCCAATAATTAATAGTAAAATAATTCAAGATATTTCTATGGGCTTGCCGTTTGGTCCACTCCCCAAATACAATGTCCTCCAATAACTTGAGAACATCTCCTCTGTCTCTCACCAAATATAGACCAATACCGTCACCCCACAGCACAACTTTCGCAATCATCGATCACCAAATCCACAGTGACTCACAAGCCCACCTCGTCTTCAGTTCACCGTGGGGCATAACTAGCCTCCTATAAACCAAAAACCACTCGCTTGCTGTTATTCTTGATTGTACTATCATGGATGATCAATTAGATTATTCCACGCCAGAAAATCACCCCATCGTGAATGGAAACCGAAACGTATTATTTGGTAAGTACGAAATGGGGAGGCTATTGGGGCAGGGCACTTTCGCCAAGGTCTATTACGGCAGAAACCTCGCTACTTCAGAAAGCGTCGCTATTAAAGTCATCAGCAAGGATCAAGTCAAGAAAGAAGGCATGATGGAACAAATCAAACGAGAAATATCAGTCACACACCTCGTCCGGCATCCCAACGTTGTTGAACTTAAAGAAGTGATGGCCACCAAACAAAAGATCTTCTTTATCATGGAATACATCAAAGGCGGCGAACTTTTCGCTAAAGTAGCAAAAGGGAAACTCAAAGAAGATGCGGCAAGAAAATATTTTCAGCAACTGATAAGCGCGGTTGATTTCTGTCATAGCCGCGGTGTTTCTCACCGAGATCTAAAGCCAGAAAATCTCCTCCTTGATGAGAATGAGAATCTGAAGGTGTCAGATTTTGGGTTGTCTTCTCTACCTGAACAAATCAGAATAGACGGTTTACTTCACACACAGTGTGGTACTCCAGCTTATGTGGCTCCTGAGGTTCTCAGAAAAAAAGGGTACGACGGGGCAAAAGCGGATATATGGTCATGTGGAGTGATTTTATATGTATTGCTTGCAGGCTGCTTACCATTTCAGGATGAGAATGTGATGAAAATGTACAGAAAGGTTTTCAAAGCGGAATATGAGTTTCCCCCGTGGTTTTCGTATGAATCGAAAAGATTGATATCAAAGCTTTTAGTGTCCAATCCAGATAGGAGGATTACCATTCCGGCTATTATGCGAGTACCCTGGTTTCAAAAAGGCTTCACTAGACCCATAGCAACCTTGATCGAGGAAAATATGGACAAAGACGACAGGAATGAAGTGGAGATTATGAGGTCAAAAACTTCACCGCCTTTTTACAATGCTTTCGAGTTCATTTCATCCATGTCTTCGGGTTTTGACTTGTCAAACCTCTTTGAGAATAAGAGGAGATCGGCGCCTTTGTTTACTTCAAAATGTTCTGCCTCGGCTATCATGGCCAAGCTTGAATTGGCGGCTAAGAGGTTGAATTTTAGAATTGTTTGGGCTAAGGAGTTTAAGGTGAAGATGCAGGGAGCATTTGAGGGGAGAAAGGGGAAACTTTCGGTGATGGCGGAGGTGTTTGAGGTGGCGCCGGAAGTGGCAGTGGTAGAATTTTCAAAATCGGCAGGTGACACGCTTGAGTATAGGAAGTTTTGTGAGGAAGATGTGAGGCCTGTACTTGATGACATTGTTTGGAGTTGGCAAGGTGAAAGTAACTGTCAACAAAACTCATAACGGCTAGGGAATATAGCAAAATCCGAAACCAAGCACCTTTTCCCAACTAAAGTTTTTAATATAGACATGTAACACTCCAATTTGTAATATTTTTGTTTTGCTGGGCTTGTTTTTCCTTTCTTAGTATGTAAGGGAATGTTTAACGAGTGAAGTGGATGTGGGTTATAATTTGTGGGTATTCAGTTTTAACTTTTAATTGTATTTTCATCGTACATATGAGGACTTTATGGAGAAAGAGTTGTACATATGACCATGAGACACCAGGTGTACTTCAATTGTGTCGATGGCAATTCGGGTTAATCCTACAATATACTTCAATTGTGTTGTTTTGATTTCTATGTGCATACTAATAATTATAAAAAAACATAACCAAAGGGACTTACTCGAGGACTACCTAAAACCTTTGATTAGCAAGAGGCATGCGTCGTAGCTCTCAAGAAGCTTGAACTTGTGGCCAAAAAAAAGAAAAAAATTATTAAAAACATATTTTTAACTCTTGTCATTTTTCATATTATAATTAAATTAGTTCTCCCACATTCGAAAGTCCACGGCTGTTCTCCTTTTTCAGAGTTGCGAAATAAAGACAAGACCAAATGGACAGGTGGACATTCTCAAACTTGATCATGTACGAAAAAATTCCTACCCAAGTTGTGTGGTGGTGAACTGATGATAATGATGACTAAGGAACTTGAGGGAATCTACTGTTACAGCAGCGTGTGGTTCTAAACCGGATCAAATTCAACCATCGTCATCACCTGGATGCGTGAAGGAATTAATCCATTACTCAATTATTAATTTCTTATTTTTAGGGTTATTTCGTCCCTGTTATACTTTTTGGACATTTACCAAATCAGTGTCTTAAGTATATAATGTCAAGTAATTTACGGCCTCCCCGATAACACCCCTGGTCATGGACTTATCCTCAGCTCACCTTAATTCGTTGCTTTTTTTATGTTGAAAAAACAAAATGAAATTCTGGAATATATCATAACACGATTGCAAACTGCTACTTTATCTACGAACTTCCTAACCAAACTACTTCCTATATCATCCAAAATCGATTTATTGAGAAATCAAGGTGGGGTACAAAAAAATGCATTCATATACTTACTAATTTTCTCAGTTTTGATCAAGATATCCGTCATTCCGTTGGCCTTTTTGTAACAAAAAGAGATCCAAATTTTTTTAAACTTGCGAGCCTCCTTATGACAGTCCCGCATTAACTCCTACATATGGTGATTGGAACATCACGCTCAATAAAACAATTAAAAAATTCACATAGAATCCGTCTTTATGTGAATACTACAAATACTTTTACTAATAGCAATTTTTAATCCCTCTTTAATAGCCCAAATTCTAGCTATAGCATTATTATTAAACCGATACTCTTCGCATAGCCCCACATATTGGTGCCCTTACTATCTTGAAGAACTCCAATGCCAACAGACTAAGTGGTAGTTTGGGAAGACCTGTCCGTGTTAAGTTTGTAAGTGGTTTTATTGGATGGAGTCCACCTAATATCTATCAACTATTTTGTCCCAGTACTACAATGTTATTTTTAATGAAAGTATCCATAACTTGGTGAGCTAAAAGAGATAAACGAGCTGAACAATTATTAAAGATAGCGACGCTATGCATATTCCATAACCTCCAACAACCAAAATGATTTTTTGGAGATTTAGTTGGCAATGTTGTTATCATGTAGAGGACCATTATTGAGAAGGAAATGATAATGTTGATCGGGAGGCATTAGCCCAAACCCAATCATAATAGTTGTTAAGTTGGGACATTCCGTAAGGAAATATACATTGGAGTCAACCTAATTGCGTGCGGTATAACTATCAGTAGCTGTAATATGCTTGTCATATAAAACATCAGCAGTTGGTAAAGATTGCTGAGCCAGGAACCATTAAAATATTTTAACTTTATTAGTGCAGTTTAATTTTCAAACCAGAAACGAAGGTAAAAAAGGTCTACTAGTATTATCATTTTTTCTCAAAGTAACCAAGTATAACTTGAATTTATGTTGAACAGACGAGTTTTATTTGGACTCTAAAACTCAATATCTCTAGAACCCTAATTATGACAAGGTGTACCGGTAATAGTGAGAATAAGATGATCAGGTATAGTTTATAGGAATTTCAGAATATTTCACTCATTAGTCCTATGCATTCTAAGTTGAGAGACCCTTAGGTTACTATCACAATTATTAAGATGTAAAATCAATTTCAAAGAATTGTTCGAACACCAATTATCATTCCAAAAACTCACATTTCCCCCATGTAAGGATGTATTTAAATACATATACAAATCAAATTCAATAGCCGCTCCACCCCACTTATAGCCCTTTTTCACTCCATCCTTACAAGGTATTCACGTTCACACTTGCATGCCCATATATTTATTTATATACATAGATGAAGCCACCACATAAAAAAGGGGGCATGCTGCCCCCAAAGCTTTTAGGGGGGAAAATGTTATATTACCCCTATTATCTTTTAAGTTTAATATATATATATATATATATATATATATATATATATATATATATAACGAACTCTCTAAATGTGAATTTTCCATGTATCTGTTGTTTTTAAATAACTCGTTAAAATAGTAAAGCCTCCAAACTCCATTTTTCCATCCCCATGCCAAAAGACTCTATATCTCATCCTATGCAGGATGCCCTTCTATCTCCCTTGAGGCCACTAATGATGAAACGTCTCCATTTCTCAATATTTCTAAACCCTAAGATCCCCCTCCGAAGTTATAAATAAATATTTTTTTTACAATCCTTATATCTCTCCATCTCCCATCTCTCTGGACAATCTAGACTTCTTTTCTTTAGAATAAATGGTTTAATGTATTATATTCATTTAAGGAATATGAAGCCTTTTTTATTGTTACAATCGTCTCCTCTTCTTGCCTTATGACAAGGCCCTTTGAATATTTTTTTTTGTTATTTTTTCAAGGGAGTTCAATAGACCCATTACCCTAAAATTTCAATATTACTTTGCATCCCTGAAACTATTCTTTTAACCGAGGGATCATAGTTCATATCACTCTCCGGATAAATTTATGTTCTACTGCAAAGAAAATAAGTGGGAAAATAATAGAGGAAAGAATTTCATCTTCTTAAAGCCTAAAGTTGCTATGTTATTTAATGCATTTTTCTTCTATGACATAGAGCATAACTTTATGTAACTTTCTATAAGATTGAATGCTCTATGTGTGTTTTACTGATTGTACACATATTTTTCATTCAATAATTTTTTTTATTAAGTTGCTAGAAATATTTTTAGAGAATGCCCATTAAGAGTTTGTTGAAATGTCCCAACCAAGTGAAAACTCAAATTTAACAGGTGAGTAGTTATTGATGTAAAAAATTAGATCTCTCTAATTATTCAATCACAGATAAATAAATGAGACAAAGAATTTTTAAAGTGGTTCAGCCTTATAAGAATGGCCTACGTCCACTGTTTTGGTATTGCTGTTTGTATGGGAATTCTCGATTACAAGGTCTCTCAAGAAATTCCGGTCTGGATGCAGGGTCCCCTTACAATGAGGATTGTACAATGTATTTATAGCCCTGAGGCTGTAATGTGAAAGGCTAATAAATTAAATGGGATACTTGTGAAAGGGTAATACATTTAATGCTCCTTAAACGTGTGCGTCTGAATGATAAGCAATTAATGAATCAGTTGAACTGTTGGTTATCCTGCTATTAATGCTTTGTTCGAGGTGCAGCTCGGACCGCCTGAGCTTCTTGGTACTTAAGAGTTCCTCGGTGAGGTCTTGTTCCTCGGAGCGTATGAGTTCCTCGGGGAAGCAGTGTTCCTCGTTGTGATCTTATTCCTCGGAGCGTGTAAGTTACTCGGAAGTATTTGTTGTTGCCATGTAGATTGCCACGTGTCTTCATTCAATTGGGCCATGTCAGCAGACTAAATTTGGTATCAACAGAAGCCCCCAATGTTTCATAGTTCGAAATTTGAGGAGTAGGGAACATTCTTTCTCGGAATATGGTAACTTTAAATGGTCCTCCTGATTTTTAGGAGTGTTTCCTTCGTATTTATTTCTCCTTCTAAATTCGTAAAATCATATTTTTTTGAATTTTTATAACCGCTTCGATTTCTGCGTACTTTTTGTCCTTTTAGCCGCTGTTGCCCGCTTTGATTCCCGCGCCCCTTTTCGTCTTTTTAACCGCTGTTGCCCGCTTTGATTCCCGCGCCCCTTTTCATTTTTTAGCCGCCGGTAACGTAATCATCCTTTTTTGTAATCATTAATTCACCGTTTCCTAAGACAAGGTATTTAAACTCTATAGACACTCCCATCGTCTTCTACCTTTTCAAATTTTTATCCTCGAGTTTTCCGTCGTCTCTTTCTCTCCTGTGTATTCATCTCTTCCATCGTTCGTTGTCATCAGATCCACTCTTTTTCTTTAAGATTTTCTTCCTTCTTCTTTATTTCTTTTATTCATCATGGTTTACCCTGTTGAATCTCTTGATAAATTTCGCTCTGATTTTTCCATTCCCTCTTGGGTTGTCTTGGAAGAGCTTTCTGAGCCTTCTGATTATTTCCATTTGGCCGAGGGACATTGGTTCCCCAGCCTCTTTATTGCTGAGTGTGGATTTTCTTTTCCACCAAATCCCTTGTGTCTGGAATTCTGTCATTACTTTGACGTTGTTCCTGCAAGAATAGCCCCCAACACATGGAGAATAGTTAATGGGGTGCATAGATTAAATCAGATCCATGGAACTCCCATAGGAATTCCTGAGATTATGTTTTGTTATAGATGGGCATTTAATGATAACATTTTTTATTTAAAAACTAGAATTTTGAATAGAGCCTTAGTAGTCAATCTCCCTGATGCCAATAGGGATTATTTTGAACACGAGGTTGCCATAAAAAATTGGCAAAACCCTCCATTAACTGGAGATGAGGTTTACCAGGGTCCCAGATGCCCTCCTTATGGCAATGGGATAGGTTATTTTTATTTCGTTTGATTTATTTTGAAATTATGCTTCCTTTATGTTTGATAAAATGCGTCACTGATGGCAATGTTTATTTATTTGCAGTTGATAACAAAAGAAAGTGCCCAAAAGAAGCAGATGTCAATATAAGGCATTTGAAACTTATCTGGAGCCTGCATCAATCTGTTGTTGACGAGCACATTAGGTCGGCATCATATCTGCTGCAATACAAGAGCTACACCACCTCTTTTACTGCTCGTCCAGTAATAAGTGAATCAGAGCCAGTACCAGCTTCCACCAGCTCCTCGCCTGAATCTCACGTCCCTTTAAGCGAAAGGATGAAGAGAAGAATACCTCCCACTCTGTTCGAGAAACCTGCCTCTGGTTCTGGTGAGGTAAAAAGAAGTAAAGTTGATGTCCCAGGGGAGGGGACAAAGAAGAATGATGCGATTTCCTCGGCTGCTGCTGTTGTGAAGGTTGTAGAGAAGCCCGCAGTGGCTCCGAGCAGGTCTGCTGCTCCTGGAGAGGTGATTGTAATATCACCGACCAAGGGCTCTTCCTTGGTTGAATCTATTCCTGTTCCCTCAAGGAGGCTGAAGAAAAGCTCCTCGGTCAATTTGGCTGACACCATTACTCAGCCCCCAGCTACTGGAACTAGGGTTCCAACTTTTGTTCCCCGGAGCTCTGCCATGAGCTCGGTAAAGTCCTGGATCATTCCCGAGGTCCAAGGTACTGAAGAAAACCTTACTCGGGACATGGTCACTTCGTTAGCTGCTCGTCATCTTGCTTCTGTAAGTCTTCTTACTTTGAACTTTTCATATTTCCTTTGTCATTTCTATTTCTGACTTATTTTCTTTTTACTTTCACAGTTGACGAGCTGCTTTAATATAATCCTAAAGAAGGATGAAGCGATTAAAGCTTCATGCTCCTCGTCCAGTGTGGAGGGAGCTCTAGCAGAAGCTATCAAGTCTTTGGACGATTCTCGGCAGACATATGCTACTGACAAGGCTGTCTGGGAGAAAAAGCTTGCCTCCACCGAGCAAGAGAAAGCTCGATCTGTTGATGCCTCTAAGGAGTTGGAGAAGAGAATAAATGCCTTGGAGAAGGCAAATAAGGAGCTCGAAGAGAAGCTCAAAACTGCTGGGGAGCTTGAAGATAAGATTAAGGCTGCTGAGGAGGAGCTGGCTCAACTTAGGGAAGTAGGTCGGCAGAAGGAGGAGATTGAAAACAAATTGAAAGCTGCTGATAACCTACTGTCCGAGAAGCTCTCCTCGGAAAAATTGAAGAGGAAGATGGCTGTGAAGAAGTCCTTCAGCGCTGGCTGGGACAAGGGGTGGAACAAGGGGTTGGCTGCTATGGTGTCGCAAGTGGACTATAGCAGTCTCAAATACTTTAGGGATGGATGGGTTGCTGCTCTCCAGGAAATGAAAGTTAATGAATCTTCTGAGCTTTTTCAGCAACACATTCCTGGCCCCCCTCCAACCCCAGAAGATCTTGAAGAGGACGAAGCTGCCTCAGAAGAGTCTTCTATGGTGACGGGAGATAATCCCCCAGCCATTCAGCCTGCTGCCGAGGAACTTCAGCAGATTGTTACTTCCTCCGAGCAATTGCCTGTGATCCCCGAGCAACTATCCATTCCCTCCGAGCAACCTACTTCCTCGTCCCAGCCTCCCGAGAAGGTTTTGGGAGATAAGGAAAAGGTGTAGAGTTGTTCGGGTTTCTCTTTATCTTTTTCCTTTTCAAATGTAACCCACATATGTAACTCTGAACTTTATGATCTAATAAAACTTGGACTTTTTTGCATACTGTTGTTTATCTTCTATTCATACTCTGCTTATATTTCTTATTGATGATTGCTCTTTCTTTCTCTACTAGTTTCTGGCTAGGATGGAATTATTATTTGCCCATGATACTAAGTTGCTGCGATAATGTAATGAATATTTTAAAGCTGGTCACACAGACCTGAGTGCAGCACAAGTTATAGACATCCTCGGCCAAGATGCTTCAGAACAGGCAGTGGAGGCATATCAATATCTGAAGTGTTTACTTGATCGAGCGATGGCCAATAATGTGGCCTATTATGATATGATCGAGGATCTCCAAGGCACCCTCGAAGACCTTCAGCTTCAATACAAAGAATCCACTGCCTTGCTGCATGAGGGGTATGAGAAGAAGTGCAAGCTGATCATTGCCGACAAGGGCTACGAGAAGCTTTTTGCTGGGTACGATGTGAGGGAGAGAACCCTGAAAGGTGAGGTCGAGGAATGCAGACAGATTGCCGAGTTGCTGGAGCGAGAGAACAACAACTTGCGGAAAGAGCTATCACAATTGAAGTCTGCAGCCTCTTCTTCAAAAGCCTTAATCCCAGTGATCGATGAGGGATTCTCATTCTTAGAGGTCGAGAACGCCAAATTGAGGGACGAGTTGGAAACCTTGAAGAGGTCTGGTCCTTCCACATCTTCTCGAGGACGAGCAAGAGCACCTCGGGGATGAGCAAGAGCAGCTCGGATTCCTGTCGAGGAACAAAGGACTCAGTCTTCCCTAGAGAACCAAGCCTTCCAGTTAATGGCAAAGAACCAGGCGTTAGCTGAAATGTCAAAGAAGATCAGAGACTTGGAAGAGCAGCTCTCCACGCAGAAGTCTACCTTGGAGAACAAAGAGATCTTCATCAAAAATATCCACGAGCAGCTAGATAGACTAACATATCAGTTCCACAAACAGCCCAGGGAGTTCTGGATGGCTGGATACAACGAAGCTCTCTTTCACTTGGACGACCGTATCCCGAATGCCAATAACGAGGGCTACAAGAAAGGCTGGTTGAATGCCTTAGGTGTGCTGCAGCTCGAACAGGGCCATTACCTGTGGGACTACCATGATCCCGGGCTTCTCGACTTACCCATGCCACCATTCAAACTGGATATGAGTTGGATACCTGCTCGGGCCATTCCTCGGAGCTTGATTTTTAAGTATCTCGGCGACTACAATCTCCATTCAATTGTTGAAGTATCTCGTCCCGAGCATATTCTAGATCGACCATTCGTAATGAATGTCAGGATGTTAAAGGATCTCAACTTCATAAATTCTCCTCTGGCTTTAAATGATCCGCCCGCTGGCGAGGAACCTGTGTCAAAAGCAGAGGGGAAAAGACCAGTAGAATAGGAATTTTGATATAATTGTTAGTATACATATCAATGTAACTTTCATTTTATTATCAATGTAATTTGTTTTTTTATTTTGAATCCACTGAAAGACTTTCATTTTTGTTTGCAAATCTTAACTGCTATTGTCTTGTAATTATCAAACACTTTATATTTGTGCATATCTGTTAAAAAGATAATAATATTATGTGGTTTGTCGACCAACTTAGTAATAACTAAAAAGTTACAAGTATCAATAATGTTGCTCGATCACTTAATAATAAAGTCACGAGTATAAAAAATATTTAAAATGTCTCCAACCAACCAAGTTCGTTAAATTCTCCATGTCGACCAACTACAGTTAGTGGATTTTTATCCCTGGCCAGCCATAGTTAATAAATTTTTCTCTTAAATGTTTCCGACCAACCAAGGTCGGTAAATTTTCTTTGTCGACCAACTACAGTTGGTGGGTTTTTATCCCCGGCCAGCCATAGTTAGTCTTTTTGAAATAATTTTACCTCCCGACCAACATATGTTGGCATTTTCGAGAATATATTTACTTCCTAACCAACATAAGTTAGCATTTTTAGGAATATTTTATTTCCTAGCCAAACAGGTTGGCATTTTTAGGAATATTTTATTTCCTAGCCAAACAGGTTGGCATTTTTAGGAATATTTTGTTTCCTAACCAACCGAGGTTGGCATTTTTAGGAATATATTTGTTTCCTAGCCAAAAAGGTTGGCATTTTTAGGAATATTTTGTTTCCTAACCAACCGAGGTTGGCATTTTTAGGAATATTTTGTTTCCTAGCCAAACAGGTTGGCATTTTTAGGAATATTTTTGCTGAGTAGTCTGATCTTTGCCGAGTAGTGTGTAGCACTAGTATTCCCCAAAAAATTCTCAATAAAAGGAAAAACTTTGACAGAATATCTTCATTTTATTCATATTGATGGAACTGCATTACATGGGAATATTCATCACTAATAATACTTGCGCAGGTGCTCTGCGTTCCATGCATTCTTAAACTCCTCCCCCTCTAGAGTTGCTATTCTGTAAGTTCCTGGTCGAACAACTTCTGTAACTCGGTATGGTCCATGCCAATTTGCATCTAGTTTATTGTGCTTTTGAATTACTTTCTTCAGCACATAGTCTCCTTCTTTCAGGTCGCATTTCTTCACCCTCTTGTTGTAAAACAAAGCTGTTCGCTGCTGGTATGCAGCATTTCTGATGGCTTCTTCTTCTCTAACTTCCTCGAGCATGTCTAAATCTAATCTTCTCATTAAGTCGCTGACCGGGGAATTGAAATTCAGTACCCTGTGTGTTGGGAGACCCAACTCGGCAGGTATAACAGCTTCACTTCCAAACGCCAACATATATGGTGATTCTCTTGTTGCTACTCGGGGAGTAGTTCGGTAAGCCCAAAGTACTGATTGTAGCTCGTTGATCCATTTTTCTTTCACATCATCCAGTCTTTTCTTCAAACCATTCAGCAGCGTTCTGTTTGTTACTTCAGTTTGTCCATTGCTTTGAGGATGGCCTGGTGCTGAGTGGACCTTCAAAATGTTTGACTGATTGAAATATGCAGCGAACTCCTCATTATCAAATTGTGTTCCATGGGTTGTTATGAAAGCATGAGGAAGACCATATCGACAAATGATGTTCTTCCAAATAAATTGGTACACCTTCTTGTACGTCATATCAATGAGTGGCTCAGCTTCTACCCACTTAGTAAAATAATCTACTGCGACGACGAGATATTTGAATCCTCCTCGGGTCGTTGGCAGTGGCCCAACCAAATCAATTCCCCATAAGGAAAATGGCCAAGGGGAAGTTATGGGTGTCAACAATGCTTGTGGAGTTCTTCGGATGGAGGAAAAATGCTAGCACTTGTCACATTTCTTGGTATAGGCTATACAATCAGCCCTCATCGTCGTCCAGTAGTACCCCTGCGTCATCACCCTTTATAAAAGCGTCCGACCTGCTACATGTGCTCCACAGGACCCTTCATGGATCTCTTCAATCAATTCGTTCACCTCGGAGGGATGTACACATCTTTGAAAACCTGCCATAATTCCTCGTTTATACAGAATACCGTTAGTTAATACATACCGAGCAGCTTTAAACTTCAATTTCTTGGCTGCGAGATTGTCAATTGGCAATTCTCCCTCTTCAATATATGCCCTGATGGGATCCATCTAAGATGGTCCTAAATCAAGGGTGATAAATTTCATCGTTAGATATTCATCTATACTCCGACCAGCCAACACTTCAATTGGGATTGTTTGTCGTAGCTCGGTGCGAGTAGCCGATGCTAGTCGAGCTAGGGCGTCTGCTCTCGCATTCTCCATTCTTGGTATTCTGACCAGCTGAACAGCGGAAAATTCTGACACCAGTTCCTTTGCCTTTGCATGATATCTAATCATTAATTCTCCTCTAACTGCATATACTCACAACATTTGATTTATCATCAATTGAGAATCACTGAAGACCATAATCTACTGCGCCTCCATAATTTTTGCCAAACTAAGTCCTGCAATCATGGCCACATATTCAGCTTCATTATTGGAAGCTTTGAATTGGAAATGTAGGGCGTATTCCATGTCGACCTCGTACGGAGTGCTCAAAACTATCCCCGCGCCACATCCTGTATTGCAAGATGAACCATCTACATATAGCCTCCACATAGGTAACTCGTCTTCAAATTTCTGATCAGTTAGAGTTCCTCGGTGAAATATTTGTTGCTTCCTTTCATCCTCCCCGAATATTTCTCGCTCTTCGTCGATCATTTTTTCTTGCCCTTTTACCAACCGGAGTTGGTCTGAGCTCGAATTTAATGATCCTGTAACATCCACTTGCCCTTTTACCAATCGGAGTTGGTCTGAGCTAGTGTTTGTTGATCCTGTAACATCCACAGGTTGATCAGCGAGCAACTTTTGCTCCTCGGGGGTATCAGGATAAGTGAATTCTACTATAAAATCTGCAACAACCTGCCCTTTTAGCGATGATCTGGGTTTATAGACTATATCGTATTCACCGAGTTCAATTGCCCAGTACATCAATCTCCCTGATTTTTTTGGCTTGTGAAGGTCTTGCCTCAATGGAATATCAGTATATACTACTATGGTATGAGCCTGGAAGTATGGCCTCATTCTCCTACTTGCCTCAATAAGCGCCAGTGCTAACTTTTCCAGCCTTGGATATCTGATCTCTGCTCCTCGGAAGGCATTACTTGTGTAGTAAATTGGCTTTTGTACTCCATTCTCCACTCTGATCAACGCCGAGCTAACTACATTCTCGATTACTGCAAGGTATAAGTACAATTTTTCCCCCATTACCGGCCTGGACAACAGTGGAGGTGCTCCCAAGTATTTCTTCAAGTCTTGAAAAGCCTTCTCGCATTCATCATTCCACTCAAAAGTCTTTCTGAGTGTCTTGAAGAATGGGAGACATCTATCAGTTGCTCGTGATACAAATCTGTTGAGTGCTGCTACTCGTCTTGTGAGACTCTGTACTTCCTTCTTTGTCGTTGGAGATCGCAGCCCTAATAGAGCTTTCATCTTTTCAGGATTTTCCTCAATGCCTCGTTGATTGATAATGTATCCGAGAAATATGCCTTCTCGTACTCCAAATATGCACTTCGTCGGGTTCAGCTTCATTTGATATTTATCCAGTTGATCAAAAGTCTGACTTAAGTCAACTAGATGATCGGCAGCTTTCTTGCTTTTCGTCAGCATATCGTCAACATAGACTTCCATATTGCAACTGATTTGCTCAACAAAGACTTTGTTCATCAGCCGCTGATATGTCACACCTGTATTTTTCAAACCAAAAGTCATAACATTATAACAATAAGTTCCCCGAGGGATAATGAAAGAAGTACTCTCCCTGTCTTCAAGTTTCATTTTGATCTGATTGTAGCCAGAATAAGCATCCATGAAACTTAGCAGCTCGTGTCCCGAGGTAGCATCGACTAGTTGATCAATTCGGGGTAGTGGAAAATGATCCTTTGGGCATGCTTTATTGAGGTCGGTGAAGTCTACACACATCCTCCACTTGTTGTTCTTCTTCTTCACCATCACCACATTGGCTAACCAGTCTGGATATTTAACATCTTCAATGAAACAAGCTTTCTGGAGCTTCTCGACTTCCTCCTATATAGCTTGATTCTTCTCGGGGCTAAACACTCTTCTTCTCTGCTTCACAGGCTTGATCTCCTTATTCACATTGAGCTCGTGACATAAGAAATTTGGGTCTATCCCAGGCATATCTTCATGACTCCATGCAAAAGTTTGTCTTCTGCTTCTAAGGAAAGTTATCAATTCCTGTTTTAATGAGGCTTCCAACGACGAACCTACTTGAGTAGTTCGCTCAGGGTGTTTGTCATCCATAATGATATTTTCGGTAGCTTCCACCACTTGACCCTTCACGAGTTGCGACTCATCTAGAGGATCCAATGTTTCAATCTCTGCACCTTCATCAACTTTATAGGTAGTTGTCTTTTTCTTTGATTCCTCCAATTCTTCTTGCTCGGCGGATGAATAATAGCATTCCCGAGCTACTTTTTGATCACCTTTCACAACTCCTACTCCAAAGTTTATTGGAAATTTTAGGCACTGATGCACTGTAGATGGTACAGCCTCGAACTTCTTCAATCCTACTCTTCCCATGATGATATTGTACGATGATTGGACATTCTTATCCATCACGAAGAAACGTATTCTTTCTGTCCGACAAGCAGGCCACGTACCAATGAATATATTCAACTTGATCGTCCCAAGTGGAAATACTTTCTCGCCAGCAAAACCGATGAGGGGTCTGTGGTAAGGCTCCAGTTGAGATAGTTTTAGATTTAAACTATCAAAGCACGAGTAGAACATGATGTCTGCCGAGCTACCATTGTCGACCAGTACTCTTGAAATCATAACCTCATTCATCCTCATTTTGATCACCAGTGGATCATCGTGAGGATATAGAACACCTGCGAGGTCATTTTTTGAGAACCCAATGACCAACTTCTCTTTGTTCACCTTTCTCGGGCGATCCTCCTCAGCTAGATTTATTCGCTGAATGTACGATCAAGCTTGAGCCTCACCGAGATAAGCTTTTCTCTCTGCAGTAAGGTCTCCTCCTCCTGCATCTCCACCTGTTATAACATTACAGTCAAACGACCCAAAGCGTATTGAAAATACCTCTCGTTCTGGCTGCCTTGGTCTCTTGGGAAGATCGGGGTCGTCTTTTGGATCAACTTCATGGTTTCTTTTCTTATTCTCCTCTGCTCGACGAGGAGATATAGACCTCTCTCTTGCTCGGTCGTTGTTTCTTCTTTCGTTTCCACGATCAACATACTTTGATAGGTTTCCTCGTCGGATGACTGTTTCGATCTCATTCTGAAGAGCTACGCAATTTTTGGTCATATGGCCATGATTTTTGTGAAACTCGCAATATTTTTCCTTATTCCTCGTGTCAGGGTCTGCCTTCATTTTCTTTGGCCAGTTCAACTCCTCGCTGTTCTTAATTTCTTCCAGGACGTGGTTGATATCTACCTTCAAAGGAGTGTAATTATCAAATTTCTTCAATATCTCCCATGACGACCTATTTTTGTATTGTTTGTCACCACCATTGTTCTTATGTTCTTTCTTCTTAGTTTTGTCGACTTTCACCTTGGTTTCTTTATCCATATTCTTCTTCGCAGCCATAGCCTCCTCGGCATTCATGATTTTGGCCGCTTTTGCCATCAATTCTGACATAGTTGTGGGTGGATCTTTGGCCAAAGTGTAATACAACTTGTTAGGCAACAACCCACTCATCAAGGCAGTGATCGCTGTATTTTCCTCATAATCAATGACTTCAAGTTTCTCGTTATTAAAACAAGTTAAATAATCTCTGGTACTTTCACTAGCTTTTTGTCTAACACTTAACAGATGTGCTACTCGTTTAACTGGCTTTGCCCCAAAGAAGAAATTTCTAATGAATAACTCGGCCAGTTGAAAGAAAGTTGAGATCTTACCCCGAGGAAGATTATTATACCATATTTGAGCAGATCCGGTAAGAGTTCCCGAGAATGACCTGCATCTCATCTCGTCTGGGACAGCATAGATGTCGGTAGCAGCTTGATATTGTTCTATATGCAGAACAAGGTCAGTCTTTCCATCATATTTGGGGGTCAAAACAGGTGCTTTGAACTTTGATGGTGTTGGAAAATCTACAATGGCCTGAATAAAAGGTGTTCCTCGAACAAAGGTTCGTTGTAGAGGGTTCTTGGTTTTAACAATTTCCCCTAATCTATCCTCCAGCCTTTGAATAGAGCCTTTCCATGCATCATTTCCTTCTTCGGGCCTATTGGTTCGAGCAGCTGATCGCGACTGGGCAGATCATTCCCTTAAGTTTGTTGATCATCGAAAGCTCCTCGACGCTGCATTAAGAGGACTTTTGTTCCTCCTAGGGCCTAGTCGGTTGAAAGGAGAAACCCTACTTAATCTTTCCAATGCGTTGGTCCTTTCTGGGGAGAGAGTGACACGTTGTTCAGTATTTGTGGCTCGCACCGACGAAGTTCGCCCAGGTTGATAAGAGAAATCATCACATTCCTCATTGCGATATGAATTGGTACGCCTAGTACGTGAGGATGGTGCACGGGTGTTTCTTTGAATACTTCGTGGTCCGGAATGGGCTGACGCACCGCCATGGAGAGTTTGGATGAGTTATCGCATTGTTTCTTGCATGACGGTCTGGCCCTGAGCCAGATTTGTCATTATTCCAGCCAGATCTGGAATATTTAGCGGAGCAGATGGGTTTGGAGGGGTTCCAACGTTGCGATTGCTGGATTCAGGAATATCAGCCATTTGTGATGGATTTTTTTTTGTGAGAAAACGATACTACCAGTCGATTTCCCACAGACGGCGCCAATCTGTTGATGTAAAAAATTAGATCACTCTAATTATTCAATCACAGATAAATAAATGAGATAAAGAATTTTTAAAGTGGTTCAGCCTTATAAGAATGGCCTACGTCCACTGTTTTGGTATTGCTGTTCGTATGGGAATTCTCGATTACAAGTTCTCTCAAGAAATTCCGGTCTGGATGCAGGGTCCCCTTACAATGAGGATTGTATAATGTATTTATAGCCCTGAGGCTGTAATGTGAAAGGGTAATACATTAAATGGGATACATGTGAAAGGGTAATACATGTAATGCCCCTTAAACGTGTGCGTCTGAATGATAAGCATTTAATGAATCAGTTGAACTGTTGGTTATCCTGCTATTAATGCTTTGTTTAAGGTGCAGCTCGGACCGCCTAAGCTTCTTGGTACTTAAGAGTTCCTCGGAGCATATGAGTTCCTCGGGAAAGAAGTGTTCCTCGTTGTGATCTTATTCCTCGGAGCGTGTAAGTTCCTCGAAAGTGTTTGTTGTTGCCATGTAGATTGCCACGTGTCTTCATTCAATTGGGCCATGTCAGTAGACTAAATTTGGTATCAACAGTAGTCTTGGTATCTAATATCATAGTTGTAAGAGAATTCTATTTTTATTATAATTTATTATATCATCCCATGTAATAGTATAATACCAACTATGGTCTGATTGTAAGTGATGGTTGCATGGGTTATATGCTCGACCCTTGAATTTAGATCATATTTGTTTATATATATGTACATCAAATGTGATTTGGTGATTAATAGACTTTAACATAGTAGCTTATGTGAATATCAAATCATAATTTATGATTAACAACTTAATAAGTAAGGTGGTTATAACATATCATTATGTGGAATTAGATGAAAGTGTAACCAATCCAGTAGGTTGCTCTCATATTTTTGGTATGTTAATGTAACAACCCGAATTTTTAAAAGGTAATTTTAAAAGTAATTTTGGAAAATTCGAGAAAAATAAATTTTTGGATTTAATTATTTTTAATAATTAAATATGTTGAGTTTTATATTTGAAAATTGGATTTTCATTCGGATTATAATCGAAATTAATATCGGAGTCATCATGGAATTTTAAAATAAAAATAAAAAATGTTTGTCACGGATCTGGACCGTGACTAAATGAAAATCTATGTTTTAGTTAAATGGAATTAAAATAGGGGATTTGGCAGTGTCCGCACACCTGTTCGATCGATCGATCGACCCTGGGAGTTGATCGATCGACTATGCCCAGATTTGAGTCGGTGGATTTATTTTTCAAGAGTTGGAGTCTTCTCAATTTCCTTGTTTTCCCCTTATATATAGAAGTCATGGGGTGAGAGTTTTAACCAACCTTTTACCATCTCCATTATGCAGTAGCCTTTATATTTTTCCTCTCTCCCTTTAGGTGCAAACCCTAGCCCTTATTTTATCCAATATTTAACCTTAAATTTGGAAGCCTATTTGGGGTTATCTCGTGTTGGGGGTAAAAGGTGATTGGATGATTTTCGCGATAGGAACATGTTGGTGTGATCAGATTTTGAGGCTGAAATTATGTAACGATTCATGTAATGATTTTGAGGTACGGGACTTACACTTACACAATATGCTCATAAATTCTCTCGAGAGTATTCTATTTTGATTTCTGTGTTGATTGCACTCATATTGAATTGTGATATTCTTTGAAATATGAGATAATTATTGGAATCTAAATTTGATTCATTGTGATATATTATATTATGATTTGCGCATTGTGTCATGAGATTTTAATATGACAAGGATAAATTTTATATTTGAGAGACCTTATTGTAATCAAAATTGTGGAAATAGAAGAATTGTGATTTTGTTATATTTAAATTGTGGGCATTTAAATGCTCTATACTCATTATTTATGGATTTAGTTTAGTTTTATCGTAGTAGCGCACAACGGTTTTTTTCGGGCGTGCGGGGTGTTACAGTTATGCCTTCACATTTGATGAAATTCTCAAAATAAGAAAAAAATAATGTTTAATTCTGTCATATCATATGTCAATTGTAGCCAACTTTAAGATTACAATCACAACCTAAATCTTGCAATTAAGTATTTGGGTCATGTTTTGGTATACCATAACACGACACGAGAAGCACGACTCACAACACAATATGAAATTACATTTTGGACATAATATGAATTTGAAAGATTAAAACACGACACAACTAATAATTATATATCCAATCAAATACAATAATACATGAATAACAAGGGGATGTGACTTTGTTTTATAGAATCCTAGCACTTTAACTTAGAAATATATTTATGGATATTGTGATAACTTCTTTCGCATTTGGATCAAAATATTTTTGATGTTGGCCTTTAGATGTCCCTCACATTGCTCATGTGTGTTCATTTATATTGAGATCCTTTGATTGATATTGTGTTTAATTTAATATATATATATATATATATATATATATATATATATATATATATATATATATATATATATATATTTTGTGAGTGTGTATGATGGTTTTGCTCTTTTTAAAAATATTGCGTAGGTACAGTGTATTGAAGAAATTTAGGCCATTGGTTTCATTTTTTTGCAAGGTAATTTTTGTTTTTATGCATTGATATGTACTTACTTTTGATTTATGATTTATGCCCATTTCATTCTCCCACATATAAAAATGACTTACCTTATTTTTTAAACTTGAGTGTAAAGTAAATTGTTTACATTTGAGTGAAAGTTAGTGAAAATTGGAATCAAACAGTTTTAGAATGCTTTTACTATTACTTGGGTTCTAAACGAACGTCCACCTTAATTGGATTTTCACGCTGTATCGTTTTTCACCACTGTTTAATTAAATATGAAAATGGCTGAATTATAGATTTCCATATGATAACTCCTTAATATCTCTTTTTGCTTCTAATTTTTGTTTGAACTTTCTTCTCATAACAACGATTATTCTCACTTTGTATGCTCGATAATTAAATTCAATTCATATTTTTAATAGTGTTGAACATTAAATTTACATATTATAATTAAGAATTATTTAAATTAACCTCCTGAATCATAATTAACAATGATTTAAATTAACCTCTATTCATATTTCAAACTATAATCCATCTCCCAGAAAATGTTATCACGTCACAAAAGCATCCACAATTGGCATGCAATGAATTTCAACCTTATATAGATTATTAGATTCTAAACATTGGGGAGGTAAATTCAAGATATGATATTTATTTTGATGCACTAATTTTAGTTTAGCAAATGAGAATTTGCTTAATTTTTTTATTGAGTTTAATATGTTTTGAACACTTATTCTAGAGCTTGTACACAAGAGGACCATGTTCATGGACTTTTGGAGGTGGGTCAATTGGTATGGACAGTTATGAGATGGAGATATAAAATAGGGGGTATTATAAATACAATACAAATTTCAGGTCCCTTAATATATTAGTATAGATTGGTAATCTTAATGTTACATTGTATGCCACCCTTCTAATTATGTACTATTAATTTGTAGAAGGTACGCGTTCGCCTTTAATAAAGCTCTGATACCAATTTGTAGAAGGTATGGACTCACTTTTAATAAAGCTCTGATACCAATTTGTAAAATATGACGGTGTGGTAATTGATTAAATTAATTCACAAGTTTCCAATTTAACCTTATTTAATTAGATTCTATTTTTAAACTAAATTAATTCAGCCCCTAAACATGCAACTACGTATCAAACCAAATAAGATATAGCATGCGACATAAAATTTTAGGAAAAATCCCCGAAGGGCAAAACCTTTTATTTCTAGAACTTTGACAAGTTTACAAGACCATTGACTTACATACCATCTTGTCTTCACCCACAAGAGTAACGCACGGTGTCTTCGTCAAACCTCCAAAGCAACGGCTAGAAATAAATCAGCAATGGTTCACGCATAGCTTTACCACCAAGACACGCAGTCTAAAATCTTTACAAGGACTCCCTCCACAATAGCACGCACTGTCGATTGTAGAGCTATCCCCACAAATAATGAACAAAAGAAAAGTGTGTTCTTGAACACAAAAACAATTCACCAAAGCATATGGGATTTTTGTGAATTAAAAACAAAAGGGATGAAAATCCTAAAAGAAGAAGTCAAAAAGAATTCTGCAGATTCGCAGTTTTCTGTCTTTCAAAACGCTGAGACTTCTTAATAAAAACGAAACCATTTAATGGGTATTTATAGAAAAACGTGCTTCCTCGATCCTTAGAATGAAAAATGGATCTCTCTAGAATGAAGTACACGTGTCGTTTGAACGACATCGCGCGACATCTTAATGTCGCTCAAACGAGATGGTATCTCGCTTGAACGACCTGATCGTCAAAATCAAGGAACGCTACAAGACCTAGAAAATTACTCACCCTCAAATTTTGACGAAAAAAGTCTGCTCTAACACTTAGAAAATATTTTGAAAAGATATTCCAAAGCTCTAAGTGCAAAGTTAAGGTATTAAAATATAACCTTACCAAAGTAAACTTTACGGAGGCTTTTTGATGAAGAACCTTGATATATTCGGATCCGTCTTGATGTAGATTTCTCTTGAACTTCTTCGACGGTTCATCAACGTTAAGAGAGTAGTCTAATTTTGGGGAAATACTCGATTTTATCACATGTTTGACTTGAGCAACTTCGGTTGCGCCTACGTATCCGTTATACTCGGAATCAAAGTCAGCGTAGTTCATGGGTTCGTACTATTCGCCGAAAAACTCATTGTGGTGGTTTTTTGGAGAGATGGGAGGTGTTGCCACTCTTCTCAAAGAACTCATCTCAAAACTCTCTCTAAAACCTCATAAGATAAGAAAATCACCCTCCTCTTCCAAGAATATCCCTCTCAAATGTATGGGGGTAGGGCTTATTTATAGCGAAACCCACCCAAGTGGGTCGCCACATGTCAATTGTCCTGTGGTGACACATGTCCTATTTTAAGTGGCATGTGTCCCATAACATATGTCAAAACTCTCAATACTAGAATATTTTCTAGTTAATATGTAAATAATACACAAATACGCGTGACATGTCCAACGCGCATAATAATACCTCAGTCGCAAAAACACATGGACTTTTGTCAATATTAATCATCTCTAATCTCATTTAATAATTTAATGAGAGGCTTATCATTAAGCCCCTCCTACATTTGCCCCCTCGTACATATAGTTGATATATTGATACATGTCTGAAATATATCGACTGTATGTACGAAATAACTTTAGTCAGTTTTCATATGTTCGATCGACCTGTGGATCGTGGGTAATAATCTCGTATCTCATTTCATCTTGATGATTTACTTTTACCTCATATATCACATTTTATGATATAATGAAATCTCATATTTCATATCTCAGTTATATGATATACATCAATTTCATATCTCATATCTTAAATCCCATTTTGAGGCTTTGATCTCATAGGTTATTCCGAAGGACCTCGTTTATCATTATTTTCATACGAATGATATACACTGAGTGTTGCCCCCATTCTTACTTAAATGAACATGCATCCACATTTTTATTGCGATTGTTTGTAACTCTGCTTTGGTAAAGAGTATTATCATGGACACATAATAACTACCTCAGCATTCTCTTTCATCATTCTCAACCAAGCTTGGTGTAAGTATTATTATGGTTTACATAATAACTACTTCGTCGTTCTCAAGTTAGGTGGAAGTATTATTATGGTTTACATAATAACTACTTCATCATTCTCTTTTATCATTCTCGACTACGCTTGGTGAAAGTATTATTACGGTTTACATAATAACTACTTCATCATCCTTTATTAATCTTTTAGTGCATGCACATGTTGTTTGACTTGTTTTAATCACGATGAGGTTTCTTGTGCATGCATGTATTATTGACTCGCTCGAATGACCACTTTTTAATGTTTTTCACAAACTCACACCTATAAGGTGACTTAATGATGAGAACACACTTGTCAAGGTTTCTCGTAAACTCCACCGTTAGAGGTGACTTAACAATGAAAACACACTTGTTAACGTTTTTCGCAAACTCCACCGTTAGAGGTGACTTTTAACAATGAAAACACACTTGTTAAGGTTTTTCGCAAACTCCACCGTTAGAGGTGACTTAACAATGAAAACATACTTGTTAAGGTTTTTCGCAAACTCCACCGTTAGAGGTGACTTAATAATGAAAACATACTTGTTAAGGTTAAACATACTTGTTAAAGTTTTTTCGCAAACTCCACCATTAGAGGTGACTTAACAATGAAAACATACTTGTTAAGGTTTTCCGTAAACTCCACCGTTAGAGGTGACTTAACAATGAAAACACACTTGTTAAGTTTTTTTCCGCAAACTCCATCGTTAGAGGTGACTTAACAATGAAAACACACTTGTTAAGGCTTTTCGCAAACTCCACCGTTAGAGGTGACTTAACAATGAAAACACACTTGTTAAGGCTTTTCGCAAACTCCACCGTTAGAGGTGACTTAACAATGAAAACATACTTGTTAAGGTTTTTCGTAAACTCCACCTATAACGGTGACTTAACAACGAAAATGCTTGTTAAGATTTTTTCATAAACTCCACCTATAACGGTGACTTAACAACGAAAACGCTTGTTAAGATTTTTCATAAACTCCACCTATAACGGTGACTTAACAACGAAAACGCTTGTCAAGATTTTTGTAAAACTTCACCAATAACGGCACACCCATGACGGTGACTTAACAACGAAAACACTTGTTAAGATTTTTCATAAACTCCACCTATAACGGTGACTTAACAACGAAAACGCTTGTTAAGATTTTTCATAAACTCCACCTATAACGGTGACTTAACAACGAAAACGCTTGTCAAGATTTTTGTAAAACTTCACCAATAACGGCACACCCATGACGGTGACTTAACAACGAAAACACTTGTTAAGATTTTTCATAAACTCCACCTACAACGGTGACTTAACAACGAAAATGCTTGTTAAGATTTTTCATAAACTCCACCTATAACGGTGACTTAACAACGAAAACGCTTGTCAAGATTTTTGTAAAACTTCACCAATAACGGCACACCCATGACGGTGACTTAACAACGAAAACACTTGTTAAGTTTTTTCATAAACTCCACCTATAACGGTGACTTAACGATGAAAACGCTTGTTAAGATTTTCATAAACTCCACCTTTAACGGTGACTTAACAACGAAAATGCTTGTTAAGATTTTTTGTAAACTCATTCTTCTATATCTCTTTTCAGGACAGGATCCCGTACCTGACAAACTAAGCGTGGTTCTTCATCTGTTTCTTCCATGACCAACTTCTTCGGACGAGTTAAGTCATAACGATCGTGGTTCAACTACCGACAAGTTTGATACACCTTTATAGAAGACTTATCTCAATGCTCACAAAGTTCTCGTAATATAATGTCATATATGAAGGATGACTATGACTTTGTCGATTTCTGAGTGACAAGTAATTAACCCGTTTGAACTCTTTGCGAAAGAAACTGAAGAAGCTTTTGTAATGACCTGCTTGGATGTTACTATAGTCTGAAGGTTCATCAATCTAACCTTGTCGCGGAGGATGTCGAAGAAGCTTTACACTACAAGCTATGTTACATCATAATATCCATTTGCCCCCTTTATTTTATTTTTTTATCTCAAGATAAAATAAAATAAATTACATATATCATTAACAATTCCCACCCGAGAAAAATGAAAGCAATCTAATTATTACATTTCATGGGGTGTAACTCAAACTACCATATCTTTCAACAATGACTTGATATTTGTATCGCTCAATATCTGCTCATTCAGAAGCTCTGCAAAATAATATCTTTCTGACCCAATTATACAATATTACAAATGTTAGTAAAGCTCAGTAAATATCCAAGTACAATTCTCATCATGCCCCCTTTATTTTATTTTATTTGATGTAATAAAATATAAATAAATAAATAAAGTTCGAGGAGATTTGTGTAATAAATCATAACCTCTCATACTCGTAGGTTTATCATGCACAATTTGATGTATTTTGAGCACACGCCATATTAAATTCGAAGGTGCATATAATTTCAAAGTTAATCATGAGTTGTAAAACATACTCAACACTTTCATAAATGATTCATAATTTATGAAATAATCGTAAAATAACATTTGCAAATTTTTCTATGAAATATCAAATAATATTCATCATGCTCCCTCTAAGTTGTTTCTACTTTTATGTAATAGCGTCTAGAAATATCTTGCCATGAATCATAATATTCTCATTGTATCACGAAATATTGTGACGTGTTAACATAGTCGAGCGTACACAACTCTCGGAAGATAGATCGTGTTGGGGTAGTTTTTGCTAAAATGATCATGTATACATATGTTTCAAGAAATTTGATGAAACTATATATATGTTTCATCAATAAATACCCCTCCACGGAGGGATAATAAAATATTCTTCACTGCCTTAAAGTTTCTCAAAAGCTCTCAATTTTTTCATAAAATTTGTTATTTTGTAATTATCATCCCCAAGAAACGAAACTATCATAAAATCTATGTGCAATTTTTATTATCTAGAATAAAAAGGATTGTTTGATTATCCATCAACAGGTATGATCAAATAATCTAGCACTTTATTAAACGAATCAGTCAAATAAAATATTTAACCTTTTCCCTTTATAATAAATGGTCAGTCTCAAAAACCCAAAAAACGATTCAACCGCATGCACCTACTCACGTGTAGTCCCATCAAGAGACTTGTGTTTGTATTATTAACCAACTGGTATAAAATTTATAGCCACAAATCTATTTAGTACCCAAGAAATCTTGATATCTAGTCGTTATCCCAAAAACATTAAATGTTCCTGACACTCATGAGCACCATTCGCTTTTCAGAAAACATTTTTGGCTAAATTAGGTAGTTTTAAATATTATATAACCAACGAATAAAATGAATAAGGTACAACGGAGTTTTTGAAATTGAATGTGAAACCACATGGTCAGATTCCGTAGCTCATTTGGAATTATCCGAAGGAGCTGCTCGTTCCGAATCGTAGAAGCAAAGGTTAGCTGATTTTCATATCCATGGTGGTTCGGATGCGACCAAGTCAGGTCGGTTTTCTTATCTCAGTCCCCTCGTGGGTTCCTCAGGTATCAGATCACTTATGATTTCAAACTCCTAAGGTTCATCCAAGTTCCATCGCTCCCGTGTTTTGTCGGATCTGCACTTACATACAAAGACGAGGTTCATCGGAGCAAAGCCCCGTCAGTTTCTGACCGAGGTTTGTCGGATTTGTGAGCTCCCACGAAGTTTTTTTTTTCATTTTTCAAGCTCCCACGGGTTCGTCATTTTCAAGATTCCACGGAGATTCATCACATTTCAAGATTCAACGGTGTTTTTCTATGGAGTTTCACCGGATTTCAAGCTCCCACAGTTTACGGAGGTTCATCGGGGAAAAAAAAAAGTTATGTGACTTATGTCACTTCTACCGAGGTGAGGTTCCTCGGAATAAGGGAAGTCTGATCTCTTAAGAAGATAGGATATTCAGAAGAAAAAAACGTTCACTGTATTTTGAGTTTCCTCGAACGAGTTTCCTCGATTAATTACTAACGTTCACTCCGATCTTCATCGGGAAGGGATTCATCAAAGCAAAGCCCAGTTGACTTTTTGTCGAGATGAGGTTATGCTCTTCGTGTTTCCGAAACAACTATTGTGTGGGTATTCTTTTTTTTTTAAGATTCGTTCAGCATGTATCTCAAGGGCTACTATTTCTGAAAGCACACACTAATAACCAAAGCTTTTGGCTGCTGTACTGAAATCATAAAGGGTTGTCCCATCTTTTCTAATCAATCGATGACAGTTACCCACTACCCACTTGGTTTTGTCAGACAAGTATACTCTATACCTTAACAATAGCTGTAGAATGACTTGCACGCAATAGCCTGGCATTAATATTTTGTCAGATACCAAGATATTTATGTGATGGATATACCATTCTGCTAATATTTTAATAGAAGCTCTACCATCAAGTAGCCCAACTAATTAATGTGGACAGTACATTTGTACGAAATCTGTAAATTGAGACAGTTTAGCCAACATTTTCACCCATTAACAGTCTGGAACCTATCAATCAGTAGGTATATATATACCCAGCTGAGATTATATATATTTAAAGCTTTTTTTTATTTTTTCACCCCGAGATATCAGCATAGTTCTAAATGTGAAATGATTTATACCCAGCTCTTTGAAACATTCATAGTTCTATTAGTTCTATGTAAACTTAAAATATATATAATCTCAGATAAAGATATAACTGTCAAACGATTTTTTTGTTCTATTGTCAAGGGCATCTGTTTGTTTTAGATAGACATCATAACTAACGCTCCTATGTAAAATATCATGGAATTTTGATGCAAGGCATGAAATATTATAAGTACGAAAATCATATACTTATCTGAGATGAAGTTGCATATTTTTTCCCCATAAATCTTTGAGAAGAAGTTGTGTTGTCAACCTCTTTTCTCCATCTTTGTCCACTTTTCCGAGTGCGAACGAAGCGTTACATAATGAAAATCATGAATACCTCCCCAGCAGAGTCGCCAAATGTAAGAGAGTAGTCTAATTTTAGGGAAATACTCGATTTTAGCACGTGTTTGACTTGAGCAACTTCGGTTGCGCCTACGTATCCGTTATACTCGGAATCAAAGTCAGCGTAGTTCGTGGGTTCGTACTATTCGCCGGAAAACTCATTGTGATGGTTTTTTGGAGAGATGGGAGGTGTTGCCACTCTTCTCAAAGAACTCATCTCAAAACTCTCTCTAAAACCTCATAAGATAAGAAAATCACCCTCCTTTTCCAAGAAGATCCCTCTCAAATGTATGGGGGTAGGGCTTATTTATAGCAAAACCCACCCAAGTGGGTCTCCACATGTCAATTAACCCATGGTGACACATGTCCTATTTTAAGTGGCATGTGTGCCATAACATATGTCAAAACTCTCAATACTAGAATATTTTCTAGTTAATATGTAAATAATACACAAATACGCGTGACATGTCCAACGCGCATAATAATACCTCAGTCGCAAAAACACATGGACTTTTGTCAATATTAATCATCTCTAATCACATTTAATAATTTAATGAGAGGCTTATCATTAAGCCCCTCCTACAACGACATAATTAATTGTGATCGACATTTATAAAAATATGTCCTTACAAATCAACCCCTATATCTATGCCGGTACATACATAAAAACATCCGAATTATCAAATACCAAAATGCCTATACAAATCTACCCTCCCATAAATCTCAAAACTGAAAAGGTACAGTTTTTCAAGTTCTCAAATTTTTCTTCAAAAAATCTTCATCAAATCTCAAAGCTTTTCTCATAAGGGTGTGCAACATAATGATCTTCAATATTTGTACCTACACGCATGAGATAAAGCAAAAACCTTTGTGACGTATCGAGTTTGAAATGATATAAGACTAAATCATTAATAAATTAAATCTTCCCTATACTCCCCCATAAAATCATAATTCGTTCTCCCCCTTTTTATACTGTCCCCAAATAGACAGATAAGAATAAACAGACTAGACATAGAGTTTCATGATAAAATGCATAGCAAACATGAATCAAACTACGTGCATGCAAAGGTATATCTCAAAAAAATATTCACAAACTATTTTTTATTTTTAAAATTTTTCATACAAACATAAGATACTAAAAATCACACCATGGATTTAAACTCAAACATACAAGTCATGGAAATGAAATGAGTGGGTGTGAACACATTACATAGGTAATTCAACTCAATCAATCATATGTGCACGATGCATACGTGTACTCCTAACGAATGAACATCAAAAACCTCCTTAGGCGTAAAAATTGTTGAATTTAGATGACATCGTCTTATACAAATAAAAAAATCAAAGTCAAAGTGATTTCCACACCAATAACGTCCAAAACTATTTAGTTCTTTTTCAAGACTTTCAAGGACGTGCAAACCCGTTTTAAATTCTATCCAAACTCCCTCATGCATACTTTCTTTTAGAGGTAAACTAAATTCTCAAACATTGGAGAATTGGTGTAAAAACCTAATGGCCCCTTTTTGGCATGAATTTCTTTTTATTGCCTTTAAATTTTTTTTGGATATTTTAAACCTCTTTGGACCCCGGATAATAAAATTTCTCAATTTTTTAGGTCCGATATAACGGTGGCTTAGTATTCGCAAAGGTCAGATGAACCTTTTGCAGCCCTTCCCCGTTTTCAAATAAAGCACACAAACTCACAAATGGTTCTTACATGTGGAACTTTCTTATCAAGTTTTATCGCGCTTGGTTCATTTTAAGGACATGATTGAAGTGAAAACACCCAACCAACAAGTGATAAGACAAGAATAATAGCCAAACAAATCCGTTCATGTGTGCATTAAAGGAAATCATGAGTCAAACATGTAGGAAGTAACACTTAATTACATCTCAATGACTCCAAATATTATAAAGCACAAAGATGACATGATATATTGTCTCAAAACACTATCAAATAGTCACATGAAAAATGAAATGATGTTGTGACTCTGTTATCCTAAGTGTTTATCCATAAATGGTGCAAACAAAATATAAAAACTCTTTTTGGATTTTCTGAAAATTTTATCAAATTAAAATCTTTTTGTATTTTTCAAAATTTTCAAAATTTTTTTATACAAAAAGTACACATGTCATAACACTGGAAAACATATATATATAATGAAACCACAACTAGTGTATGACAAACATGCAAACATAATCATCTATATGATATGGCAAGAGAAGAGTCACGTGCAAGCAAATGAGAATCAACTATTCTAAAATCTAGCATATCCAAAAGTGATTTCCTAACCCAAACAGATGTAACACGTCGACACGGGGGTTTGAAAATCAACAAAACACTAGACTTCGACTTCCTATGACTTCTTCTAAGATCAAAACAAAATCTCCTAAGGTGACCTTTCCTACCACAATGTGAACATGTGTAAACGGGAGGAATGTTACCTAAAGTGTGATCTTTTCTAACATCCTTGGGATTAATTGACCCTCTAAAATAAATAATGATTTTGGCTTTAACACTAGAAGCATGAGAACAAGATGATCCATTACGATCGCTATTAAACCTACTCGAGTCTGTCAAATCATTTTTTTACTTCAAAATTTTTGACTCAAGCAAAGAATTAGACTCTTCAATCTGAGGTGATCCTTATTCAAATAATCAATCTAAACTAGAAGGTTATCTCTCTCCCCCTCAATTAAAATAAACTTTTCCGTAAGAGTCTTTTCACGTGCCACAAACTCATTTATTAAAATATTTTTATCCTATTTGGCACAAACACAAACCATCGAATTTTTAAGGTCCTTAAATTCTTTTTTTAAAAATAGGACCATATCATCACTCTCCTTCTTGCACAATTTTAAAGCAACAAAGTCATGGTCCAAGGCAACAAATTTCTCACAATAAAAATCTCTTTGATTTTGAACCGTTTGCAAAAGATCCATAACGAATTTAAAACGAGAATTTTATGTTTTCAAAACTTCAATTCTTTTCGTACACGTCAAATTCAAACTATTTATATCATCAAAACTCTGACTTGTGGCATCAAAGGGGGGCATCCGATTACATAAGTGCTCCATCGAAAAAATTACGATTTTTCACAAAACTAATTTAAAAAAAAAATCAATATCACACAATTTTGCAGAAAATAGGAATACACAATAAAATAGTGTAACCTGCTCTGATACCAATTTGAGGACGTGAGAAGTCAAATTGTACATAAAAAAAAATCCTTGAAAAATCAGGATCACGCGATAAATTAGCGTAACCTGCTCTGATACCAATTTGAAAAATGTGACTGTGTGATAATTGATTAAATACGCAAATTTCTAATTTGGCACACTTATTTAATTAGAGTCTATTTTTAAACCAAATTAATTCATCCCCTAAACATTCAACTACGTATCAAACCAAATAAGATATAGCATGGGACACAAAATTTTAGGAAAAATCTCCGAAGGGCAAAACCTTTTATTTCTAGAACTTTGACAAGTTTACAAGACCATTGACTTACATACCATCTTGCTTTCGCCCACAAGAGTAACGTAAGGTGTCTTCGTTAAATCTCTAAAGCAATGGCTAGAAGTAAATCAACAAAGGTTCACATGCAACTATACCACCAGTATGCGCAGGCCAGACATGTAGTCTAAAATCTTCACAAGGACTCCCTCCACATTAGCACGCAGCTGTCGGTTGTAGAGCTCTTCCCACAAAGAATGAATAAAAGAAAAGTGTGTTCTTGAACAAAAAACAATTCACCAAAGAATATGGGATTTTTGTGAATTGAAAACAAAAGGGATGAAAAGCCTAAAAGAAGAAGTCAAAAGGAATTTTGCAGATTCGCAGTTTTCTGTCTTTCAAAATGTTGGGACTTCTTAATGAAAACGAAACCATTTAATGAGTATTTATAGAAAAATGCGCCGCATCGATCGTTAGAACGAAAATGGATCTCGCTCGAACGAAGTACACGTGTCATTTGAACGACATCGCGCGACATCTCAACGTCGCTCGAACGAGATGGTATCTCGCTTGAACGACCTGAGCGTCATAATCGAGGAACGCTAAAGAAGTTAGAAAATGACTCATTCTCAAATTATGACGAAAAAAGTCCGCTCCAACACTTAGAAGATATTTTGAAAAGATATCCCAAAGCTCTAAGTGCAAAGTTAAGGTATTTAAAACATAACCTTACCAAAGTAAACTTTGCGGAGGCATTTTGATGAAGAACCTTGATATATTCGGATCCGTCTTGATGTAGATTGCTATTGAACTTCTTCGACGGTTGTAACGGTATATGACACAATTAATTGTGATGGACATTTATAAAAATATGTCCTTACAAATTTTTTTCCCAATAGACTTTGATTTTGTACTTATTATCTGTATGGGAAGTTTTTTTCATTATATTATGAATTATTTGGAGTCATTTGCATCTGCCTTTTACTTTCCTCACATATTTTTCTTAAATTATTGAATGGACTTAAATCAGCATGGTAGCTTTTCATTCAATGTGATATTGATGGGGTATTTTGTTCTTATTTGATGGCTATGTTTTATCTACAAAATAACAAAAATAATTTTCAATTTGTATACTTTATTTATACATTTTCCTTAAATTATTGAATCTACATAAATCAATATGAAAGATTTTTTCCAATGTATTGTTATGTTACTATTGGATGGTTGTGGTATATCTACAAGGAAGCAAGGTGAATTTTTCATGTTAACAAGGACAACTACAAGAATCGTGAACTCAAGGACACTTATATCAATAGTGCAACAAAGTGTAGTTATTCATGTGTTTCTTCGATTTGATTTTTTTGTACCTCCATTCTTTTCAAATGTGAGTGTACATAATAGAATGAAGTTTTTTATCTTGATATAGTTTCAAGAAAATATCAATTCAAAATTAATTTGATCACTTTTACCAGATAAATACACACTAAAAAATTATTCACACACATACACACATATAGAATTCATTTATTCTTTTGGATTACATTGCACATAATATTTACAACTCGTCTGCGCATCGCACGAGGTTAAAATCTAGTTCTGTATATTATACCCCCACTCCCAAGTTTGTGTTTGATATCATCTAACATTGCATGTGCACTAATATACACTAACACCTTATAAATATTATATCATCTCCAAGCATTTGTTCATTATACATGACCAACATGGGTTAAAATCATTTTTACAGTGAATGTAAACCTAAACATTTGAGATTTTTTTGTTAATGTGGCTAGATTTGTATCGCCCTGTCAATAAAAAATAAAATAAAAATAGAAACATTTGGGGCACCAACTCAATTGCCTCCCAAAATAAGGAAATATGAGGAAATAAGGAAAGTGAAGTCAAATTTTTTTCCCATATAGCCTAACATTATATGGGAAAAAACTTTCAAATTCAATTCTCTCATAAAAATATTATTACATATTACTAATTATATATATATATATATATGAATTAAAATTTTAAAGTAGGATCGAAATGGGTTAAAAAATATTTGTAACCAAATCTGGTCCTCGTTCTCAAACGGAGATTCCTCCCTCCACCCCCCAACACACACACACATAAAAAAAGAAATGTAAATGGTGACAGGAATATAGTTAACAATTGGATATGGGGAAGGGGTTGACTCCCCTAATCCAACCTCAATGTCATCGTAAGGGATAAAGGGGTGATAAAGGTCGATTGAAAGGATGAGGATATGAAGTTTGCCAAAGAAAAGGGAGAGCAACGGGAAATCCATTAAATGGGGTAGGGTGAGTGGGTTAGTATAAGTGTTGGACTTTGCAGGGTTTTGTTTGAGTTTAGTTAAGTAAGGGTTGATTTTATTTAAAATATTTTTTATTATTTATAAAAAGTAATGATTGGTTCAAGAAATAAATAACCTAATTACCCTTGTTTAGTCATCATGTACTTTGCAGATGACAATTTAAGTCAGGCTTATCAGAAAATTTTAACGGATGTGCTATTATGGTATATTAATGTAGTTTAGGGACTTAATCGATGCACATATGAAGTAAAGTTTAATACCACGTATTTTTATGCTTTCTAAATTTGTGATTTACTAAATTTAATGTGAGTTATTAATTTAATATAAATCCGAAAATTAATTAAATTTATATAATTACTAACGTGACGAGAGTTAGTAATAATTGGAAACTTGTCGAATATTACTAATGAGTAAAGTAATATAATATTGGTTCTATTAAATGGCACGAGTGAATAAAATGACAATTTTGGAAATTTAAGTCGGGACGCGCCTGTGTCGTGTCGGGACTAAATGTTGATTAATAAAAGTGAATAAATTATAAGTCGCTCATATGGTCGTTTTGAGTGCACCAAAGTGTCCGAAAGGGTCGAGATAGTCAGAAAAGTGTACCCGGGGGTTTAGTTTGGGTCTTGGGGAGTTTTAGGCTTAATTAGTACCCCAGGAGGGCATTTTGGACATTTTGGGTAATTAAACCCACGAATTTGCAAAGGTTAAATCAGATGCCTAAGGTTGTCTTCTAGGGTTAACACAACCAAAGACAAGTGACGGCCATTAGAGAAGGAATGAGAGAGCTTGCCAAGGTGTTTTAGGCCAAAAACCCCTCCGTTTGCGCTGCCGTCGCCGCCAAACGATAGATCACGTCGCAAGGATCATAACCACACTGATTTCAGCACAAATCAAAGACTAAAAATTCCCAGGCAAGTATTTATCTTGCTTAATTTCATTAATGCTTCATTCATGTTAGTTTAGGGTTGATTAGGATGAGTTTCTATGTAAGAAAACCCATGTTGGAGATTGGAAATTGCATGTAGTAATGATATAAATGATAATCTGGAAATCCCCTTCATATGTAGAGGTTCAACCACGGATTTATGACGGATTAGAAGTAGAAATTCTGGAAGAAGACTGATTAGAACAAAGTTAAAGAAATTTCTAGGGTTCATGAGATTTATATAAGTTTTGGCCCTTTAAGCCATGGATATTGATGAAAATTCACATGCTTTACGTAGAAGATTGCTAATTTTAGTTTATAATGGTCGTAGTACGAATTTCGGGGATTTTGGGTGTTAAAAATCTGGATTTGGATGATGTTGGATGATAGAACCCGTAAATGGTTTTTCTGAAAATTTGCCATACCTGTTTGATCGATCGATCGAACCAGGAGTGTCAATTGATTGATGCATCGATCGATCGAGCTCCTGCCATCGATCGATTGACCCCTCCTGACAGACTTATATTCCCCCTTCTAAATCGTTGAATTTAATTTAAATGTGTAATAATCTTTGAACATCCTTATTAAAATATTTTGGGAGATAAAGAAGACCAGTAGGACTGATTAAAGATATTGAAAACTTTAATGTAAGACGAGATTTACATTTTTCAGGGATGTTACATATAAGGGGCGATGGAACTATGTATTAAAAAGGGGCGACGCGTAAGATAGTTACGTTGGAAAATAGATGAGTACCTACTGAAATTACACTTGGGAGGATAGGATCCATGAGTGTTACGTAGTAAGTTGGAAAATCCCTCTAATTAAGATAAGAGACGAACCGTTATACGTGATAACTAAATAACGAGGAAAAAGGATAAATGTCATAATTATGGGTTATGAGACGTATCTAAATTTGATATGGTAATAGTAGTATATTTATATGACAGTGTTTATGCATATACTATATACGTGTGAAAATCGTGCCTGCGCTACTTGCTATCCCTGAGGTTACCGCGCTGGGACAGTCTTATCTCGATGAGACCTTTATGGGGGATATTGACTCGTACCCTAGAAGATAGAAATCCTTTGGCACAAGCTATCGAATCGATAGTTCAGACGATCCTAAGAGACGTGGGGGCATGTACTGACCTCTTAGAGAACTGGAATCTATGCTTCGCCTCAATATTGTTTGTGTTTGTATTAATACGGTTCGAGAGTGACTCTGAATGTGTATTCCCCTTAGTACGAGTGATATGGGGACTGGATAGAAGAGTATGCCCGCACCATAATTATTATGTGGGGTGCCGTTAGAATATATGTATTATATGAGTATTTAATATATATATATTTAATTCTGGAAATTTGGGAACTACCTACTGTGTTTATGGTAAGTAAGAAAATGTATAATTATTTCAATTTGGGAAAATAAGTGTTTGAAAAGTATAGTATGTTACTGAGAAACTTTATGAGTAAATAAGGTTTAAATGAGAACTTTGTTGTTAAAAGAAATTAACCTCTTAAACAATTGAATTTGTCAGTATTAAATCTTACGAGCGACCTAAGATAAGATAAGTTAAACCGTTGGGAAGATTAGTGCGATAGGCGTGCACATTATAAGAGAGGTGAGAATTTCTCAAGGGAGTGCCGCATTAATATGTTGTTGCATTGGCCAGTAAAAATTTTAAATACTTGCTAAAAAAATTTTGAATCATTTTTACAATCGGGCTCTGACCCGTTTCCATTTTATTTTCTCTCTTGTATATGTATGTATATATTACAGGTGCCCAGCCACAGGGGCGTCTTGCATAGGATCCTTTGGAAGGAACGCGCTGCAGCTTAGGTGGGAGTTGCAGGCCTCTTGCTTAGACGACCTCATTTCTTGTTTCCACTCCTAGCATTTATTTTATCCAGTTGGGCATGTGTCGCCCTTTTCCATTATTCAGTTGTTTTATTGGACATTGCGACTCATTTATTTACTATACTTACACTTTGGGATTTATTACTGTCAGGATGTTTTTTCTTTAAGTTTTAATGTTGGAATTGATTAGTTGAATGTTTAATTATTTGGATTATATGTTCGAGGATAGTTGTTATGGGATTATTTAACTGATAATTATGTAAAGTTTAAATGTTGGTTTATAAAATAAAAATTTGGAAAGTAATGTCTAAATGGTTTTGACACTTAGCTTAATTATTTAGGGTGTTTAAATTGGAAAAGTATTTTTCGACAGTGATGCTAAGAATGAACCAACTGTTCACCTTGATTTTAATTTAATAAAGGAGTGATCACCCGGTATTTAACTAGGCGGGGTGTCACATGTGGTATCAGAGCATCAGGTTCTAGTGTCCTTAGGATCTGTACGGCTTATTTCTCTTTCAGCTTAACATTTTTGTTATAGAGCCCTATTTTTAGGATTGTTGTATTCTTGTTTTTACGATTATGTCTTCAGCTATTTGAGATTTGATAATAACTGTAGACTAATAAATTTCTTCACGTTTTAGATGCCTCCGAGACATGTACCAAAGGATAGGCGTGCCCAAGCCGAGCAACCAACAACTCCGGCTCAGGGAACGATGAATGCTAATGAGGTAGCCACTATTGTTGCTCAGGCGGTGAATGCCGCGTTAGCAGTAGTACAGCAGGCCCCACCCCAGATTCAGGCAGTGGAGCCAGTACCTGCACAGCTTCCATTAGCATGGGTGCGGGTTAGGGATGCCTTTCAGAAGGCGCATCCCCCTGAGTTCTCGGGTAGTTCAAATATCATCATCGTCAGCCAATGGAAGAAAGATATCCAGAGGCATCTTCGTATGTATGAGTGAAAAGACGTGCAGAGATAGTTGTTGGCTTCCTTTAAGCTAGTGGGGGCCGCTTTGCAGTGGTGGGAGTCCACCACCACCTTGGAGGAGAGGGATACTATGCTGATTCAATTATTGTGGGAGCAGTTTGACCGCAAGTATTTTCCACTCGCCGTGCAAACTGAGATGAGGCAAAAGTTACTGAACTTGAAGCAGGAGAATTCTACTATTGCTGAGTATGAGGAGGAGTTCACGAGACTTCTCACTATAGTGCCAGATGAGGCATCCACTGAGAGTAAGAAGATAATGCTATTTGTGGACGGGTTAACTTGGAGGATCCGTCAGCACCTTATAGGGAATCTGTCTCTGAGTACCTTCACAGATATACTCAATGCTGCTTTACTACACTACCAGGATCACTGCTTCCATCTACAGGGAAACAAGCGAGAAGGAGAGTTCGGCCAGCAGGGCAGGACAAGGGGTAGTGGCGCTAGTGGAGCACCGACATCTTAGGGGAAGACTCGTCAGCATGAGCAGAGTTCCCATCAGGGGGACCCTACTAAGCTGTTCCGATTAGGTGATTCTAGGCAGGGATTTGGGGGATATAGGCAGGGTCAGCAAGGCCAGCCTAATCAGCAGAGCCAGCAAGGCCAACACTGCCAGCAGCAGGACCAACAGGACCAGTGGCGGGGTTGTAACGGCCAACAGGGCCGTGGCCAGCAGGGTCAGAGGGGAGGTAATTTTAGAGGCCGATGTTTTGTGTGCGGCAAGCATGGACATACGCGCCAGAATTGTCCAGAGGGTGATAGGTCCCCACAGCTTTTCCTAGACCCGACAGTTAAGAGAGATCCTTATGATGGTAAGACCTTTTTTTATAAACTCATTAGAAGTCCTTGGGGTGACAAATAATAAATATTTATCCAATAGAATAGAAGATCTTGATATTTGTACAAAATAGAGATTGACAAGCTTTTAAGAAGAATATAGAATATTTATGATCCAATATGCATAACACAGACGTGTAACAAAGTTATCAGTAAAAATTCACGAATAAAAGATGATGTAATACACCTTTTTCTCATGACTTCTCATCCCAGACCAACCCATTAAAATGAAATTAGGGATAAAAAAGTGTTGATATTGCGAAGACTAAGGAGTTTCCATTTATACCCAAATTCAAATTGATGTTATAAAAAAGAAAGTATAAAAAAATGTTAATTTGGTCGTCGAAGGATTAAGTTGTATTTGAATAACAAACAAATATATAAATGTAATAAGAGAGCCATAAATACTAATCAATTTATCATATTATGATATTTAAATTAAAAGATGGTTCATGCTTCATAGAACAAGACATGTAATAGGACCATATTGATAAAATGGCATTCCAAGCAATGGTCTAACATATAGTATTATTATACATTGAATAGTGGAAATAAGGGAGCCTTGATTTGACATTATAGGGTTCTTTCAGTAAGCGTTGGTCAGACACCGTGATTGATACATAAGAATATGGAATAAGTACATGTCTTACCTAGTGCGAAGTAATAAGGAAAATATTGATCTTTTTTGTAATTTATTTGCTTTAAAAAAAATAAAAAATAAAAAAAGGCATGCACAGTTTCTCCAGGACCATTTAAATTGTCTCAAAGGTCTTAGTGATGTATTTCTTGTGATGGACGAACCGAGTGATTTATTATAGAAAATACTTTCATTGCCCTAAATTTTAATCCTTATAAATCTTGTTCAGTAGCCTATGATATGTGTCCCTAACATTTATAAGAAAAAGTGCATTATATTGTATCATTAATCCCCCTTGTATGTTGATGGAGATGAAAATGTCTAAGACCTTAACCTCATAAAATTACCATTGTAGAGGGTGGAGGAGGAGTTATTAAGTTAATATTGGCAGTGATAAAGGATGTATAGTGGTTCAGTACCTCTGTTGAGTTAATAACATCATTTATGAAGGTGTTTCTCTCTTGTATTATTATGTATATTGATAATTGATACAAACATGACCTCCCCTATGCTTTGTCTAAGGTGGTATGAGGTATTTATAAAGAGTAGGGAACTTTTATGGAGTAATTGATATCCTAATATAGTTCTTTATAACTAACTTAGAAATTGCTAGACTACAATATATTTAAGACACTTAGAATAACTTAAATACAATATGAAAGAAGGAAGTGATCCTTTCCGTTTGCAAATATAAACGATAATTAATATACTATACATTTTCTACTCTACTTGAAGATAGAATGACTTCAATCCCCACAACCTGCCCCTAACCTCCTTTATATAGTCAATTACTTTGGGCTGGGGATAAGTGATAGTTAAATCATGGATGATATTTATATGATCTCTATCAACTAAAATGGACAGTTGGAGTGTTAGGTGAAGGAGTTCCAAGTCATGAGTGGAGTTTGACGATAACATGAAATGACACTTAATTACACAAAAAAACTATATGAAGTGAGGTTGGTTTGGTGAAATAATTAGTGTAATTTCTCACCAACTCGTCAAAATGGCTGAAATACCTTGAAGAAGAATTTTGTTCACATTATTAACCCTCAGTCTTTGTGAAGGTTGTGTTAGAGGTATTCTAATCATGACCAGTGGGCCCTTTACCTAATTAAGGCCCGAGGGCATCGTTTGAGGTTGTATATATCATGGGGAATCAATGTGGTGAACCTTTTCAAAAGTCATATCTAACCCAAAATAATTAGTTAAATATGGTGTCTTGGTCTTGGAACCTAACATAATTGTAATGGAAAATTTCAAATCGAGTCATTCGTATGTATTGGCTTATTTTCTTGGTCAAAACACTTAGGTTTAGTTCGTATCATAAATATGTGAATCAAGCCTATGATTCAAGAACAAGCAAGCGGCTAAAATTTTGTTCTACATCATTGGATGCACTGCACGTATCTCGAGAAGAAAGGTATATGATTTTTTTTATGATTCAAAATGTTCATTAGTGTATTTGGAATATTTTTTGTGAGGTGATTTATGTTTTATTATTGTTTTGAAGATTTTGTTGTTTGATCAGTCATTCAAATGACATTGGTAATGTTGTTCAAATGAGATTATATTCTCTTTTAAATGAGATTCAAACTATATTCAAATGACCCATGATATGTTTCATTTAAAAAATTATTGCTTGAAAGTCATTTGAAGCTCGTTCGAATGAGTTTCATCACGTTGTTCGAATGCTGACTGGTCTTGTTAAAACGAGATGTATAAAGTCATTTGAATGACGTTATAATATCGTTCTAATAAAATTTGCAAAAAATGAGGAAATGATTTTGACTCTTTCTTCATTCAAACTCTTTAATAAAATAAGGGTTTTCTCAGATTTTGTATAAGTTTTTACAACAATAACTCTTTAAAACCCGTAGAGAACAAAACTCACATTTTACCAAATCTAAATACATTTAATCATAGTGATCATATTTTCAAGATCAAACCAATAAACATCATTCTTCGTATTACTAGTGTGGTAGACTCCGCACATTTGGGTGGCGATCAAGATTTTCAATTGAGTTCGATTTATGGATTTATTTTAAGGCTAATGTTGGAATGTGTATTGAATATAAGCAGATGATTGAAGACTGCATCTTCATAGGCCCGATGAGTCATTTGGTTGTAAGTTATTTTTGTCTTCTATAATACCTTGGTTTTTAATGAAATTTATCTAGGACTGGTCGTCCGAGGTTTATCGATTAAGTTTCCTCCTACATCGTGGTCTCTTGTGTAATTGGTCTTGATGCCTAATTATTTTATTACTCCTACATGAAAACTTAAGAATTAGGTTAAATAGGACTAAAATTGGTAATAATCCTATTAGCATGCTCTAGAAGGCTTAGACTCAATTTGGTGAAAACATTTAACATATTAATCATTGTATTAATCTATTTTATCCGAATTAGAAACTCGATCTTTCAATGGGTATCAAAATAAGTGTCTATAGGTTATTTAGGCATGAATTATATGGGATTTCTGTGGAGTCGATAAATAGGTTACCGAGTTAGTCAGGGAGTTGACATCACAGGTTCAATCCATATCTTCCTCGCAGCTGCAATACATAAGGCAATATGATGCTGAGTTGGCTAAGTCTAGGCGGTTATAGACATGTTTGTTGGAGCATCTCTCTTGTGAGAATAAGAGTCAGCCTAGGATGGACTTTCTCATAACTACACATTTGGAGGACATGCAGAGACATGAGCAACGACATGATGCTATCTCTTTTAGTACTAATTATGGTTCTATTCACAAAAATGATGTTCCTTCCTCTATCAAATGATTGATTTCATTTATTAGATGCTTTTGTTATTTTGATGTACAATTGATTGGCCTTATTTGAAAAAGATCATGGTATTGTTGTATTTTTCTTCTCATATGTATACTCTTTGCTAAACTCTTTCATATGTACTTTATTTGGTTTAATTTTGTTATGATCGAGCTCTGTGTACTTCATTCCTTTCATTATGTTTATCTAGATTTGTCACATTCTTCTCTTTTCTTCTTTATTTGTTATCTTTATTCACAATATTTGTGTTATTTGCCTGTGTTTTCTTATCTTACTCTCCAGGATAATCTTTTGATCCCTTTGTCTTTTTCAAAAAATGGGGGAGAAAGTCTTGGTACTTAGGGGGAGTTTCAACTTCCATTACTATATTATATTCATTTATTTCCCCATGCGTCATAGATATTTATACTTTCATGTATGTAGATATTCGAACTTCATGATTGCATTGTAAATCTACACAATAAAACATTGGCTAAGTAGTTATTAGGTTGTCTGTGTCTATTTTTTTGTCTTGGGATAGGCATAGGTGTCTTGATTGCCTAGCTTAACATATTTCATTTTGTCTGGTGTTTTGTCCCAGAACAACCAAAGGGGGGATTTTTAAGGGTAAATTTCCAATCGAGTAATTTATATGTATTTACTTATTCCATTGGTCAAAACACTTAGGTTTAGTTTGTGTTATATATTTGTTACTCAAGAATATGATTCGAGACACACACGTGACTACAATTTGGTTCTATATCATTGAACGTGATGTAAGCATCTCAAAAAGAAAGTATATGTTTTTTTATGATTCAAAATGTTCAGTATTTTACTTAGAATATTTTCTCTTAGGCAATTTATGTTTTATTTTTTTAAAATTTGTTCTTTGATCAGTCCTTCAAAGTACATTGGTAATGTCGTTCAGATAATATTACATTGTCATTTAATATAGATTCAAATGCCAATCAAACGACCCAAAATCTATTTAATTAACAAAATTATCATTTGAAAGTCATTTGAAGATCCTAGTTTCGTCATGTCATTTAAATGTTGATTGGTCTCATTCAAACGAAGTGCATAAATTCATTCGAACGGATTAATAATCTTATTTGAACGAACTTCACAAAAAATGAGAAAATGTTTGTGACGCTTTCTTTACTCAATCTCTTTAACAGAGTAAGGGTTTTCTCAAATATTTTATATATTTTCTCAACAATAACTCTTTTAAACTCTATGGAAAAAAAACTCACATTTTACCAAATCTAAATTCCTATTTGATTATATTTTCAAGATTAAATCCACACGCATCATTCTTCATATCACTAGTATGGTGGACTCCGTGCATTTGGGTGACGATCGTGATTACCAGAGGAATTCGAGGCATGGATTTTTTGTGAAGCTAACACTATAATGCGTGATTAGTATAAGAGGAGGATTGAAGACTGCATCTTCATAGGCGTGAGGAGTTATGTGGACATTCGAGTTTTCCCCAGGTTTTCTCGTACATTGCGGTCTCTTGTGTGATTGTTCTTGATGCTTAATTAACTTATTAATCTTGCATGAAAACATAGTAATTAGGTTAGATAAGATTTAAATTAGTAATAACTGGATCCGTATGTTTTACAAGTCTTAAACTCAATTTGATGAAAATAATAAACATATTAATCATTGTATTAATCTATTTAAATCCTAATTAGAAATGGTATTTCAATAACCTTTAAATGACATGTATAAATTCTATGTGAAGGTTATGATGTTTTTGAACCTTGAAACAAACATAGACTTCAGTTTTTGAGTCCTGGTGGGTGTGTCGAGCCTTGGTTAAGTCTTATTATGAAGCTGTAGAGGTCCATAAGGATTGTCTGAAAATTTGGGTTCCATTTTGAGGACTTGATCGGGATGGTTCCTATAGGGATATATATTTTTTACATGATAACTCATTTACTAGAATAACCGAATATGACTTTAAAATAACATTATTAGCTTATTTATATTTAAGAGTATTCAAAATTGTACTCACACCAAAAGCAACACAACCCTAAATGACACGACTAACTTGAATTGCTACCCCTGGTTTCCTTATCTCCTTTCATAATCTCACTATGAGGTATGAGGTGCCTATGAGGGACTTGGGACATAAATATCATACATGGTATTATCATATGTGTTATAGTCAAACAACGTGTCTTCATATTTGAATAACTCATTACTTTCATTAGCATCAAACTTTCAATTGATCATTGGCAATGGAGATAAGTCTGTTGGGCGAAATTTATTAAGATTGTTGAAATTGTTGCACATATTCCACTTTATGTTTCTTTTTTCATCATAATAACCTTTCTTAGTAAATTAGGTAGTAGGTAATGAACCTCGCCTTTAGGTTTTTATTTAATTCTTCCTTAACTTTTGAATTAAATACTTAGGCAAAAAATCATCATTTATGGTTTACGTCATTCATTATCGAGTTTATACAAAGCTTATAAATTATTACCTTGGGGTCAAAGCCTGGAATGTTCTCATGACTTAATAAAAATGCATCTTTTGATTCCTACATTCATGGAATTATCCTTTATCAAAATAAAATCCTTAGAGAAGAGCGAATCGTGATTATTATTCATAAATGTTTCTCGTCAAGATCCATAATCATAACTTGTCGGATAAGTATCCTTATTTTAATTTTTCTACATATAAGGTTTGAACATCGTTTCGACCCAACTTTCATTCTTCTCATATTTAAATGGAAAAAATAAAAGGATAAAATCGTGTCTTGGTCACCTTTTACCTCATCTACACCATAGGTTGTGGGAAATTCATTACATAATGGTAAACTTATGGGAATATTATGAGCATCTCAAGGAAAATGAACCTAACTTTGATGATATATGTATATGTGTTGTTGAAAATGAATTTGTATCCATTTATATAATATATATTGGTTATTCTTGGGTAAAACAAAATGATTATAGCATTAATCAAACCTAAATATTGATTCCATGCAGATGTCTAGGCGGGTGATTATTGATTCCCATATTAATTTTGATGGCATTAACGACTCCAAGTGGTGGTGCGCCACGGGGAACTTGTGCATTGACGGTGGATGCCCAGGAGTTATTTTCTTCCCATCTAACATGTCCCCTGAGGTCAATTATCATCTCGACGTGGGAGAGCTGTGGACTTTTCCCCTATAATATGTTTGACCCCATATCCAGTTTGAGTCACGCACCCCTGGTTTTAGGCCTAAGCCTATGTGTGTTTCGTGCGGTAAAGGGATTTGGTGGTTGTTCAGAGTATCTAGTTTATTTTATATAAAAACAAATAAAAAGGTTTGGATTAGCCAGGCTAATCCTAAGTCAGGTCCAAGTCTGTGATTGGTTCAAAGATTCTTATTATGCGGGTTTGAGAATCGGGTTATCAGTGGGGAAGATTTTTAGCACACCACTTATTCTTTATGCTTCCTTATTTATACGTTTATTATCACTCATAACATTTTTTAATGAACTTTTAATTATTTTTTGAACTAATTTAGAGACCTTAGGTTGAGAATCCCTCGAAACGTAGATGGACACATAGGTAAGAAAATGGTATCAGTGAGATGCGTAGGAACATCACTTAACCAATGTAGGTACACAAGGGTGCCTGTCTATGACTCCGCGCTAGTATACATGATGTTCGTCAATGGGTATATAAGTATTCAAGAAATCTTGGCTTGGTTAATGGGTGGCCATTAGTGTGTATATGAATTTGCATGCGGGAATTCTCGACTTGAGATGTATTGATATATCATTCGATGTGTGAGGAGACATAAAAAGGTAAGATGAGATATGCGTGCATCTTTATTGTTACAACATATCAGGAGATATATTTTAAAGGAACATTATCATGAGATGGACTCGGTATTCTTCCTATGTACTCAAGAACACCTGGGATAAAATCCTATGTAGTTCAATGGTGTGTGTTACGTATGTGTTTAGGCATTTGTATAGGGATGCGCAAGAGATCACAATGTTAAGATAGTTTGATATCTTATTTGTAGTGTGTGAGAGATATGAATGATGGGGGATGAGAGATGCATGAATGTCGGTGATGACAATATATCAAGAGACATATTGTCGAGGCTTGTGTTCACGAGAAGGACTCAGTATTGCGCCTACGTACTCGTGTGGCCACAAGATCATAGCATACATAGTTAGGTTGTTCACATGTTCGAACGTGATGTGTGTGAAAGTGTAGGAATTGGCTTGGGGAGGGGGAGAAGCCATGTGAAGAAAAAGTGTAGCTTTGGTGGAGGTTCAAATTGGAAGTTGGCCCGAAGTTGCCAACAAAGACATCCATCACTTGTTAGGAAATCACTGACTCGAAGATTTGGTTGAATCTTCAAACTAGTTTGGAGGTGTAATGCTGAGGATGTCATGTTCTAGACATCCTAGACTATAGAGAAAAGGGGGGTTTGTACTAGAGATGGAGGCATCCCTAAGAAATAACACATTGAGAGACGTATTATGAGGCTTGGGATTCACGACTATAGTTCAGTATAGAACCTACATACCCAATGAGAGTTGGGATCAAAGAAAAAGTAATTCTAATAGCAGGATTAGATTATAAAGGGTGGTTTTTGTACTAGATATGGATGCATCCCTAAGAAATAATATGTCGAGATACGTATTATGAGGCGTGGTCTTCACGAGTTTAGTTCGGAAGGAGAATTAAGATGAAATCCAACGTATTTCCAACAAACGGTTCATATTTACGGGTGTAGGTGACAAGATGTCGAGTATATAATATAAAATATTATGGTATTTATGGAGCCTAGTCCTTAATATAACATTTTTGTTGTGTTGAATTGATATATTTATATATTAAAAATACATTAATCAATGGTCGACATTTAACAAGTAGTGATATGAAAATACATATTCGGGGATGCCTATGTAGAGACGAGATTTGTTCGTTAAAGAAGTGGTGGGAGTATTCGAATTACAGACTTTGGCTTTACAAAGTTTTGGGTTGACTCGGCTCACGGACACTTTCCTCAAAACGATTTTAAAAATTATGTTTTAATGTTTGTATATAGCCGTTGTGGAATTTGATTATTATTTATTTATCACATGAGTATGATGATTCAATTAACAAAGGTGTTGGGTTAAAGACAAAGCTTATAAATATAAATGCTTTAAAGTGCATACCCATGAAAAATTTCCCCTCCACCCAAGAATGAGGGAAACATTTCTTGAGATGCGCCCATGAAATAATCTCCATACGCACACATAAACATACTCTGATTTCATGCAAGTTTTTCTAATAACATGTATATGATCAAATCAAGAAAAACTTTATTATCTAACTAATCAGATTTTAATACATGCGGAAATTAAAATCAATTAAATCTGATTTAATTAAAAGTCAAATTAATAACAATCTGATTTATTACGTTACAATCCAATATATCACATATGAAGAATTATTCCAATTCAAGTAATAAAATCATGTAACAATTTTAATTCTAAATCATACAAAGAATAAGATGAGGATAAGAAGATAACAAGTATGATTTTTTAACGTGGTAAAAACCCAAACTCGGGAAAACATCCACGACTCCCTCTACGGAGTAAAATAAAAATTCCACTAAAATGAATTATCGGTTACAAGCTATATAACAAACTAAACACATAAACAGACATATACAAGTTTAGGAATGTACCCTCTTGGTATCGTATCCTTATAATTTCTCTGCAGTTTTGATTGTTGTAGTTGTTCTCTCAACTTCGTAACTCCGTCATTCTTATTTAGCAAATTCCAACTCAGTCAAAACTGATCTCTCAACAACATTCTAGTTGTGCAAAACGTGTAAGTGAATATGTTCTAAATTCAACAATGCAAGAACTTAATTCAAATCACAAGCATATAAGTTTTCTTCAAAAACTTAACAAAAATATATTTGTAATCAAGCAAATAAGTTTTCTATAAAAACTTAAGAAAAATTCATTTTCAATTAAGACCAATTAAGTTTTCTACAAAAACTTACAAAATAAATTTTCAATCAGAAATCCTATAAACATTCTTTATAAGAAATACATACAACACTTATCATGAACACACAACAAGATTTATTCAATCATTTAAGATGTGTTCTCAATCTCTCAAAAATATAACATTCAATTTTATGAGGAAAGTGTTTTTCAAATTATTTCAAAAATATGAGAAAACAGATCTTTAAAAAGATTTTCAATAAACATGCAAGATCCGGAGAAATTCTGATTTAAACATCATATAGCATCTAATCACAAAATCAGAATATTTAGATCATAAAAATATTCAATAAAATTCGGATCTAAAAATCTAAGGAATTCTAGTTTTTGTAAAAAAAATTATTTCAGCATGAAAGCACTTAAATTCTCTGTACAATAACACAATATTTCAATCTCTAAAGTTATGAGATGATGTGTAAGATCATTGAGAATTTAAAGACAAAAACAGAATAAAGATGAAGTAGAATGAACACAATGTGTGAAAATAATACTTCCTTCTCTCTCAGATATTCTCTCTAATTCTCTATATTTTTCTCTCTACAAAATCTAACCCTCTTGTGTTTCTCACTCTAGAAAATATAATCTGAATATCTATCTCAAATAAACTCTCTAGTGAAGTTTATATAGGAGAGAAAACAAGATTCTAGAAGCTTTAAAATCAAGGGTTCAGATTAAAAATTATTAATCAAAGGTCGAGATTAAATCGAGTTAAAACTAATTAACAGATTTTAACAAATTCAGTCTGTTATAAAAACAACTCAATAATCTTAAAACCATTCTCTTGAAAATCTAAACCCGCTAAAGAAACAAACAAGGCAGTATAGGGTTTTAGTTACAACAAACTTCTCAATGGATATAATCTGGACAGGTGGCAAACTCTCCAATTAAACCAATGAGATCTAATGGGTAACTGACGGTTAAAAGGGTGTAACCGAAATGGATACAACTATCACTAAAATCCAACGGTTCTAATTGAGTTACAAAGTTGATGTAACTGACAACTAGGGATATAACCACTCTAACATGTAAAAGATACCGCCTACAGTTATGGGTCCAAAATCTCTATGGTCGAAGTCTTAATTTTAGGAGAACCTAAAGGATCAAATCTCGCAGGTCACACAAGGACGAATTCTAGCAAGTCTAAAACTCGTACAGGACTAGAAGGTACTGCCTATAAACCAAAACCTTCAAGTACACTTATGGCCAAATATTAATTGACACAAGGTCAAATCGGAAAGGCCAAGAGTATGGCCGAAAGTCTAAGCAGGTACCATCCAAACATGTCCAAACGGACAACTAAGGTCATCTCTATGACAAAAAGGGACGAAAGTAGTGTACTATTGGGTCAAGTCCAAAAGGACGAAATCAGTATACTTAAAGCTATACACCTATGCTCTCGGTTTGGTACTTCAATAGGTAGCAGGTACACAAATAGTAACCCATCAAGGCTTAAAACGCAGGTAAAAAAATAAAACTAAAGCAACCTAATGGACAAAACCGTATACTAGCTCCTAAGGTATACTAACAGCTAAAGAACGAAAAACCTCATGAAGGAGGTAATAGCAGGTGTAAGGCTTTGGAGTGTGGCCGAATAATTATAGTACCTAAGGCTCTTAAGGTAAAAGCTAAAAATTTTGGAAATAAACCTAATGGTTAAATCGGATAAGATTTACTAGTCCTAATATAATAGGACGAAAACAGTGTAAAAGCTGAAATTACTAAGAAAAAAGGTATGGCTTCCTAATAACAAATCAGACAAGCTATAAATCCTAATAAGGCTAAAGACGAAAGCTACTAAAGGCTACAAGGGTATTAGCTTGCTAGAACCTAAGCAGGTAAGCAACAGGTAATATCTATAGGATGACATGCTTAGGCCATACTCGGCCAATACATTATTATAAAGGAAACACAATATAATTTCATATGACAGAAATTAGTCCACGCATACATACTCACATATCATATAATATATATAAAATATGTTTTAAAACCAATTCTATTTTATTTTTGTGTTTGTTTAAAAAATAATACCGAAATTATTTTTATCACTAAATTAAATTCCGAAAGTGATTTTTAAAAATAAGAGTTTCATTTTAAACAAAACTTACACCAATTTTATTTAAAAAAAGTATTTTAAAAAAAAATAATGTAATCTCATTTTTAGAAAATGTTTAGGCTCACAATTAATTAGTCACACAATTAAAATCATAGATCAAGAAATATGCATGTCTGCCTAATGTGTCAAGTGCAAATGTGCAACACACGTGAATACCTTTACTCGGATATGTCGTTCAGTAGAGTCGAGGCATGTTGAGACGTCGAGTAACGTTGCAAGATGTACCAAGGATAAGGCTCGCACTAAAAATATGTTTTTACACAATATCCAAATTAGTTGAAACGCCTAAATAATGTAGACTCAAGTAAGTCAAAGATTTAGGGTGTTTCAACCCAACCCCATAATTAGGGATAGGGCTAAAAGAGATAAACAAATATGGATAGATTATCACAATATACATAGGGGTGTTTGACCCCATTTTTTGGTAGAGTTTTGTTACCCTTGTAGAGTGAACCGAATTTTCCCTGGGAGAATGTCCCCACTTAAGGTGGGAAGAAATTCGTTTAGAAGCACTGACTTTCACATAATGAGCGTAGAGCTTCGACTCTATTTTTCTTTGGAGGCGACTTTTTAGAAGTACGATCCTCACAAAGACTTTTCTACAGTACGAACTTATTTTGGAACTTTTCAGAACGTGCTTTAGTATCTCGAGCACTTAGGATTAAGAAATTTATAAATTGAATCAACATTGGGTTTTGGGGTGCCTTTCAAGGTTAGTGGGGACATCTATTTAAAGGGTCCTATTCAGAATGTTTGACTGCACGGCCAAAGGACGTGGATGGTGGATTAGGTGTGGGGGGACATGTGTAGGGCCAAGTAGGGCTGTGTTTTTTCCTAACTTTTTGATTTTTTCAATTTTCGATCCAATTTTTTCAAAATTTGGAATGAAATTTTAGTTTGCCGTTTTTCGATTTCTGATTTTTTCGAAAAAAATTAAATCAGAAATCGAAAGTAATTCTGAATTTTCGATTTTCTGATTTCTCCGATCCGATTTTTTCGAAACTATGCGAATCCAATTTTTCCAATTTTTTTTGAGTTTTTTCGATTTTTTTGGAATTATTTTCTGATTTCCAATTTTTTCGACTTCTTTTCAGATTTTTTGAAAGTTTCCCATATCCCACATCGGTTGGGAGAGGGAGAGGGCTCCAAAATATGCTCCATATAAGGAGAGCATCCTCCTTACTTCTACACAAATAAAAAAATGGGTCAAATTCTCATGTATTTACATGTTGGGTTTAGCCATTTTCTTTGTTTCTTTAAAATGAGAATTTCGAGTAATCGAAAATCCATATTTTTTTTTTGAAATTTTGGAATTTCTGAAATTTCTGAATTTTTAATATATTTTGTGAATTTCCGATTTTTGTCGATTTTTCGATTTTTTCGAATTCGGATATTTTTTTTTTATTTTTCGAAAAAATCGGATCGGAATAGTTATTTTATTTTCGAAAAAATCGAATTTTTTCCAAAGAGGCATTTTTCGATCCAATCCGGCCGAAACATAGCCCTAGGGCCAAGAAAAGATCTTCAAAGATCTTGTACTGATTACCAGGAGAGGGATGATCGCGCGGTGAAAAACCTTTAACCGCGCCAATAAAGGGCCAAGAACAGTTGTCTTTTGGATAAGATTTGGGGGAAAATTGTAAAAAATGATTAACCACATAGTCAAAGGGGTTAATCGTGCAATCAAATATTCATTTGAGTGATTTTGGAGGGAAAAAATAATAATAAATTATTGAACCACACGGTCGAAGGGCATTGACCATGTGGCCAAAGGTTTTGGCATCAGTTCGCTTTTCGTCGAAGTTTCGTATTATTTTCATAACTTTTGACTCGTAACTCTAATTGAAGCATGGTTTCCACCATTGTAAAGATAATTCAAATATCCACCTATTTATGGTTCCAAAATTACCTAAAATTAAATTGAGTAAGCCTAAAATACCCTCAAATTGGTATATAGTATGAATTTTTTAGTCCAAGGAACCTAGGGTTTTGATGTAAGATCCTATTGGAGCGTGCATTAATAGTTGGAAGGATATTTCAAATATATAAAACTTTTGAGTTTAACACTTTCCAAAACTATGAATTTGTATAGGTCCAAAATGTCCATTAACTGATAGTGTAAATCGTCTCAATCACGACTACCCTTGGCTTCGACCATTGATGTGAGGCATAAAGGCAATTTGATCAAATGTGTTTGGGTAAATAGGGTACTTTGTAAAGTTGGATATGTAAATGGTTTCTCCATATTAACATATTTACAAGACCGCCCTTACGATTACGAGAGGTTTTGGGTTTTCCTATCACCCAAGTCTGGATTTTTAGGAAATTGGTTGTGACTTTGGAAAGTCGTTGACTTTTAGGATGCGCCATTAATAATTGGGGTAACACGTGAGTCACATGACGTAACTCACACCTTGATTAAATGTAGGTGTGTTCACAGAGGCAATCTATTAAGAGGTCGTGCGTACAGACACTCGTCATCAAAATTTAGTGATCCAGCACATCATTAAGGGTAGAAGGATTTGAGTGATTTATGCAAGGGTATAAATGTAAGATCAAGACCCCAAAATGGATTAAATTAGGTTATGGTAGAAGCCAAATTGTGGTGCGATAGTGAATATGGGTTCTCGAAATTGCACCGAGGAACATCAGATGACAAGAGATAACCTGAAGGTGCGTTCCAGGCTTAACGACGGGTGCTCGACGTTGTGTCAAGTCTTGGCATGTTAGTTTAGGATTAACTAACGATTCATTAACCTTTTTAGTTTGTAGGAATAGAGGGTAGGTAGCTTAAGTTGGACACATAATAACCTAAGCTCCGGGAAGAAGAAATATCTAGGGTATTTTTAGTCACCTCATGACAAGTTAACCTTCCTGGTTTGAAGGAATCAAAGCTAGGTAGCTTAAGAGTGAATACACAGTAATCCAAAATCTGGGAGGGATAAATATCTAGGGTTTTTTCGTCACCTCACGAGTGGTTAACCTCCCTAGTTAATGGGAACCGAGGGTAGGTAGCTTAAGTATGAACATATGATAACCCAAAATCTATGAGGGAGAAAGCTCTGGGGGGTTTCTGGTCACCTCACTACTAGTTATCCTTCTAAGTAAGAGAGAACCGAGGTTAAGGAGATTATGTGTGAATACACGTTGACTCAAACTTTGAGAGGGAACAAGCTTTGAGGGTTTCTGATCACCTTACTACTGGTTATCTTTCCTGGATAAAGGGAACCGAGGGTAGGCAGATTAAATGTGAATATATGGTAACCTAAAATTTTAGAGTAAGGAAGCTACGGGAGGGTTCAGGGTATCCCTATTTTTTACTTTTGTTTTAGCACAGATCTAGAATGTTCCAATCCCTCTCTATTTTAGGTCACTTACGATAGTAGTCATAGAAATATAGGGTTTCGATGGCCTTATTATGGGGCAGAATATCTTGATTTTTGACTTTGGTCTTAGAAAACATTAAGAATATTACAACCCCTTCCTATTCTAAGTCCCATTGGGGGACCAGACTTAGAAGCGGTGGGTTTTGATGGCGTCTATTGGGTGTACAGGATATCCTAATTTTTAACTTTGGTCATATTAAAGATTCAAAATATTCTAACCCCTTCCTATTTTGGGTTTCATTGTGGGACTAGATGTTCAAACACAGGGTTTCAACGACGTTTATTAGGGTGCAGGGTATCCAGATGAGTGATTTCAGTCTTTGTAAAGATTCAGAATTTTCCTACCCCTTCCTATTTTAGGTCTGAGTGGGGGATCATATGTACAAACATGGGTTTTGGTGGAATTTATTGAGTTTGATCTTGGAGTTAGCAAAGATTCAGATTATTTTAACCCATTCCTATTTGAAGTCGTATTGGGGGAAAAAATTAGTTTGAAGTGCAGGGATTCCTATTTTAAGTCACTCCGTGGACAAAATAGGGTTGAAGTGCAGGGCTTCCAATTTTAGGTCTCATAGGAGAACATTTGGTTTGAAGAGTGAGGGTTCATATTTTATATCTCTTAGGGGACGAATTTTATTTGAAGCACATGGCTTTGTATTTTTAACCGCTCGGGGGATCGAGTTTCTTTTGAAGCATATGGTTTCGTATTTTAGGTCACGTAGAAAATTGAGTTTGTTTAAAGAGCGACACTTTTGGTTTTAGGTCATGTAGGGGATTGAGTTTGTTTTAAGGACGGGTCTTTATATTTTAGGTCGTGTTGGGTATAGAGTTTTTTTAAGCGCGGGGCACCCTATTTTAGGTCACGTAGTAGACCAAATGGTTTTAAAGTGAAAGTTTTCATGTTTTAGGTCACGTGGGGGAAAACTTGGTTTTTAAGTTCAGAGCTTCCTGTTTTTGGTAACTCAAGGGACTAAATTGGTCTTCAAGTGTTGGGCTTCTTATTATAGGTGCCATAGGGGAATAAATTAGTTTTGAATCGTAAGGCTTCCTGATATGCTCCAAGTGTAACCTCGGCCTAGAGACACCAACCTCGGCCGAGATCATGGCCGAAGTTGGACGAGTCTTGGGCACGCGATATCAGACCTCGGCCATAGCAAGGTCGTCCAGGGCCGACACTACCATGAGCATCTCCAAGGGACGTCACAAGGATTGGCAGCATTCTCGTATACCTTGGAATGGCATCCTCGGCCAGATGTAGGCCGAGCTCGCATCAAGCCTCCAGCAACCTCGTCAAGCCACCAGTTCAACCTCGTCTCAGGCCGAACTTGCCCATTGTCTCGGCCACAATTAGGTCGAGACCTCCATGGAATCCTCGGACTGAACAGCTATCAAGACTCACCAACCTCGGCCTCATCAAGGCCGAGGTCATACCCCAGACGCGATAGCCGAGCACCTGCTGACATTTAGATAAGGACACGTGGACACAAGTCAGTTATAACAAGATTATTTCCCACACGTGGGGAGAATATTGCATCATCATTCTCTACATGTGACAGTGATAGATGGCAAGCCCATATTGGTGAGGTAACCACACACATGCTCATTGCATGCATGGAGGGTAGATTACACCCCCTAGGTACTATATATAGAGGTCATCCTCTACCTTGTAAAAGGATCCCAGATATTCAACCCTAGCTGAAACTCTGTCTAGATACACAGTAGAGAGAGAAAGCTTGAGAGATTGTATCCATGGCCATTAGAGCCTTATTGCAGTGAGATTATTCACACACACAGACAGTGGACGTAGGCCAATCTAGGTTGAACCACTTATATCCTGGTGTACTCTCCCCTTCTCCTCATCTCATTCTCTTGCCATTTACATAACTATGCTGCCATTGCTGTTCTTAGATTGAGCTTGAAAACACCTTATCTGGTGGTGCTAATTCTAGCATCATCAATTTGGCGCTGTCTGTGGGAACGAGAAGCTATCTCTACCTCTTTTTCTGACTAACCTCACCGGAGACTCTGGTGGTGAACCAGGCCTCCCCCTACCGCGGAGCTGTTTCACCATTGAAAGAGGTCCTGTAAGTTACTAAGCTCATCTGCTACTCAAGCTCTATAGTGTTAACATATGGCACCAGACTTACCACCGCCTCTTCCACCTCCCGGGGGCGGGGGGCCTAGTTCCAGTCAGGAGCCTCCCCAGTCCGAAATGGCGGAGGTAGCTGCAGCTTTGAGATCTTTAGCTGCAATGCAAGTAGCCATACAAGAGCAATTTGCACAGCTCAGCCAAACTATGATGAGGCCACCTGAGCCTTACCGGACATGATCACTCCGGCAGCAATTCAGCCTCATCATGACGCCAGGGGACCACCCCAGGCACCAATGAAGGACCAACCTGCACCCCAGTAGAGAAGGGACGTTGCTGACCCTAGGCGCTTGCACCTGGGGAGGCAAGGAAACCCTTGCCTAGAGGACAGGACTGACGATCTATAGGCGAAAGAAGCCACAGAAGACTGTTGGGAGCCGTATGAGGTATCAAATAACACTATACGGCCTCTTAGGCAAAGTCAAGGTTGTGTCGGCCGAAGAGGTGAAGAGGCCCAGCAGAGAGGGTCAGCCTTTGGTAGGTTAAGCAGAGGGTCGACCTTTGAGAGACTGGGCCCGATGAATGACCTAAGACAAAGACTATCGAGATCAAGGAGCGCAGCAGGCTCTCAGAGAGGGAACAGGCAGGGTTGGCCAGACCAAGGCCAACACTGTGAAAGAAGAGGCAAGGAACAGGAAGAGGTCAACAACCAACGTATCGTGGTAGGGGAACCCTCGGTCCATCCCAGGGAGGTAGCAGGGGATAACCTCGGCCAAGTTGATGGCCGAAGACCATGGAATGATTCTATCCAACGCCTTGAGGAGAAGATAGGAGACCTCATTAAAAGCAGGGACCCATTACAAAGGGGTTACTCAGAGGGCTCCCCATTTGTGGCTAGGATAGTGGGATTCCCAACCCCAGCTAAGTTCAAGCCTCCTACGGTGTCTCCCAAGTATGATGGCAGCACTAACCCTGTACATCATATCGAGATGTACCAGTCAGCAGCGGACATCTACTCGACACCCGATGAGATGAAGTGTAGAGATTTCTCTCGGACATTAACAGGGTCTGCACACGGTTGGTTCACCTCCCTTCCGAAGAACTCAATTGAGAACTTCAAAGGCTTGGCTGAGCGATTCATCCACAACTTCTGCTTTGGGGTGAGGCCTAAAAAGAAGATCACCCACCTGCTGTATGTCAAGCAGGCTAAGGGTGAGAGCCTAAGAGACTACATAGCAAGATTCAATAAAGAAAAGTTGGAAGTCGAAGATTATGAAGAGAACATAGCCATGACCGCCCTGATAGGAGGTCTCCAGAAGGGGAAGCTATTGTGGAAACTGGCGGAAGATCCCCCTAGGTCTATGGCGGAGCTTCTGGCAACCGGAGGGAAAGTAATGAATACTGAAGAGGCAATGGCCGCCAAGTATGAGGATGAGAACCGCGGTGGCAGTGGAAAGTCCCAAAGCAAGAAAGATGGGAAGAAGAGATCGGGTGATGACAAGTTCGCTCACTATACTCCTCTTACTGTGAGCTGTGAGCACATCCTCAACGAGATCAAGAATGACAGGGCCTTGAGATGGCCAGAGAAGCTGAAAGCTCCACCACATAAGAGGAACAAAGACCTATAGTGTGAGTTCCACCAAGATCATGGTCACGTCACAGATAGATGCTTCGCTTTGAAGGATGAGATTGAGAAGGTGCTAAAGTCTGGGAAATTGAGAAAATATGTAGACGATAAAGCTCCTAAGAGTGGAAGAGATGACCATAAGAAAAGGAGGAATGACAGATGTCATGACAACCTCCCAACCCGAAGAGACGATGATTCAGAAGGTGATGATGAAGATGATCCGGATCTCCCACCAAAGGATGACAACACCCCGGTGAAGAGGGTTGGTATGATCTCTTTCGGTGTTGGCACAATATGCGGAGGATTTGCAGGTGGTGGATCTGAAGTAGCTGATAGGAAGGCTCATGTAGCCGAGGCCAAATCAGTGGCCAAGCTTGAAGTTGTGAATCTAACGTCTTCCGATACAGTAAAAAAGAGGAAGAAAGTAGACATGAACACCCTCGTAGTTGGGTTCTCCAGACTCGACTTCAGAGGTATCTTAGCCCCCCATGATGACCCTTTGGTCACAACGACAAGGGTGCATGGGTATGAGGTGCAGAGGATCCTTGTGGATGGGGGGAGCTCGGCAGATGTGATGTTTTGGCCTTGGTTCAAGAGCTTAGGCCTTAGTAGAGCAAGACTGGTCCCCTATCACCACCCCCTGATAGGCTTCAGTGGTGAAAAGGTTCACCCCTTGGGCATGTATGAGATGGACGTACGGATGGGTGACGAATGGCCTAAGAGGTTCACCAGGAGGATTAATTTCTTCGTGATGGACGAGAGTGTCTTCTCGGCCTATAACCTCATCATAGGAAGGGTGGCCCTTAGGGAGTTCGAGGTTGTGTCGTCAACGGTCCATCAGATGCTAAAATTCCCGACTCCTTATGGAGTAGGGGAAGTGCAAGGTGACCAGACCACAACGCGAGAATGTTACTTCAACTCGGCTGAAGAGAGAGAAGCCCATAAGAGGGCAACCACCACTTATAGCATTAACACTCTTGACCCAAGAGATGAAACAAAGTTGAGGAAGGGAGATGCCGCAGAAGAGGTAGAATCCATCGTCCTCAGTGAGGACGAGACAAAAAAAACTATCCAGGTCGGTAAAGCCCTAGAGCCAGGAACCAAGGAAGAGCTGATAAACTTCCTCAGGAGGAGACAGAGTCTCTTCGCATGGAGTCACGCAGACATTCCAGGCATCGACCCTGAGGTGATGAGCCACAAGCTCAACGTGACCAGAGATGCCAAGCCGATCAAGCAGATACGAAGAGTCTACTCCAGGGAGAAATATGACGTCATCCGAGAAGAGGTCAAAAAGTTGGAAGAGGCCGAGTTCATAAGAGTGGTTACCTACCCGGAGTGGCTCTCAAATGCAGTCATCGTGCCTAAGGCCAATAGGAAGTGGCGAATGTGTGTGGATTTCACTGACCTGAACAGATCTTGCCCAAAAGACAACTACCCCTTACCTCGGATAGATCAGATGGTGGATGCTACAGCAGGACATGAGCTCACGAGCTTCATGGATGCGTATTCAGGCTATAACCAAATCTTCATGGATGCCGAAGACTCAGAGAAGACAACTTTTATTACAGACAAAGGGACATACTGCTACAAAGTGATGCCCTTCGATAAGAAAAATACAGGGGCAATATACCAACGTCTTGTCAATAAGATGTTCGAAGAGCAAATAGGTAAGACCATGGAGGTGTATGTAGACGATATGCTAACAAAGAGCTTGAAAGCTTGTACTCACGTAGCGGACCTTGAGAAGACCTTCGATGTTTTGGACTCATACATAATGAATCTCAACCCAGCAAAGTGTGTCTTCAGAGTAGGAGCTGGGAAGTTCCTGGGATTCATCGTTAACTAGAGAGGAATTGAAGATAACCCTGAGAAAATCAAGGCATTACTCGATATGAAGACTCCTAGGAGTATTAAGGATGTTCAAAGACTCACGTGAAGAGTGGCTGCCCTAAACAGGTTTGTTTCTAGGGCAACGGACAAGTGTCTTCCATTATTTAAAGTTCTAAGAAAGGCCTTCCAATGGGACGAAGAGTGTGAAAAAGCCTTCAAACAACTCAAGTCCTACTTAGGGTCTCCCTTATTGCTGTCTCGACCCATCGCAGGAGAAAGGTTGTTTGTATATCTAGCAGTCTCTGAATCATCCATCAACGCGGCCATCATACGGGAAGAGGATGGGATCCAAAGGCCTGTATACTTCAACAGTAAGGCCCTTCAAGGGTCTGAACAAAATTATCCCCGCATCAAAAAGTTGGCTTATGCCCTAATACATGCCTTAAGAAAAATGAAGCCTTACTTCCAAGCTCACTACATGGTATTTCTCACTGACTCCCCACTAAGGTAGGTCCTGCATAAACCTGAGAAGTCCGGGAGATTGATGAACTGGGCCATCGAATTAGGAGAATATGATCTTACCTACCAGCCTAGGACAGCCATCAAAGGGCAGGCCCTCGCAGACTTTGTTGCAGAATTCACCTGGGAAGAGGCCGAGACGAGAAAGGCCTAGAGGATGCCGAAGAGACAAACCATAGTGTCTTCCAAAATTCAGAAGAGATGGCACCAAATGTCTTCTGAGATCGGGAAGAGGTCATCTCAGGCAAAACCCGGAGCAGAATAGAAGAGAACGAAGAGGATCGATACCTCTTCAAGCAAGGAGTTATGACAGAAGGGGTCTTCTCATCAAATACAGACGTTTGGAGCCTCTTCGTTGATGGTTCTTCTTGCGATAGTGGAAGCGGTGCGGGGCTAATACTCTCAGCTCCAGATGGCACCAACATTGAATACGCCTTCAGATTCAACTCCCAGGCCTCAAACAACGAGTCAGAGTATGAGGCCATGATAGCAGGCCTCTTATTAGCAAAGACTCTTCATTATGACGTCTCGTACTCCACAGCAACTCATGGTTAGTTGTCAATCAAGTGCTGGGAGACGATGAGGCCAAGAATGAGAGGATGGCGAAGTACCTGGAGAGAGTTAGAAAGATGTTGGAATATTTTGAAGAGGCAAAACTGAAGAGAGTGCCTCGACAAAGTAACAGCCACGCTGATGCATTGGCAAGGTTGGCTTCGGCAAGAAAGACAGAGGTTAGAAGGACCATTCCGATCGAAGTCTTAGGAAAGGCAACCATTGAGGAAGAAGAGGTATGTAACCCTTGTCACAATTTGAACCTAGGAGACTTATGGATCGACCCGCTCGTCAGATACTTAAGAGAGGGAGAGCTGCCTGAGTCCAAATTAGAGAGGAGAAATTTGAGATATAGAGCTGCCAAGTTCTCGATGATAGGAGACGTCTTGTACAAAAAGGGATTTCTATTGCCTCTCCTTAGGTGCGTGCATCCCACGGAAGTCTCCAGGGTCTTATAGGAAGTCCATGAGGGTTCTTGCTCTAGCCACATAGGCGGAAGGCCCTTGGCCAAGAGGATCATCACTCAGGGATACTGGTGGCCTACCTTGTCCAAGGACGCTGCAGACTACGTGAAGAGATGCGACAAATGTCAAAGGTTCGCCACTATCCCTCATCAACCCCATCAGCCTATGACGTCAATCTCTTCTCCATGGCCATTTGCGGTATGGGGAATTGACTTAGTAGTACCTTTGCCAAGAGCTGTTAACAACTATAGATTCTTGATAGTTTCTATTGACTACTTCTCAAAGTGGGTGGAGGCAGAGCCGATGATAACAATCACAGAGCAGAAGACCTTCCAGTTCATTTGGAGGAATATCATATGCAGATATGGCCTCCCAAACACTCTCATCTCGGATAATGGGACCCAATTCAATGACTCCTCCTTAGAAAAGTATTGCCTAAGAGTAGGGATTAAGCAGTTCTTCTTATCTCCTGGTCGACCTCAGGCAAATGGTCAAACCGAGGTCACAAACATAACTATCTTGGACGGAATCAAGAAGAGGTTAGAAGATGCGAAGGGGAGATGGACTGAAGAGGTCTACGTTGTGTTATGGGCCTACAGAACCACGACAAGGACACCAACAGGAGAAACCCCAATCATGCTGGCACATGGCTCAGAGGCCGTCATACCAACGGAAGTAGGACTCCCAACTCATCGGATTCAGACCTACGACCCTGACAATAATGGAGAAGAGAGGAGGTTAGACCTAGATCTTATCGAAGAAAGAAGAGAGGACGCAGAGGTCAAACAAGCAGCCTACCAGCAGAGGGCAGCGAAATTCTACAACCAGAGGGTGAAGTCAAGACCCATTGCAGTAGGAGACCTAGTGCTGAAGAAGACCCTACAGAAAGCAAATAAGCTTCACCCAAACTGGCATGGCCCCTACAAAGTGACAGAAGATGTTGTGCCTGGCACTTACAGGCTAGAAAACCTAGAAGGAGAACCTTTCACTTACCCGTGGAATGCTAATCACCAAAAGAGATATTACATATGATGTTGCATAGAGTTTTATGTAAATGTACCATCTTATTATGAAGAGGTTATTAATGAAGATCAGTTCCCATGACAGTTCTTGCTACATTCTTAGATCAGATATTAATTATGAGGATAACATCTTAGGTGATGACCTCAGACCCTCATAACACCATTTCAGTGGTGACGAGGTCTGATCTCAGACACCATAATGAGATGACCACAGACCCTTAACATCATTAATTTGGTGAAGACCCTTAACATCATTAATTTGGTGAAGACTTATTATGGGGGTAACATCTTAGGTGATGACCTCAGACCCTCATAACACTATTCAATGGTGACGAGGTCAGAGATCAGACACCATAATGAGATGACCTCAGACCCTTAACATCATTAATTTGGTGAAGGCTTATTATGGGGGTAACATCTTAGGTGATGACCTCAGGCCCTCATAACACCATTCAGTGGTGACGAGGTCTGAGCTCAGACACCATAATGAGATGACCTCAGACCCTTAACATCATTAATTTGGTGAAGACCCTTAACATCATTAATTTGGTGAAGACCCTTAACATCATTAATTTGGTGAAGACTTATTATGGGGGTAACATGTTAGGTGATGACCTCAAACCCTCATAACACCATTTCAGTGGTGACGAGGTCTGATCTCAGACACCATAATGAGATAACCTCAGACGCTTAACATCATTAATTTGGTGAAGACCCTTAACATAATTAATTTGGTGAAGACTTATTATGGGGGTAACATCTTAGGTGATGACCTCAGACCCTCATAACACCATTCAGTGGTGACGAGGTCTGAGCTCAGACATCATAATGAGATGACCTCAGACCCTTAACATCATTAATTTGGTGAAGACCCTTAACATCATTAATTTGGTGAGATTAATTATGGGGGTAACATCTTAGGTGATGACCTCAGACCCTCATAACACCATTCAATGGTGACGAGGTCTGAGGTCAGACACCATAATGAGATGACCTCAGACACTTAACACCATTAATTTGGTGAGATTCATTATGAGGATAACCTCTTAGATAATGACCTCAGACCTTCATAACACCATTCATTGGTGGCAAGGTCTGAGCTCAGGACCATTGGTTGAGTTTAAACAAGACCATTGCAAAGACAAGCTTAGAAAGAGGGCTTTAGAGGTTGAAGCTCATTGCAAATTTATTTTTAGCAGACACCATCACAATGGAACTAAGAATGAAAAACATCACATGACATTCAATGAAAAGAAAGGGAAGATGGTCCTCATCAGAGGTTGATATATATATTCAGAAATTATATGTTCAATGATTCCAGATAAAAGTTCCACAATACAGTTAAGTTACAAACAGTGATCAAAATATCCTAAGAGTCCGAGGGGGGAACGTTGACACCCTCGGCTTGGTTAGTCACCTCGGCCGCATCATCACAATGGTCTACCCCTCTAACCTCGGTGACCTCTAATGTAGCAGTCTCGGCAGGAGCGGCAGCCTCTTCCTCAACCTCTTGGAGAGCTTGGGCAAATTGAGCATCAGCAAAGCCGAGACCAACAAAATCCGAGGCCTTCAAAGTGACGGCCTCTCTCTCCCTGACGTCTGCCCATTTAATAGTGGCTTTGATACCTCTTTCAAGGTATTCAAAGCCGAATCCCATGAACTCGTCAGAGGCCTTGTAGTCAGCAATTATCTTTTCAGAGGCGTCCTCAAGGGCGGCCCTGACAGCTGAGTTGACCTTTTGCTGCAGAATGTCGTTCTTAGCCTTTAGTGCAGCAGCATGATCCTTGCCGAGCTGGGAGATATCCTTATCCAACCCCTTCACCTTCTCCTCAGAGTCCTTCAGCTCAGACTTGAGGCGCTCGATCTCTACGTTTAGAGTACTCTGGACTTTCTCAGCCTCTTGCCCCTTTTGGATGAGAGGCAACTTCCTCAGAATCCAGTTCGATAAATGGTGCATAGCGGTTAAGCCCTGCATATTTAGTGATTATGAGTAAGCTGAAGAAGAATCAGAGGTTACACTTAGAAGAATTTTTAAAGAAGGGTCAAATCATACCTTAACGGATCTGTGAAGGTCGAATTCAACCAGCAATGGGGTGTCTAGAAACCTGAAGAAGCGTTTGTCAGCCTCGGTCATTACAGAGCCGATGGCATCCAGGGCCTGAATGTGTCTGACCACACTGTCAGTTAACTTCAACTGATTCAGATGAGCCGACAGGGCGTCAGCTGAAGAGATGGGGATGGCAGAGTCAGCAGCCTTCTTCTTCGACCTCTGATCCTCAGGGGCATGATCTTCGAGGGCCCTCTTCTTTTTTGCCGGGGGCTTAGAGGCAGAGGGAGCTGGGGGAGGAGCATTAAGACCTTCTCTCTTGGCAAGTCTTGTCAAGCTTGGTGCAGCCATCTCCCAAAGCTCGTCTGGAATGTCCTTTGGTCGCTCTGCAAAAAATTAGTAGACCTCAGTTAGATAAACAGATATGAATAAACTCAGAGGTTAAACTTGCAAAACAAAAATACTTACCAAGCTCGACAAGAGGACTTCCACCCAGACCTGTCCAAGAGAGGAAGTGGGGAGTCATCAAGTGTTCGAACCTGACAAATAGACCATGTACCCCCTGATCTTGAAGGGCTTTCACCTTCTGGAGGTTCTGTAGACTTAGGCCAGGGTCGGCCCTCGCAGTCATGGTGACCTTACCCCATCTCAGGGGCATCCTCCGCTCCAGATTGGACGAGGAAACACATGGGCCAAACTCCCATGGCCCTGAAGCAAAGAATTACCGAGGCTTCCAGTTATGGTTGGAAGTCTGGGTCACCTGAAGCAATTTCTTCTCAGTCCTTCGAGCTACAAAATGGTAGTAGCTCAGATGATTTTTGGCCGATGAAGGAACGTAACAACCTACGGGGACCTGAACTGGAAGGTCTGAGTGGTGAACAACCTTCCATAACACTATGGCCCCTATTATGATTCTCCAGGCATTAGGAGAGAGTTGGGAGGGGCCCAAATTAATATAAGAAAGGATGGACTTGATAATGGGGTGAATGGGCAGACAAAACCCTAACTTGAACATCTGCTCGTACAAACAGATCTCGCCGTCTCGGCCATGATAGGCCCTCTCTTCCCTCAGAGGTCTCCTAAGTTTTATTGAGGGGATGATAGAATACAAATATCTTAAGCATAGAAGGTCTACCTCAGTAATAGTACTCTCAATCTCGACTCCCTCAGAGATGTCGACATCGCTCTCAACCTCATCATCATCTAACTCAACGTCGGCCGGAGCATATGTTCATGGGTAACTCAGAAACCTCTGAGCAAACTCTGTCCCGATGGCTGCCGACATAGGGATGGCGTCAATTGGTGGTGGAATGGCCACACTCGGTTCAAGAATCTCAACCTCTGAGGAAGACCCTGAGGTGCTTGAGTGGTTATGGGACGAGGCTAGGCTGGAGACCTCGTCCTGATCAGGCCTAGGTGTGAAGTCCATGGCCTCTTAAAAGTAATCCATAAACATGGGGTCTGAGGTAGACGATTCAGACTCAGACATAGGTATGGGATGAGTAGGAACCTCTGTCTGATAGAAGTTCTCCGGGGGGTCAGGATGTATCACCTTCAGAGGTGGTGGAAATATGGGTCTAATGGGAAACTCTTGTGATCTACGAGCCTCCTCCTATGCTCTTTCTATTTGCCTAATCTTTTCTAAAGTCTTATCTCTAAGAGAGCGGAACTCCTCAAGAAGCTGATATAAGGGTCTGAGCATTAGAGGACGACACTACACTTAGGGATTTTCCTAAACTCCAAAAATTACAAACAAGGCTGGCTGATAAAGAAAAGGAATCTAAAGATCAAACTACTTAAATTTGGCAAGAATAGCTCGCCTGAAATTATGGTGGTGTCACCGGAAAACTAAGAAACTCACCGGAAAATACGAAAATAAGGGTGCTTGCAGGAAAAATGAAGGAAAAAGTATGGTAGACCTTACTAGAGGATGAAATGGTAAGGAAGAGAGGAGAAGACGCGAGAAATCACCACCCAAAAGCCTTGAACCAAGATCTTTCTAGAGAGATAAAAGTTGTAGGAATGAGAGCGGCTGAAATGGAAGAAATGGAAGAAATGAAGTAGAAAGAAGGAAAGAAGGGTTCAAAACCCTTATATACTCAAGCACAACTCCCAAGGCCCATCATTGCCTTGGGAGATCCAAAGGGCGGCTGACAGCACACGCCTACCATGCAAGCATGTTCCAGCATTGGACAAGTGTCAAACAAGTATTGGCTTGTAACAGACAGGCCTCGGAGGTGTAGTAATCCCCTAGTCACTTGCTCTCACATATGACTAAGGGCTGGGGGGTGATTGATATGACCCAAGTGTAACCTCGGCCTAGAGACACCAACCTCGGCCGAGATCATGGCCGACGTTGGACGAGTCTTGGGCACGCGATATCAGACCTCAGCCATAGCAAGGTCGTCCAGGGCCGACACTACCATGAGCATCTCCAAGGGACGTCACAAGGATCGGCAGCATTCTCGTATACCTTGGAATGGCAACCTCGGCCAGATGTAGGCCGAGCTAGCATCAAGCCTCCAGCAACCTCACCAGTTCAACCTCGTCTCAGGCCGACCTTGCCCATTGTCTCGGCCATAATTAGGCCGTGACCTCCATGGAATCCTCAGACTGAACAGCTATCAAGACTCACCAACCTCGGCCTCATCAAGGCCGAGGTCATACCCCAGACGCGATAGCCGAGCACCTGCTGACATTTAGATAAGGACACATGGACACAAGTCAGTTATAACAAGATTATTCCCCACACGTGGGGAGAATATTGCATCATCATTCTCTACATGTGACAGTGACAGATGGCACTCCCATATTGGTGAGGTAACCACACATATGCTCATTGCATGCATGGAGGGTAAATTACACCCCCTAGGTACTATATATTGAGGTTATCCTCTACCTTGCAAAAGGATCCCAGATATTCAACCCTAGCTGAAACTCTGTCTAGATACACAGTAGAGAGAGAAAGCTTGAGAGATTGTATCCATGGCCATTAGAGCCTTATTGTAGTGAGATTATTCACACACACACACACAGTGGACGTAGGCCAATCTAGGATGAACCACTTTATATCCTGGTGTACTCTCCCCTTCTCCTCATCTCATTCTCTTGCCATTTACATAACTTTGCTGCCATTGCTGTTCTTAGATTGAGCTTGAAAACACCTTATCTGGTGGTGCTAATTCCAGCATCATCACTTCCTATTTAGGTCGCATATGGGATCTAGTTTATTTAAAATGCAGGTCTTCCCTATTTAGATCTCATAGGGTACCGAGTTTGTTTGAAGCACAAGGCTTCCTATTTCAGGTCGCATAGAAGGCCAAATTGGGTTGAAGCCTAAGGATTACTATTTTAGGTCACGTAGGGGACCGAATCGGTTTAAAGTGCACGGCTTCTAATTTTAGGTCGTGTATGGAACCGAATTGGTTGAAATCATAGGGTTTCCTATTTTAGGCCACATCGGGGACCATGATTATTATAAGTGTAGGTATTCCTATTTTAGGTCACATAGGGGACCAAATTGCATTGAAGCATTAGACTTCCTATTTAAGGACGTGTAGGAGACCAAATTGGTTTGAAGTGCAACGATTCATAGTTCAGTTCTCATAGAGGAATGACTTGATTTAAAGAACTAGGATTTCTATATTAGGTCATGTAGGGGATCGAAATACTATGAAGTGTATAACAACCTATTTTATATCGCATAGGGAACCGAATTGGGTTGAAGCACAGGGCTTCCTATTTTAGGTTGCATGGAAGAACAAATTGGGTTGAAGTGCATGGCTTCTTATTTTAGATCGTGTGGGGGACTAGAATTGTTTTAAGCATATGACGTCCTATTTTTGGTCATAAAGGGGACCGGATTTGAGGAGATTATTATTTTGGTTTTTCTCAAGTTTGGTTTTAGTTTCTTTTGCTCGCGTGGATCTCGAGGAGGGCATGGGTTGCTTAAGGGCGTATGAGGCTTTGTTTGATCAGGATGAGTCTGCGGATTTTAGAGTGGTATGCTAGGGGGGGTCCAATGATTTGTGGTAATTTAGTACATGAGATTTGATATCTTTAAGATATTTATGACATTATTCAAATTTTATTCATGCCTATGCATTTATGCTTTAGATGGGGAAAGATCAATGATGGCATTTTGACATGGATGTCCAATATGCATATGAATAGAGAAATCCTAAGCTCTTTTGATTAAAATTGTGGTGATACATATGTATGCAGAAGAATAATCATAATAAAATAAAAATTATAAATATACATATGGAAAAAAAAGTGCCCCATCCTTTTGAGACTTTTAATTTGGAGAGAGATGAATTTTATCTACTTGATGGTGAGCCTTTTTTATTTGTTAGCGTTATTGTAGTGAGGGAAGGAGATTATCTTTTTTTCACTTGAAGACAGGTAAAGAGCCTTTTGATGTAACTTTGGAATCAAAGTGCAGTTCTTATCTCAAATAAGGTGTCATTTTATGGGGAGTACTTAGTGATTATTCTTATTGATGATCCATCCAGGGATGTGGGGTGATTTGAGGAGGTATTTTTCCTGAGAAGGAGGGCATATTGTATTTTTTTGTTTAGGCTTCATTTTCAAATTCTTTTGGTTGTTGCTTTTATAGCATTAGCCCTTATGTGTTGTTCCTTATATAAGGATAACCCCGCGGAGTGTTAAAATTCCTTGAGAACTATTTTATTACTTGACATTTAGTTTATTTAGATCGCACTGGGTCTTTTAGAGTAAGGGTACAATGGCCATAATTAGGGTTACCCTGAAAAATTGGGTTTTTTTGGTCTTTATTTTGATTGGGCCCGAAGTAATAACTCGAGTTGCCTTGTATCTCCAATTTAAAGACAACGGGGTGTCTGTATTGAATGTCCATGATAAAAATATAACGGAGAATCAAGTATGTGTAGTTATCTTGAAATAAAACGCTAGGGGATCAAATTTTTTAGCCGATTTTATACGAAAGGTGGTTAGCATTTTTGATGTAGGGATGGGAATGTGTATGACCTTTTATAGTCTCCCCTACCCGCTATGACCGATTATATTTATATTAAATAGGCCGTTTCCTTTTCACCACTTGAGGGGTTTAAGCTAATAATTTCTTTAATTGGTCGAGATTAAAGGGTTAGGGAAACATTACTCCATCGAGATCAACCAAGGTAGCCACCCTGTCAGAGTTTATTTTGGTGACTACGTAGGGTCCTCCATAATTTATTGCAAATTTTCCTCTGGGTGTCGGGTTAGATTTGGGATTATCTTTTAGGATTACTTTGCCCTCCCGTATGTTTTTTTCTTAACCCTATTATTGAACTCTCAGGCAATGCACTATTGGTAGCTTTGATTGTGATAAACAACCTTCAGGTATCCTCTCATTGAGGAGAGATAGTTCATTGTAATAGGCTTGGAACCAGTCTATTTTGGCCATTTGGATTTCGAGAATGACCTATAAGGATGGTATCTCAAGTTCTATTGGTAGGACTACCTCCAACCATATATTAAATATTAAGGGTGGCCCCTACTGAGTTTCTCTCTATAGTGCCTTAGCCCCAGAGGGCACAAGGGAGTTTATTTGAACAGTCTCTATAAGTCTTAGTTATCTTGCTGATGATGCTTTTGACATTTTTATTAGCATCTTCGACTACTACATTAGTTTGCGATCTGTATGGAGATGACCTATGGTGAGTAATACCATATTCGTGTAGTAGCTTTGAAACCTCTTTCTCAAAGTGATATTTATTTTCTATTACTAGATTGTGGGGTACACCAAAGTGACAAATGATGTTATAACATATGAATTTAAACACTTCTTTAGCATTTAGTGCTGCATAAGATTCAGCCTCGACCCATTTCGTAAAGTAGTCGATGGAGACTATGATAAATTAGTGCCCGATGAAGGCCTTGGGAGTTACCTTCCTTATGATGTATATCCCCCTGGTGGAAAAAAGCTAGGGTGAGGTTATGCAGTAGAGCTCTCGGGGAGGTAGGTGTTGTCATGAGGCATAAAGTTAATATTTGAGTCACCTCTTGACTTAGTCCATGTAATCATTTTGCATGGTAATTCAGTAGTATGATTGTATGAATATTTTTTTGGATAGCGTGTGTCCACTCATGTGAGACCCACATTCACCCCTATGGATTTTGTCCATAATTTAGAGGGTCTCATATTATAGAGTTGGACCCACAAATAATGAATTGGGATGCCAATTATCTTAGGGTGAATCGATCACTCAGAGCCGTATTAGATGGATAATGGTGCTTGTGGAGAAAGTTCCATATGTCGTAGAACCAAACCATAGGTTCTACGGATGTTTGCTCAATAACATCGACCTCAAAGAAATAAGAAGGGGTTCTACGGATGGTCATGGTATTCATGATTTTCGTAGTTCTTTTTAGAATGTCTATCATAGAGGCTCGGGTGGAAAGTGCATATAAGAAATGATTTTTAGCCCTTGGGAAGATGTCGAATTTGAGATGTTCGAATCCTGATGCTTCCTCCTCTAACTAGCCATGATAGGGTTGAAGTTTGTCATTCTAGATTTTCCATTTGATTAATATATGATTGATGACTATGATGGAATATCCATACCCTTTCAAGTTGATAATTCCCATTTCAAAGGAAATTTTGAGACCTACGATGCAAGCCTCGTACTTGGACATATTGTGGGTGCATTTATAGGTGAGTTTAATAGTAGGGGGAGATGCCATGAATCGGGAGAGGCGAGGATCATTCTGATGAAAAATCCTATTTTGTTCGAGGTCGTATTAAATTTAAGATCCTAAGTTTCTCTATATTTTAGGGCAAAGAGATCCTCATCGGGGAGTTCTGCCTTATTTTGGTCTTCTTCATCTACCAAAGGCTATCCTAGGACAAGGTCAGAGATGGATCATCCTTTAGTGGCCTTCTTCGTAACATATGTGATCTCTAACTCAGAGAGAATTACTATCCGTTCGGCCATTAGGATGGACATAACGGGTTTCTCAAAGAAGTATTTTAAGGGATCCATCCTGAAGATGTCATATACTGAAGTACATCATATAATGTCAAATATTGTGAGTGATCCATACAAGAGACACAAAAATCTTTTCCAAGGTGGTAGATTTTATCTTATAGGAGACAATATTTCTTTTGAGAACTCTCTATGTATTGGGCCAACATGGCTCCACAATTCATGTCGGTTATGGTAAAAAAGAGTATGAGAGGTTGTCCTGATTGGGGAGGTACTAATACTAGTGGGTGAGTGAAGTAATCTTGTATCTTCTCGAATGCTTCTTAAAATCAAACGTTCCATTCTTTAGCTGAGTCCTTCTTAAGTATTTGGAAAATGGGCTCACCGATGGTGGTAAGATTTTTGGTGAACCGACTTATGAACTATAATTGAACTATGAAACCTCTAACCTTCTTCTCTATTTTGGGTGGTAGTATTTCCATATGTCTTTGACCTTAGTGGGGTCCACCTCAATTCTATCATTGCTGACAATGAATCTGGTCACTTTACCTTTAGCGTCATCTTGAAGAGGCGTAACCTTTGGAAGGATTTCGAGAGTGCAAGAATGTGTTATTCTCAGTCTTTAGAGTTGATTATCATTTTGTCTACATAAACCTCAAATTCCTTTTGTATGAGGCCATGTAGGATGGTTGTGAACACCCATTGGTAAATTTGACCCGCATTCTTGACAACAGAGGGTAGAATTGTACAATAGTATCTCCCCTAGGAGTTAATGAGCCCAATTTTCTCTTGGTGATTCGAGGTCATTTTTATGTAGTTGTATCTCGCAAATCCATCGACAAAGTGTTTAAATGCATTATTAGTTGTACTATTTACTAATAACTCGATGTGTGGTAGGGTAAATTATCTTTAGGGCAGGACCAATTAAGATCCCTAAAGTCTACTCATATTTAGACCCTTCATTCACTTTGGGTATTGGTACGATGTTGGCTAGCCATATGTGATATTTTATTACTCGGATGAAGCCAACGCTGAGTTATTCTCTACTTCTTCCTTCACTATTAAAAACCATTCGGGTAATATCTTATGGAGTCTTTCCTTCATCCATTTTGAATCAGGGAGAGTGGTATATCATGAATGACACTAGTAGAGTCGATGTTGGTCATGTTAGCATAAGAACAACCGAATACATTTATGAAGTTAGCGAGTAGATTTGTGAGCTCTTTTTATTTGTTTTCGTCTAGGGAGTACCCTATTTGTAACTGTTTAGGATTTTGGGGAGGGTCCATGTTTAAGGTTATTATGAGATCCTCATTGGGATGCATATATATTTTGACTTTGGTCATGGTTTTGTTAGTGTTTTAAGTATTTTAGATCCCCTGAGTCATCATTATTAGGTGTGAGTTTTAATCCGTTAGTTGATTCATGATCATCATATGGAACACACATAGGAAAATAATAGAAATCACTATTTAGTATGCCATCAAAAAGAGGAAGGACAAGATTAATATTAGCGAAAAATATTATGTTATATAGGTATACATTAGGAGAGGGGATAAGGGGGGACTCGTTAGCTAACATGACAGACTCAAAGGGCCTCCAAATGACGGGCACCAAGATGCGCTTGATAAAAGTCCAATTATTGAGTGTTTTAGATCCCGTGATGTTGGCGATGAGGTGCCATGAAATCTTCCAGGGGCCTTTGGAGTGGCCTTAGGACACTTAGGAACTTTAACATTGATTACAGTCTGGGATAGGCACTTGAGTTGGAATATTTCCCCCTCAGAATTTATAGCGAGATCGTATATTGGTCCCACCATGGGGTCAGTGTAGGGAAGTGCCTTAGAGAATGCTTAAAATAAGAGTTATTTTCTTTCTTCATTGCACTGATAGTGCCATACGGTCTAACGGGTAGCATCATGAGGCTCAATCGAAGACTATGTTTAGAATAGTGGGGTTGTCGAATCTGGCATTCGAAGTCGAGATTGAATTCAGGAATGCTGACTAATAATCCCTTATCTGTAATGATATTATGGGAGGCATATGCGCTATATTAGTCGTGGAAGATATCTTTAAGGCTTAAATATGAAATTCCCAATATGGCTACTAAGACAATTTCATCAAGAAACATCTCTGGTAATCCGCATTTAGGCTATGGATCGGCGACCTCTCTATCTTCCTTAGTGACCCATGATACATTGAGCTCGTTCACACTGAGCTTATGGATCTTTTCATAATCTACATATAGACCTTCCTCGTAGAGGATGTCCATCCCTAGTTGTAAGGGTTTCTTTGTTTCGTCCCACCATAGTTCGAGGAGTCCATGATAGAAAAAGTCTTCTCCTTGGAGATGTAAATGAATATTCCACCTGATATGGGGGTCTTTAGGACCGAGGGATGGATCTTTATTATCAGGGGTATAACGAGACCAAACTTTCCCTTATGTTCTATGGAAGTGACGACTTTAAAGGGTCCTTATTAATATCTTACAAGATCGAACCCTATCATGTAACCCATTTTGTAGATTCTTTAGGTGGATACATTGTGAATAAATAACTCCTCTTTTATCATGTGAGAAAGTGGTACAACTCAAAATTCATTGAGGCATGTATCACTATTATCGTGGTGGGTATACAAGAGGGGAATGGTGCCAGTGTTGGCAACTGTGGCCCAACCATCGTCCCCTTGGACTATGATGACCTTCGTATCAAATGGGAACCTGACTTTCATGTGAAGTAATGAGGGAAATTCCCCTTGGGTTATATTCAGGCTCTCCCATGTAAGAGGATGAAGCTGTATGGGACATAGAGTTCTTGAAACTCCACACCACACTTGATAGGTACTATTATGAGACAAAGTATGATGGCTCCTAGGAATTATCGTCGAGTGTTATCATAGGCACTAATGGTTATAAAGGATGGTGTAAATTCTGAAGCGGTGTATCCTATTTGGGTGGTAGTGCGAATGGGGCATACATTGATGGTGGAACCATTGTCTATCAGTACTAGGGGCACTATATGTTTATGGGAATCAGTGGTGATATATAGTGTAATCGATGATTTTTTCCTTGCATAGGGAGTTCCTCATTAGATAAGTTGATGTGCTACTATATGGTGATGGATATGATGGTGGTAGACATCTCTGTCAGAGTCATGCCTCTAGGCATAGAACTTTGAGACATCAGATAGACAAGTCGGCTCGGTGCTATCGAGATATAGCTAAAATCTCTCAAAGAGTAATTTTGCTAATGTCCGATAAACTTTCTCTTAGATTTTGTTATTTTACCGATGAGGTAGTGTGATAACTTTTTTAGAGGGACTTTTTCTTTGTGAATGGGTAAGGAGGAGTGGAGTGTCAAATCGAACTCGTGGTGAAGTCAAACTTTTTATAAGGAGAGAGTAGGGGTCCTACCTAGGCTTCATGTTCTGCTTTCTCCAGACAACCTAAAAGGTCAACCAAGGATGCGAGGCTAGGGGAAGGCAATGTTGGCTTTGGGGCTATAACTTTGGTTCAATTCAGGATATGGGTTAATTTCACTCTTTTGGGAGCCTTGTTATGATTTTTAACAGGAGTTCATGATGTAGAGTCCTCTATCCTCTGTATGGCTACGTTTAAGTTTTGGGCAGGGTTGGTGATTTTCGCCACAGTTTCTATGACATGTCCATCTTTCGGGTTAAGTGTATTAAGTGATGATTCTATAGACATCGATGATCCTGACTAGATGTCATTATCGAAGGAATTTTACTGGTGCTAATCCTTATCATAGGAGGTTTCAGGTTCTTCTATGTTAATTTTTTCACAATGCTAGCAACCTCACAGAAGTTGTCTCCATAGTAGTATCGATATTTCGTATAGTCTGTCCCTCAGGGCAAGATCTCTTTTGCAAATCTGGTGTGGCTTAGAGCGAACACGACATACTATATGCTATCGAAGTTTCTCGGAGCATAGTCATAAGGAACATGGTTAACCAATTCCGTCTTAACACTGTATGAGTACCTTCGGGGGTGGGGGGGGGGGGACCTTTTGGTAGAGGATAGCCTCAACTTGTCATCTTATTTTGGAGTTTGATTATGCCGACTATGTCAGTGGCTTCTAGTTTAGTTCTCCCATAGTTGCATCCTCCATCAGTGTAATGGTGAGTCTAGGGCGATACTCCAAGTACGAAGAGGTAAAATGCTACTTGTAAAATGAGTAGCTCGATATCACTATAAGGATCGAGGAGATCTTCCTTGGGTTGAATGACTTTGGGCAGAGTAGAAATGATATACATCTCCCCATAGATCGTATTATATATCTCTATGAGTAAATCATCCCATCCGATAGGTGGGATTCTCTGCTATGTCACCATTGTGATATTAGAGATATAGATTGGTGTTGAAGAACTAGATAGATGTCCTTTGTATAAGATACTTGGTTGCAAATTATCTCCAGTGTAGCCTCATTTTTTCATATGAAAAGTCTAATGCATGTTTCTCGAGTTGTTCAAGATCTTCTTTTGTATCCTTGTACCTGATCCCAAACTTTTAATCTTGGATTCTAGGAGCTTAAAAGGATGTGGACCCTTTCTTGTGAAGTCCAACTCCTTTCCCCGAGGAGAAATCCTACTGTGTCATCATTTTTTAGATTTGGGGGTTGAGGACATACTTATTTGAAGACCCTGGGGTTATGTTACATTTTGTGATCAAGAGATGGTCAAAGTAGTCTGTAATACCCTATATGGGCAGGTGAGTGTAGTAGATCTGGTAAAGATCGAAGGCTGAAGGTCTAAGAATAAGCTCTAGTTTTCCAGAAGAAGTGTTTCTCATGGTTGGGTTTAGACCAAGTTTTGATCTTTTAAGTCGAGAAGGGACGATGTCACCTTTGATATATGTTTGCGTCATTGGCATAGTAGCTAGGGGCAAACTTGAGGTTCATTTTCTTCCATAGGAGGTCGAGCAAGAATTCCTCCCTACCTATCGTACTCATTGTGTAACATTACTTGGGTTTAAATGATCCATTGATTTCTCAAAGTTGATTCCATCTCTCTCTGGAAAAGCTTGAGTGAAGGACGTATCTAGCTAGACTAAGGTTGAATCTTAACTCTGCCTCCCATGAGGCATCCTTATGAGTGACATTGGCTCTCCCTACTTCTTCCTCTTCATAAAATTACTAGTGGTGGTCTTGGTACCTCCAGATAATGTGATCATTTTTCTTGTGTTGTCTGTCATATTCACTTATCTGTATTAGAGGACTAGGGTATCGGGTCACTCGGATCAAGTGTTTTGCCCTGTGGTGACCCGCGAATGTGGCACTTTCAGTGTTCTAAAAAAAAATAACAGAGACTGAATTAAAGGTAGTGGGTGAGTGGTTGATTCTTCCTGCATTAGAACATATGAGGTTAAATAGATGTTCGTAAGAAGTTGGCCCTCCCCATCCAGTAGATTCAATTAGAATATCAAAAATGACATTTTTGATTTTCTGGAGGGCTTTGTCTGACATCTTGTCCCATTCAAAAAAATGTTCTATTTCTTTTGGAGAAGTTGTGAGGAACCCTATATCTTTTGAGAGAATGAATTATTTGACAAGGAGCAAGTCTAGGCTGCAATAGTTAGTTTACATGAAGTGTATGGACAGATGATGAAGGCTATATCGTAGATAATTGGCTTAGTTTTGGCAATGATTTTTAGGGAGGGTGATGGGGCCCCGAGGGTTATTGTTCGGATGATATGGGGGCGGTGATGAAAAATGATAGGAATGTCTGACACGGCGTTGGTGGTGGTGTTGGTGACATTTGGATTTGTTGGAATTAGTCTCTCGACATCAAAGAGGTCCTACATGGAAAATCTTAGGGCTCAACAGTTATGGATAATGTGATCGAGTCCTTGATGGAACTCATAATGGGAGTTGGCCTGCCAATTATTGTATGGGAATGAGGGGGTAGTTTAGGGTTAAGAGGTCTCATGTGACCATCCATTTTCAAGGCAATGTATATTAAACCGAGGGGAGAATAAAGATATATGATTTGTCATGGTTGGCTTCGAACTCTTTGGGATAAGGCACAACTTGGTAGGATCTAGGAGGGGGTATTGGTTGGAACCGTGCAATGGTAACTACTATGGACGACGAATTGTTGGCAACCGAGGGAGATTCTAGTTTTGGACTCAGCTCAAGAGTGGTTATGTGAGATTTATATGCCCCATGCAAGTTCTTATGGGTGGAGAACTGATATGCAGCTCGACAAGGTTCCTTAGTTGATTTTCTAGTTCTAGTAGCTAAACTCTCCTCAATGTTTCACCCTATGTGGTTAAGTGCTTTGAAATAGGGGATCCGGGTGAGCCTGAGTTCATTTTGTACTTCCTTCTGAAGGTTCCTGATCATGATCTCTATCTAATCATTTTAAGGGGTGATTGATTATCTGGTCAAATTTCTCTTTCCAACGAGTGTTCAAAGTCCTAACCGTCTCTCCCTCCTCTTGCTTCAGCGTTTACAAATCTTTACAGGCGATGCCAAGTTTTTAGTTGTATTTGTACTAATTTAGGAAAATATGAGATACATCATCCCACGTTTTGGTGATCCCCTCATGTTAAAGAATTATATACTAGGTAAGGGCTCTTCCGAATAGAGTGGAGGAGAGAATACTCTCTCGAAATCCTAAGCCTATGTTTCGGACATGCATTTAAAGGTGGTAGTTGGAAAGTGGGACGTTGGGGAGACCACTCTTTTGTGGGCTTCGAAGTATATTGAATTTTTTTGGTAATTGGGCTTCAGGATAAAGATCCACCGTCTTAATATTTATAAGCTTGTTAGTAGTTTTGTAGGAGGGTAGTGATATTGGGTTCTATGAATAACTGGAAAGGGTGAGGCATGACCCACTCTAATGGACGCAGTCTGCAAGGTTCCCAAGAACTTTTGAAGTAGCTTCTGGTAAAACCTCCTCCTTCTAGTAAAAATGGAACTCAAGATAGAGATCACTCTCTGTAAGAAGATGAGCTTCACAATAATAATAGTAACTTTTCTCAAGAGGAACTCCTGAGACTGATGGCTGTCAGTGGGGAGTGAAAGAACAAGGCACTCAGCACTTAGAGAGAGAGCAGGGAGAGAATACTAAAGAGGTTCTGGTGTGATTTTGATATAGTAATAGTGCTATTGAGTTTTTCTATCTTTCCTTGACCTTGCCAGGGGCCCTATTTATACTTGGGCACTAGGGATGAGTTAGCTCTTTTGGCGCCGAAAACATAGAGGGTTGGTTAGGGACAAGGTTTGCAGTGTACCATTTGTCCTTACCTGTGTGCAGCAGCCTGTCCCCTCAGACAGGTGTTACCTGGTGCAGACCAAATTCAAAAAGAAAATATGTCTCCTAATGGAGACAAAATATCTACTTTGGTAAATATCTTTTGAAATGGTAACTTTTGGTACAAACTTTGTAAACTTGAGAGAGGAGACCTCGAGGACCTCCTCCTCTAAAACTATAAATCTTGAGGGGGAGGGGACCTTGAGGACCCCTCTCCTCTAAAATAATTTTTTACTTTAGAGGGGCCTGGGGGACCCTTTCTTATAAGAAAATAATTTTATAAATAGTTCATTTCTTGTGAGTAACCCTTTGGCTACTCACCCTGGTTGGGTCTGACTGTGAGGTGTGTGAGGACTGGGTGACCCTAGGGTCTTTCTACTAGTATTCTCTCAATCCTAAAGTGCTAAATGGTTGAGATTTCTCAACAAACCTTGTTCCTCGGCCGCCAAGCCAACACTCCTAAGAGATCCCTACTAGCCTATTTGAGCCCTGCCTACTAAACTAGGCTACCTGTAGAAGAGAGATAAGTGTAAGTACTTTTTCTTTTTTAAAGAATGACTTTTCATGCTAAGGGGTTGCTCATGGCAGCCACGCCCTCATCCTAGTCCTCGAGGGTTTCTCCTCAATATGAATTTCCGCCAGGACCCAGTTCCTTCTCAATATGAGTTTCTACCGGAATCCCAGGGGGGTTTCTTCTTAATATGAGTTTCTACCGAGACCTAGGTGGGGTTCCTTATAGATTTGAGTTTCTGCCGGGACCCTATGGGGGTTCCTTATCAATATGAGTTTCTTCTAGGACCTAGGTGGGGTTCCTTATCAATATGAGTTTCTATCGGGACCTAGGTGGGGTTTCTTCTCAATTTGAGTTTCTTCTGGGACCCTAGGGGGTTCCTTCTCAATATGAGCTTCTACCGAGACCTAGGTGGGGTTCCTTATCAATATGAGTTTCTGTCGGGACCTAGGTGGGGTTCCTTCTCGATTTGAGTTTCTGAAGAGACCCTATGGCGGTTCCTTCTCAATATGAGTTTCTATCGGGACATAGGTGGGGTTCCTTCTCAATATGAGTTTCTGTCGAGACCTGGTTGGGGTTCCTTCTCAATATGAGTTTTTATCGGGACCTTGGAGGGTTTTTTCTCAATATGAGTTTCTGTCGGAACCCTGGGGATTCCTTCTCAATATGATTTTCTATCGGGACCCTGGGTGGGTTCCTTCTCAATATAAGTTTCTGTCGGGACCCTGGGGGTTCCTTCTCAATATAATTTTTCATCATCGAGGAACCCTCGGGGGTTACGCATCCCAAATATTTTCTAGCAGTTGAAGGACCTAGGGTGTTCCGCATCCCAAATATTTTCTTGGAGTTAAGGGGGAGGACCTTGACTGTTCCTAGCCCCAACATTTTTTTGGAAGCTAAGGTGTAGGAACTTGACTACTCCTTGCCCCCACATTTTCTGGAAGCTGGGGGGGGGGGGGGGGGGGTCATAAGGGACCCTCACCCCAAAATATAGTGGGCAGGCCAGAAACACCCTTCTATATTATCCCCTCGTGCAAAGTGTTTTGTGTTGGGTTAACCCAAAAGGCTTTGTACGTTATAAATTCAATTTTCAATTTTGACAGACCCTAGGGTTTCCTCATCTTTACCCCTATTATTTTGTAATACTATGCCACTTTATCCCAAGTTTTGTAGATCAGGCCACTTATGGTGGACCTCCTTATCTGGGTATCGACTTGAGTAGAGGGGTTGCTCGCAGTGAGCCCCTCATCCTTGAACTTTTTTTGTGGCATTCTATCTTGGGTAGAGGGGTTGCTCATAGTGAGCCCCCTCATCCTTGGACTTTGTTATTTAGCCTTCTATCTTTTTTAGAGGAATTGCTGACGCGACTTAGAATTTGTCTCAAAAATGCGTTATATCTAGGCTCAAGTGCAAGCCTGTCGCGTTAGTAATAATCCGACAAGTCGGGATCGTATCCACATGGATTAAAAATTGACACGTTTATAGGAATAGTTATTTAACCTTAAAATGATTCCTCCAAAGAAATAAAAATATGAATGATGATTTCCAATTGTTGATGAAATAAAGTGTGCACAAAAACAATAAGATTTGTAAAGAAATTAGATTTGAAAATGAGAGAAAATAGGGAGGGGTACAATCCCTCAAACCTTAACGAATTACTGTATAGAATACTGGAATGGCAAATTGAAATTTCAACTAAATCCAGCCTTTATAGATCCTAAGCATTACAAATATGAAGGAACTAACCCGCATCATATGTAATAAAAGGTAAATACAAAGCGGTGAATGGACAATTACACCTTGCATAGCGTTCTTAAACATCCCAAATACCTAGGGCAAGAAAGATTAAAAGATCGGCTATGTTCATATAATTTCCATACACGATTTGGTCAATATTTAATTTATCCTCTATTTTCTACATAAGTAATTAACATCGGAATGAATTCATGTACCCCAACCCTTTAGAATTTAGCTGGACATGATTTTTCTAGAAAAAAAATTCATATCAATACATGAAACTAGGGTTCTAACAATCATTGGGAATAATTTGCAAAACAAATGAAAGTAAAATTATAAATAAAATAGAGAACAAATAAGAGAATGGAACTTTTATACTTGTATTTAGCAACAGGAAAAGCAATAGAACTTGAATAAAAAAAAAACTTCTTCTTAATAAACCTTACAACTAGGGTTTATGAAAACTGCTACCAAAGAAAAGATTTCCTAACTTCTGAATTTCTCTCTCTAATTCGACTCCCTTGGAATGAGGTAGGGCTTGGTCTTTTATAGCACCAAGTAGCATGAATTTGACAGCTAGAATCGCTTGCTGCACAAGATTTTACCAGCTATGCACCTCATAATCTTCATAATTAATGCCAGGATTTTGCACGATCGGACCGGTCCGGATAGCCCTCGGATCGGTCCGTTTCTTAGCCACCGGATCGGTTCTTTTTTTATTCTACCGGATCTGTCCGGATCCCACCGGATCGGTTTTACTATCATCGGTTCGGCATCCATCCGGGGTCTACTAGAATTGGGACATTTCGAATCGGTCCGAAATCTATCGGATCAGTCCGATTTTCTTCCATTTTGACTTTTTCTTTTCTTCTTTGATTGGCCATAACTTTTGATCTCGAGCTCCGATTTGAGTGTCGTTTATTCCGATGCTCTTGTGAAATCAAGCTCTTCAACTTCCCTTTAGGCGTCGAATTCGAACTCTGGGTATAAATTTACGCTTTTTCCCTTTGACTTTTCTTCCTTTGTTCTTTTCGTTTCTTTCGGTTTCTTTCTCTCTTTTCTTGCACTAAATTCCTGTAAAATCCATCAGAAATACACAAAACTCGGGGAAATTCTTAGAAACAGTCACTGGCAATGATATAGAATAAAAATGATTCAATTACCTTGTTTGGGATATCAAAATCACTAACTGAAGGGGCTAAATTCAGAAGAATTTATGCTTGGTCAAATCCCCCTAACTTAGGACTTTACACGTCCCGGGCAATGTAAATGAAGCTACCCATTGTTCTATTTTTGAGAATTCCTTTAAAATTCCACTTTCGCAGGCATGCGATTGCATTGAGAATATGCAACAAACCTTTAAACCCCTAGGTTACCCTAGTAGGACGAGTTTTGTCTCATGAGGGTTTGTAGTGAATACACCCACAAAATTCTTTATTGACTCAAATAAATATCAAAATATTTAAAAATTGTACAATTCAAACTTTTCAAAAAATAATCACCATAAATTCATATTCAAATGTCTCAAACCATAGTGTGTGTGTGCAAAGCCAAAAATTCAACCTCAAATTTCCACCGATTGAGCATTACGTTACTTTCCTAAAATTCATTTTGATTCAAATTCTTACGGATACACTCACAAACGAATCACTCGGATTGCGGCTATTTTCTCTCGGTATGCATGATATAAAGAGTAAATATAATGGACACAAATTAATGCATACAAAATTGAAAGGAAGGAAATATATGGTGCAAAGATCTCATCATTGGAATACAGTTATTAGGAAATGGGAAACATCGTCTCTAGTTCACACCATTTAATCTCTCATATTATCTTTTTGTAGCTTAGCTCTCCACGCGGTAATCCATTTCGCAATTCGGACTCGGTTATGACTTTTTGGGTTAAAAGGTGTAAAGGGAAAAAAATGGGAATGGATGGAAAGTTCGGAATTGGAAAATGTCCTTATGACTTCCATTAGTGCTTTTTAGGGCATTTGCTCATTTTTCTCTTTTCATTTTCATTTTTTTAATTTTTATTTTTTATGATTACACACTTTGGACTTACTTGATGAATTTCTAATTTTTCACAATTCCGAGCCAATTGTTTTTTTTTTGGGTTATCAAACGAAAGGGAAATATTATATTAGGCTCAAAGTGGGTTAAAAAAGGATAATTTTTCACAACTTTATTATGGCTAATATTTTTGGGTTAAACAAAAGAGGGCCTACTTCATTGTCCAAATTTCTAATCACATTACCATATGCATCTCGAGATTAATTAAGTTTAGAGATATATTTAGCACGAATTTCGAGACAACATTTCACACATTTCCCATAATCGATCAAAACAAAGGATTGATATCATCAACGACTTATTAAAACGCTGAAAAGAACTTTGAGTTAATCATAAACTCGGATTGATTTAAAAACTCATAAAGATCGATAGGCTCAAAATGTCACCGGGTTTGATCAATCTCCACATTTATTCGTTAAGTCATCAATTTTCTATCAATTTCCACCTTTGGTCAATTTTGGCTTAGTGCATTTAATTTTTACAATTTGAGACTTTAAATAGAATAAAGGTGATATTTTTGAAAAATTTAAATTCCAATTTTTATTTATTTTGAAGAAAAATATTTTTTTTATTTTATTTTATATATATACATATATGCGAAGTTTTATGAATACGCACTTGTCATCCCCCCTAACATAGTGATTTGCATTGTCCTCAATCAAATGGACGAGAGAGATAAAGAAGACAATATTAGTAGTGTGATAAATAAAACAAGTAAATACCATACTAAACTGTATATTATAACACAACTGTGGAAGCAAAAGATAACAACATAACTAAGATAATATAGCCAGAGGATCGGGGTTGCCTACGGGGCGGGTGGAGGACGGGAAGTTTCGGGAGCAGCAGGATCATATGGATTATAGTAATAAGGAGGAAGTGGGGCCTCGGGACCGACTGGGTACGGTACAAATCAGCCTGCATACGCAGTACCAAACTCATGTCCCGCTCGTAGGATGTCATAAACCCATCCAAACACGTCTCAAGAGAAAGAACGTGCTCAGTCAAACCCGTACCAACCGAAACATAATCCGGATCAAAAGCTTCATCATACTCTTCCTCCTCTCCTTCTTCCATCTCCACATCTTCATCAGCAATGTCCTCTTCCGCATCAGTCTCCTCATCACTTGAATCACCTCCTCGCCGCGCACGGATTAACTGGATTTGCTTTTCACTTCGAGTGCAGGATTGTTGTCCTAATGGCTTGGGCAAGTTGATAAGATCTTGCGGTGGAACAATGCCGGCATCCTTAAGAAAGGAGGTAATCAGATGGCCATAAGGAAGAGGTGCCCGACCCTTTTTGTCGTACGCCGCAAAGATGATATCATTATAAAACCTGCTGGCCAAATTGATAATAGTTGCATGGTCAAACAAATGATACATCATAGTAGATTGACGCGGGCGCATAGCCGAATTATTTGAAGTTTGCAAAATGTTGGCATAAACGATGTGAAAAGTGATGCGTGCCATGTTGGGTAACCGACCAACGGGAAAGGTCTCGGTATTCCAAATCACACCCGGCGCGATTCGAGAGATGCAAACAGCTTTGGTGAGAACGGGATCAGGACTAGGATACGCAAATTGGGTTGGAGTGACCACACCCTTGGACTCGAGTTTCTGGGCCAGAATTTCAAGCGAGAACGGAATCAGTGTGGAGTCCACAAAAGCTTGAGATTCAAAATCAGCGGTGCGTACAAGCGTTCCATAAAACTGACGCACTTCATTCTCCCATACAGCTTCGTATGGCTCATTGAAAAATCTGCACCAGCCTCGTGACATGAACATGCTTGTGACAGAATTAGGCAGCTGATCCCATAGCACTTGGCGCTCAATGTGGATTTTACGCGTCGGACTGAAAAAATGACGGCACCAATTTGCTTCACTGCGCGAATAATGTTCGGCATTGCCGTTGGGCAGGACTTCAATGGAATTGTATTTTTGGGGAGCAACCATTGGTATGGAAGAATTAGATAGAAATTGAGAGAGAGAGAGAGAGGAGAGGGAGGTGTGAAGAAAATGGGGTGGTGAATGTTGGTATTTATAGTTGGGATAAGGAAAAATGGGAGAATGGATGGGGGGAAATAGAGGAGACGAAATTTTTGGGTAGATAAAGGGATTGGGGGAATGAATGAGGTTTGGATTGATGAGGTTTTGACCTCGGGAAGGGGTGCACTGCAGAATACCGGACCGATCCGGTTTCAGATCGGATCGATCCGATTGAACCGGATCAATTCTTTTTATTCAGGACCGGACCGATCCGGTCTGCTGAATTTCCAAAACTTCCCTGATTGTCTGCCTACTCACTGTTAAGCTGATTTCTCCATTCCAATGCTTCCTTTACTTTAATTGAACCTCACAACTCCCGAAATGCTCATCGAAACCTGAAACACCCTGAAGACATGCATTTAATTCCCTACTCCGGTCAGAACACATATTTATGATTCCTAACATCCGAAGACTATTATACACAACCTTCACCCCATACACGCCGGGGGTGCGACGACCTCACCTTTCTTTTTTCGGTCAATCCCCATAAATGGGATCCGACAACCAGATTGTGTCGGCTTCCTTGATGACCACTTCCAAATACGGCTTGAGACAATGCCCATTGACCTTGAATGTGTTTCCCCCTTTTTGATCTTCTAGTTCAAGTGCTCCGTGGGGAAATACTTCCTTCACAATGAATGATCCTGACCATCGTGATCGTAATTTTTCGGGAAACAAATGCAACCTCGAGTTATAGAGAAGTACTTTTTGTCCCGAATGAAATTCCTTCCATCAAATGATTCTGTCGTGAGCTCGTTTCATTCGTTCTTTGGTGATTTTAGCACTTTCATACGCATCATTACGTATTTCTTCCAACTCATTCAACTGAAGTTTACTTGTTTCACCGGCTTTTTCCATGTTGAAGTTCACCCTTTTGATAGCCCAATACGCTCTATGTTCAATTTCAACCGGAAGATGACAAGGCTTGCCATATACAAAGCGAAATGGGGACATCCCAAGGGTATTCTTGTATGCAGTTCTATATGCCCAGAGCGTATCGTTTAGCCTGAGAGATCAGTCTTTCCTATTAGGTTCAACTATCTTTTCAAGATATTTTTGATTTCTCGATTGGCGAGCTTGGCCTGGCCATTCGATTAAGGGTGGTAAGTTGCTCCAACTTTATGGATAACTCCATACTTTCGCATTAGCTTTTCCATAGGCCGATTGCAAAAATGAGTACCATTATCACTGATTATAACCTTAGGAACTCCGAATTGAGAAAGTATGTTTTCTTGAATGAATTTAATCACCACCTTATTGTCATTCGTCCTTGTAGCTATGGCCTCTACCCATTTTGAGACGTAGTCTATAGCGATGAGGATGTATATAAAACCAAAAGAAGGGGGAAAGGGCCCCATGAAGTCAATACCCCAGTAATCAAACAACTCCAAGACTAGTATTGGGGTCAATGGCATTATGTCACGGTGAGTAATAACTCCCATTCTTTGGCATCTATCGCATGATTTGCAAAAAGTATTCACATCCCGGAAGATTGTGGGCCAGTATAGACCACTTTGAAGGATTTTCGCAGCTATTTTATTTTTGGAAAAATAACCTCCATATGCTTCCGTATGACAAAATCGAATTACCCCTTGGATTTCTTCATCAGGTACACATTTTTGGATGATTTGATCAGCACAATACTTAAACAAATATGGATCATCGTAAAAGAACATGCGTGACCATGTGATGAACTTCCTTTTCTCTTGCAGACTCCAGTTGGAGGGAACAACTCCAATGACAAGGTAATTGACTATATCCGTAAACCAGGGGAGAGAAGAAGTAGCGAATAGATTTTCATCTGGAAAATACTCGTCTATGGGAATGGGATCAATCGGTACGTCGGACGAGAGGCGTGACAAATGGTCAGTAACAACGTTTTCTACTCCTTTCTTATCTTGAATTGAGAGATTAAACTCCTGTAAGAGTAGGATCCACCTTATTAGACGTGGTTTGGCTTCTTTCTTGGTCAAAAGATATTTGAGGGCTAAGTGATCAGTGAAGCAAATGACGGGCGATCCAACAATGTAAGAGCGGAATTTTTCGAGAGCAAAAACAACTGCTAGCAATTCCTTCTCTGTGGTAGAGTAGTTAAGTTGAGGGACATATAATGTTCTGCTATCATAGTAAATAACAAGAGCTTTATTATCTTTTTTTTGTCCAAGAATAACCCTAATCGCGTAATCACTTGCATAACAGATAAGCTCAAATGGGACTGACCAGTCAGGAGCTTGCATGATAGGAGCAGAAATTAGCATGCTTTTAAGTTTATCAAAAGCTTCTTGGCATGCTTTATTCCATTCAAATGGAGTGTCCTTCATGAGAAGATTACTCAAAGGTCTAGCGATGGCACTAAAGTCTTTGATAAATCTCCTATAAAATCCAGCATGGCCTAGAAAGGATCTCACATCTTTAAGTGATTTTTTCGGGGGTAACTCAGCTATTACTTCTATTTTTTCTCGATCAACTTCAATTCCCCTAGATGAGACTATGTGGCCTAAAACTATGCCCTCGGTGACCATAAAATGGCATTTTCCCCAATTGAGGACTAAGTCTTTTTCCACACACCGGAATAGAACTCTTTCAAGATTAGCTAAACATTGGTCGAAAGATGGACCGAAGACGCTGAAATTGTCCATGAACACCTCAAGGCCTTTTTTTATCATGTCTCTAAAGAGACTTAGCATGCACCTTTGAAAAGTTGCTGGCACATTACATAGCCCAAATGGCATACGTTTATAGGCAAACGTACCAAACGGAAATGAAAAAGTCGTCTTTTCTTGATCAAGAACATCCACTTCAATCTGATTATAGCCAGAGTACCCATCTAGGAAGCAGTAGTAAGGATGGCCCGCCACTCTTTCAATCACTTGATCGATGAACGGTAAGGGAAAATGGTCTTTTCTAGTTCCAGCATTGAGCTTTCGATAGTCAATGCAAACACGCCACCCGGTGGTGGTGCGTTGAGGTATTAATTCTCCCTTAACGTTTTCAACCACGGTCATACCCGACTTTTTTGGAACGACCTGAATTGGGCTTACCCATTTTCTATCAGAAATGGGATAAATAATCCCAGCATCTAGTAATTTGATGATTTTCACTCGAACTACATCTTTTATGGTTGGGTTTAGTCGCCTTTGCATCTCACGCGATGGCTTCACCTCCTCCTCAAGATGGATTTTATGGGTACAAATCAATGGACTTATACCTTTCAAATCTGCTATAGTCCAACCAAACGCACTTCTATGCTTCCGCAACACATCCAACAACATGCCCTCTTGCTCTTTTTTTAAAATGGAAGAAATAACAATCGGGAATGTATCATTATCTCCCAGAAAAACATATTTGACATGAGAGGGTAGTTTCTTTAATTCAAGACTAGGAAATATACTTTCAGAGGGAATCATGGTTGACTCCCTCAGAGGTAATTCTTCAAATCTATAAATCCAGTCAACATCTCTTAAATTCTCAAAACTCGCTTCTTCTTGAAACCAAGTTTCCAACTCTTCCACCTCACGCTCAAACTCAGTATAAGGACTCTTATTCTCACCACTTTGTACTAAACAAACTTCCGGTGCATCCCCTCCTATGATCTTCTCGATGTGCTCATCCACCATTTCTTCAATAAGATCAACCTCAAAAATTTCATCCTCATCACCCATTTGGTTAGCGACATTGAAAATATTGGTCTCGAGAGTCATGTTTCCAAAAGTGAGTTGCATTTGGCCATTCTGTGTATTTATCAAAGCATTAGTAGTAGCTAAAAATGGACGGCCCAATATTATTGGAACATGATTTCTCGCATGAGGAGAAGGCTCAGTGTCCCAAATGACGAAATCAACAGGGAAATAAAACGTGTCCACTTGAACTATCACGTCCTCCACAACCCCACGAGGCACTTTCACTGTTCGATTAGCTAACTGTAGAGTGATTCGGGTAGGTTTTAAATCACCTAAATCCAGCTGCTTATAGATAGAGTATGGAAGGATGTTCAGACTCGCACCTAAGCCAAGCAATGCTTTTTCCACTCTATTTTCTCCTATGACACACGAAATTGTAGGTGCACCGGGATCCTTGAATTTTGGTGGAAGATCATTAAGAAGGACCGAGCTCACATTTTGTTCCAAGAAAACATTCTTCTTCACCTTGAGTCGTTGTTTGACAGTCAAAAGATCTTTGATGACCTTGGTATATGCTGGAATTTATTGAATAACATCGAGAAACCGCAAGTTCAACTTTACTTGCTTCAAAACATCTAACACTACTGTACGCGAAGCCCCATTTTTTGTGGTGCTAAGCGTTGAGGAAACGGAGCAGCAGTGGGCAATTTTACTTCAATTTCAGGTTTAACTCCCTCATCTTTACCTTCCGGATGCAATGGAGTCTCTTCAGACTCTGAAGCTTCTCTAACTTTAGATTCCTTGGGAAGTGTTGGCGCTAGATCAATTACGCGACCACTACCGAGAGTAGTGACAGCTTAACATTGTTCTGGAAAATCCGATGATGTGGAGCTAATCGTGGGTTGTCCTTGAAGAGGAGGTCTTTGGTCTTGATCTGGGAATTTACCCTTCTCCTGAGTATTCACTGTCGATTGCAACCTGGAGATGCTTGTATGCATTTCAGTGAACATTCGATCATATTTAGCATTGCTCTCCTTTTGAGATTGCATGAATTGATTCAGATTATCTTCAAGAGATCGCCTAGGTTGCGCGACATACGGACCAAGAGGTGGTATCTTCATAGGAGCATGCATCGGAGGAGCCACTTGCTGAAATTGAGGGGGCGGGGTAGGGTCACATGTGGGTTAGGAGCCACCCCCCCTTATGGTTGTCCATAGTGGAAACCAGGATGATTCCTCCAAGATTGATTGTATGCATTCCCTTGCTGTGCATTAAAATTTCCGCAAAACCCACCTATTGCCTCAACGTGTTCAGTGTACATTTCCTTGTATGCAGGGATGGTAGGACATCCTTTAGTAGAATGACCAGCAGCACAAATGGCACACACTTTCTCCTTTCCGGGTTGCCTGGGTCCAGCTACTTATCTTAATCGTACTTCAAGCATGTCTCTGAAATTCTTTTCCAATTGGTCAAATTTTTAATCTAACAAAGTGTCCTTGTCCAAGTGATAGATACCGGACGCAGCAGGAAAGTTGGGCACTTGTCGATTTTTATTTTGACTATTGGGATCGGAAACATCCCATGCTTGGGTAGTCTCTGCTACATATTTCAGATGAGCCTCAACATCGCTTGAGTCTAACTCCCAAAAAGGTCTTTCGCACATTGTCTGAACAAGTTGTTTAGATGCTAAAGTAAAGCCTTGATGGAAAAATGAAATCAGATGATGCTTTTTGAATCCATGATGAGGGCAAGCATTAACTAACTCCTGAAATCTCTCCCAACACTAGTCGAAAGCCTCATCCTCATTTTGTCGAAAATCTTGTATTTGGGCTTTGACAGAGTTGGTTTTGTGTTGTGGAAAGAACTTGGAGAGAAACTTGGTTTGCATATCTCTCCAAGATAACACATAATTCGTGGGTAACGACCATAACCAAGTTTTGTCTTTATCCTTTAAGGAAAAAGGGAAAAGCTTTAATCGAATAACATCTTGTGGGCAAGCTTGATCACCAAACGTCTCACATGCTTCCTCGAACTCTCTAATATGGAGATATGGTTTTTCCGAATCCATCCCATGAAACGTGGGAAGAATTTGGATCATACCATTTCGAAAGTGGAATTGACCGGCATTATACGGGAGTAAAATGCAACCCGGGGTAATAGTTCGCTTCCGAAATAGAAGATCTTTCATGGGAAGATATGGTATCTCTTCCTCTCTAGCACCAACACCAACAATACCTTGCACCGACATATTGCTACCAATTGATTCAGAACCCTCACTCAGTGTTTGACTCAAGGAGCGACTTGTGATTGAATTATTAGGCGACGGAGGTGGAACCCAAAAATGAGGAGAATCAGTGGTGTGAGAATTTTCAGAATTTGCTTCGGCAATAGGGTTTTCGTGAACTTGGGTGGAAGATGAATTCTGCATGTAAGTGCATAAGAGATGAGATGTTAAAACAAAGTTTTTTTATTTTTATATATATATGTGGAAATCACCTTTGGATTAAAATCACTTTCCTAAATTATACAAATTGATGATCCCCGGAAACGGCGCCAAAAACTTGACGCGACTTAGAATTTGTCTAAAAAATGCATTATATCTAGGCTCAAGTGCAAGCCTGTCGCGTTAGTAATAATCCGACAAGTCGGGATCGTATCCACAGGGATTAAAAATTGACACGTATATAGGAATAGTTATTTAACTTTAAAATGATTCCTCCAAAGAAATAAAAATATGAATGATGATTTCCAATTGTTGATGAAATAAAGTGTGCACAAAAACAATAAGATTTGTAAAGAAATTAGATTTGAGAATGAGAGAAAATAGGGAGGGGTACAATCCCTCAAACCTTAACGAATTACTGTATAGAATACTAGAATGGCAAATTGAAATTTCAACTAAATCCAGCCTTTATAGATCCTAAGCATTACATATATGAAGGAACTAGCCCGCATCATATGTAATCAAAGGTAAATAAAAAGCGGTGAATGGACAATTACACCTTGCATAGCGTTCTTAGACATCCCAAATACCTAGGGCAAGAAAGATTAAAAGATCGGCTATGTTCATATAATTTCCATACACGATTTGGTCAATATTTAATTTATCCTCTATTTTCTATATAAGTAATTCACATCGGAATGAACTCAGGTACCCCAACCCTTAAGAATTTAGCTGGACATGATTTTTCTACAAAACAAATTCATATCAATACATGAAACTAGGGTTCTAACAATCATTGGGAATAATTTGCAAAACAAATGAAAGTAGAATTGTAAATAAAATAGAGAACAAATAAGAGAATGGAACTTTTATACTTGTATTCAGCAACAGGAAAAGCAACATAACTTGAATATAAAAAACTTCTTCTTAATTAACCTTACAACTAGGGTTTATGAAAACTGCTACCACAGAAAAGATTTCCTAACTTCTGAATTTCTCTCTCTAATTCGACTCCCTTGGAATGAGGTAGGGCTTGGTCTTTTATAGCACCAAGTAGCATGAATTTGACAGCTAGAATCACTTGCTGCGCAAGATTTTACCAGCTATGCACCTCATAATCTTCATAATTAATGCCAGGATTTCGCACGATCAGACCAGTCCAGATAGCCCTCATATTGGTCCATTTCTTAGCCACCGGATCGATTCTTTTTTTATTCTACCGGATCGGTTCGGATCCCATCAGATCGGTTCTGCTATCATCGATTCGACATCCATCCGGGGTCTACTAGAATTGGTACATTTCAGATTGGTCCGAAATCTACCGGATCGATAAGATTTTCTTCCATTTTGACTTTTTCCTTTCTTCTTTGATTGGCCATAACTTTTGAGCTCGAGCTCCGATTTGAGTGTCGTTTATTCCGATGCTCTTATGAAATCAAGCTCTTTAACTTCCCTTTAGGCGTCGAATTGAACTTTGGGTATAAATTTATGCTTTTTCCCTTTGACTTTTATTCATTTGTTCTTTTCCTTTCTTCCGATTTCTTTCTCTCTTTTCTTGCACTAAATTCCTGTAAAATCCATCAGAAATACACGAAACTCAGGGAAATTGTTAGAAACAGTCACTGGCAATGATATGGAATAAAAATGATTCAATTACCTTGTTTGGGATATCAAAATCACTAACTTAAGGGGCTAAATTCAGAAGAATTTATGCTTGGTCAATTGCTCATAGTGAGACCCTCATCCATGGCCTTTGTCTGTGGCCTTTTATCTTGAGTAGAGGGTTTACTCACGGTGAGCCCCTCATCATTGGCCTTTATCTGTGGCCTTCTATCTTGAGTAGAGGGGTTGCTTGCGATGATCCCCCTCATCCTTAGCCTTTGTTCTGTGGCTTTCTATCTTGTTTAGAGGGGTTACTCACAATGAGCCCCTTATCCTTGGCCTCTTTTCTGTGGCCTTCTATCTTGATTAGAGGGGTTGCTCGCGGTGATCCCCTCATCCTTGTCCTTTTTTTGTGGCATTCTATCTTGAGTAAAGGGGTTTCTTGCGGTGAGCCCCTCATCCCTGGCCTCTATTTGTGGCCTTCTATCTTGGGTATAGGGGTTGTTCGCTGTAAGTCCTCTCGTCCAGGTTTTACACCTCGTCACAGGGCCACTCAAGGTAGGCCCCCTTGTTCTAAATATTTTCTTACTAACTTGGGCATTAGGATACCCTCTAGATGGGTTCACTCGCCCATGGCTATTCCAGAGTAGCAGATGGACACCCCTCTGCATTCATCCCCTCGTACATTAGTCCCCTCGTACGAAATATTTTTGTACGAAACAATCACTTCATCTTGGAATGAAAAAGTTTCATGCCTTTACAACATTACACTTTTCGATTTGGAGTGACCGAGGGGTCCTTAGTGACGGACTTCCTCTTCCTCAGTCATTCTATTTTGGCATCAATTTTGGGCAGAGGTTCCACTTTTGGTGAGTCGCCTCGCCCTAACTCATTTTACCTTGTTTCCAGTTTATGCAGTGAGGAGGGGGAGTCCTTGGGGTAGACCCTCTTGTTTCTATGTCTATCTTTGGAAGATAGGTCAATTATCTTGGACTCCCTCGCCCTGGGTTTTCCTCTTTCTATTTTCCTTTGGCAAAGGGGGTCACTCGTGGTGGGCCCCCTCACCACCATCATTTTTGTAACAATGCTCTTAGTCAAGGGGCCACTCATAGTGGAGTCCCTAGACATAAACTATTTCTTGTTGTAATCTTAACTGAGAGGCCATTTACGGTGGACTCCCTCATCCTCAAACTTTTACTTATGTCGGTCTTGGAAAAGGGGCCACTCGAAGTCGACACCCTCACCATAAGTTATTTCTTGTATTGATCTGGGCAAAGGGTACCACTCGTGGTGGACCCCTCGTCTGAGTCATTTTTTGTAGCATCATGTTTGGGAAGAGGGGCCACTCAAGGTGGATCCCCTTGACCAAGGATATTTTCTGTCAAATTTTCAATCTTGGGGAGGTGGAGCCACTCTAAGTGGATCCCCACGCTCCAGGCTATTTCACTTTTTATTCACTGGCTTGAAGCGTTCTCAATACTAGCCCCCTTGTGCAGAAGTGTCTTGTAATGTCGAGAGACTTATGCATGAAATATCATAATCAAGATTTCACTCTTTTTCACTGGCTTGAGGACTTCTCAGCATTAGCCCCCTCTTAAGCAGAATACATGTTACTAGTATGGGCACTCCAATGCCCTTGGAGCCTCAGGTACAAAATTGTCGTACCCTTGACAGTTGCTCAATATTATGAGCGCTCCTATGACCTTGGAGCCTGAGGTACTAAAATATCATACCTTGTATTTATACTTGTCACTTTATCAAGACTATGAGAGCTCCGGTGCCCTTGGAGCATTAGTTACTAAACTGTCGTACCTTATATTTACACTTGACAGTTGCTCAATATTATGAGCGCTCCTATGCCCTTGGAGCCTGAGGTACTAAAATATCGTACCTTTTATTTATACTTGGCACTTGTTCAAGACTGTGAGCTCTCCGGTGCCCTTGGATCCCTAAGTACTAAACTCTCGTACCTTTTATTTATACTTAACACCTGCTCAAGACTCTGAGCACTTCGGTGCCCTTGGAGCCTTAGGTACTAAACTATCGCACCTTATATTTATACTTGGCACTTGGTCAAGACTGTGAGCGTTTCGGTTCCCTTAGAGCCTGAGTTACTAAACTGTCATACCTTATATTTATGCTTGGCGCTTGCTCAAGACTGTGAGCGCTCCGGTGCTCTTGGAGCCTTAGGTACTAAACTATCGCACCTTATATTTACACTTGGCACTTGCTCAAGACTGTGAGCTCTCTGGTTACCTTGGAGCCTAAGGTACTAAACTGTCATACCCTATATTTATGCTTGGATTTGCTCAAGACTATGAGCGCTCCGGTGCCCTTGGAGTATTAGGTACTAAACTTTCATATCTTATAATTATACTTGGCATTTTCTCAAGACTGTGAGAGCTTCGGTGCCCTTGGAGCCTTTAGGTACTAAACTGTCGTACCTTATATTTATACTTGCACTTGCTCAAGAATGTGAGCTCTCTGGTGCCCTTGGAGCCTTTAGGTACTAGACTCTCGTACCTTATATTTATACTTGCACTTGCTCAAGAATGTGAGAGCTCCCATGCCCTTCGAGCCTTTAGGTACTTAACTGTCATACCTTATAATTATACTTGCACTTGCTCAAGAATGTGAGCGCTCCGGTGCCCTTGGAGCCTTTAGGTACTAAATTGTCGTACCTTATATTTATACTTAGCACTTGCTCAAGACTGTGAGCGCTCTTATGCCCTTGGAGCCTTAGGTTCTAAACTTTCGTACCTTATATGCATACTTGCACTTGCTCAATAATCCGAGCTGCTCTATTTTCTATGAGAACTTCATGATTGAGCTTCCCGTGGTCTATGGGGTACTTGCCTATGATCTGAGAAAGTTATCATTTTAAAGATGCCCCCTCTAACTATGGGGTACTTGCATATGAGATAAGGAAGTTAAAATTTGGAAGATGCCCTTCTAGATGTGGGGTTCTTTCATATATCCAAGAAAGTTATTATTTCTGAAGCTACCCCTCTAACTACGGGGTACTTGCATATGAGCTGAGCAAGTTATTACTTATGAAGCTTCCCCTCTAACTGCTTGGTACTTCTGGAAGTTTCCCCTTTAGCTGGGGGGTACTTGCATGTAACTGAGCAAGTTAAAATTTTGAAGTTGCCCCTCTAACTAGGGAGTCCTTGTATATACCTGAGCAAGTTAAAATCTGGAAGATGCCCCTCTAGTTGTGGGGCGCTTCCATATAACTGAGAAAATTAAAATTTGGAGGCTCCCCTCTAGCTATGGGGTACTTGCATATAACTGAGCAAGTTAAAATTTTGAAGTTGCCCCTCTAACTGCGGGGTACATGCATATAGGCTGAGTAGGTTAATATTTTGAAGCTTTCCCTTTAACTGCAGGGTACTTTCATATAGGTTGAGCAAGTTAATATTTTCAAACTTCCCCTCTAACTGAGGGGTACTTGCATATAGGCTGAGCAAATTAAAATTTTGAAGCTTCCCCTATAACTGCGGGGTACTTGAATATAGGCTGAGCAAGTTAATATTTTGAAACTTCCCCTCTAACTTCGGGGTACTTGCATATAGGCTGAGCAAGTTAAAAATTTAAAGCTTCCCCTCTAAGTGCGGGGTACTTGCATATAGGCTGAGCAAGTTAATATTTTGAAACTTTCCATCTAACTACGGGGTACTTGCATATAAGTTGAGCAAGTTAAAATTTGGAAGTTTCCACTCTAGGTGAGGGGTACTTACATATAACTGAGCAATGTGACTGTGGGCTACTTTCTAGTGCAAACCCCTTTTAATTTGGGGTATTTTTTTAGAGCAACCCCTTGTGACTGTGGGGTATTTTGTTATGCACATTCATTTTTTAGGTAGTAACTAGGAGATGAGGTTAACCCTTCTTCTTACGACAAACTTTGAACAAAATTTCACATATATCATAAATAAAGAAATAATTATTTCTTTATACTGAAAATTTCCCTTGGTCTGCAGGGTCTTTGTTCCAAACTTTTCTTAGGAACCTTTTTTTCTTATAAAAATAACAAGCTAAGAGAAGGGGGGGGGGGGGGGGGGGTAGACCCGCTTCTCCATATTTTCTGAAAACTGGTCAAGTAGATTTTTTTCCCTTAAGAATAGAGGTTAGGGCTTATTCTCTAGGCTATAAGTCTGTATAGAATAATAATAAAAAAAATGTAGTGATTTATTATTATTATTATTATTACTATGAGAATAACCTCCTGCTGGTTATGTTGGGTCCGTAGGGACTTTACTCACTATACATTTACTTTTGGGTTAGATATATCCCCAAGTATAATGAGGAAAGTTCCTTATATCATGGCCCCCTTCTAATCTAGTAGAGGTCCTACCCTTCTTTTAAGGAAAGAACACATAAATTTGGTGTACCCACCGCACAATGTAGGTAGATAAATTATGTATAAAATTGTTAGCCAAAAATCACTAGTTCTCCTTTCCTTTATTGCAATAAGAGTTTGTTTTTCTTACAAGGAGTGTGCTCAATAAATTGCTTTTAAAAAAAAATCTGCACTTAGAGCAGGTCGTTCAACTTTTAAGAAAATGAAACTTGGCAAGAGTTAGGCGTAATACCTCTTCAACCGTAGTGGTAAGCTGGTAGGGTGTTCTCATTAACCTCTACTGGTGGAATATGCCAAGTGCCATTGGCTACCTGCTCGCCAATTTATCCTTCGCAATTGAAAACAATTTTGGTGGCTTACTACACCCTCTGGTGAGTCTCACAAAACTTTTCATCCTCCTTGTCTGTTACTGTTGGGATTTCCCCATTTAAATGAGGGGGTTGTGTCACCCACCTCTCATACTAGATTTTAGAAGTCTGTCGGATAGGAGATCTGTTGACGGCGGATTGAATTTTTGGGCGAGGACCCCCAAGGGTCCCTAGCTACTTTATGTGGTAGACGAGGGTTTAGAATCAAGGGATTCCTCACATGAGGTTTTGACTATGGGGGATTTCTCGTGAAAGGTGTCCGCTACCAGGGGTTCCTCGCCTCTAACTGAGGGAGGTGCCACGTTGATTTTTTGGGATGATAATGGATCTCTCTCCGGCACTAGAGTAACTAGGGGTTCCTTACGAATTACAAGATGACGAGCGTTCCTAGCAAGGGCCATTAATTGTTGAGGGTTTCCCGCAACCCTGTCCACCACTAAATGCTAGGGGTTCCGTGTGCGAGTCATTATCTATTGAGGGTTTATCGCCATGCGCAATGCTGATTTTGATTCCTCGTTCACTTAGTCCATAATCAAGGGTCCCTCGATCGGTTTATTCGCATCATTAGGATCCTCGCATGAGTTTTTGACCAACATAGATATCTCTTCTACAATTTTGTCCTTATTTGCTAATGCCACCATGAGGGATTCCTTGAGCGCCGAGGGTTTCTTGCAATCATCGCCAACTAAGATGGGTTCCTTTCCCCAAATATTTATAGCATCTTTGAGTTCTTTGACCGTATATAGTACCTCGGGTTCCTCGTAGGTTGATCTTGCATCCGTGGGTTCCTCACGGGTTGAATTTTCACCCAAGAGTTCCTCGCCGATGGTTCAAACAGGGAGGGATATATTGCCTGCTACCTTGACTTTGAGGGGTCCCTCACACCCTCTAGGGATGGACAAGGGTTACTCGCCTTCCCCTTTGCATGTGAGGGGTTCGTCGTTAGGAGCCTTCACGATCTTGAGTTCCTCGCGCGATTCCCTGACTACAGAGAGTTCCTCACTTATGTTCCTCGTTTGCTATTCCACATGTAGCGGGTTCCTCGCCAGAGGTCTTTCTTACCGGGGATTCCTCGACGCTTCTTGAGATGGGGGGGGGGGGGTCCTTGCATAGAGGCTCCTTGTTCGGATATAATTTCGTCGAAGGTTCCTTGTTAAAGGATTTTATGAGTGAGGGTTCCTTGATCGTTAGCTTGGAACCGAGGGATTCCTTGTTGGAAGTTTTCACAGCCCCAAGTTCCTCGTGTCTAGATTCTATAGATGGATTTCACGTCGGTGTGAGTGCTACTGTCACCGGAGGGTTCCTCGACCACAAAGGGTTTCTCACCTACTGCTTTAACCGTTGAGGGTTCCTCAAACATACAGATTTCCTCGCGTACTATTGCAATATCTAAGGGTTCTTCAACTTCCATTCTTATTTTAAGGGTTCCCTCACAATTTGTGGTGATATTTATGGGTTCCATGCGTGAGGTATTAAACACGAAGGGTTCCTCACATTTGGAGTTACTATTGGGCATCCCTCGCTTGGGGGTTCCTTTCTTGAGGGTATCTCACCTTGAGTTATTATTAGGCATCCCTCTCTTAAGGGTTACTCGCCTGGGTGTCTCTCTCCCTGAGTTGTTGTTGGGCATCCGTCGCTTGAGGGTTCCTCACCTGAAGGTCTCTCACCCAGAGTTGTTGTTAGGCATCCCTCGCTTGGGGGTTACTCTCCAAGAGATTTTTCCATTGGGAGTTTCCTCACTAACCACAACTTTTGCCAATGTTGGGGGTATTGAATATGTGAGGTTCCTCATCTGGGCCTTTTACCACTGTGGTTTCCTCACTTGAACCAGTGTTGCTGAGGGTCCCTCGTTGGGAACCTAGATCATTGAGGGTTCCTTGCATGGGACTTATTCTACCCTTGGGTTTTTTCCTTTGCCCCTGAACTTGATAAATTTTGATGGGATAAACACCTTTGGGTATGACTTCTCGTTTACTTCCTGTGGGTAGGGGCCTTACAACCCTTTATATAGATGAGGAACCTCCCAGTGGAAGGAGGAGAGCAACTTCTTGACCACCTCCATAGTAACAACTTTAGAAGCTGATTCCTCCCAACTCATGCCATTGGCTGCTGGTGAAGATGGCATCACAACTTTATCCAACGTCGCCCTTCGTGGCCGAGCTACTTCTATCGGAATCAGTGTCGGAGCGATTGCCCTCCATAAGGGATGTTACTAATGTTAGACAACCTTGGCCCAAATTTGCCAAGTCTACTTTGTGTTGTTTTAAAAAATTCAAAAACATTCTCACAAGGTTGATACCTGTTGCCAGAGCCGCTGTCGGTGAACTGGCCTCCCCTCCCTGAGGGGCAGGTACTCTAGATCCGGTCACCACCACATCCTCCTGAGTGGTCCGGTCTCTTTGAGGTCCATTCCCAGATGGAATGTCTTCAAACACTAGCTTCTTAGAAACATTAAAACCTTCTTTGTCCATGGAAGTGAGGATACCTCCCTAGCGGAGTCACTAAATGTAGAAGGGTAGTGAGACTAGGGTCTATGAATAACTGGAAAGGGTGAGGCGTGACCCACTCTAATGGACACTATCTGCAAGGTTCTCAAGAACTTCTGAAGCAGCTTCTGGTAAAACCTTCTCCTTTTGGTAAAAATGGAACTCAACCTAGAGCTCACTCCTTGTAAGAAGATGAACTTCACAACAATAATAGTAAATTTTCTCAAGAGTAACTCCAGAGAGTGATGGCTGTCAGTGAGGAGTGAAAGAACAGGGCACTCAGCACTTAGAGAGAGAGCGGGGAGAGAATACTAGAGAGGTTCTGGTCTGATTTTGACAAATTAACAGTTCTATTGAGTTTTTCTATCTATCCTTGACCTTGATCACGGGTCCTATTTATACTTGGGCTCTAGGGCTGAGTTGGCACTTTTGGCGCCAAAAACTTAGAGGGTTGGTGAGGGACAAGGTCTGCAGTGTACCATTTGTCCTTACCTGTGTGCCGCAGCATGTTCCCTCAGACAGGTGCCACCTGGTGCAAACCAAATTCAAAAATCAAGTATGTCTCCTAATGGAAACAAAATATTTGATTTGGTAAATATCTTTTGAAACGGTAACTTTTGGTAAAAACTTTGTAAACTTGAGAGAGGAGGCCTCGAGGACCTCCTCCTCTAAAAATATCGATCTTGAGGGGGAGGGGGACTTGAGGATCCCTCTCCTCTAAAATCATTTTTTGCTTGAGAGGGGCCTGGGGGACCCTCTCTTCTAAGAAAATAATTTTGTAAATAGTTCATTTCTTGTGAGCCTTTGGCTACTCACCCTGGTTGTGCCTGACTGTGAGGTGTGTGAGGACTGGGTGACCCTAAGGTCTTTCTACTAGTATTATCTTAATCCTAAACTGCTAAGTGGTTGAGCTTGCTCAACAAACCGTTTTCCTCAACCGTCAAGCCAAAACTCCCAAGAGATCCCAACTGGCCTATTTGATCCCTGCCTGCTCAACTAGGCTACCTGTAGAAGAAAGATAAGTGTTAGTACTTTTTCTTTTTTAAAGAATGACTTTTCATGGTGAGGGTTTGCTCATGGCAGCCACCCCCTCATCCTGGTCCTTGAGGGTTTCTCCTCAATATGAATTTCCACCGAGACCCTTGGTGGTTCCCTTTTCAATATGAGTTTCTGTTGAAACCCCAGGGTGTCATTCTTAATATGAGTTTCTTCCAGGGACCTAGTTGGAGTTCCGTCTCGATTTGAGTTTCTTCCGGGACCCTAGGGGGTTCGTTATCAATATGAGTTTCTGCCAGGACCTAGGTGGGGTTATTTCTCAGTATGAATTTCTATAGGGACCTAGGTGGGGTTCCTTCTCGATTTGAGTTTCTTTCGGGACCCTAGGGTGGTTCCTTCTCAATACGAGTTTCTTCCGGGACCTAGGTGGGGTTCCCTCTCGATTTGAGTTTCTATCGGGACCCTAGGGGGTTTCCTTCTCAATATGAGTTTTTACCGGGACCTAGGTGGGGTTCCTTCTCAATATGAGTTTCTGCCAAGACCTGGGTGGGGTTCCTTCTCAATATGAGTTTCTGTCGAGACCTTGTGGTGTTATTTTTCAATATGAGTTTCTGTCGGGACCCTGTGGGGGTTCCTTCTCAATATGAGTTTCTACTGGGATCCTGGGTTGTTTCCTTCTGAATATGAGTTTCTATCGGGACCCTAGGGGGTTCCTTTTCAATATGAGTTTTCGTCATCGAGGGACCCTCGGGGGTTCCGCATCCCAAATATTTTTTGGCAGTTGAGGGACCTAGGGGGTTCCGCGTCCCAAATATTTTCTAGCAGTTGAGGGACCTAGGGGGTTTCACATGCCAAATATTTTCTTGCAATTGAGGGGGAGGAGCTTGATTGCTCCTCCCCCCTATATTTTCTAGAAGTTGAGGGGCAGTAACTTGACTGCTCCTCGGCCCCACATTTTCTGGAAGATGGTGTGTGTGTGTGTGGGGGGGGGGGGGGGGGGGGTCATAAGGGACCCTCACCCCAAAATATAGTGGGCGGGCCAGAAATACCCTTATACAAGTTCGCATCTAGCTGATTAATTCTTGACGGAGATAGATTTCGGATTGAACCCGCTTTATCTCCTCATTTGGAGGTGGGGGAATAACTTAATCGAGTGATAGTGGAGATATAGATTTTTCTCGTGGGGGCCTTTCATGGAGGTGTGTGGTTACTCGGGGTATTTTTGGTAGGTTTCAAAGTATTCGTGTGTGGAAAATAGTAATTTAATGCGAGGGGCACCAACATTAGCAGGGGCGATATTGGGAGTGGTGCACGCGGATCTTAGGGATTAACTAGTATTGCCTCGACCGCCATTACATGTGGTATACCTATGTTGGGGATGGGGGGAGGAAGTTCATTTCTCCCTCTCCCAATCGTAATAGTGGACTCTTATAGGTTGACTTGTGTTAGTGTCAGTACCATGATTTCAGATTGCATGGTATTCTGGGAGGTGGTTATTTTCTCAATCTATCTTAAAACTTAGTCCATTATCATTAGAGACGGATCTTTTTTGGTAGATATGGAGTGTACTGTATAGAAGAGTTGACAGTCCCGGGTGGATGCTCACTAATGAAAACTAATGAACTGCAAGTAGTGTGAACTCGAGTTTCAAGGATAAGAACTTAGTGTGATCTCTCTGCTGATGAAAAAAATTGCATAAAAAGTTAGGGCACTTTCCTTAATGTTTTTGCATAGAAAAGGACAATACATAAGGGGGAAGGACTTATATATGTGTGATGTTTCCTAATGCAGTTCTTCTATATATATTTAACCATCTATGGATACTATTTTATTTTTTTGAGCGAGGATATAAACTGTGATTCATTATTTTCTCAGAATAAAAAGGAATACTTTCATACTAGCATCTGAGGGGTTTTGGACTAGACTTCGGTCATCTGACAATTTTTTGAAAATTTTCATTAAAGAGAATGGCCCGTAAGTACCTTTTCTTTTTGTGCAATAGGTGTGTTCATATATCTTTTTATATATGCGAAAATACGATGCGACTCGGTGATCTGTGGATCACGATATATCGAGTTGTTTAGACTAAACAACCAATAAGGTACATGTAATGCCACTTTAACCTAGGACTTAATATCTATGAAATTTTACTCGATATAATATAATACTGAAGAAAATTCAATGCTTCCATGCTATCGATACTTTGGGATAAAAAGAGAAGTTAATTTACCGAATGGGTGTGCAAAAAGAGTGAGAATACCCATTGGAGACTAGCCTCTTGGGGAAACGAATTTTCAGAAGTATGAACTTTACTCAACAAGAAGATATTTCTAAAGCACAAACTTTCCTCAGGGAAAAGTGACTTTTCTGAAATACGAACCTCTTTTTGAGGGAAACTACTTTTTTAACGTACAAACTTCCCTTAGGCTAACCACTTTTAGTGTCAAGTGTATAAGGTTTAAATAATATAAAAATTAATTTTATGTAGTGTGTGATACAAAAAGTTGATCTTTATTTTTACATACTTTGATTCTTATTTTATTCGGAGGTCCTTCGCGCGCACATATACGTTTGGAAAATATGTATGATGTTTTACATGGGGACCTAAGCACGTATCTATGTTTTAAGGGACTCTAAAACTAAGGTCGCTAAACAGTTTTAAAAATATTAAGCATATTAGGAAGTAAACATAAAGATAGTTTGATTTTCTTGAATTATCCAAAGAGAAGTCCCCAGTGTGGTGTTATGGGAATCAAATGGTGGTGTTCTTGGGGGGAACTTGTGCGTTAGTGGTGGATACTCGGGAGTGCTTGTCTCTCGGTCCTCCACATACCCTGACGTCAAGTTGTCGACACGATGTTGGTCGCGAGGTGGAATTTTCCCCTAGAAGATGTTTGAATCCATATTTAGTTTGAGTCGCACACCCCTATTTATAATCCTACGCCTAAATATGTTTCGTGCGATAAATGGTTTTGTTGGTTGTTCATAGTCACCAGTTTGTTTTATATAAAAACAAATAAAAAGGTTTGGTTTATCCCTTTTGGAGTAATCCTAAGGAAGGTTAAAGTTTATGGTTGGTCCATATATTTTTGTTGTGCGGGTTTAGAAATCGAGTTACGAGTGGGGAAGGTTTTAGGCACCCCACTTGTTCTTTATGCTTCCTTAATTATATGCTTATTATCTCTTTTAGCATTATTTATGTATTTTTTAATTATTTTTAGAATTGGTTTAGAGACCTTTGGTTCAGATTCACTTAAAACGTGGATAGGTGCTTATGTAAGAAAACTATATTAGTGAGAGGTGTAGGAATGTCACTTAACACATGAAGGTAAACAAAACTGTTTGTGTATGACTCCGTGATCTTCTAATGGGTGGACATTAGTGTCTATGTAAGTGTTCAAGAAATCTTAGCTTGGTTAACGACTGGCTATTAATATATATGTGAATGTGTGTGAGTGAAGTCGCAGTTTGAGATAGTTTGATATCTCCTTCGAGGTTTGAGGAGAGATAGAGAGGTAAGATGAGATAAGGGTGCATCTTTATTATGACAACATATTGGGAGATATATGGTTAATGATCGTTCTCACGATATGGAATCTATATTACACCTGCATATTCAAGAGGACTTGGGATCATAGCGTACATATTTCGATGGTGTGGTTTGTATATGCATTCACACATTTGTATAGGGATGCACGAGCGATAGCAACTCTAAGATAGTTTTATATCTCACTCACAGTGTGTGTGGGAGATAAAGGATGGGGGATGAGACATGGGTGAACCTTAGTGATGGAAATATATCAAGATACATATTATCGAGGTTTGTGCTCACGAGAAGCACTCGGTATTGCACTTACGTACTCGCGTGGCCACAAGATCGTAGCCTATATAATTAGGTTGTTCACATGTTCTAATGTGATGTGTGTGAAAATATAGTACTTGGCTTAGAGAGGGAGATAAGACATCTGTAAGACACCAAATAGCTTTGGTAGAGGTTTATAATAGGATTCGACCCGAAGTTTTTGACATATACATCCATTACCAGTTGGGAGATCATTGACTTGAAGGTGTGGTTGAACCTTCGAACTAGTTTGGAGGTGTAACACTAAGGTGGTGATGTTCTATACGAAGGGATATGTGGGGTGGACTCGATATGGAGTCATCCCTAAGAAATATTACATTGAGATATGTATTATGAATCTTGGGCTTCATGCATGTAGTTTGGTATAAAGCTTACATACCAAGGAGAGTGGGGATCAAAGGCAACGTAGTTCCAACTATGAAGTTGGATTACAGATTGGGGTGTTTGTATTAGAGATGGAGGCATCCATAAGAAATAATATGTTGAGAGACGTATTATAAGATTTGGTCTTAATGAGTTTAGTTCGGTATAGTGCCTACAAACCCAAAAAGATATGGGATCAAAGCCAATGTAGTTCCAACAAATGGGACATAGTTACGGGTGTAGGCAATGGGATTTCAAGTATATAATATACAACATAACGGTATTTATGGAGCCTAGTCCTTAATATAGCATTTTTATTGTGTTGGATTGATATATTTATATGTTAAAAATACGTTAATAAAAGTGTGACGTTTGATAAGTATTGACATGAAAAAATATATTCAGGGACGATGCCGCGGGGTTGAACTTTGTTCATTCGGATAGGGAGTAGCCAAATTTTAGACTTTTGTCTTTGCAAATTTTTGGGCTAATTCAGGCCACAGACACTGTAAGGACATATTTTTATAATATGTCCGTCATAATTAAATTATGTCGTATACCGTTACAATCGTCAAAGAAGTTCAAGAGCAATCTACATCAAGACGGATCCGAACATATCAAGGTTCTTCATCAAAAAGCTTCCGCAAAGTTTACTTTGGTAAGGTTATGTTTTAAATACATTAAATTTGCACTTGGAGCTTTGGGATATTTTTATAAAACATTCTCTAAGTGTTGGAGAGGATATTAAAATAATATTTTCTAACATTCTAGTCGTTCAAACGACTTTGCACTGTCACTCGAACGACATTGCATTGTTGCACAAAGTCGCCTAAACAACAAGAGGCATCTCGTTCGAGCGAGATCTCATTTTTGTTCGAATGATCGAGGCGTCACAATTTTCAATAAATACTTATTAAATGGTTTCGTTTTCATCAAGAAGTCCCTGCGTTTTTAAAGATAGAAAACTGCGAATCTGCAGAATTCTTTTTAACTTCTTCTTTTAGGGTTTTCACCCCTTTTGTTTTCAATTCACAAAACTCCCATATGCTTTGGTGAATTGTTTTGGTGTTCAAGAACACAATTTACTTTTTTTCATTCTTTGTGGGGAGAAATCTACAACTGACAGCTGTGTTCTATTGTGGAGGGAGTCCTTGTGAAGATTTTAGAATGCGTGTCTAGACTACGCGTCCTGGTGGTATAGTTGCATGTGAACCATTGATGATTTATTTCTAGCCGTTGTTTCGGAGGTTTGACGAAGACACCGTGCGTTACTCTTTTAGGCGAAAGCAAGATGGTATTTAAGTCAATGGTCTTGTAAACTTGTCAGAGTTCTAGAAATAAAAGGTTTTACGCTTCGGGGATTTTTTCAAGAATTTTGTGTCGCATGATATATCTTATTTGGTTTGATACGTAGTTGCATGTTTAGGGCCTAAATTAATTTGGTTTAAATTAAGCTCTAATTAAATAAGGTTTAATTGGAAACTTGCGAATTAATTTAAATCGATATCACACACCGTCATATTTTACAGACACTTTCCTGAGAAAGACTTTGAAAAGTATGTTTTCATGTTTCTCGTTAGTCGTTATGGCGATTGATTATCATTTATATAATATATGAGCATGTCGATTCAATTAACAGAGTTTATGGGTTAAAGACTAGGCTTATAAAATATAAATGTTGTAATGTTCACACCCGGTCCCCTAATTAGGTCTAGCTTAATAGATATAAACATATATGGAGAGTTTATCACAATATATATAGAGATGTGATAGGATGTGTTTCGCCGCGGCACGAGTGTCACTTGCACGTCGGTCATTTGTTATATTCGGTTCACCAACTCTATACAAAAACCTAAACTATGACTAAACTCTTTTAAGGGAGTATAGCGGCCAGTCCGGGTATCGAATCCACAAAGACGAGGTGTTAGAATTTAATTAGTTTAATATTCCTAAAATAAAAGTGTAAAAGATAATTATAAACAAAATGGAAAAGATGCAAAAATGGAAGGATTAAACTAGGTGAGTGCATCTAAACTAAAATTTCAAAGCGAATAAAAACTATAGGTTGCATCGGATATCCCTCACATAGAGTTAATTAGTAGAAAATGGTTACATGGGTCGACGATTTATTAAGACAACTTCTCCTTTCGACAGTTAATTAAACCTAGAGTTGTCACACCCTAAATTAGCATAAAAGTCTAATAAGATTTTGGCGTCAACAAATACCCCGAAAATTATGCACGCATGGTCGTAAGTACGGAGCATACATGCTATACCCTGTCAAATCTCCTAGACATAACAACTAGGATAACACACTCGAAATAAACCTGTAAAAACTCCATCACCAAAGAAAAGAAACACATCAACCCATAGGTGAGTTTAATCTAACACAACCTAGACTAAATTATCTAGAAAGCATCGTAAATGACATGTATTGAAAGAAAGCAAGTAAACCTAATTATGAAAGCAATAAATAGCAAGAAATGAATGTTAACTAGGTATGGAAATGAAAGGAAGCAAGTAAAGAAAGCAATAAACAAATGAAAGAGATAAAGAAATGGAGCTTACATACATGAAAATGGGTAAAACACCCAAAGGAAATGGAGAGTAGGGAAAAGCTCTCAATACAAACCCTAAACCTAATGTAAAATGTAAGATATCTCTTCAAATAAAAACCCACAACATTGTATTTATACCCCAAAATAAAACCCCAACAAAACCAAGTCAAAAAACCCAAAATAAGTAATTTTTCGTCCAAATCGGATGGGACAATTCGACCTCATGTTTGGATCGGTTGCCCGCATGTTGGAATTTTGCCTTGGACTGTTGACCGCCCACTTTTCTCTCCGACCCAATTTTGACGCGTCGCACGAAAACGACTATAACTCCCTCATACGGAATCAAAATGATGCGTGGTCAGAACCGAAGCGAAGCCAATTCAATTCTCTACATGATTCTGTTTTGAAACACTCCAAATTATGCATTATGAAATTTCCAAAATTCCCTTAAAGTCGAAGCAAACACCAACACCTTCCGTAAATGGCCATAACCTCCACATACGGAGTCAGAATAATGCACGATCAGTGGCCACGAAAAGATAATTTGATGATATACATGTTGGTAACTGCATTCCATACAAAATAGTGAGTTTGAAATGACCAAATTTCCCTTGAAGGTTCGTTTTGCGACGAAATAATCTCAAAATGCATCCAACTTCACACTATGCATCCATAATACCTACAAAAGCTCAAATATACCTCATAAAACATATAAACATATAGAACAAATGTTATTCAATATATGAGATTAAAAATAGGTATTAATGGACATGAGAATGCTAGAATGTGCAAGAATAAGGGGTACTAAATGCAATATTCACGACTTATCGCACCCCCTAACTTACACATTGCTAGTCCCTAGTAATAACGAATGAATGAAAAAGAGAAAAAGAGGTAGACCAACCAATATATATATATATATATATATATATATATATATATATATATATATATATATATATATATAAATCATAAAGAGCCACTTTTATAGGGAACACGATTGCATTTAGCATATGCAATAAGCCGTTAAACCCCTAGGTTACCCCCGTGGACGAGTGTCGTCTCGTGAGGATTTTCAGGGATGAAAGTGACAAACATCAAGTAGTTTCCTCAAAATATGCCAAATCACAACATGTGACAAGCCCAAAAATATGAAAAAGGTTTTGTACACATTATTGGGACAATGAATGAATCCACACAAAACTCTGTATTATTAACATTATAGAATGAACTTCGTAGAATTGAAACCTTAAAATATGGGAGGGGAGCAAGCACATGCAAAGTGTGATTTGGCAAAAACTAAAATAAATCGGATAAACATAAAGTGTGCATATAAGTCAATCCTCACCGGGTATTATGCTCAAAAAATGAAATCACTATGAAATGGGAGGTAATACACGGGACATGTGGGCATAAAAATTAAATGTAAATGGAAACTAGGATGCGCACATGTTACAAATGAAGAAAGATATATAGAAAATGAAAAACTGTAATCTCAATGAAAGATATCTCACATTAAAGGAGGCGAAATGTATTTTCATAGATTATCAAAACTATTTAAACTTTTAAATTGAACTCACCCTAGGATCACATATGACTTTATAAGGTTGTAATGTAGGTTAGGCTAGGGTACGACACGAAGGATATGTATGTACGGATTCAAAGTGTTCGGAATGAAAACTCTGGATAATGGAAAAATGCGAGCAATTTCAAAAATTAGAAAATACAATCCATAAAAGGCATTGAATATAACAATGGGGAGAGTAATCAAAGCTTATTGAACTATATACACAACATATACAAATTTCTCTTTCTTTCTTTCTTTTCTTATTTTTCTCACTTTTTTTCCTTTTGTCTTTCTTTTGTTTTCTACTTTCTCTTTTTCACTACTTTTCTTTTCTTTAATTTTCACACTCTGACGTGCCTAAATTGCAACCACAAAGAAAGAACAGCATTCAATCCCAAGTAACATTCCAAACAAAGGTATGTGAGGTAATATATATGGCTTAAACTCCAATTTGGAATTTGTTATGAGATTTTTGGTTATGAAATGAAAGGCTATATTTAGGCTCAAATGGGTTGACTAGGGAAAACATATAAGGTGAGGTCAAGACTAATATGGGTGATATAACAAAGATGACCTATGATCATTTTCTAAAGTTTATGCAATTCTCGAGTCAAAACAAACTTTGAAAATCATGCTCAAGTAATACATTTCAAGAATGAACTCAATTAATGAACGACCAATTAAGGAATAAAGAGATTACCAACAACTGTAATGTTTTCTAAGAGGAAAGAGAAGTGTATAACACTCACAAATGATGTAAGGTACAAAGCTTACTCGGTGTAAGCATATACAATGCACAAAATTATTACCGAGTTATAAAAATCTTAAACCAAATCAATAAAACAAGAAAAGTACATGTGCTCATGGGATTACAGTTTAACTCATGAAGTTATTCATAATATCAATAATTGAGGACTAAAGTCTAATAACTTCTAAAATCGTGAACATTCATCATTGAGTTATCTAATGGATCAAGCAATTATTGAAATTTATCATCGGAAACAAAGGCAAAATGCCCAATTAAGGAGAAAAAAGAAAGAAAATATTTTTGAAAATTTTAATTTTTACAAGAAAAACATGCTTGGAAATAACATGTAATCAAATCAAAGAAACTACCAAGGAATGGATAGAATTTCCCACACCCCCTAACTTAAAACCTGACATTGTCCTCGATGTATATTAAGAACCAAGTTAAAGAGAGGAAAATAGTGATATTACCCACAATGGAGCGATCTCAGGAAAGTATTAGTCTAAAGATTATACAAAACATGTTAGTACCAAAGCATAACATAAAGAAAGAATAAATTTTTTAACTAATTACACTAGAATATATGTAAGAATAAAGAAGAAAAATAAAAAAGTAACAACTAACTATTTACATCCTATAATTTTAACTTCTAATTAACTTTACACTAGAAGTTGAAATTTTTGAGGGTCCATCCAAAATACGATTTGGCTTGGAAAGATCCACGTTGGACCCTCCCTCTCATGCATGCCTCCTGGAAAATAATAATTCTGTTTGAACAACGGAAGGCATGTGTAAGACGTCAGAAATGAACCATCCCCAATTAAATTTTTTGGGGGGAGGATGGGGGATTTAGATAAGACGGGTGACAAATACACATGGGGGTAAAGAAAAAATGAATCATTTCCCAAATATTTTGAAATTGGAATGGGAGGGGGCGCACAAGGAGGAAAAGATGCCTTCATGGAAAGCAACTCGATCAAGTACTCCTCGTCGGTGAAAGGGTTGAACGTTTTAAAGTTCGGCACCGATTCATCGGGTACTTGTGACGGTGTGATAACGGAGAATGAAAAGGGGGACGAAAGAAATTCAAACTCAAGAGATGAGTTATCATCACTCAAAGTTGGAATTTTGAGGGAGATAGGATCATTTTTAATGAAACTTTCTTCTTTGGTATCCAAAGATGAAATCATTTCATTGAAAATGGATACTACATCCATTTCATCCTCACTTTCATTCTCTATTAAACCGTGGTCCAAGTCAAGAATGGTTTGTTCCAAAGTAGGCAAAAAATCCTCATTTAGTTCAAAACATTCCTCGACTTCAAAAGTTTCAGAAGAAAAATCATCATCCGATTCAAATAATAAATCCAATTCATTTTCCCAAAAACAATTTTATTCCCAATAACAGTCTTCATACCTCTCATTCTCAAGCATGAGAAAACCCTTGCCGAAAGTCATAGGCCGTGGTGCCGTTTGAAAATTATTATCGGAACCATACTCAAATTCATTATTATAAGAATTTTGAAAGCTATTGCAATTTGTTTCAAAATTCCTATTATAAGGAATTAGTGGCCCAAAATCGTTATCATCCTCCTCAAAATATACGCATTCCAAATCTTTACTTTTGTAATACTCGCCCAAAGTCATTTTTCAATTTGCAATTCTTTCGGACTCTAAGTATTGACCAAAAGTCATAGGTTTATGGGGATTTTAAGAATTATCATAATGATTACCGAAAGGATTGGAATAATACATACTTACCCCAAATATGGCTCAAAGTGGCAAAATCTACAAAGTGATGCGCGCACGAAAAAATTCAAGCGGTTCTTGGCGCTCAAATGTAGAAGTTCTACAAAAATATTAGGCAAAAAATACAAATAGAAAAAATAATACTATGAAATACTAAATCAAATAAATTCTAAAGCATCAAGTCCCCGAGAATGGTGCCATTTGATAGGCTAGGTTACGCCGCGACGCGAGCATCACCTACGCGCCGGTCGTTTGTTATATTCATCTCACCAACTCTATACAAAAACCTAAACTATGGCAATACTCTTTTAAGGGAGTATAGCGACAAGTCCGGGTATCGAATCCACAAAGGCGAGTTATTAGAATTTAATTGGTTTAATATTCCAAAAATAAAAGTGTAAAAGATAATTATAAACAAAAAGGAAAAGAAGCAAAAAGGGAAGGATTAAACTAGGTGAGTGTATTTAAACTAAAATTAACAAAGTGAATAAAAACTATAGGTTGCGTCGGATATCCCTCACCTAGAGTTAATTAGTACAAAATGGTTACATGGGTCGATGAGTTATTAAGACCACGTCTTGTTTCGACAGTAAATTAAACCCAGAGTTGTCACATCCTAAATTCGCATAAAAGTATAATAAGATTTTGGCGTCAACAAATACCACGGAAATTACGCATGCAAGGTCGTAAGTATGGGGCATACATTATATACCCCGTCAAATCTCCTAGACGTAATAACTAGGATAACTCACTCGAAATAAACCCCTAAAAACTCCATCACCAAAGCAAAACAACACATCAACCCATATGTGAGTTCAATCCAACACAACCTAGACTAAATTAGATAGAAATAATGGTAAATGACATGTATTGAAAGAAAGAAAGTAAACCTAATTATGAAAGTAATAAATAACAAGAAATGAATTTTAACTAGGCATGAAAATGAAAGGAAGCAAGTAAAGAAAGCAATAAACAAATGAAAGAGATAAAGAAATGAATCTTACATACATGAAAATGGGTAAAACACCCAAAGGAAATGGAGAGTAGGGGAAAGATATCAATATAAACCCTAAACCTAATGTAAAATGTAAGATATCTCCTCAAATAAAAACCCACGACATTATATTTATACCCCAACAAAACCAAGTCAAGAAACACAAAACAATTCATTTTTCATGAAAATTTGAAGGGACCGGTCGACCTCATGTTTGGACCAGTCGACCGCACGTTGGAATTTTTCCTTGGGCTATTGACAACCCACTTTTCTCTCCGATCCAATTTTGACACATCGCACGAAAACGACTATAACTCCCGCATACGGAATTGAAATGATGCATGGTCGGAACCGACGTGAAGCTAATTCAATTATATACATGATTCTGTATTGAAACTCTCCAAATTATGAAGTATGGAATTACCAAAATGCCCTTTAAGTAGAATCAAACACCAAAATCTTTTGTAAACGTCCATAACTTCCACATATGAAGTTAGAATGACGCATTATCAGTGGCCACGGAAAGATAATTTGATGATATAAATGTTGATAACTTCATTCCATACAAAATATTGAGTTTAAAAAGACCAAATTGACCTTGAAGGTTCCTTTTACGACGAAACAATTCCGAAACGCATCCAACTTCACACTATGCATACATAATACCTACAAATGCTCAAATATACCTCATAAAACATATAGACATATAGAAATAAGGTTATTCAATATATGAGCTTAAATATATATTCAAGATGTTTGACTCGATATTCGGGTAAAGTTTCCTTACCCTTGTATTGTGAATTGAATTTTTCCTGAGGTAGTGTCCTACTGCAGGTGCCCGATGTGGTAGAGATCCATTTATTTGGGAATAGTTCCGTTTTGAAACATCGATGCTCACGGAATGCGCGCAAAGGTTTGACTCTATTTTTCCATTAGAGGTGACTTTTTAAAAGTACTATTCGTAGTTATGACTGAAGCGACTTTTTGAATTATGAATTTATTTTGGGACATTTCAAATTGAGCTCGAGTATCTTGAGTGCTAGGGATTAAGAAAGTATGAGAACTGAATCAACGTTTTGGATTGCCTTTCAAGGCTTGTGGGGCCCTCTATTTATAGAGTTTGATTTAAGATGTTTGATTGTGCGGTTAAAGGGCGTGGAGGATGGATTAGGGGAAAGGTGACACTTATAAGGATAGGAAATACCTTTAATTGCACGATCAAAGAGTCGAGAACAGTTGCCTTTTGGATAAGATTTTGGGCACAACTCCCAAAAATGATAATTGCAAGGTCAGATGGTTAACCATGCTGTAAAAGGGATTTTATTATGAGGTGAACTGGGCCGTTTGATTTATTTCACATGGAAGAGAGTAACAAAAAATCGTTTAACTTCGTGGTAAAAGTTTTTGGCCTCAGTTCGCATTACGTCGCAGTTTCATATTATTTTCATTACTTTTGGTTCCTAAGTCCGATTGATGCTTGATTTTCACCTTTGTAAAGATAATTCAAAGTTATACCTATTTATTCTGCATGTACCCAATAATGAAATATAAAAGGTCCAAAATAACTCTAAATTTGTACGTAATGTGAATTTCTTCAGTGTAGAGACAATAAGATTTTGATGTATGATTTGATTGCCCCATGGCCTTCACCCTTGTAAAGATATTTCAAATATATACAACTTTTGTGTTTACCATTTTTGCAAACCATGAAGTTTTTAAGGTAAAAAACTTCCCGTAAAGTGATATTGATTGTAAATCTTGTCAATCGGCACTAGGTTTGACCTTTGAAGTGAGGCATAAATCGACATAAGGGAGATTCTATAAAATATTTTTTAATATGTTTGGTTATTTGGCCAAGATTTTCATATTTACTGGAGTTCCTTTATGATTACAATAGGTTTAGGGTTTTTCAATCATCGAAGTCTAGATTTTTAGGAAATCGAATGTGACTTTGAGAAGTCAGTTGTTTATGAAAACGATGTACCATTAAGAATTGGGGTGACACATGACTCACACCCAGATTACAAATTGAAGTGTCCACGATTTCCTTTACACTTCATGCAAAACCAATTGTTGAGCACATCTAATAAATTTTTTTGACAATATGCATTACTTTCATATCTATTTACTACTTGTGAGATTTACATATTGGAGTTACACACACTTGCAAATATTTTTACGTAGTTATAGTATTGTCTTTAAAAAATTATTTACCCAATGATCTTTGATTCATTATGCTTAAAAAAACAAACATAAAGTATATCAACGCAACTAGATCTAGGGTTTGATCATCATACATTTGCAAATATTGGAGGTTATCTAAAAGACATAACAAGGGTTGATCAAGATAATGTAACACCATCATAAATATTTCCATGGATAATAACAAAAAAGTTTGATCTTCCAGTATATGATGTACTTGGAGATAGTTATTTGCATGGGAACTCTTTTAGATGAAAACTTGGAGAAAATAGAGAAAATATTTTTCTCTCCTCGCCCCTTACAAAAATGTGAATGGTGTTTTCTATCCTCCTCTTTATCCCTTAATACGGTCTTAAACAACATAACCCCCTTTCCTATTTCTATGTATATAGTTACATGAAGTGGGCTTGGGTTAACTAGGGTTTCACCAAGTATCGGACATGGTACTTTGAATATGAATTATACTAGAAACCCAAGGGAAATAATTAAATTAGTTTCAAAACAAGAATGTGGAAACCCCAAATTATATAATACCCTATATTTTTGGGATTTATTTTAAAAGATTTATAGAGTATGTTCTGAGATTATTTTGGAATTATGTGAATTTTATTGAGTTTTGGCCTAAGTTAGAATTATGATTAAAGGACAAGGGAAGTTTTATCATTTTGTTAACCAAGTGGAAAATTTGCATTTGATTAGGAGTGTAAGAAAATAAGATATAGATTGGGTTGGACACGTTGGGAACCCGTGACAACAGTCATACCTAGCCACAATGATGACCTAGGGTTTGTGACCATGGGGGTAAATGGGGGCCACCACGTCCTTGAGGTTTGCGACCCAGGCGCGACATATTTTTGAAAGTACACTCATTAGATTATTTAAAGGTAAATTTACTCAAGATTTCTCCTTGCTTTTCCATCCTTTATTTCTATGTTAACCTACACCAACATTTTGGACTTCACACCTAACCTTCTAACCCTATACCTCCATTAGAATAGACCTTTAAACCTCCTTAGAGGGACTTGCACTAGGAATTTAGGATTTCTTCAAGAGGTAAATTTGATCAAATTTTTGAGGAAATTTTGGATCCAAGATCAGAATTTGTGCTGTAAGTTTTTTATGACTTATTTTAGATATGATTACACTTGATCTCTTTGTGTTAGATATGATTTTGGAGTATTGATTTTTCAAATTTATTGGTGTAGACATCCTATATGGACACCCATCCACTCTTCTATAGGGTCCAAACAAATTCCCTTCAATCCTGAACCACTAGTACTTCCCAAGACCCTAACTAGAGAACACTAATAACCTCCCTAAGACCATTTGACTTCGGTCAACTCACTAACTCGATAGTAATTTCCTTAGAAAATCATATCACACTGCATCCTCCTTCCAACGGTCTTGATCATGCATGAAATAGACTCCTAAATAAAAAGTTATGACATCAAAACACAATGGAACCCTACGGAACCAACCCATAGGCAAGACTCCTCACTTGGTTATGGGCAAGAATAATTTACTTAGAGAGAAAATCCACCCATCCTACCTAGCTGACCTACCGATTAGTAGTCCCGGGGGGAAGGCTTGTACTTTTCACTTTTAGGGTTTTCTTATTTATAGAAACCCTGACCTCATTTGCAGGGGTTCTTTGTAATAACCCGAATTTTTTAAATGGGAATTTTTAAATTTATTTTGGAAATCGGAGAAAAATAAAATTTTGGATTAAATTATTTTTAATAATTATATATTTTAGTTTTTATATTCGGAATTCAAAAATCTAGATCACAAGACTCCTAATATGAGTATGTATAAGTCTTGGAGCATTTAGAAGAGTCCTCAAAACATAAAACTCTCTAGAAAAAAATATATATAAATATTCGACCGTCTGATCCACCTTAAAGTTTTTGTGCAACTTTATCTCGTCTTTAGCTACTACGCCCAAAATTTTTAGGCAATTCCAATGGTCCAATCATCCGAAATATTTTTTAGTGTTTGTATCTCATTAGAACCGTTTTCTCAATTAAACTCTTAATCTTTAATATATCACAACAAATTCGTGGTTTGGCTTTTCAAATAAAATTTTCATCAACTTTTCAATCAAAAGTCCTCTCCAAAATTATTCCCTTTCATCTACTACTTTAGCCCAAAACTTAATCAAGTGTTTGACTCAATATTTGAAGGCATATTTGGTATTTTCTCGAGTTTGGGCTACAACGAGTTTTGGTTGTTTTCGCAAGAGGAACATGATGATGCGATTATATTTTGAGGATAGAATTTATGTGATGACTCATGTGATGATTTTTAGGTACAAGACTTACACAATATGCACCTAAATTCTTTCGAGAGTATTTCGTTTGTTTTCTATGTCAATTGCACTCATGCTGAATTGTGATATTCATTGGAATCCTAAAAATAATTGTTGGAATCTATTATTTGATTCATTGAGATATATTATATTTTGATTTGAGAATATTTTAATGAGATTTTAATATGACACGGAGAATGGGCGCTCCCTAATAGTCCCATAAACTGGTATATGGATTTGAGATGCCTAGGGGAGGGGAGGCCTGGTGACCCATTGATATGTTGTTGAGAAATTAATATTGATATAATGCTTGAGTATTGCATTTGAGTTGTATATGCGATTCGTATTGTTGCGGTTTATTCATCGTGCTAATTACTTTGAGTATATATTCCTGTCATATTATGTACTTCCCCGTATTTTCTTTTAGTTTGCAGGTTAGCGTGGATTTAGACGCTACGTATTATTTTGGAGAACTATTTTAGAGCTTCGATTGATAGATTTATTTTCTTTTATAAATTAGTGCAGTAACTTTAGTTGGAGAATTTTGTATTTGAGAGAAACTTTATGGTAATCATTATTGAGAAAATAGAAGGATTATGGACTTGTTGTATTTTAATTGTGGGAATTTAGATGCTCTATACTCATAATTTATGGTTTTAGTTTAGTTTTTATCGCAGTAGCACACCGCGTGTCATTTCGGGCGCACGAGATGTTACAGATGGTATCAGATCTTAGGTATACTACACCCCTCGGGTCTTGGATTTTGGGTCTACATGCAGATTAGATAAGTTTTCATTGGAGATAGAGAATTTTGAGGATATGTTAGGCATCATGGTGAGGATGTGTAGAATTAATTGAGGACGTTAGAGTTGTGATTTTTGGGAAGTAGAATCGAGTAGCATTTTTTCGAGTGTTGGGTTTCGTCGAATTTCGAGGACGAAATTTTTTGTTAGTGGGGAAGTATGTAACATCCCCGATTATTTTAAATGTGTATTTGAAACTAATTTTGAAACATTTGAGAAAAATAAAATTTTGGATTTAATTATTTTTAATAATTAAATATATTAGTTTTTATATTCGAAATTCGGAACGCTTGATTACAATACTCCTAATATGAGCATATATAAGTCTTGGGGTGTTTAGAAGAGTCCTCAAAACATAAAAATCACTACAAAAATATATAAAAATATTCGCCCTTCTGATCGAGCTTAAATATTTTGTGCAGTTTCCTCTCGTCTTCTGCTACTATACCCTTAAATTTCAGCCAATTCCAACGATCCGATTGTCAAGAATGTTTTTTTAGTGTTTGTATCTCATTAGAACTCTTTTCTTAATCAAACTCTTAATCCTTTATATATCACAACAAATTTGTGGCTTGGATTTTTGAATAACTTTTCATCAACTTTTCAACCAGAAGACCTCTAAAAAATTATTCCCTTTCATCTACAAACTTTAGCCCCAAACTTAATAAAGTGTTTGACTCAATATTTGAAGGCCTCCTTGGTGTTTTCTCGAGTTTGGGATAGAACAAGTTTTGATTATTTTCGCGAGAGGAACGTGATGATGCAATTAGATTTTGAGGCTAAAATTCATGTGGTGATTCATGTGATGATTTTGAGGTACGGGATTTACACAACGTGCTCCTAAATTCTTTCGAGAGTATTCCTTTTGTTTTATGTGTCAATTGCACTCATGCTGAATTGTGATATTCATTGGAATCCTAAAAAAATTTGTTGGAATCAATTATTTGATTCATTGATATATATTATATTGTGATTTGAGCATATTTTCATGAGATTTTAATATAACACGGAGAATGGGCACCCGCTAATAGTCCCATCAATCGGTATATGGGTTTGAGATGCCTATGGGAGGTGAGGTGAGGCCTGGTGACCCATTGATATGTTGTTGAGAAATTAATAATGATATAATGCTTGCGTATTGCATTTGATTTGTATTGTTGCGATTTATTCATTGTGCTAGTTACTTTGAGCATCTATTCCTGTCATATTGTGTACTTTCCCGTATTTTTTTTATTGGCAGGTTAGCATGGATTGGGATGCTACGGACTATTTTGGAGAATTGTTTTAGAGCTTGGATTAGAAGATTTATTTTGTTGTATAAATTAGTGGTGTAATTTTAGTTAATAAAATTTGCATTTGAGAGAAACTTTATTGTAATCATTTTTGTGAAAATAGAAGGATTATGGATTTGTTGTATTTTAATTGTGGGAATTTAGATGCTCTATACTCATTATTGATGGTTTTAGTTTAGTTTTTATCGCAGTAGCACACCACGTGTCTTTTCAGGCGCGCGGGTGTGTTTCATAAGACTAGCAAAGTTTTTATAACGGTGGGCGAGAGTATGTGTATGTTAAGTTCTACCTAACTTGTAGAAAAATAACCTAAGGTGACCTATTATTTTGCAATAAGTGCAAATATAGACTTATACGAGTATAATTTTTTTTTTGCTCGTTTAGGTTGAACATTATTTTGTGGTTTAGGTCGAGGCGCATAAAGATCTTCCACAAATTTAGGAAATAGTTCAGGTGTTGTATGGGAAGTGGATGCACTGTTGTAACCTATTCCTTTCCTCTCTTTAAAACCTAAAGAGGTACCTCATAATATCTTTCCAACCTTATTCGATGTATCCTTGACCTCCCTATCACGTTCGAGATTTTCTCAAGTTGGATATAAGGTTTTAAGTTTCTCACCAGTCTCCAATGAATCATAAAAATCTTTCATAAGACTATCCAATTTGTTGGCCAACTCACCATTTCCCCTCTCCACTAAAATGACTCATTCCCCCAAATACACTCTCACCGAGGGCTCTCTCTTTTGACTCTCTTTGCTCCTTCTCTAAGCCTAAAACCCTAAGAGTCAAACTTAATTTTTCCTTTTCATTTTAAAGGACTCGGCATAAGCGCATTGAAGCTCTCACTTTCTACCTCACTCAAAACTTCATCTCCCTCACTCTCTCTGGAATGACTAGACTTACTATTGAGGTCATCGTGTTTAGCAACTTCCTCATCAGAAAGAGATGTTCTTGATGTACTAGTGTGCCTAGCCATTAATGTAGCGAAGTTATGTCCATGTGGTGATTTGTCCACAAAATCCACTAAATAGGCATCACTATCATTAAGCGTGGCATTGAAGACTTCTTTGCCTTTGCCTTGCCTCTTTAACCTCGTAACACACTCGTGAGCTTTGTGAACCTTACCCTCGCACTTGTAACATCTCTCCTCATCTTTCTTAGGGTAGAATCCTCTCGCTTTTTGAAAACTTTTCTTGCTCGATTTAAAATTTTTATCTTTTCATACCCAGCTCAAGACATTATTTAAAGATGTTTCCAGAATAACGAACAAGGTCTTGTTTTAAAGTGGACAAAAAAAGAAGGAAATTAGGCAATGAGGCAACCCCAAAATTTAGTATATTTTCACATTGGAATCGACAATGTGAATATGAGTTCCCTAGATTAGACATATATAAGAGGGTTATACAAGAGAAGTAGTGGTAGATATACATGTTCCCTATCTGGGCAATCATTCATCGATACGTGTGGAAAAGCCAATTGATATATCCGAGTGTAATTGAACTACCTAACTATATACCTCATGGTGATGGTACATGTGAGAGATAATTTGATACACTCAATGTACGTAAATAATTTGTTGCTATATACCTCCCATCGTGAGTTTCATAAAGTAATACTGTGTGGGGGAATTGTTCAATATATGTTGAGGGTACTTGGACAATGGAAGGTGGGAGTATAGGTTAACCATATCTCGTATGAATGGAAACCCATCATAATATGACTCTCCAGTACAGGAAAAATATAAAATCAAAACTCAATGTTCATGTAACATAGTGTATAAATGCATGAGTTTTATTAGTATTTTTATGCATAGTATTGTGTATGCTAAGAGGCAAATCTACAACTACTAAGCATGAAGTAACGGATAAATATGTGTAAGTGGTATGTAACAAAGGACTAGTATACAAATGGAGTGAAATATGTGAATATAAAAAAGAAGTGAAACACGTGAAGAATTATACAACAAAGTGAAACATGTGAATATATAAATAAGTGGAGTGAAGCATGTGAAAATGTGCAAGTGAAGTGAAGCATGTAATAAAAGGTAAGGGATATACATGTGATAAAGAGGTAAATATGAACAAGTGAAAAGGAGATACTGTATAAAAAAGATAAGCATGTAAATGAGATGAAGATGATATACATGAGTGATATAAAATTAATGGCAAGAGCATGAAATATAGAACACGTAAGTACGTACAAGAAATGGAAAGAGGATTTAAGAAAAGTAAATGTACAAGTGAAAAGAATAGAATATATATATATATACACACACACATGTAAGTAAGATAGAATAAGAGAGAAAATGGAAAAAAACATGTAAACATAGTCTATTCCTGGGAAAGTCCCTAACAAAGTCGCCATTATGGCCATCCCAACCCAGCCCCGCGGAATGGCGGGCCTATAGAGGTTCCCATTACACGGGGCTCGAGGGTAAAAAAGCCATAAGTGGACGTTGTTGACTTGTGAAGTTAGTGAATGTGTAGATATGTGACTCTCTAGCCTATTTTACTAAAAATAGTCAAAATAAGGATCCACCTCAAATAAGATAGTGTACTACAACAAGTGCATGCAAAACCAAATAAGATATCATCTCAAAGACTATGTTACAGAGTGAGAAGGTGTTAGGCGCCCATTCCTCCCTTTTTGTATGTTATGGGTTTATTAATATGTTCTCCTCCTCTTTAATGCATGAGTGTGTGTGCACACTTGTGGGTGATAAATGTGTCTTGTGTGTAAAGTTAGCATAGGTGAAATAAAGGTGAGTGTGTGCATATATTTGTATCTGACGAGCGGAGTCAGCATATCCTCACCCTAGAAAAGTGGGTACGTGTTCTCCTAATGAGATGAGAATAGCAGAGATGTGCTAAAATTGTGATCTCACTATGGAAAAGTGAATATTCATGAGTGGGTTTGCTAAGAGTTAAAACAATAATGATACTAATTAAAAATAGTGAAAGATTAATAAAATATGTAATAATCTAAGTGATGCCTTGTTATCATAACCTCACTATAGAAAATGGTTATGCATAAATTGGACGACTAAAAGAAGAAAAAAATAATATAACTAACTACATCATGAATAATATAATGATGGAAAGTGTATAAAATGACTACACATATGAGAGATGCTCGAAATCATAACTTCTTTAGGGAAAAGTTAATACTTATAGATGGGACCACAAAAGTGTAATGAATGTGAGAGAACTAACTGCATGAATAAAATCCACCAAATAAATTAATGAAGTGATAAAAATGTAGAACAAACTAAATGAAAGGAATAAAAGCGTAAAAGTAATTCCAGGATGCATACATAGCCAAAAAAAACATCAAAGTCCACCTAGTTGGCAATTTAAGCAAGAGTGGGTCTAAATCATAATCTGAATTTGTGGTGTATCTTTTTGGTTTGGAAAAAGGGGATGAAATATAATGAAGTGATGTAAAATATGACGAGAACACTCCAAGTTGGGAAAGACCATCAAACCCATTTATTGGCTTTTTGTTTTTGAAAATTAAATTTGGAAATATATATTCATAAAGGAATTCTCAGAGATAAAAATTGAATACAACAAGTATAAATAGAAAGAAACAGTAAAACATTCAAAATTACATGTAAGGAGAATGGTCAATACTAAGGGGTTTTGGAATTTCAAGCTTCTACAAGTTCGATTTTCGATATTTTTTTGTTGATTTTTGGTGTTTGGATGATAATGGTGGAGAGGTGGTTGATAGTGGATTAGGCTCATGTAATGGAATTTATAATTGAATATTGAGAAATTTATGTGTGCTAAATTTGAGGTTGCTTCCTCATTAAAAACAAATATTGTAACACCCCGCGCGCTCGAAAAGACACGCGGTGTTCTACTGCGATAAAAACTAAACTAAAACCATTAATAATGAGTATAGAGCATCTCAATTCCCACGATTAAAATACAACAATTCCATGATCCTTCTACTTTCACAATAATGATTACAATAAAGTGTCTCTAAAATATAAAATTCTCCAACTAAAATTACACCACTAATTTATACAACAAAATAAATCTTCCAATCGAAGCTCTAAAACAATTCTACAAAATAGTCCATAGCGTCCCAATCCACGCTAACCTGCCAACTAAAAGAAAATATAGGGAAGTACACAATATGATAGGAATAGATGATCAAAGTAATTATCCTAATGAATAAATGCAACAATACGAATCGCATATACAAATAAAATACAATACTCAATCATTATATCAATATTAGTTTCTCAACAACACATCAATGGGTCACTAGGCCTCACTTCACCTCCCCTAGGAATCTTAAAGCCATATATCGATTTGTGGGACTTTGGACGGGAGCCCATTCTCCGTGCCATATTAAAATCTCATGACAAGATGCTCAAATCACAATATAATATATCTCAATGAATCAAATAATAGATTCAAACAATTTTTTCAGGACTCTATACTACAATAAAATGCTATCAAGTATTTATGATTCCTCTACAAAGAGACTATCCATATGTCCACTACTACCGTAATATCCACGTTGCTATTTCAAGAAATTATCTATCTAAATCATAAACATTCATATCCCTTTGCGTTCTCTCTCTTTTCCTCTTCTGGCCAGCTCCCTATCCAAATGTCCCTTCTATATTCCCTTTAAAAATCCGTTTAAATTCACGATCATCTCTCTTATCTCCCATTCTATTCGTCTTCCCTAGATAATGTATCCATCCCTCTTCTTTTGGTTTCTCAATCCATTTATTTCATCCATTTTTCTTAAATGGAATGGAGGTGTCTTATCTCCCATCTTTTATTTGTGTCTTGCTTTTGTTCAGTAACGGTGTGTATTCATCCTCCACCACCCCACCCAAGATTGGCAAAGGCTACTGATTAATTTCTAGTTCAAAGTCTTCTGATGGAAGCCTTGTGGGTCACCTCTAAGTCAAATGGAAAAACAACATCTACGGTCCTGATATCCCCCTTTCTCAACTCTATATTAAGTAAGTCTAAAATTTATGTTTATAGAGAATTATACTCTCCACGTAAAGTTTTGTATATTGTTTGTTGGCTATGATTTTGATGTTATATTGTTCAATTCAATTATATCATATTATGGGTGCTAATATTTTTTTTATTTAGGTTATATATATATTTTTGCATTGTGTATATAAACTTTATTGTTGAAACCGTGTAATGTAAAAAAGAAGATGATGGAATATTATACAAAACGCCCTTTGTTTAGTGGCGCAATATCCACTACCTTCGCTCTTAGGTTTGAGGTTACTCAAAATTTCATTGGTTTTATTTGTTGGTTTATATAATTCATTTCAAAAGTCATCAATTTGAGTTTGAATTGTGGGATGTGAGTGATATTCTTCAAGTCTCAGATCATCAAGTTAGAAGTTTTTTTTTTATTGGATAATAATGTTATGAAATTAATTGATTGGTTTTTGTTTGAAATTAAAGGAGGTATTTGTGGACCTTGCACATAATGAGAGTCTGATAATCCAACTTTTGGATTTCTAGCATGATGTAGGTGATAATGGAAGTGCTACCTGGTTCCTACAAGACCTCGCCACTGAACAATATGCTCAAGGTACCAGGGTAAAATCAACACTTCTTTCAATTTAAATTAACAACCTTTTTTTTACCTTTGTGCCTTTTTGTTTGGGTTAGTTGTTATTTCAGGCTTTTGCTGTAGGCGGTTTAGAATTGATGCCTGTGGCATGGTTATTTTAAGGTGTAAATTAGTGACCATTGTGATGGTGGATGTCTCCCCATATTTTTTTTTGTTAGATTATCTCCTTGTAGCACATCTGGTGATTGTTAAAAATGGTCCAGAGTTTGTAATTAGATTTAAAAGGCATGATTATTTTAGAACTAGAAAATTGTGGATATGTATACAGAATACATATCTAATATTTGTTTACAATAGGAAGACTTAATGAAAATAAAGTATACAATTAAATTTATGTTTTACACTATCATATTGCATTAACATTATACTTTTGAATTGATTCAATATGTTTGTTTAGGTTAAAATAAATTTTATGCAATATTTCAATAAATGGAAAATTGTGGCTTACGTATAACAAAGATGAGTTTATTCACATTTACCATTGTGAGTAAGTTTTAAATCTTATATTTTTCATTTTCCTTTTTACTGTAGCCATGGACTCTCACTGCGAGTCCAAAGAACAAAAATGTGTTTCTTTACATTGAGTTTCGTATAGGTAAGTTTTTACTTTCTTTTTGTTATTGAATAGTTAATTTTTGGTTGAGCATAAAATAAGTTTTTGTTATTCCTTCAGTAGACCATACGCTTGAGCACCATTATGAAAATGGGATAATTACATAATCGAATAATGAATTTATATCTTTTTTTTACGTGAGTCTCTGAAATATCAATTTGTCTCACTTTATCTTCAAAAATACTTAAGAAATTGTTGCTTTACCCTTATTATTAACTGCCATGTAAGCATTATGTTAAGCGGTTTCGGATGAAAAAGTTAACTGTGAAAATAAAAGTTCATGGACCTTAATTCATAAACAATTTATTTCATTTTATCTCAAAATCAATTATATGTTGAATTTAAAATCCATTTTGATTGCTGATGAAAATAGAAAAGTTAAAATATGGATTTTTTTTATATACCAGTTAATTTTTCATTAGTTGGTGTTTAATTAGTTCTCTTTGATAGTGTTTGATTAGTTGTCTGGACTGTATTGATCATTTTTTTTTTGCATTCCATCTTTAATTTTTAGAATGCCAATTCATATGATATATATCTGAGTTTTCTTTTGAATTGCTTTAAAATGTTGGGAATTGAAGCTTTTCATTAATTATCATTATATCGCCTATGGAGAACTATGATTCTGTCCCCATCTGTTAGTGTGTTGCATTTAACTTCGAAAGTAACAAACAGTACTTACATTATTAATCAATTAAGACATCTTTGTATAACAGCTGTTCATATTTCCATTTTTTTAATATTGTGTATTTGGGCATTTGCGAGTTCCACTTGAGTAGGTAATTTCATGAGTTGTTTTAGTTGAATCTTTATATGAGTTTTAGAACTTTTCTAAAGATTTTTCTCAATAAGATTTAGATAGTTTCTTAAATAGTTCTCCTTAATGTCCAGGTCTTCAATTAGTAGCCTCTACTAAGACATGTCAAATTGAGGAACATATGGGTCTGAACATTCAGGCACATATTTGTGTAACGACAGATTCAAAATATTTTTATCTACAGACCGTATTATGTAAGGGGAACCATAATTTTAAATGACTATAAAGACCGTATTCTGTAAGGTCCTTATCGGTGGCGCCTTGAATGAGGGTGTTGGTGATGATAAAGTCTTGCAAAATGACTCTCACAATATAGCATGCGCATCGCGCGGGATCCACCTAGGACTGTGTAATTTCATTTCTCTCTCCTCTCACTTCTTATTTTGTTTGATCGAAATTCACTGGATGGCATCCATCAGCAGCAAAGTGTCTTCCAATCCATTGCCATCCATAATCGAGAAATAAATGCAACCCAGCTCCATATATGTCAATGGAATACGTAAAGGAAGTTATGCAGTATATTTAGTATGGAGCAAATCATTTGTATTCTAACAATTATCTATTGGTATTCTCAAATATTTCTGAATCAGCCACATCTGAAGCACCGCAGCAAGTAAGTTTACAAATTATAAGATGTCTACTCCAATGTTCAAACGTTTCATTGAATTACAAGATTCTTAAATTGAAGAGACATTTTCATTGTACATCGATATATGTTGTAATTTTTAAAGAGTATATGAAGAATTCAGATTGATCATCATGTATATCATTCATTAAATAATGCAAAACATTACTTACTGGCTTTCTTAATTGATAATCCCCAAAAAAATGAAAGGCATGACATTGATATACACTACATATGAAATTAACTAGCTTTGTGTCATCTAGGCCCTATGAAGCTTGGAGAGTTGATACGACAACAAAATCATGACTCATACATGTATTATTCTAAGCCTCTAGCATGGTGTTACTGTTACTTTATTTTCCTAACCAATGAATGCTTATGATATGAGGTGTTTGAAAGATTGCCTCTATGAGCATGTTGGGTTCTTTAGTATTCACTTTTGGTTTTGTTCAAATATATTTTGCCTCAAACCATCAAACACATACACTACATTCTTTTATGATTTTTTTTATACAACCCTAAGCTTAGAGCTTAAAGGTATTATTTCATGACTTTAATTGGATGTTTTTTAAGTGTTTAAACGGTATGACTGATAGGTGACAATATTAAATTTGGTATACTACTCATTGGTTGTGGAGTTTGTATTTTTATATAAAGCATGTACATTATTGAAAGTAATGTGTTCTTACGTATTAATTAACTTAAAAAATAATAATTTATGGGTCATCTTTGACAACTCTCTTAAATCTGTTTTTGGGATTTTCTAAACAAAATTTGTAATGTTTTACTAGAGATAAATCACATATTTGGTTTTCATTGACATTGAATAGACTTTGTTTATTTGTTGAGAACTGGAAATCAAAAGAGGTTTACTAAAAAATGGATATATCATATTTTTACCAATTATAATTTGTGTAGGTGAATAAAAGCATTCAAATAGATGTCGAAGATTGAATTCATTACTCAGAGAATAATGGTATGGTCTTCTAGCATTTAGACTCAAATTCAATTACTTATTATCTATTATATTGTGCAGTTTATCGTATTTTAATAAGGCGGACTAAAGTGGAGAGAAAACATTGATGCAAGATTATTTTCTAATCGTTATTCAATGACGATATTCTGTTGTACCTATTGAAATGGTAATTTTTGGGGGGTGAAATGAGCTGTGAGGAATGCTTTTATAAAAGACGATGCCATTATCATATAATAAATCTCTAGATAGTTGCTCTGGCACCACTGCTCTAACTGCCTTTATTTTGGGATAGATCATGCTAATAGCAAATGCCGGAGACTAGAGAGCTACAGTGGGAAAGCGAGGGAGAGCAATCGATCTCTTTAAATACCACAAGCCTAATTGGACCTCCGAAAGGATGAGAATCCCAAAGGTTCCTCCTTCCCTTGAGCTCTGAGACTGAACTGGAAGAGGTGATTTTAACAGAGGAAGATGAGTTCTTGATAATCGGTTCCGATGGCTTATGGAATGTGATGAGTAGCTAGTATACTGTAACAATCGTTAGGAAGGAGCTGATGCCGCATAATGATCCCGAGAAGTTCTCAACAGAGCATGTGAGGGAGGCTCTCAAGAGAAACACGTGTGACAATCTGACTTCTGTGGTGGTATATTTCTCATCGGACCCAACACCTCAAATTAAGATTCCTAAATCGTACAAGAAAAGGAGCATATGAGTTAAAGGGGTCGATCTTCTAAAGATCGTATTAAGTAACGTGTGAAAATAATAAAAAATAATTTTCCTCTTATAGTTTGTAGGCTCTCTGTGATCGAAATAAAGATGAAGCTGTTTGTTCTTCTCATCGATATGAAAGTTCTCTAGACAACATTCTATTTAAGGCACTACTTTCATTGTGTTAAGATGAGAGTGTATCAACCAGAGGTGCACTGCACTCATGCATTAATCAGATGGAAAATTTCATATGCTCTCAAAATTTGCCTAAGAATGCATCAATGGAAACAATCGCTCAATATTATTGTTCCACAAAGACATTCATTCAGGGACTTATTTTTATGAAATCACAGCTTAGAAAGCTTTCCGGGGTTAGTGAGTTTTCTAATAATTCTGAAAGAAATAGGGAAGCTGATAATGCGTCCTCAATACGTAGCCCATCAAGTGCTACATGAGAACGCACTTCCTGTTCTTGATAGGCGCAAACAATGGTTGGTGCAGTACATGTAAATTGATTCTTCAATGGTTAAGTTGAAGTAGTTATAGCGTAATACCATGAGTTTTGAGAGCAAGAATTTCAGCCCTATAGAGGAAATACTCAGACATGGTTATGATGCATCTACAGTATGCATGAGGACTGTAGGGGCATTATTTTTCAAGTATGTTCCTTGCATTATTTCAAAGTGTGAGTAGATAACTTTTCTTTCCCTTGTATGAATCAGACATTTTTTCCTTCTTTATACCAAGTTTCCCTTTTCCTTTTAAAATCTGAAATTCTAGATTGTCAAAGTTAGAATAAGTTCGTGCATGTGATGTGTATGTGTGTGTGACATATATATATATATATACTAGGGTATGCCCGTGCCTCAAGGCACGACGAAAATTTCCAAAGTAATCGTGAAACGACGAAAATTTCAAAAATACGTAATCGCAATACAACAAAAATATTGTTCCCTAACAAAACATCTATATATGGTGTCGCTTTTTTAGGGGTTGTATTCGAGATATGTAGAAAAATATTAATTCATATCGTGTGGTTTGGTGTTAGTTTTATTTAGACTGTTTTCATAATTTTTTTAAAAAAAATTGTGTTGTGTGAGAATGTGTTGCATTTAATTGAGTCATTATCATGTGCCGTAACTCGTAAAAAATAAAATTATGTGTCTTGTTTCATAAAAATTATTACCACGGGGAGGTAAATCAAAAGAGTGGAATCGTAGTAAAATTATACTAAGGACAAAAAAAATTCTCATTATTATAATTAGATTTAAATTGTGTTCAAGATTTAAATTCGCTACACAAACATCATATTTACATACATACAAACATCGTGTTTATGTACATATATACATGCACCGTGTGTATGTACGTATATAGATGCACCATGGTACGAACCTTTTATGTTAAAATAATAACAAAATAACAATCGGCCTACTTTAATTTCAATACAAATAAGACAAAAAAAATTAAAAAATTGGGCAGAATCTCCTTTATTTATAGGACTATCCACCTACTTGAGGTATAAAAAAACACTTCAACCACGAAAATAGTGACTCATACATCACTGTGCCAACAAAACAATGTAATTTTAATAAAACAAAAGTCATAACATCTGTTGTTCCTTGACAATTTTCTTCCTTTTTTGTGATAAAACAAATCTTCTATATCTCGAACGCAAGAGATCTTCGATGTGTTGCAAGTCACCTTACATTCCAAACCATTGATCATGCGAACATATTCCATAGTCACACACATAACATCACATTCATCGACTACAAAACAGAGTTCAAAAAATGATAAGTAATATCAAATTTTGATTATAAATCAAGTAACACCAAATATTCAAACTTTAAATGCAAGTCGCAAAGCAATTATTTACGGGGTCATTTGATAAGAATTAAATAATTGAACAACGGAACATTAAGAATATGAACAATGTTTTATAAAATTATCAAAACAATCACATACATGTCCAATATCTTCGCAATTGCTTTCTCTTCAAAATGTCTAACACTCAGTTTTGGAACTGAGCAATTGTTCGAGCCCATACTTGTCCAAAATGTCCAATACTCACTGTTAAATAAGTATAGTTTTATTAGTGATTCAAAATGCACAATGTCTTCTCTATTCATAATTGTCAAATACTATAAAATTTTAATTTTAGGAGTACCAAACTTACCAAATTTCTTTCACACGAAGACGCATCAACATTGCTAATACATACTTTCCTGATACACATGTTGCTGATAGTGTTCGAGAGTTGTTTTAGACTTTGTTCTTTAAGTCTACTTCGGTTTTTAAGTCATTACTGCTGTAGAGTTTAAGTCTGCTTCGATTTTTAAGTCACTGCTGTTGTACACAAAAGTAAGTTTGCTTCGGTGTTGCACCCAAAATTAAGCCTTGTATATCGGTAATGTGTATACTAAGATAGTGTCTAACGTGTGTATATAAAAAAATCTCTAAAATTACATGAGCCGAGATATTAAAATTACCACCTAACTATGTATATCAGCAATGTATATCAGCTCCTTTTCACCACCTGATCACCTGATCAAAATTACATGAGTCCGCCATGTATATAAGCTCCTTTTCACCACCTGACCAAAAAAAATAATAATTCAGGTAATGTATGAACATGTTGATAGACAATAAAGCATAGGATTTACCATTACGATAATTCAACGTCAACTTAAGTATATACCAAATGAAAATTGAAAACTGGAGCAACTTATGATATAAAAGTAACATAAAGATAATTTAAATTCAAAATAAATTGATATTGTGACTGGAGCAACTAAAGATCATACCGACGTAGAGTAACACAATCAATTCAAGATTTTTTTCCTAGAATAAATTATTAAACAAATTAAGACATATTTTTCGGACCTGGAGTTTCAAATTCAAAGCAAATTAATCACTATTGCAGAAAAAAAATTTAACACAATTCAAAGAAAACTAATCACAATTTCAAACCTGGAGTTTCACATTCAGAATTTATCATAATTGTAAAAACAAAATGAAACAGAACTGCATAAATGCACTGTCCCAGAACTTCATAAATGCAGTATTCTTTCTCGTGGTTCTGTATGTCTTCATGTCTGGCAGACAGTATGTTTGTATGCTATCACATAGACGTTTATGCTTGTGTGTGTGTGTGTGTTTGTGTAAACATACATAAATGGGACAGAAACCTGTATGGATCACACGGTTTAACTCTGCTTCAAGCTTTTTTTCTAATGGTTGCAAATCCTCCAGATTTAGTCCTTGTAAAGCCTCACCCATCATATGCCTGCTTGAAATGCAAACTATCTAGATATTTCAATTATGTCAAGAAAAAATAAAAAGTGAAAAGAAAAATAATAAATTTTCTCTCTGTTTCCAATTATACCTTAACTGATGACTCTTGTCTGGCTCAATCTTATGTGTACACCAAATCTCAGTTGTTTACCTCATCTGATTTACCTATATAAGTTCGTACATCAATAATTTGATTATAAGAGAACTTCTGGATATACAATGTTAGTAGTTTAACTCCCTTCATCGGGGGGAAGAAGTATAGATATACGGTTAGCACTCGTGCAACATACAATTGACCATGACTGAAGACCGGAGTGCGAACAATGGCTCTAGTCGTTGAATGGATGGTAGCATCACTTACATAGTGGTATAGTCTCAAAATAGGGGGAAATGGAATCTAAATACAAATGTTGAGATACTCAATTCAACACAACATAACAATATAGTAAGAAAATATATGGTGTTGTGGAACGAAAAAGGAATGTAAATGTCAATGAATCTTGCACAGGTCATGTATGATTTCAAAACATTCAAACAACTAACACCCACAACTACAATTCATAACAAAATAAATCTTGGAAAAAGCTATAAGAAAAATGAAAATTAAGCTCGCTTGTCCACTTACGTTTGTTCGAATCTTTAATTGGTTTTTGATCTGCACTTTCATGGTTCGAGTGTGTGTGTATATTGTGTTCAATAATTTGGTTCGTGATATTTTTGTCTTCTACATAAACTATGCACGGTTCAAATTGCATCACTTGAAAATTTAGGATATTTGAAAATTTTAGAAGCTCAAACCATGCTTCATTTGTATTAGAATTCTGACCTGAATAATCATGTATTAAGGTTCATAATTCTGTTGTTTGGCTCCATTAGAGCTATGGTTCACTTACATTCTATAAAGCATCAAGGTTTCAAGCAATGCCAAATTAGCTATGGGTTAGTTCATATTGACAATCAATTTCAACTAATTGAAACACCTTTCATCTCACTCGAGTTGATTATACTACTCTTAGAAAAGAAAGTGTGATCCCTCTTATTTGTTGAAAAAATGGAAAGAAAGTAAAATTTTAAATTGATTATCTACAGAATACTCTGATGGTTTTACTATAACAAAGAGTAGATTTTCTACAAAATACTCTAATTTTGAAGGTTAAACCAAAATTCTTCATTTTTTTTCCATATCACTCACATTTGCCGAAGAAAAAAAAAAGTCTAGACGAATATACATTTACATGTGTCTGCGATGTTAAAATTACAATGGATAGGAATATTGATTATGATACCTAGAATCCACACCCAATTCATGAACAGTGCAAGACGCCATGTGTGTGCCACCTACAAAAGGGAGCACATGCTTAGTAAGAGAAGCATTTCTCACAATTGAAATAAAGAGTATTGTGAATGTTAGTTAACAAATATAAACATTTTAAACAAACATAGAATTTTTCATTTGTAATTACAATGAATGTTACTCATCAAACAATGAATGTAATTACAATGAATGTTACTCATCCGCAGAGAAACCATCTTGAAACCTAAAATCCAATAAAATACCCAACATAATCAGATTCAAACAATGTCCACAGTTAATAAATCCAAAACGCTAAATATCCAAAACCTAAAAAAATAAAAATAACATAGGAGAAGGAGATCGTACCTGCGTTGCTAAGACCTAAAATCCAATAAAATCAGATTGTGCGCGTGTGAGATCGTACCTGCGTTGTAAAACCTTAAAAAACCTTAAAACCTTAAAATCAGACCTAAAATCAGATTCAAACAATGTCCATAGTTGATAAAACCTTAAAAAATAAAAATGTGGCTTGAGATCGTGCCTGCGTTGCTAAGTTGAGGCCGAGAGAGAGAGTGTGTGTGTGTGCTTGAGAAATGAGGTCGAAAGAGAAAGTGTGCGTGTGTGGCTTCGATCCAGATTATATGCGTGTGAGAGGCGAAGGGGGAGGCAGCGATAAAAATGGCGGAGCAGAGGACAGCGGCATGGGAGAGCCAGAGGTCGTGCAAGAGGCCAAGGGGAGGGTTTGTGTTGGGAGGAGTAGAGAGAGGGAGATACCCTTGTTTTTCAGATCTGGTCGGCGTGTTTGGGGATTTCGGATCACCGGCTTTAGGTGGGAGGTTCACGGGTAGTCGCGGCCGCCGGGTGATAGAGGAAAGGAGAGACTAAAGTGAGGAAGAAAAAATAAAAAGACGGATAGGAAGAAAGGGGGCTAAAGTGAGAGAATGATTGGAAATTCTATTTTACCCCTGAATTTGAATTTTAAAGAGAAGGGGGAAACAAATTAGTGGGTGTAAAAGGGGGGGGGGGGAATTTAAAATTTTAAGGGATAATACAAGTAATGCATAATTTAAGACCCTAAAGTTGCCATGTCACAATTTGTAAAGTGTGACGTGGCACAACATGACACCCTTAGATCGACTCAAAAAATTCGATCCCAACCGTTAATTTTTGGCACTATTCAAACACCCCTCTATCTTATTATTATTTTATATATATATATATATATATATATATATATATATATATATATATATATATATATATATATAT